>CM057387.1:69173042-69799917 GCA_030015415.1 Cynopterus sphinx | reverse complement strand
CCTGTTAAACCTCTGTTTTCATTTCCTTCTCAACTAACCTCACTCTAGACCAAATTCATCACCTGTCTTAAGTCTCCAATTGCTACTGAAATCAAAGAAGTCGAGGGAACACTGAAAGGAACCTCATGGGAATTTATTTCCCCCATTCTTTTCTACTCATTCCCAAAGATTATTTCAAAATGCTGAAATGTCAGGGCCTTGACCCTTAGAACTTTCACTACATTTTTGCTTCTCAGAAGCAGCCTCAGAAACCTCACATCATGGTTTTGGAACCATCAGCAACGGTTTTGAGGAAGAGACATGGGATTGATTTTATCAAAATTATTGAACACACAGTGAAGAAAATCTTCATCTCATTGCAACATGAGGATGTAATGGGAGAATTTCATGCCATGGGATTAAGTCCCAGGCAAAGCATTTTTGACAGTGCTAGGTTAATTGATGGAGCCCTTTTGAAAAGTAAGAGATGCAAATCTTAAAAAAAAATCACCAAAGGTGGAACAATATGAGCAATAAAATAAATGACATTATTGAATTATAGCACAAAGTATGTTTATGTGTGTGTGTTTGTGTATGTGTATATATGTATGTATGTATATATCCACACTGCTATAAATAAGGAAATAATTAAATAAATTATAAATATCTTCCTTTCAGATAAATTTTGAATAATTTATGTGGATATTCTTCTCTACAGGTGGTGTTTCTTAGCGCTCTTAGTGCTCTTCTCTCACTACCTCACCCACCTTTCCTGCCCTTGAAATGGCCTGGACTTAGTTATTTGCTCCAGGAGGAGTGACAAGTAAGAGTGAAGAAATTTGTCAGATATTACCTGAGCCAGATGATCAAGATTAGCACTACCAGTGTTGAGTCATATTAATAACATCTATCCTCCAGTTAGGATGTGACAAGAAGGCCACATCACCTCTGTGGTATTCTTCTCAAAAGCTTATAATACCGGTATAATAAGAAGAAAAACATCAGAGAAACTCTAAGGGACATTTTACAAAATAACTGACTAGTAATCTTCAGAACTGTCAAGGTCGTGAAAACAAGAAAAGACTGAGAAACTGTCACAGACCAGAAGAGAAAACGATGTAATATTTAAATGTGATGTGATGTTTAAATGCAATGTTGTATCCTGAATTTGATCATGGAACAGAAAAAGGGCATTAGTGGAAAAACTAGTGAAGTCTAAATAAAGTCTGGAGTTTAATTAATAGTAATATACCCAGTAATATACCTTAACTTTGACAAATGAACCACGGTATATAGAATATAAACGTTAGAAAAAGCTGGGTGAGGGGTATGCAGGAACTCTCCATATTCTCTTTGCAACTTTTCTGTAAATTTAAAATTATTCCCAAGTAAAAAATTTATTTAAAAATTCAAAAATATCCCTACAATGAACAGCCTAGAATTTTTTCATTGTGTAAAGAAAAAGAATGTAGGGTATAGCAATTTTGACTGGAAAAAGAATAAAATGAGTAGGAATAATCTGCATCAAACAGAACAAAACAAATATACACATGCATACATAAATGTACATATAGGATATAGACACACACATCTATAGATAGACCATAATACATATATCTATAGAGTTCAACTATTTATTAATTCATTTATTATTTCTACATTCACTCATCTACTATTTTGAAATAATAAACTACTACATGTGAGGCATTTCACTATGGGCTGGGGATCTAACCATGGATGTAATAAATATGAAACTTATACCCCAGGGAGCTTTTATATAAACTCATTTTTTTCTGTTCCACAACTTAAATCTTCAAGAATTTCATGTATCCTTCAGAAGTATTAGGTTTTTCGAGTAAAATTCTTGGGTTCCAGATCCAGACATACCAGTTATTGAATATATTGTTCTGAGCAAGATTCTTAACATCTACCTGTTTCTCAGTTTCTTGGTCTGGAAAATGTAGATTATAATAATTACTACCACTCAAAGCTGTTGTAAGGATAAAATAAACTCTCACATATGTTATAAAATGCTATGCAAATGTTATCTATAAATCAAAGGACAGTTACCATACTGTCTAGCAGGGCTCATTAGAAACAGGAACCAGTAGAATGAGGAATCGGAAAGAAGAAGACAGTTCTGACTTTGGAGATGGAAATGAACCCTCCAAAAAAAAGCCTTCTCTCTGTCATAATCTTGCCTGGAATCAGCTTTGGAACTGAATATGAAAAAAGTCTAGTAGAAAAGCACAAAAAACCATCTTGTGAGGTAAGTAAAAGTCACATGTTACTATTCCCATAAATGAGTAGTACACCAGGGGGCCAAAGATATTCAGTAACCTGATCAAAATTTCATACTGAGTCATTAACACAAGAAAATTAATAATTTAATCTCTTTGGCACCGAGAGTGTTTTGTTTTGTTTTGTTTTGTTTCATTTGCATTTCTTGTTGTTGTTTGCCATTTAACACACCTTTTGTGCTTATGCCCATCTCATCAAAACTCAAGACATAAAACTTCATTTTGAGTTTATTAATGGCTGCATTTGGAAGATTTTTGTATGATTACTTTGTCAGATAAGATGCCAAAGCTTCTACATCACTGTTCTTCAATGAAATCCTAGTTGATGCTATAAAATTTCTCATTGCCCACTCATGGCCTGTATAATCATCCCTAACCCCACACCACTGGTTATCCGTGAGAGTCTCATACTGCAAACTATATGCCAGTCTTCACTCTCTTCCCTTGCCTGTGTTGTGTGATACAATTAAATCATGATGTATACTTGTATTTTAATGTTATATTTATAACTATACATATGCCAAAGGCTTTAGAGGGAGTTACATTTTTATATCTTGAAAAAATACATATTCAAAACATCATTTTTGAAAAGCAAGAAAATTCCTTTAGAGTTTTATTCTTTTTGCAAGATAAGAAAGTAAAGTCAAAGTTTTCCTTAGGCTAGTCTATGAAGAATTAGATCAATTTGAAAAGTTTTTGCTTTTATTGAAAAGATTCTGATGGTTCTTCTAGCTATTTGTTTCATACACATGGCACATAGGTGACAGTCTATTTCAAGTCAATATTTCAAGTCCATGACCATTTATTGAGTTCTAACTTTTTGAGATAAATAAAATGAATGAATTCAATTCTTCAAAGAATTTTCTGTTTGGGGATTGTGAAAAACAAAATGAATGGTTAGAAAATAATATAATAACTTTGCATTAGGTTTATATATAAGTTGTTATTAAGGTTTAGTTGAAGTTGTTGGGGAGAGAGTAATGAGAAAAAAAGTAAAAAAGAAAAAGAGATATTTGAGCTGTATCTTCAACAATAGGTATAGGTGTAATTGGAGAACAAAAAAGTAAACTGTATATATAAACAGAATCACATGAGCAGAGACCTAGAAATATCAATTATAGGAGACCAGAAATTAATAGTCAAAATATGGTTGGGGCAGCTTTTGAAAGCCCTTATATTCTAGTTTAAGAAGTTGAGTATTTTTAATTGCTGGCTAGGTAGATCTTTCAGAGTTTGTTTGTTTGTTTGTTTGTTTTTTTGAAGAATGAGGAGTTAGGAAGGGATGCAGAAGTCATAACTAATAACAGAATATTCAAGAAAATACTAATAAAATTATTCAGGCTAGTTAAATAGCATTCTTGGAAAACCGTTCTCAATTCTTTAAACAAATTTAATTCAGTTTTAAAAATATGAATTGACATAATGATTTTATCAGTCAGAGTTCATTTAGGAAAACAGAAACCACTTTAGATATTTTAGATATTGCAGAAATAAATCTAACACAAGGAATTAGAGACTTAGTACCTGTTGGAAAGGCTGAAGGAGAAGAGATCAGGAAAGCCACCAGTAGCATTCAGTAAATCAGGAAATGTATAAATTTAAGGAAACTGATGCTAATTATCTCAGTCTTCTTCAGTACCAATTCTTTGGTACCAAAGAATTGCAGAGAATTCCCAGAAAACTCTGGTAAAACCTCATCTTTGCCATCTGCCTTAGCCCAAACATCTACTCAACTCTGCTCAGAAACAATAATGCCTTGCATCTCTTTCACAAGTATCTTTCGCTGGTAGTTTTGTAGTTTGTAAAGTGGAATTCTGTCTGCAGAAATTCTAAGAAATTTAGTTGCTATACTTCGAAGCCCCTGAAATACTAGCAATGCAGATCATACGGAAAATGGTATTGAGTTGCCAACAGACATCTTGGCACACTGTGCAAGGAAAGACATGATCTAGGATAAATATTATTTAAATGACATTGATAGTAAAATCTGAGGTTTTCAGATACATTGAAAAGACCAAACAATAAATAAAAAATTAAAGGTCTAGTTAATAATTACTGTTCTCTGCTATACCTTTTCCTAATTCCCTAATGTTTCACCCAAATCAGGTGCATCAAAACTTAGTGAGCCAAAATCTGTTTACACATTGAAACTGATGAATCCAGTTCCAACTAATTCAGTCTCAAAAATTACTCATGATGATTCACAAGACTTTTGAAGATTTGAGAGGCACAAAACATTTAGTTTTGCCATATCGAAATGGGATTAGGCATGTAAAGTCTCATAGGAGAATGATCATGAAATTTTCTATGAGGTTCTCAAACACATAGGAAAGAGTCATTAACTATGGCAGTTCTGATCATCTACACTAACACATATACAAACACACTCAGGTCCTTATATCTTTCAGTTGCTTCCTCTTGCTCTTAGGATAAAATCCAGACTGTGGCCCTTGACTACCTCTCCAGGTTCATTTTACCTACCTCTGTTCCTTACTTGGAGACCCAAATCCCCCTGGCCTTCTTTCAGTCCCTCTTTGCACAGGCCCTTCTCCATCTGCCAGGGATGTGCTTGTCCCACCTCCTCCCTGGCTCCTTCTTCTGTCTCTCAAATATCACTTTCCTTGGCACTTCCTTGCGAGTCTCTTCTGCTCATCTGTCTAAGGCCCCCATTATTCCTCCCATCATGTTCTACGTTTTTTCTCCATAAAATTTACCTAATCATATAATATGTACATAATTTATTGTTAATTACTTGTTGTATTTCTTTCTTTTCTAGTATATTTTACAAAGACTATGACCTCAGTTTGTCTTGTTTATAATTGTATCTTCAGAGTCTGCCATAGTCTATCATAATATGCATTCAATAACTATTTGTTAGGAGGAGACAGAAAGAAGGAAATAAAAAAGAAAGGGAGAAAGGGAGGGAGGAAAGAGAGCACATCTGGCCCCTATCACCATTCTACACAGTGGCTACTCTCTTGTAAACATTTATTTTTTGAGATTATTTCTCTTTACTTTTACATGAAAATCCTAGAAACCGGTGAGTTCCTTCATTTCACCTTAATTCCTTTTCTTAGGTTAATTAAAATATTACAGTCTTTGGGGGAAATTTTGAATGGTGGACCACTGCCTTGGGAATAGATTTTGTGTGTGAGAAAGACTGATGAGTTTCAAGAAAGAGAAACAATGAGAAGCCATGGGCTCTGGATCAGACCACCACTGGACAAGCTCTGGGGCATCTGGCATCTAGTCCAGGAATGAGAAAGCATTTTCAGCAGCCGCAACACCCTCTTTTCTTGCAATTTCTGATCTGTGGCAGCTGCATCTTTAGAGTGGCAGTTACCCAAAAATGGGTGAAATTAGCAGGAAAGCATACTTATTTGCATGCTATCATCTAAAATAGGCCATGGAAGGGGTGCAGGGAGGGGGAGCACATTTTGATCCAAAATTACAGTAGACTGTAGCCAGAAGTTCAGCTGCTTTTTTCAAATGTGTTGTCAATAAGTGATAGTCAGACAACTCATGCTTTTAGGTGTAAGCTGAATCACAGTTCCAAATGCAAAACCCAACATTCAGGGACATAATTTGGATTTTTAACATTCCCTTGGGAACCTAGAACCCTTAAAGCAATGAATAAATTACAATGAAACATATAGTATTTTCATTTCTGACAGATATAATCTTATTCTAAAAGGGTCCACTATTTAAAGAAAAATGATATCCATTTTTAGTAACCCATCATTGAAATTTCAAGAGTTAGAACCACTCAGCTTGGATTAACTCATAAATACATGAAAAATTAATTTTGCGTTATTTTTTGAGACCACACTTACGAAACAAGCAGCAAAATAGGCACTTTCTGTTATTCTGTCGACTTAAAAGCAAAAAACATGATTGAGGATGTGGCAATTTTTCTATTTTTTCTGTCCCTCAGCAGCTGAACTGTATCTTTGTGCAGTAACAACTTAAAACAGAGCAAACAGAGATGTTGATGATTGATTCATTGAGTAATTTCACAAGATCAGATTCAACAGCCACATTTAGGAATTTGTTGATGGGTGAAGCCATAGACACACACACACACACACACACACACACACACACACATGCACGCACATAAGCGCACAACATGGCACCTAGCAAAGACACTATTCAAAAGCTGCTTGGATAGACATATGGAGGTGAAAAGCATGGATTCTAAAACCCTACTGACAATATTTACATCCCTGACTCTGCAACTTACCAACAGTGAAACTCTGAACAAGTTATTTATCCTTCTGCACCTCATTTTTCTCATCTGTAAAATAGGAGGGATAATATTATCTCCCCAATGATTGCTATGAAGCTGAAATAAACTGGTAAATGTATAGTTAGGACAGTCACCTGAAGCATAGTAAAGCATAGTTAAATGGTACTATTATGATGATGATACCTTCTTAAGAAGGTATTTTAAAGCCTGGACGGACTCTTCCACAAAATAAACACATTTGAGGGTACTTTTAGGTATCTGATTGCTAGGTGTCATATACTTACACAAATATGCCCTGAATAATAATAACTCTATGTTTATGATGCTAAGCCACATATAAATGTTCAGCTAAGGCAGTTTCTGTAAAGGGCCAGAAAGTAAATATTTTAGGCTTTGTCACTTTTTGACTCCTTTGTAGCATAATAGCACCTATAGACAATACTTAATGAATGAGTGTTGCTGTGTTTCAACAAAACTTTATTTACAAAAACAGAAAAGGAGCTAGATTTGACCTGCTCAACTAAGGTATCTTCACGTAAGTAGTTTCCTAAATGAAAGGACTTGAAGAAACAGGATTCAAATCTCCTTAGATATTTAATCCAAGGTTTCACAAGGCATTCTGTACATTTCAGTGAAATTTTTCCTGGCATCACACTTAAATCCTCCTGAGGCATCTAGGAAGCCTCAGTTTCCATCCAAACTTGCAAAGGAAATTTCAGACTGATACCAGTTCACTTGTAGATAACAACAGCCTACCATTTAATAAACATTTAGTCTATAGTAGTCAATCTTCCAAAGGAACGAATCATCTCACTTAATGATGATGGCAAATCCCAACAGCAGCACTTTCAGAATATGTTCACATTCTGCTCACTTCTTCCCACCCTCACCAGGACCATCATGATCTCAGACACCTTCATCTGTCATCTGGTTTATAGTTAGAGCTCTAACTGCTCTCCATGTTTAAACCCTTGTTTCTAACAGTCCATCCTCAACTTAGTGGCCAGGATGTTCCTTATAAGATGTGTCAGATCATGTCATCTGATATGTGTCACCATCATGTCACATATGGCAGCTCTCTATATCACTCAGAGTAAAATTCAAACTCCTAATGGTAATCTGTAAGACCCTCTGAGCTGGCTCTAATCTTCACTCTGGCCTCATCTCTTACCACTGTTACCCTTTGCTTACTCTAAGTCTCCTGCTACAAGGGTTTTAAGTTTATTCACTCTTTCTTTGGCCACATGTCTTGATCATTCCCACCTGTAGGTCTTTGCTCAGACACCATCTTCCAAATTAGCATATGATGAAAATTCTATTTTAAATTGCACCCCTACCTGTTACTTTTCTTGTATTCCTTCTCTGCTTTATTTTTTTACCATAGCTTTTACTATATCTACTTATATATTTTTTGTTTTCTTCCACCCACTATAATGCAAGTTAAAGGGAGTAGAAATTTTGTTCACATCTGTATCTCCAGAACGAAATAATACTTGCCACATAGTAGGAGCCTCACTAAACTTTTTTCAATGAATGACTCTAGTGAACCCTGTCTATGTAGCGAGTATAATTATAAGTGCTTTAAAGGTATTATCTACTTTAATCCTCACAATTATTATAATTCACATTGCAAATGAGGAAACCAAAGCAATAAAAAGTTAAATGAATTGCCCCAAATCACATGGCAAGTAGCAAAGGCATGCACTTGAAGGTAGGCCTTCCAACCCCAGCCAGTGTGCTCCCAACCCCCAAACTCTACTCTCTTCATTTAATCCTCACTTTTCCTTGAGTGAGGGACTATGATTACTCTGGTTTTGCTGGTGGGGAAGTGAAGCTTAGTGACATTAAGTAATTTGACCAAGGTCACAAAGCCTATAAATTGAGAGTCTAGGATTCAAACTTATGTTTGCCTTTCTCAAAAATCACACACAAAAAAAGTATCATGATTTTAAATGCAATGTGATGTGATGCACTTTAACAAAGAAAAGCTTATACAATTTTACAAACACACAACCTTTTGTATGTGGATGGGCTTAAAGCAACTATCTAGATATCCCTTGTTCAATTTCTCACAAAATGTAGCCAGTTGTCTGCAGATTCTTCCAGAACTAAGGCATTTGCTATGCAACATCAGTAAGTCTGGGTAAAGATGTTGCCATCATCCCCACCGCATTGAGAGAGAAGGAAAGAATGGTAAACACTTTTGTGCAAGGTGATTGACAAGGTAATGAGGAAGGTAAGTACAAGGACTTAAACTTTCAAATTTGGTCCATTAGCTCATCCTGATACTCCCAAATTAAATTTTAATAGCCTAAATTTCAGATATGCACAGGCTGGGAGTCAAGAAAACTCAGAGGTGGTGACAGTGTGCATAGAAAAGGTAATAACCACTCAGAACACAAGCGAAAGCCATGTCCACACCGCACATGTGTTGAGTCAGGACCTTGTTTCCATGAAAAGAATGACTGAAAAAAGATCCAAAGCAGAAGCAAAGGTGGAACCAGACCTATTATCAGTAACAAGGAAGAGCTGGGCACACCTCAACAAAGGTGGCACACGGAGGAACTGTTGTTTTGATTCTGGAAAAGCATAAAAAAAGAAAGACCATCTGAAAAATTCTAATTTTTAAAAGGACATGGATAAACACAAATGCTTTATTTTATATTTTATTTTTAAAAGTTAGGTACATAAGGAGGCTATAAATACTTAAAGATGTGCTCTTGCTTGCATTTTAAAGCAGTTAAAATTGCAGTGATGCAGCAAGAGGTATCACAAAAGACCTGGAATTTTAATAATTTGGAGAGGGCTTCTGATGCACAGAGGCAAGGGGAGGGATTAGATTCTTGATATCCAGTTCTCATCACACCAGGAATCTCATATTAATGTTTGTTAGGAAAAGGAATCCACCATAATTCCTACAGCCTTAATGTTGAACAGAAATGTCAATATGTTTTATTCAACCTTTTATTTTTCTTCATAAGGTAAAATCTGGCTCATATATCTCAGTGCATAATAATCCTCAAAAAGTCTAAGAAAAAACAAAAGTATATGCTTATATTTCATAATTATTTGGTAGTTTCTAAGTCCCCATCATTATCCAAAATGCACAACTACAACTACAAAAGGATTCTATGTATATATGTGTCTATATATGTGTGTATATATAGTGTGTATATATACATTTTAAAATATTTCTCAAAAGGTTAAGGAAATAAAATACTATAAAAAATATAATATGATTTTAAATGTTACATGTAGAAGAGCATTTTAAGCAGGTTCTACTGTGTCTAGATATACATACATCTGCACACAATCAGGATATATGTAATAAAAGGCAATCACAAAAATCTCAGAATCTCAGTAATGATTAATAGAAATAATTTGATTAGAGAATGTAACCTTTGAGGCCAAAAAAGCTACATAAAATTTCCAAAGCTGAGCTTAGTACTTGGAGTTGGAGGAAAGAAAAAGAAATGTAATTTTAAACATGTTTTACTAAAGTTTAATAGTTCAGAATGCTTCTCTGGAACTTCAGTAAATGTAGGCCATATCTTTACTATTATCTGCAGCTACAGTCATGCGTGCATGTACGCGCGTGCACATACACACGCACCCCTAAGTGGAATTTGTCACTATAGGATATTTAAAAGCCAGACTTGCTGCATTTAAAATGTATGGAATTTATTTTTAAACCAGCCATATCTGAATTCAATGCCTTATATTTTGAGTTTTAATTCCAATCATGCTAATTTTAAGTCACAAACATATATCTGCCGGTAATGAAGGTTGTTTAATTAGGTCCAGATAAAATAGCTCCAATTCTGTTTCTGATCCACCTGTCAAAGCAAATCAGTCTTTTACATGGCTAAAAAAAAAACAAATTAGACTAGCTGATGACTTTTTGAATATTCAAGTAGACACACCGAGGATAAATCCAAACAGAACTTGTGACTGAACAAAAGCCTGAAACGTGACCTCAAAGATGAAGATATCTTATTCTGCCAAAAGCAGATTTGCAGGCAGGGTCTTCCCAGTACTGTGAAGTCAAGGACAGGGTGCTAACAAGAAGTAATGAGAAGGGTACCAAAAACAGAACAAGCATCACAAGAACTAAAATCTTTAGGGCAATGTACCAGCTCAGTGTGATGCAAAATAAATACAAGCAATAAGTTGTGATAAAGAGGGTCAGTTTACTATTTTGTCTGCTGAGGAAATTTCAAAACAAGAGACATCCTAATTTGTAGAGTATGCATTATCCAGAGTTACATGTAGATTATTTTTAAGGCTACTAAAGATAGGAAAACTGTCTTGCTTACAAGTCTAATATAACTAGTTTTAGAGTATCCTTATCTTATACTTCTAGTTTACTTGTGTATAAAGCATTATATATTTGAAGATAGAGCCATAGAAGCAAAGGGATAAAGTGTTTTGAAATTAGCTTACTGACCACGTGAACAAGAAGCATTAGATGGGAGGAAGAGAGAAAGAACAACCCAAAATTCAAATCCTTGAAGTCTATGGTAGTTGCTTCTAGATAAGATCCTCAGAGTATTCCATCCTCACATGGTTGGTTTCTGAGGAAAGATGTGAGATGGAGTCAGTAGTTAAGACTAGACATATGACTGTCCTCTAATTTCTTACTATTGCATTCAGAAAAGAGATTTATGTTCTGTTCTTTCATTCCCAAGTTTCTTTAAACAAGAAGCACAAAAATAAAAATAATAATCTAGGGTGTAAACATTTTATAGAAGTTTCATATAGAACTGAAATTATTATTTTAATATAACATATATTATATATTTTGTACATTATCACTTGTAATATACAAAATACAAAATATATAATAGTAATAAGTAATAAAATATAAAATTTATAATACTTATTACTATTTAATAGGTAATAATATATAAAATACTTAATAGTATTACATTATTACTTGATATTGTATATAATATAATAAAACTTAATTACATTATTACTCAATATAATATATATCTAAGCAGCATGGCTAACTCAATGAGGTAAAGATTAAAACAATGGAATAATTGGATATTTATTTGAAATAAAATGAATCTCTATTCTTATCTCACATCATACACAAAATTAACTCAAAATGGATAATAGGCCTAAATGTAAAAAATTGAACTAAAAATTTCAAGACAAGTATAGGATAAAATCTTCCCTGGGGTAGACAAAAATTTCTTAGATTAAGACACAAAATACCTGAATCATAGAAGAAATAATTGATAAATTGGATTCCAAATTAAAGTCTTTGTTCTTCCAAGCATAACATTAAAAAAATAATAAAATAAAAGGTACAGACCAAAAATAATTTTTTTTAGACTTATAGCTGACAAATAATAAGAAAAACAATTCAGTTTTAAAAATGGGCAAAATATTTGAACAAACACTTCACAAATGATGATCTATAAATGGCTAATAAACACATAGAAAGATGCTTATTATCATTAAGTCATCAGGGAAATGCAAATTAAAACAACAATGAGACACCATTAGACATATATTAGAATGACTACAATTAAAAAGACTGACAATATCATGCATTGGTAAAGATGTAAAGCAACTGGAATTTAATATATTGCTGGTTTACAGTGGTACAAACACTTGGAAACAGTTTGACAGCTTCCTCTAACCTTAAAATTACACTTACCATATGATTCAGAAAATTCATCAGACTCCATTTCAGTTATGACTTTAGCCTTGCCTAGAAGTTACTTGATTCAGAAACTCAAAAAACAAAAACAAAAACAAAAAACCTACGTATCTATCTATCCACAGAATATCGCCTGGGAAGAAATATAATGTTTTTAAGAGATGGAAATGTTTTCTATATCTTGAGTATGCTAGTAGTTACAAATTTGTCAAAACTCATTGAAATATACATTAAAATGAGAATATTTTATTATATATAAATTATACCTTAATAAAGTTGTTTTAATAATATTAAAGTAGATAAACATTTTTAAAAACACCTATACGTAACCTTTTTATATCATAGATGAAGAATGAAGACTAAAGAACTTTGTCCAGCTCAATTGAGTAGAGCTAGTATCGCTAACAGAGGTGGGCCAAAAATCTCATATCCTAAACCTCAGTTCAGCACTGTCTCTGTGAAACTTCTACCCTTTCACTGAACTATAGAATTAATTTAAATGAAATTTATCCTAAAATGGCCTTGACATTAGGAATTTTAACTCCTTAGAGATTTTGTAGGATGACAGTGATGATGATTTTGACCCTCCAAATTACATTCTCATTTTTCTAAGAACTAGATCTCTATTTCTATGTACTTGTCCCACACTTTCAACCCATAAAGTTTGGGAATTGAACCCCAACTCCTGCTCCAAGAGACGGTATGTGATCATCATTGTCTAACACAGTTACTGCTAGCCACATGTGGCAACTTGAAATGGGGCTGGTAAAATTGAGATGTGTTATAAATCTAAAATAGAATCTTTTAGATTAGGGAAAGAAAAAAAATGAATGTAAAATAGCTATTAGTAAATTTTATATTGACTATATGTTAAAATAATAATATTTAGAATACATGGTTAAAAAAACATTTTTAAATTTCATCTGTTTCTTTTTTAACATCTCTACAGAAAATTTTAAATTACATATGAAACTCACATTTGTGGTTAGCATTACATTTATATTATGCAGTGCTGGTTTAAACAGTTATTATATCCATAATCTTTACCAGACAGACTCGTTTTTAGAAATGCATAAGTCAGACATAGCAGAACTGATTGTACTTAATCCACTAAGTTATCATATTTTAAGTAGTTTGTGTTGAGCTAGCTGCCACTTGCAATTGAAAATGTCCTACACATTACTGTTCTTAAACTAAGTGTAAATCAAAATTTAAAACTATCTGTATGTGCTCTTATACAGTTCTTGAACACTTTCCAATTCATCATTTTCTTTTGTTTTATAAGTCAGTCTTTATTATTATAAGGAAACTGGGGGTTCTAAGAAGGTAAGTGAGCTGATCAAGGTCAAAGTAAAGGAAACAGTTTGCTAAACTCAGGTGTTTGGATTCCAGACTCCATTTCTTCCCCCTCTGGCATAGCACTCTGCTGACTCACCTGGAAGGTTACATTTTAAAGATGGAGGTAACAGAATCAACATAAATAGAGGTGATTTGTCACTTGCAGTCCCCAACTAGGAATTAATCCACCTAAAAGGTGATCAGTGATGTACCGCTAGTGAGATTAGTATGCATTCCAAATGTTATCAGGCCATATAAAGCATAGGGTGACTCCTTATAATACTGTCAGAGAAACAGTACTCTACAACTTAAGAAATAGAAAGTAAGAGATGGGTTGTTGGTGAAAAAATGACCAAGGTTTTTTTGTTTTGGTTTGGTTTTTAAATCTCTGAAAAACAATATAAAAAAGAGGGTTAGATAATAAAAAGTTTATACCGTTTCTCTGGGCTGCCCAATGGAAAGTTGGACTCTACATTGAGACCAAGAGGCAGGCCACCCAGAAGAAATTTTCTATAGATCCAGGGACTGAGAATAATTCGAAAGGTTCAGCAACAGCCTTGGCAGATACCACATTCCATGGTCTCCAAGCTTCTCAGATTGCTTATTTGGTTTACTAGATGCCCTGTCTAAGATATAAATAACATTTCATAGAGATATAACTTTAAAAACTAATTTTTTGAGTGAAAATAAATAAACTCTACATTCTGGGTTGTGTATTAGCTTAAATAAATCCCCGGGAGTATGATTACTACATAAAGAGAGCACCAGGACCCAATTCTTTAGCAAAATCCATACACTCTATAAACAGCCTAAAAATGAAAGCAGACTACTCTCCTCTTGGTCTTTCCTATAAAAAGAAAGTGTAATAGTTATAGTGACATATGTCCTGTATTTACCAGAATGGCCCTAGTTTCAAAATCCCTTATCATTGTCCCCATGAGAAAACAACTTATGCCTTGATTAAAATATATGTTCTCTTTTTCAGTTACAAAAACCTAAGATAAGTTTTATAAACGTAAGCTTAAATCCTCATTCTCATGGTGATTGCAATTTAGCCGGGGAACTGAGAAAAGCAGGTATACCAAAGGAATGCAAGAGAATTTATATTATGTCAGAAGATGGCATGTCCTCGTGAGCTTGCTCCAATAATCACTCAGGTTACCCTGTTCTCTTCAGGCTACAACTCAGAGAGGTCACAAGTGGGAACATGTTTTAGTAGGGATCAGGGCAAATGGGAATAGTTGCCTAACCTCTCTGTGCCTCAGTCACTCCACCTATAAAATAAATATAGTAACACGTTTCACAAGGACGTTGTGGAAATTAAATGTGTGCATGTAAGCACTTAAAACAATGCCAGGTACACAATAAGCACTCTGCCAATGGTACCAACAACAGCATAACATCATCAACTCTCACCGCCACTCTTTCTCCACTGGGATTTGTTTAGCTTCACACCATAAGGAAACAAAGGCTTATTTGTTGCTTCTTAAAATAAATGAAGAAACAAAGAAACAAACAACAACAATGACAACAACAAAAGTCAATTTGTTTTCCTGCGGAACATATGCAACCGGGAATCTTTGCCTACTGAGATTCTAAGCTTGAATGACTTTAGCTTTGCACCCACTCTCTGCCCTTCCAGCCTCCAGTGTAAAAGGGCAGCAACAAGTTTAAAAAGTTATAAGCTGGTAATTTTACCCTAGTATGTCTTTAAAGCTTCCTTTCCAACTCAGTTTTCTCCAATGAAAGGTGCTGTATAAGCAAAAAATATTATTAGTATTAATAAAAATATTTCAGCCATGCTGCTTCTTGCATCATATGTAATTCATTAGCAACAGCTTGTAGGCGAGGCAAAATTTTCATGTCAAATAATGTTTTATAGGTTTTAGAACATTATACTCACTGGGTGTCCCCACATCATGATAAGACCTCCCTAGGAGAGAAGACAGACAGCAACGGTTTTTGAAGCTCTTTCTTTTTCAGATTTGCTTGAGGAAAAGGTTAGTTTCTGCTTTCTTGTTCAGCAGCCACACAGTGCCAGGAAGTTTAGGTGCTTCTTGAAAGGGTTCATGTTGTATTGTTCATAGCGATTTGATATATAATGATGGTACCTCAAAACAAGAAATTAAATGTAAAAAGGTTAATGAAATATTTTAGTCATGATTACAGCGACCATGATCAATCAAAGGCCAGAGAAATGGCCACTTTACAATTAAAATATCTCAATGCATTGTTATTTATCACTGTTGCTGTATTACAGCAGCAGGCCACAATTAATCATATAAATCACCCCAGTAAACTAAATTCTGAGATTCCTTTTTTGTCACATAAGATGGCTGTGTTATTGTTGAAACTGATGAAAAGACTTTTTTTCTGTGATTCTGATTTTAAAAAACTATTGTTAAAAAAATCTCTTAGGCAAAAATTACAGGGAGAACTCTAAGCAAGAAATTTTAGTGATTTGTTTAAAAGCTCATCAGCTTTCAAGGGTAGATAAATACTTCTCATTCAAATGAATAATAGTGTTTTCACAAAGTTTTATAAAAAAGGTGAATTAATTGGGCCTTATGCTTAGTAGTCATTCATTCATTCATCATTCATTCATTCATTCATGATTCGATAGTTACTGAGGTCCTACTATGTGATAGGCACTCAGCTAGGCCTCAAAGCTATAGCAGCCATGATCTAACCTCATGTAACTTTCAGTCTAGTAACCAGAAAAGTAGAGAATGTTATAAAAGATAGAGTATAGAAGACTCTAGACACATAGAAGTTTGGATTGGGAGGGTGAAAAAGAGACATTTCAACTATAAGAGCTGAGGGATAAGAAGAAAGAGTTGAACAGGTTGTGGAGAAATATTCAGGCAAAGAAATTAGTTTGTACAATTAATTGCTGATATGTTGTCAGGACCTAGCACATTATAGATACACAATAAATATGTGTGGAATAAATTAATGCCAATTATTCTATTCCCAGAGGTACTTGGCTTCTTCTACTCAGAACCACACTCTAAAGACTGATGGGCTCCAGGACAAGTTCTACTCAGCCTCTGTTTTTTTTAGCTATAGTCCTACACAGATAAAAACAGACTAAAATGAAAACAACAGATTGAGAGTAAAGAAAAAAGAAGATATTATAAAAGGGCAAGAAATAATTCATGGTAGTGTAGGAGACAGATGAAGAAAATACATGGTGTTGCTAGCAGCCACTCCATAGGCCCATCTGATGTTGGGGTTTAGGCACTGAATATATATTTATAAGAGCATAGAGTTTTTGTTTTCCCATTAGAAGAACATGCCCCTTCCTCTCAGTGATGCCTGATTCTTCAGCAACAAAAGACATCACCTCTTTTTTTCTCCTTTCTTTCTCCAAAAGCCAGGACCCAGGGTGGTCATTGATGTACAGGGTTGCTGTGTGTCCCTATGCAGTTTATACCTTGCACAAAGACACCACTGAAGGCATTGAGTGTAGCTAAAACAATCCTATGCTCTACTCTCCAGCTTAAAGGACTTGGCATGGGGCTATTAACTCAAAGAGGTGGCATCTTTTTCTAATTTGTTCACCCACAGGGAATGATGTTTTAAATTTACACAAGGCACCTCATAAACCAGCTGTATCTCTGTTCCTCTATATTCCTCTTCCTTTGGGTGATGGGCTACATGTTTATTAGTTTTATATTGGGCATTAATGCTTTCACTCCAAAAGAAAACTGATCTAAACCAAATGATTATATTAGCAAAATGGAAAAGTGGGGCAGAGCTGCTCTGGAATGGTGATGATGTTATCAAAATGGAGGGCTTTGTGGTTGTAATTTGTTCTTCTAAAATGCTCCTGTGTGAACTAAAAGTTATTATTGTAACACCATTACCTCCATGACAAAGCACCATATAGCACCAGAAAGCTCTAATTTCACAAGCCTAATATACAAAGACCATAGAAAGGGCATAGTTAATGCTAACAATGTATATTCTTCAAACCAAATAACCTGCAAGCAATAGAATTGAAGCACTTTAAATTAAAACACTTCCCCAGGTCTATGCTTCATAGAGGAAACAAAGGGGTATGAGTTTGTCCCTACCTTTAGAGAATTTACTTATAATAAAAAAAAAAAATGTGGAAATAACAGTCTTTTTCTATCCTGAAAACATGAATAAAAATTTGTTCAACTTCACAAACATAAGATGGAAAATAAAAATGTTTCAGAGTGTGTTTGAACATAACAAAATACATGTCAAGAGTACAAGTAATCACATGTCACGTTCTGCCTCTGCTTTACAGTTTAAAAGTGCATTTAAATATATTACTCTGGTTAAACCTCACAATAATCCTGTGAGTTTAGGCTATCCAAACACCTTTTTGTCAATTTCATATCCAAATAAAATATTTCCTGGGAAAAGTTAGTGACTTGCCCAAAATCACATGGAACTCAGACCAAAAATCAGGAATCTAACCTCAAGCCCAGGGCTTTCTTTACCAAAAAAATGCAGACAGGAAAACAATGACACATGTCACTTGTACATGTGAGTTTGTGAGGCCATGGGGTTGCTCTGATGACTCCTGGAAGGACTGTTTTTGCTATGAATTATTACAAGTATCCTACACAAGAAAACCTGGTGGATGAGAGGGGCTGACAACATGTAGCAGTTAATTGAACATATAATCAGGGCCTGCACCACCTTGGCAGCTCTGGATTATATCAACAGGCATAATGATGTTGCTAAAATTATGCTACCACAATTATCCCTTAAAGGTATGTGATAAATGAATTAAGTACTAGAAGCATAAACTTTCAAATACTTAAAAATTGCTGCAAAGTGAATAGGACAGAATCTTATCAAAGAGTAGTTGTTCTAGGTGTTTAACATGCTCTTTATTCATAACAAAAATTTGATTAAATATTGATATAAGTGCTCCTTGTAGGTGAAACATCAAAAAGAAAAAATACTACAGGAAAAATGAAACACTCATATGTTGGCTCTAATAAAAGGGGCAAAGCATGTAGAGAATTTTAAAAGCATCAAAATAAAGCAGAGATGATTTCCCAAACAGTAAGGTATAGATGACCATATTTTGTGAATAGGGCATCATTTAATGTACCAGCACCATTCATGATATTTCATTATAAAGAATTTGTAGATAAAGGTTAACTAACCTTTAAAAGATGTTGAATCAAGATGTAGAGAGAGAAGGGGACGAGTGTCAAGGGAATAGCAAACAAGCGGATGCCATAGCATGACGGTTATAGTTCTTAAGAGCCTCACATGCCTGGAAGAGGTAAGATGGGAGTGCCAATTCTGGAGTCAGTGAATAGTTCAGTAGTTGGACATACCTGGTTTATAGTCCCCACCAGGTTCTCACTAACAGTACACATAAACCGAGTATTTAATTTCTGTTCAGTTTCAGTTTCCTCATCTAAAAAATTAGGGTGATGATTGCCCTAACCTCACTAATTTGCTATGAAGAATAAACAAAGAAACGTAAATGTTTACTTCAGTACTTGCCACAGAGGGACTGCTCAATAAATAAGCATTGTCATTATCATTATTATTATTGGGTCTCAGGCTACTTCAATATATACATATGCTATAAATGACTATGAAAGCTACACTTTTCTGATGGCACCATGTCACCAATTGAGTAAGTTCTGACATCTGTCTCTGTCAGTATCTACGCTCCTTAGTATTTTTATAGAGATTTGCACGTTCATCAGGCAGTGGGCCTCCTTTGTTTGTTTACAGCATTTTGATGGGAGGGTTATGAGCCAAAATAAATGGGAAAGTGACCACGATCAGCCATTGTAGCAGTTCTGGTTCAATATTTGATGGCAACGAATGTTTAAAATTAATCACATAAATGAGGATAGAGGACCCTCTCTGTATTATGCTCATCCACACTGGCCATATCCTCATTACCATAGATAATTGAGAACTGACTGTATTTATTCCCAAAGACTTTCTTAAAATGGAAAGATCTCTGTGGCATCTATGAGATTCAATTAGAGGACCTTTATAAGCACACATCTAGTTGAACCAAATGAGAGATAAATTAACCTATAAACAGCATGCTCTTTCTTGTGGAATCCTCTAATGGCCTGATTTAGGATATCAGCAGATGGGAGGTCAGTGCCCAGTGCTTTCAGAGTTCAACCCATTCATTACAATCAGGTTCGTGATGCCGCGAAGAGGTTCTAATGAAATACACTCCAATAAACCTCAGAGGGGGACAGCTCATGCATTCATGAGACATCAGTTTAAGGCAACAGACAGCCTGTGATTTTGTATTTCTAGACAGGTGGGGGTCCAAATAGAGCCACTGCACATTTATCAAGTTGTATTCTTTCAGGGGAGAAACTCTTGCCGAGACATCGTACCTGTAAGCTCCTTTAAGCTTTTAGCTGAAATGTTCTAGCTCACATACAAAGAAAATTGCACTGTTTGTCACTAGTCAATGTCCTCTAGCATCAGGGCTTTAGTGGGAAAAGAGACACATTAAAAGGGTACCTGATCTTCCCTGTATCTCTCCCTACACCAACTGCGAGGGCTTTTTCTGAGTCCTTTCTTCTCGAGTCTAGAGGAAGAAAAACTTCTATATCCTGAATCCTGCCAAATTATAGCTTCAAATAATACTAAGAATGTTTCTGCAGTTCATTTTTTTTTTTTACCAAAGTATTCCAGAAGCCTAAAAAAAAATCTTTTTTGTAGCTATGTTCACTAATAAATAGCTTTATAAATTGTCTGTAAACCAAATTAAGAACATCACAGCAAAGCGAAACAAAACAAAATCCACTTTTAGTATCTATGTATAACATTGCAGGGTATCTTACTGGTTTAGAAACACCCCAGTTTATGTGGTGTTAGCAGATGAAAGATAAGACTGCATTTTGCATGTGCTACACAGATGATCCCAGGGTACAATGAGATGGGCATGTAAATGAATTGTAGATAACGCACTGGAATCTTGATCTAATGCTTCCCCTGAGGACTCATGCTGAGAGGTGCTCTTAAAGATGAGATGACTTCTGAGTTTGCAGTGGTACTCCAGCAAATGAATCCTCACAGAAGTTTCTAGTGGCTCCATTTTATATTAAATTCCAACGTATAATAAATAGTTTTACAGTGTAGTTTAAAAATATTTTCTTCCTATTTTGCTATTAACAGTTTTTTCCCCATATAAGTATATTTATATACCTACTCTTTTTACCTCTCTTATCAGCTAATTAAAAGCATATTGAGTTCCGAACATTTTTTCACTCTGACTGCAGTTTATGGAGGTAGGTCAGCAGATTAGAGCTAATAATATCCAAGTTAAAAACTTAAAATCTGAAAATTTGACAATCCGCATTTTAGAATAACTAAATAGCTTGCTTTGCCTAAAAATATTTTTGATGCATGTAAATTTTTTTCCTTCTAAAAATATATTAGCAACTACAATGCCAAACTTTTTCCTGATCGTAATTATTATAAACAACCAGAATAAGAGCTTTTTTCTTTATAATAATTAATATTTACTCCTCTGCCACATCTCCACTATCATCCCTTCAACTTAATGTTGACCCTATTCCAGGAAAAATATCTTAATTATATATAGATAGTGTACTTAGTAAATCCCTTCATTGTAAGGTTGTAATATGGTGCTTAGTGTTCCTTCAGCAACATTATATGGTCCTTCCTCTATATTACAGAAAGTTTTCAGAATTCTTAAATGTTTGTTCATGTTCTTCACTTATTTGAGTAAGTCCTCCCCTTCTTTAATCTCAAAGTTACTCATTTGTTATGATGCATGCATTCTTTTAATAGATATGTCTGTGACAAGCATTATACGTCAAGCACTTTGCTAGGTAGCTGGGATGCAGAAAGAAATAAAGTACACCAGACCATGGTCTTTGCAAAGCTTAGTGTTCCAGGGAATGCAGGCAAGTAAACAAGCAATAATAGAGGAACCACAGAGAAGAGACACTTAATTTTGACTTGCGAAAGGCAGCAAAGCCTGCTAGAAGAATGAAATACTAGAACACAGGCACCAGCCCAAGAAAAGAGAGATTCAAATAATCTAGAGAGAGGAAGACTGAGCATGAAGGATTAGGAACCGGAGAAAGAGCACTGCATGTTAAAGCAGCTGAAAAAGCAACTGGAGCTCCTAAGGGCAGTGCCAAAAAGAGGCTTTACTGATCACGCAGGTTGACCTTAATGACATTAGCTGGTCTTATTTTTTTTTTTTAAAGCTCTTATCAGTACAGTAGAGGCTCATTATCCAATGAATTGGCATTCACATTTCATCAGTTGATTAAAAATTATCTTTAAGTGAGGAAACATAAAACAAGATCTCAGAAACCCTAAACATTTCATATAACAAATTATCAATATATGTTCATTTATCAATCATTCAATGTAGGATTTAGACCTCTTTTTTTGAGAATAAATCCTTTCATTGGAGTTTTGTTTTTCTCCATTGCATAAAGCATACTGGTAATACATCAACAATTTCTAAGTTAATTTTTTTAATTCATTATTTCTATTTTTTTATTTTTTATTTCAGTTTTATTGAGATATAATTGACATCCAGCACTGTTGTACATCATAATGACTTGACTTCATATATTGTGAAATGATTACCAAGTTTAGTTAGCATCCATCATCTAATACAGACACAAAATATTTTTTTCCTTGTGATGAGAACATTCAGGGTCTTTTACTTTAGTGACTTTCAAACATATTATGCAGCAGTGTTGACTATAGCCATTATATAGTACATCACATCCCTAAGAATTATTTATCTCATAACCAGAAATTTGTACCCTTTGACATCCTATATCCAATTCCCTCACTGTCTATCCCCTGACTCTAGTAAACACAAATGACCTCTTCTTCTTTCAGTTTGTTTTTATTTTATAGTTTATTTTATTTTATTATTTTATTTTTAATTCAACATATAAATGAGGCCACACAGTATTTGTCTTTCTCTGTTTGACTTATTTCATTCAGTATAATACCCTCAAGGTTTTTTAGTAGGGGAATAGAGAAAGAACTTAAAGATAACTTTAAAGTAATCTGAATGATGATTTTTACAGTATTTTCCACAAAATTTTATAACCATCTTATCTACCCCTGAATTTTTAGGAATTTTTGGTTGAATCTTCTCAAAGTTTTCAAATAAATTTCAACAGAAAGAACTCTTTTTAAAATTACCTTAATCCTTTGTTTAATTACTTATGGTTTTGACTCCTCCTGAAGGCAAGGGCCTCGAATTTAGTGACTCATTGTATATTTATGACTTAGAATATTTTCTGATGCCAATTAGGTATTATTAAAATTTACTGAATGAATAAACATGATGTTAGGGAGGCAAATTTTGAAAGACATAGGAAGTTAGGGTGAGGAGTTTGAATATTATTCTAAAAACAATGGGTAGTCACAGAGGGATTTTGAAAGAGAACGGCACAGTGGACATGATATAATTTTTATGTTAAGAAAATTCTTCTAGTGGGGTAAGAGAGAATGTGGAAGCCTGAAGCTGAGAGACCAGTTAAAAACAAGGAGTTATAGAGGCAGGAATGATGAAGGTAAATTGTGAATAGATATTTAGTGAATGGTTATTAAGAAGTGTTTGGGAGACAAAATTCACAGGATTTATATTGGTGTTACTTATTTTTGTATCTTTATTCTCCATAAAATTAACTCTTCCTGCCTTAACTCTAGAAGAACATCAGCTAGAAACTCCCTCTTGTTTGTCTCAGTATTCTGCCAGAACAACCAGCAGAGCTCTTATGTATAATATATGTTCAGTAAATGTTCCAGGGTCCAATAACTGTTTAAACATTTAGTTTGTTTTGACTCATACAGGAAACTTGAGTTGAATGTCAGAGAATCATAATGAGTTTTTATCCATGTTCTCAGGACCTAAAATAAACAAAAGTAAGTCCAAGGAAATCAAGCAGAAAAGACATTCAGAAATCAAACTGTTTATAGAGCCTTTTCCTTTTTTTCCCATGAGATTCTGCAAAAGTGATAGATTTGAGGAGCTTTCTTAGAAGCAGAGAAGCGAGATGGTTAGTGCTCTTACCCAGTCATTTTTGGAGGGAGGAAAGGAAATGCAATGAGTTAGAGAGCAAAAGTGAATGTAACCAGCAGCAACACTTCCTGAAGCCAGCAGTGAATTAGGCTTTCAGGGCATCAGCCCTTCTAGAAAGAACTTTCAGAATCACTTGAAGGAAAACAAGGACTAGGAACAATGAAGAGAAAAGACAGCCCTTTAAGCACAGAAATAGGAACATACATGATATGAAGAAGCCTTTTTTTAATCTGTAAGGTTTTTTTAGACTGTAAGTTTCCTTAAAGACTTTATCTAATTTTTATCATTGTATCTATAATGTCTGTTATAAAATCTGGTAAAAAAATAAATATTTGATGAACAAATGAATGTAGGGTAGTGATGAGAAGTGAAGCTGGTAAGCTATTGCTGGTCTGAAACGTCAGCTGAAGCATCTCTATACTTCAGTAGGTAATGATTTTGAAGGGGTAGTGGGTGTGAGAAAGGGTGATAAGTGAAAAGTAGCATTTTGGAGTGATTAATATAACATCTGCTTGAAGGGGAAGTAGAAAGAAAAAGGAAATGTACCTGAGGAGTAGTTTGAACCTGTAATAAAATGTAGCAATGGGATCAGAAAGGAAATGACAGGTGTAAACAATGTAATAAAGAATTGTGTGGACTTGAAAATTAATTTTTATATGAATAGAGAAAAAAGGTAAGGAGTCCAAGATAAATATAAGATTTGGAGTTGCTACCAGAGGTAGCAACTATTTCTCACTTCTGTTTTACAGGTGAGAAAACCGAAGCAAAGAAAGTTTAAATTACTTGCCTAAGGTCACATAATCAATGTAATACCAGAGTTTATGTTCGTAATTACTCATTCACGCTACTGTAGAAGTTTATCAAGCAGAATAGTTTATGCCTCGAAAGACAGGTCACCATTAGAAAGTGGAAAACGTGGTCAGCAAATGCCATCAAGTGACCCTTCCTCTTCTAGAGCCCAGTTCACTGGCTACCTCCCTAAGGTCAATCACCCCTTTCTAGGCATACCCTAACAATAACAGAGATAAAAATCTTTTAAGCCAAAATGAGTATTTTAAGTCCTTATGAATTTAGAAAAATATGAAGGTTACGGATGACAGAACATAGAACACATGGAACATACTAATAGACTCTCAGATACTTAACTGCATAATTTAACAGAAGTTATAATTTGTATCTTTCTTAAATTACATATCAATTTCCTAAGGTTTTACATCTCACAATTGAACTGCTTTCTAGTATTCCACTGTCTTGCCATGCAAACCCTGTATATGATTCCATCTATTTTTACTGTTTAAAATGTATATATATGTAAATTATTATTCATCGGATTCTTTTGCATCTGAGATATAGACGCTGAATCAATGTGGGAAACATCAAGTGTCTGTTTTAACCTGACTTGATTATATCTAAATATAAAAAATAAATTAGCATTTTATTCTTGGTTGTATTTATTGTATTATATCATGCATTAATTAAAAACATATGTGTTTTAAAAACATCTAATTTACAATTCACCTATCTATACCACCATAAGGTCAAAATTTATAAAGACTGAAAGATTTATGCTAAATTTTTAACAGAATATAATATATTCTTATTGATTATTTTTTAGATTTATTATCAATTTTAGCTCAGTATTAAAGGCTTAAAAAATAGAAAATAATCAGGTTCCAAGATGCCTGTGTTTTGTAACATTGCCAAAAATCATTTTTCTAGACTATTGATGTGATTGACATGTAGATATAATTCAGGAGGAAAACCATTAATAGGAAGAAAAGTTATGACTATTGAATCATGACACTTTGCTGTTTTAAGTAATTTGCTGGCTCCGTGTTCACAAAGAGAATATCGTTGAAATGGAGAACAGGTTAAGGAGCTTGCATCTTTTTAAAACATCAAAACACTAATGGAATGAGACATTGAGCTCTAAAATAAAATAAGTACCCAGAGGTGGAAAATGTCAGGATGGCTAGAACACCAAATCAAACTCTGTTCCCAGATTCCCACTCCCACCCCTTCCTCACCAACCCTCACCCCTGATTACTGGAATGTGAACTCTCCCCAGTTGTCACACAAATGAAAATTACCTCCACACAAGTGACTGTGAATTATTAAAGAAATTTTATTTGGTAATATGACTTACTACAAAATTTGAGACACAGACTCTCTGAAATGCAATGAGAGATCTCTGAAATCCAAATATTTCATCATTTATTCTAATGTTTTTTATTTTTTCCAAGGTTCAAGTGCAAAGTTGATTAAAATATAGAGCAGAAGAGGAAAAGGGCTCAGGTTTATTCTTATTTTGGTCCACTGAATTGTGAGTTGTTTCTTCTCTCCTGTAGCCTTGCAATGTATGCCCCCCTTAACCTCAGCCTTAGAAATAATTGGGTGTTTTTCGTCACAAGAGCAGTAGATGATACAGGGGGTGAATACAACTTTACAACTCCATCACTACAATTGGGGGGGGGGAATAATTGACAATATTCTTCAGTTGATGCATGATCTTTGGAATCCAAGTAGTCTGTCTTTGAAATGGGTTTGTAATCCAACCCACAATTACATCCTTAATTTTAATTTTCATCATTTATTGTCTAAATTTAAAATTTACCCCAAACCAGTTCCATGCTCCCAGTCTCCTACAGTTGAAATCATTTACCACATTTTTAACAGAATTATCTTTTTAAAGCATAGTTCTGATTATGCTATGTCCAGCTCCCAAAATTTTGAAGGCTTCTCTTTGTCTCCCAGATAAAATTTGGAGCCCTTACATGGTATTCAAGATCCTATATAATGCAGCCCCAGTTTCCCTCTTTTGTCTACCCCTTTCCACTATCCCTCAAGCTCTGGCGATCCTGTGCTACTTACTGATCCCTAAACATGCACACTCTTCACACCCCTGAGCCTTTACACATAATGTTTTCTCTGTTTGAATGTTCTTTTTATTTCTCATCGGGAAAAACTTACTTTTCTTTTTCATTCTCAAGTGAAAAGTTTTCTTCTCTATGAAGACCTGTGACCACCGGCATCCAAATAATATCTTTATTTTTTGTCTTCCAAGAACACTATCATGCTATGAGCACTTCTCTCATTGTGTTAAAGTAAATTGAATCTCCTCCTTTCTCCCTGAGAGACATTTAGGCTTTGTAATATAGTATCTTATTTATCTTTGTGTTCCCAAGGCTTAACACACAATAAGTGCTCAATAATTATTTCTTAGCCTTAATTAAAGGAAAGAAAGTTGTAGTCTTATTCCATATAGAAGAACAATTTTAAGAAAAGTAGAATAAAATATATAGATATTCAATATCTTGACTGAGTTTTAATCAAAGATAATGTTTAGAGGTTTATATATGATGTGAAACCTCTAACTTTAAGAATGAGGCAGACTCATTGGGATAACAAATAAAACAATGTATGCA
This sequence comes from Cynopterus sphinx, assembly GCA_030015415.1. NCBI lineage: Eukaryota > Metazoa > Chordata > Mammalia > Chiroptera > Pteropodidae > Cynopterus > Cynopterus sphinx. The sequence goes on along the minus strand of CM057387.1, from coordinate 69,772,883 downwards.
TTCATTCAACAAGGTTTGCTAGATACAATATGCAAGGTTCTAGTAAATCAATATCAAATAAATGTTATAGATAAGTATTTCAAGAAATTCAGAAAAATTATTATAATTAATATGAGATTATTTTCAATTAAAGCAATAGAAAAAGTTTCACAGAGACACTAAGACTGATACTCAAAAAGGAGCAAGTGGCTCATACATGTGAAAGATAGTAACGGTAAACCAGATTAGGTAAAATGGGAAGCAAATAAATATATTCAACCAGAAGTCACTGTATATTTATGACTATGTTCATAGCTAGACTAGATATTTAGCTGGAGATTGGCTAGGAGAAGACCCTAGAATAAAGTTTAGGAGATAGATCTTATTTCAAAGACATTAGCAAATCATAACTTAGAAAATAAGGGTGAAAGTTAGACGTGATACAGTTTCAGAGTTTTTCAGTTTCACCAGCCTACAAAACTAATATGAAACGATGCAACTGTAATATCAAAAAAAAATGCAGATCTTAATTGCCAGTACTAAGTGAAATACAGCTACAACAGAACAAAGCACCACTGAGAAATCCTTCAGACTGCCTCAGTTATTTCTAGCTCCTTCGGCTCACACCATCGAATCCATGTTCATCATGTTAAACACATGGCCACACAGACAAAAAGCATCAAAAATAGTGTGATAGTTCCAGTCAATATATCTGACCTGTGGTCACATGGATCTACAAAGATGAAGCCAAGTATGGGTGATTGCAAAGGAATAATTCCAAAATAAAGTTTATCGTGTGCTGTATTGTCTCACCATTCATATCTGATCGAATTTAAAGGAAAAAAAATATTTGAGAACGAGAATGCAGAAACTACCTCTTTCACACCCACACACACACACACACACACACACACACACACGAATGCATGCACACACACACGGGAAAAGGCAAAGAAAAGCTTCGTTTTAAAAGTCTTGTTTAGAGCAGTTATATGGAAATGTTTATTATTCCACTCCCGGCTTCTTTTGTGGTCTTAGAGTGCATCAAGTCCTGTAGCCATTCCTCCTCAGAAAACAAAATTCTGGAAGCTAGAGTCATAAGGAGGGCTCATCTTTACACATCACATCATTACTTTATTGTAAACTTTATGCAAACTCAAAGTTCTTAACTAAAACACACAAAAGAACCTTTTAAAGTTTTTGCAGCCTTTCTCTTAGATGTGGAATAGCCTGAGGTTAGGCCTTTGTTAGCACAAAATGAAACTTGAGGAGCAGTTGGGTCTCTCCCAGAGTTGTTGGACCAAATAGCAGTTAACATTTCTACTGGGCCACTTCCTAGGAAAGCCTCTGACAACACTAACATAAAATTTCTAGTGATATATAATTTCCCATTCAAACACTAGAACAACAATTATTTTCCCTAAATCAAAAAATAATCATTCTTTCCTGACTCTGAATCTCGTGTCCAAAATTATTTGATTGACATGCAACAAACATTTCAGATTCTCACATGATCCAAGTCTCGCTATACTCACAAATTGAAATGCAGGAAAAGGGGACCTAGCCAGATAAATTATCCTTGCCTTTGTCATCTTTTAGCACAGTGATTAAGACACAGGCTCTGAAGTCAGACCATTTAAGTTCAAATACAGCTCTGTCACATAGTTTGCTGTGAAAATCACTTAAATTCTCTTTCTCAAATTTGACATTTGTAAAATGTGGTTAGTGATCCTACTTACCTCACAGAGTTGCTGGAACATTAAATGAAATCATTATTGTACAGTACTTAGAACACAGCCTGGCACATTACAAGCAATCAAAAAATTGTTAGCTAATCTCATAATATATAATAAATTTTATTCCATTTATTCTACAGTTAACACACTATTAACACATTTTTTAATTCTTTTATTGAATCCCTATCTCCAGATAAATGAACCAACTTTACTTCGGGAGCTTATGATTTAAGGACCTGTTGTGAACAAGAACAGCGGCTACTGAAGTAACACTCTTGAACTCATTTGTGTCTTTCCACAGTGCCGGGTTTACTGAGTGGAACCTTCTTAGATAAGCCAATTAGGTACTCACACAAGTTAACACACAACACACAGATTAGGGAAAACAGAGTCTTATGTGACGGAGCAAAGGGATGAAAGTCCTTAGGATCTCCCAAGTGAGCTCTGTTGACTAGAGGTAGGAAGAGCTGTGCCTAGGTCCCAAGCCAGTGGCTACGATAGGTCAGAAGGTCAGAGTCTTTGGCTCTAGCACATCCGTCTGTGATACTATTGAGTCAGGCTTGAGCATCCTCTGTCTAAGGTGTTCAGCTTATATATGGACCTTACATAGTGGAATCCTCATGCTTATAGGTCCCTGCAGATGGGGGCTGATGTTTCTGCAGTTTTGGGCATTCCAGTTACACCCTAAGGGTGTTCCCCTTGTATGCAAGTTGACATTACTGTCATGGCTCCCATGGAATCCATTTTGTAAAGTCTAAATATCCTCATTTTTTTATGCTTTATAAAGAACTGAATTTTGATTCTGCCAGGTAGAGGTTCAGTAGAAGCAGGCAATGACTCATCTAAATAGTGTTCTCAATCTGGCACAGGTGAGAGCACTTTCCAGGAGTTGGGCAATGATTCCTCTGCCTGCACCCTGCTGTTGTGTACAGGAATCACATTTTCTTGTCACTGTTTGCATGTGTATTATCCTTACAACTTTATTAGCTCATTGAGTTGAGTTTTATAGGTACAAAACTTGTGCAGTTGCCAGGCCCCACACTCAGATGGACCTCACATTTGACTTAATGCTGTGTCATGAAATCCTTAATCATGTTTGCACAAGAGACCATGCATTTTCATTTTGCATTGGGCCCCACAGATTATACAGCTGATCCTGCTGGGACCATGTCTTTTTCATTTCTATAACCCCAGGAATGGTGCTAAAAGATTGATAAATTTTATTTAAGGAATGACATTTATGAACAAATGAATGAATTAAATGCATGCATGAATGAATGACTCTAAAAACAGTCAATGAGACATTTAAACCCAAAGTACATTTTTTCCACTTAAAAAGAAAAATAAGAGCCAAGCCAAAATTTCAATATCCAAGCATTTTAGGGGTACTAACTTTCTAAATGGCACAAAGCAAGGGCATGCTTTGCTGGGTTTCAGTTGTGGGGCTCCAACCAGTGTTAATGGGTGCTGCGAAAAGGAATGGATGGCAGGCCTGAGCAAGGTCGGCAGTATTCATTTTGATAACTGGATTCAGTCACATTTACTCCTTAAAGGTTATTAGTTATTTTAAATAATTTTGTTAAATGCTCAAGAGGGAAAATGAAGACATATTAATAAACACACAATTATACAGGTTAGAGCAACAATGCAGTGCTGGTCATTCAGGAACCTTGTGCTAATTTTAATTAGCTGCTTTCCCTTGCTTTCAAATGTAATTAAAGGAGCTTAGTTGTGCTCAGTGATGCAAGCCACCTTATTTAATCACTAACATTATTTCCCTGAACTATTAATGATTTTCAAAACGCTTGTTTATGCAGAATTAGAACAGTAATTACCTTACCAGTTAATTTTGTACCTTCACATTTCACACCTAGCTCAAACGTCATTCATTTACCACGGCTTCTCTGTCAAAACAAAGAAATGCTTGTTCTAAATGTGCTTCTGAGTGCCAAATTGAAAGCCAAGTTTTGTAACACTAATAAAGTAGCTCCCAAGTGAAACAGGTGTAGTAATTTAGACCCTTCCTGTCTCGAGCTTGCACGTACATGCTATGTCTTTTCTTTATTAGCTTTAAAATGAGAGCTTGGTGTGCAAAATAAGCTATTTAATTCAGACTTGTGGAGCAGAATATAATCTTTAATTTAAACTAGTGCAGTAAAAAGAGGTCTTTAATTTTAACTGGCATGTGCGTGTGAATTTGAATTAATAATCCAGAAAATTGAAACTGTTTTGCCGCTGTTGCTGGATATTGACTGTTCTTCACATGTCCTTAGTTTCACTCCTTCAATTTCGCTCCCAAACCATGGCTAGTGCTTTCCTCCCCATCTTTTTTTTTTTTTCCTTATGATGTAGCTGCTTTATGCAAAGCAGAGCTTTCTGAAAAATGTCTCAGTTGACTGAACTTCCTTTACAAAAATAAATAAATAAGTTACTTTAATAAAGGAATACTGAACTGTATTAATTTAGTTTACAAAAGGAATATAATTGGTGTATTTATTATATCTACTTAAAATGTAATTCAAGTGCACTCTGAATTTATGCCTGATTGAATCCTTAGATGGGAAGATGATCTATCCACATTCCTAGCGACAAAACCCCACTGGATCCAGTGGTACCGATTCTTACTCTGAAGCTTATTCTCACATCAGAAGCAACATTTTAGAAAATGTTGATAACAATTACACCTATGATGCTATACAGATTATAATTTAGATAGAGCTCAATTATGTGTGTCCTTCACAGCTTTTACATAAGGATCTTTACCCAGGAAGCCTCCAAGTACTGCTGTCTGACTGAGTGCTCTCCTTCCCTACATCCAAGAAACACTGAGCATGTGTAACACACACTTAGCTTCGATCACTGTATGTTAATTTCTCCACCAATGCAGAGTATTTGTAATTGATACCACGTTTCTTTGCCAAAAAACAAAAAACAAAAACAAAAACAAACCACCTTGGGTCTGAGTTCATGTCTTTTCAGTTAATATTTGCATGTGATGTGATAAATTTCCAAAGTGGGAATTAATTAATGCTAAAGACATAAATGTGCACTCCAAAATTTCAAAGAGATGGGCTACTGTGCAAAGATGCACTGAACTGCAAGAATATCAAGAATATAGGGCAACATAAAATGTGCATTTTAGGTCAGGAAAGAGAGAATTATTTAATTAGGATTAGGAGAGATTACTGATTGGATCTGAAATGCTTTTAGGCTAGAAAATGAAAAAATAAAAAACAGAAAAAGAAAGCTCTTTTGAGTGCAGGCCCCTGACAGAGTTGACAATAAATATACTCAGCCTCCTCTTTCCCAGGAAGCATCACCCATCAGGCCTTCAAAAAGAAGCTCTAAGCCCCTATGAGATGGGAATGCTCTTCTGATGGGGAGACCATGGATGGAATCCCACTATCTGGGATTGGCCCCATTATTTGCCTAGCCAAATATAGATAGAGGATAGATAAATAGACTGCCAGCCAGAAATAGATATGCATTTATGTAAATGTCTATACCTTTTGCTAGTTCATGAAGCTCTTTTAATAGAAGGCAAAGATTTTCATTAATTAAAGCTTAAAATTTAAATTGCTAGAAGGCAATCATCTGTGAAGGTAAGTCTCATTCACACTAAAAGGCAATAGTCAACATGGGTGCATAACAATCCCATGTGATTTCAGGATGGTTACAAAGAGAAGATATATGCAGAGGCAATTTGACATTGTCCAGAAGACAAACGCTTCTATTTCTGCTTCATGCATACTTTGTTACAAATAAACTTCACTTATAACAGATTTTTAAATCAGGGTACAACTATGGTTTTTTTGTACAGTGCAGTTTTCATTTCTTTTAATTTGGTCATATTTACCAAAAGTACATTTTATTGGAGGGATTAATCTCCTCAAAGGCAGAATTTATGTTGTATTCACCTCTCTTCACTTAGGGCAAATACCGTTCTCAGTAAATAAAATAAACAGTAAATAAAAAACAAAATTTGATATTATACTAATTGATGTAGTGCTTGAATCATTGCTAACAAAAGCTAAATTTTACCAAACCTTCCATCTCGCTAAATTCCTTGTGATACAGCCTAGTTCTGGGGAAGTCCTTAGCTTGTGTCATGGCTGTACGTTGTACATACCACTTCCTCAAGAAAACATTGATTATATGCTGACTGGATGCCAGGCATTGTGCTGGTCTCCAAGAAAACCAAAACTGATAAGACCTTGTCTTTTTCCTAGGGAAGGATAGAGACATATAAACAAATAAGTTAAACAGAAGGGGTATGAATCACAGAGTTGGAATCTCAAAGTATATTGTTATTGAGTCTTTTAAAAATTTCTAGAGATATTTACATTTGGTTCCATTTTGTAGCTTTATTTCTTACAGTAATGCTATTCTAGAAGACTACTGAGGATTTTTTTTTAGTTCTGAAAGGCTGACTAGATTTTCCTTAAGTCAAACTGAAATATATTCTAATATAAATCCATTTCCTAGCATTAAAATTTCCTTGAACATGAAAAAAAGCTGGTCTTAAATTCTTATAGAAAGTTTTTTAAGAACCTTAAGACAATAATTAATCCAATGTGTAGTCTTCTCTTTCCTAGAATAAAACACTCTTTTAGTAGTGTTCCTTCAAAAAGGCTATTTTCCATTCTTTAATAAGTATAACCCTTTAATAAGTATAAAGCATACTTTGCAAATATAATTAAAAATAACCCTCAAATGACTTTTTATTTTTCTATGTTATTTTTTTTATTTTCTCTTTTATTCATTGACTTTTTGCTTTCCTTGCTTTCTCCATTCCTCCCTTTCTATGAATATATGGTCTTGTAGGACATTCTGCATGGAATATAAAATGAAAACCAATTCCTGCCCTTAAGGATCTTACAGCTCTGTCAAGAAGATAGTGTAAATGCGTTACTAAGGAAACCATGAATAAAGTACTTGGGAGTTCAGAGTGAGTAAAAATGAATAATCAGAAAAAGATTGATGGAGGAAGCAGATATGTATAGTTTCTACAGGAAGAACATTTGAGGAAATGCATTCTAGGAAAAGAAACCATGTAACAAGGAGCAAAAAGAGAGAAAGGAAAAAAAGCATTTGATATGCCTAGGGAATTCAAAATAATAATCATTTGGGGGTGGGTGCAGTAGGACACCAAATGATTGCAGTGGAAGATAAGGCTCCAAAAGCAAGTTGAAATCAGAGGTGGGGTGCCCTGTCTGTCATGCAACAGTGGTTGGACTTTATTCTCCAAGGCAATGTAGAGTAACTGAAAACTGTTGAGCAGAAGAGCAAAGCAAAAAAAAAAAAAAAAAAAAAAAAAAGGTAGAGTGGATAAAGCATGAGCTTTGAAATTATGTAAAAACAGTTTAAATTCCAGCTATTCCATTTGCTAATTGTTTAATTGCATGAATGTTTCTTCAGACTCTCCTCTAGCCTCAGTCTCCACATCTATGTAGTGTAAATGAATTGTACTGCTGTAAAATGTCTGTGCCTGGCCTAGAGGATATGTTAAATGAATATTGTTTACATGCCCCTTCCTGGGCTTCCTGTTTACATTAATGACATCTGTGATTCATTTTGACACCTCACCTCCCCTTTCCCACCCAACCAGTGGACAAATCCTATCAATTCTATCTTTGCCCTAGCTCTTGTATCTATACTTCTCCTAACCTTCTCCCATCTTCTACCCTATTTCACACCTTCATTTTCACTTGCCTGAGCTATCACTTTAGGTTTCATCCTGGTTTAGGCCACTCTAGGACCTCTGACTGACTGGATTCATCTTTCTATAGCACTTTGCTGGTCCTATCACTGTCCTAGCTAAAATATACCCACGGTTCTAAATAGTCTGTGGAATTAAGTCCAAATTCCTCAGTTTCATATTCAGGACCCTACAATGCCTAGTCCCTAGATACCTTTTTCGATGTAAATTATCACGAATTCATTTATTTCAGTCAAATATTGCCCTGTGACTTCCTGACTCCATGCCTTCACTCATGCCATCCCATTGCATTCACCAATGAAAAAAGCCAACTTGCTGAGGAAGGTATTGAGGAAAGATTGAAAGAAATTGGGTCCTTGATGACATCATTGAACCACTGAATTAACCAATCCTAGGGCCACCCAAACTCAGGACTTCTTATATGAGCTAATAAATTCCTTTGTGGTTAAATCCAGTTGAATCATGTTATTTTATTGCTAGCAGCTGAAAGCATCCTATATGACAATGTGCTCACTCCCTGAATGAGCTCAAATTTAGCATGATAACATAGAAGAAAATAACTTCTAAACAACTATTTATATTTTTGAATGAAAATAAAGCTTATCCCACAAGACAATTCATGTTTCCATTTTCTGCACCTCTATGGGACTAAAATTGTTGAATCATCCTACTCTACTGATCACAAGAAAACAAAAACTTCAAAAATAATTGTAAAGTATATCAAAATTCTGAATTCATCAGTAACTCCACTCACTGGTATGGAAATAAGTCCTACTTCTCTCCTAAAAAAGCATAAAGTCCAGAATGAAAACATCTGTGAACTTCCTTTCCTGAGCATGCTATGTGCTGTACCTGTTACAGCTTCTATGCCTGGCTTGACCGTTATTGACCTTTCAGGAGATTTTTCTCTGCTGGCATGAAAAGTATTGCAGGGAATTTTAGATATTCTAACTTTAAAAATTTTTGTCCAAATTTAACATTTTTAAATTCACCACTTTTCCTCTCAAGGAACACAGTCCAAATACTCAGAGACTAGGCCAGGGTATAGTGCAAGCCGTAAGTCCCATAGATGGACAAGACTCTCATTTTAGAATGAGGCTTCACAGATCACCATTCTATAAAAGCTAATGTGGCCATTTTCTCCACTCATAAATTTTTCCTAACATTTGTAGAATTCTGGCTCTAAATTTCTCTTCCCATATTTCCAAAGAAGTCCAAAATATCAGACTTTGATGTCATATAGTTCCTCTGGTGGATGAGTCATCATGAACCTTGTGATCTGAACATCTCCAACTACATTTCTAACTTTTTACACTATAGTGTAGTTTGAGTGAATGTTTTAATCTTCATTTTTTCATTGTCAGTAATAATAAAGGGAATATAGAGTTAGTATGTGTAGAATGAGATGAATGGGAAAGAGACAGAAGCCAAAAAGGCTACTTAGAAAGCAATGATCCAGACGAGAGGAAGTAAATGCCTATCCTAGATCCACGGTGGTGGAAATAGACAAATGAACTAGATATGGGAGATATTGCAGGGAGGTGTTATCAAAGATTGTGATGAACTAGTCAGAGAAAATTAAGAAAAAAAGAGAAACCAACTGCATTATAGAATATGAAGCACATAAAGTTAGGAAATAACATTAAATGAAAATCAGGAAGGAATAAAGAATGGATATGAAGGTGAGAACTGGAAGAAATGAATTTAGTTCAAGTTTCTCTACATTCCTGCTCATTTGATAAGCAAATTGGACATGCTACTAGGTACTCAACTGATGGACAAGACCTCGGCATTGTTCTGAGAATATTTCTCTAAAAGACTGATAGTTTTCTACAAAAATCTGTTGTCTGTTCTCTGAGAACATGGCTAGTCTATATTTCCCAGCCCCTCCTAAACCTTGGGGTGGCTACGCAACAGCTCTCACCAGTGGACTATGAATAGAAGTTATATGTGTTACTTGCAGACTTAGTCCTTGAGACTGGTGTGCCTTTCCAATGCTCTCCTCCCTGCCATTGGTTACATCTCACAGCAATCTTGTATCAACTACGAAATGATAAGGACAGGGAAGATGGTGGAGGAATATGATAGAAAAACCTCCCTGAATGTGAAACAGAGCTGCCACCTGCTGACCTGGGATGCTCCTCTTAGGCTGTTATGTTACATCATAGGAAAACGAACTTTGGTTATTCAAGGTCATCAAATTATGACTGAAGTCTTTTTTGTTACAGCATGACCTGAACTCACACAAAGTGTATTCTGTTTGTTTGGGGCTCCTAAGGCTTTAAAATGAGTCATTCTTATCCTGAGACTGAAGAGAGCTCCAATACCTTCAAACTATTTACTCATTAAGGTGAAATGAGATACTCATTGAAAAAGAGGATAGAACTTAACCCTGAGGGTAACCTAAGGGTTGGGTTAGCAATACAAATTTAAAAGAAACTTTTCCTTGCTCTCGGTATCAGAAAAACTGAAGCTGGTCCCAGGTATGTGTATATTTTCATATACATCACAAAACCAAGTGACTTTTCTCTCTTTGCCATGGTTGCTAGAAAACTGAGAGACATATATGTGATGCAGTAGCAAATATACCAGCAAATACATGGGTAAATGGTCTGAAATTCCTACTCCCTGGCTTTCATTCGATTACTAATATTTTCTCTCTTCACTGATCATCTCGACTATAAATTCTGCCCTCTTGAACCAAATAAAATATCTATAAGTTACTTAAAATCATTTCAGGAATGAAGTGAAACATAAAAAGAAAAAAATGTGTTTCAAAAGAACCTACTTTGAAAAAATTGAAGTTTTATATGCAGAAGCTTTGAAACTCAATGAGATAATGTGTACTGTTCCAAAGGTGATTTCAAAACAGCACCATTTGGATAATCTACTTTGTAGCCTGCAATTTTCTGCTTTTTGCATGCAAGAATATATTTATTAAGCTATTTATAGAACTTTAACATATAATTTACTGTTCTAAACACTCATTTCTTGATCTTTGCTCTTTATACCAGACATCCATTTAGCATTGCATATATTATTCAACTGTCATAATAAGAGAGGCAAAATGAAAACACTGTGTTTTAATTTAGTACAGAATTATGTTTTAGTAACTTCTTTCCTGCTTTCTGGTTATATTATTTATATGTAGAAATTAAATAAATCATTTTCATAAGAGTTTTAACCAAATATGAATGAAATTTTTATAATGGTTTCCACTTCCTACAGGTTTAATGATGCCATATTGGAAGAATTATATAATCACTGAAAAGATTCTCGAAAGTAGCACAGTAGTCATGTTGCACTTATTCAAAAGTTGTAGGAAAGGTCAATTCCATTTAAGATTTCAAATATATACTCTAATTTTAAAGCTGCCTAACACCTTATGTATAATCATGAACACATTATATATAATAGTGGCAGTGTTAGTTTAAGAAAAATGTATATTGAACTTTACACTAAATAGATTTAATATTTAAATATATATTTAAAGGCTTTAGGAAAGTTAAGGTGACAAAAAAAAAACATTTTCAATATTCTACAATACCCAAGATTCATGGTCTCCAAGCAACTAGGGAGCACATGGCTACACAGGGTCAGGCCTGTTCTTCCACCACTGTTATGTGTTTGGTTGATGATTTATTCAAACTCAGTTTCAAACTTGCTATTAGCTCTCACATTGCTTTAATGCAACTAGTTCACCATTCATAACTGCCAAGGACGGATTCATCAAAAATAGGATATTTTAGGCCTCCAAACTTGTAAAAACGTCTTTTTTCTTGTTAGCATATATAAGATTATAAACACTATTTTTTCATTCTTTCACCTTCTCCCCTTTTTGTAAATACTTTAGAAGACATCTACTAAATACTAAACTTATTGTCAAAGGAAACATACTTGAATCATAAGTACACATGGCATTTTAGAGGTTCTTTTGGCTCTTATTTGATAGTGATGGACCCTGAATGCCTCTCAACTTATCACAGGTATGTAGCAATGACTTTTATAAAATAAAAATAAACTAAAAAATGTACAACTTGACAGGAATAAGAGACCAAGCAACTGAAAACTTGAGGCACTCTTCTTTAAAGGGTGACAGAGAAGTGACTACTTAGATAGTACTGATTCTCTGGCATTTAAAAAAATAAGAAAGTTACAGTGATAGATGAATCTCAAGAGCATAACACTTCAGGAAAGAAATAAGTCACAGAAGAATGCATAGAACATAATCTTATTTAAATAAAGTTAACAATTGGCAAATAAAAAGAAGGAAAAATTAACTAAAAATTCTGGTTATGGTTACCTGGAGGACATGAGGCTGAGAATGAGATTTGAAGAGACACTACGGGACTTCCAAAATTACTGTGAAACTTTAAAAAACAAATCCCATAAATCAGAAAAACATTCAGACTTTGGTGGATAGTGGGCAAAACCTTGCTCCTTTATAATTATTTTGATAAGGAAAGCTTATTAATATATTTGGAAGAAAAGAAAACAGGCTTATGGTATACCAGTTCAGTTAGAAAATGTCAGTCTTATTATTATGAAAGCTCAGAAAATCTTCTTGGGAGAATTTCCTGATGTTTTGCCCGTCTCATCAGGAATGTCAACAGAGGAATAAAATAGCACTCGATCTTCTGGACAGCTTGGTGTTTGTCTTTGGCTGTCAAGCAAAAAAAAAGCTGCAATTCCAGTCATCTGGAGAAGATGAGAATACTCTGCAAAATCAGAGAAAATAGAAAATGGAATAACAGAATGCACACCAGTCATTTTCTCCAATTCCCTTTGGAAGAGGCCATAGTCCCACTTCGTAGCACAGAGGGATTAATGAGCTGCAATTTCAATAGCATAAATACTGAGAGATGAAAATGTACCTGGGCACTTACATTTTAAGTCATGAGGTGTAAAGATTACATAACATGGGAATTCTTCATTCAAAGAGAAAAAAAATACCCTTAATACACAAATAGCATTTTATTTTTGAATTTGAAAACTAGAAATTAATCATTTATTCAGATGATCAGAAGGTTTTCAGGTGTTAAAACATATATTTTGTCAGAAAGCTTATAATTTAAATTTCAAGTTTAAGCTGAACAAATTTTTATGTTTTTTAGATGTTTCTCTAAAAGCACAGGCACCTGCTCTAAAAAAAAGGGTGTTTATTATTGTAATTATCTAGAGACCTTTTAAATTCAGGATGAAATATATGTATACGTGTGTGTACATATACACATATATACATATACATACGCACAGAGATGAGCACACACATATATACGTATTGTACATACATACATATCTTCAAGTAAAAATTTGAATAAAAATACGGTTCTTTTTTGTTTCCTTAAAGTTATAAAGAATTTTAAAATTGCATTCCTCCTTTAGTACCATGCAATGTGCCATAAAATTTGTATTACATCATTTTATCTGTTGAACACAGACATTTCCCAAAGAACTGGCTCAGGAAAGTGCCACAACATGGCAACCTGTCCCATCCCCCTTTGGTGAGGATTCCAATTAAGTCTAACCATGAGGGAGTGGCTTTCTGCCAAGAGCACAGCAAAGGGAAAGGACAATGCCAGTCTTGGGCCAGAGGAAATTAAAGGTGATAATGGAGACTGGTGTTTCTGGCATTGCCCCCTCTGATCTAACCTGGAAAATGCTGAGAAAGGAACTGGTGTGAACCAGTCATCTTCTCTTAAGTTCTGATTTGTTTATTTTCTACAGTAAACTTTTAGAACATGAGTCTTTTGAGAGAAACTCCAGGACATATGAGCTAACAAATGGACAAGGTGTCCTGGATCCTGTGTTCTAATCCTGTATCCCCTCTGACACCACTCATCTTTGTAACACCACCACCCTTTCTCTCCCTGACCAATCAACGATATGAAGCCAAGTTTCCTCAGCAATAAGGAGGTAGAGACCTGGCATTATGTCAACTCCTTGAGTTACAATGTGAGCAAAGCTGGCTCTCTGGCACTTAAATCTTTGTATGATAAAAGAAAAAACAGAATACCTAAGTTCTAACCCCAGCTATGTCATCACCTCACTTTGTGTCCCTAGGCAAGTCACTTCACTTCTCTGAGCATTTATTTCCTCCTCCATAAAATGCGATTTTTTAATTGCTTTCAAAATGTGGTCCGAGGACCATGGAGGTCTCTGAAGTTCTTTCAGGGTTTTTGTGAGATAAAAACAATTTTCATGATCATACTAAGACATTATTTGCCTATTTTGCTCTCATTTGCTCACAAATATACAGTGAAGTTTTCCAGAAGCTGCATGAGGAGGCCATTAGACTGAGGTGGCTCTAATGCTTTGATAGCCCACATAAGCAATTCAAAACCTAAACCAGAGTTGATGCATTCAAATCTGAGAAAGTGAAACTTAAGGACTAATCACAAAGAGCCTAGTAGGATTTCCCAAATAAGGCAACTACTTAAGCTATAGCCAGTCAAAAATTGCTTTGCTTGGCTTCTGCTTCTTCCCTATAAAAAGCTTGCCCCTAGCTCTTCTCAGTGGAGTGTCCCTAACCACTTTGGGGTTACAGCTACACAATCTGAATCAATGTATGTTCAAATGAACTCTGAAAAGATTCAATGTGCCTCAGTTTAAATGCAGAAGCAAATATAAAAATCTAGTTCTCTTTCCTGAAACAAGAGATTTACAAAAATAAGTAAAACAAAGCCACTCATCTCACTAATAAAAATGGGTTATTTCTCACAAAATGATGTTATTTTATTTATAACATATTTATTAATATTTTAAAATAAATTAATAAACATTTGAAAATTTAAAAAACATAATACCATGATAGATACAACTTACATAAGCCAAAGCTCTGTAGGGTCCTCAATTATTTTTAAGATTATAAAGTAGCCCTGAGATCAAGAAGTTTAAGAACTCTAGCCCAAATGATTTCTGAGACCCCTGTCAGCACTATGATTCTTTGATACCCCATACATCATCAGATATTATTATCTATAGTGAGCAGCTTCATAGGAGAAGTGAAATATCCAATTCACCTTGTCTTATACAGACATAATCTATAAACAAATAATTAAAAATATTTTCTAAATTAAACAATTTGTAAATAGCTAAATGTCTACCCAGAGAGCTAATTAGATCCACAATCTTCTTCTAAATAAAGAAGCTATGTCTAGTTACTCATATGTGGATTACTCTGCATTTTGAGGCCTCTATTTATGAAGTTTGTGTTCTAAATGTTTGGACCAGGAATTAGCACCTGTACCAAAATCGGCTGCTGGTGGAAGAGATGTAAGGAAGCCCCTGCAGTCACTCTGTGCAAACTTCTAAACAGAAGGGTCATTACATATTGAACACTAAAATAACCAATCAGATCTTCACCTTGGGAGGTGTGAAGGTGTCATGTGGAAACATTTATAAAGAATAGTGTGCCACACACCCAAAAGATACAACACATGGGCAATAAACTGAAGCTATGAAGTAGCAGAAGCCATATAGTAGTAGAAGCTACTATTATCAGAAGCCATGAGCTAGAGCAAATGAGAGCAAAGAGAAAAGCCATCAGTAAATGCAGTGGTATAAAATGTGAGTGAAAGCAGAGGGAGAAGTCAAGACTAATCAAAATTGCCACACCAGAATGGCATACTACTAGAGTTGCTACCAGCTTCTGGCACAGTTTCCCAAAGTGTGTTTCAGGTCTTCACAAGCCTACTGCTCAGTTGCTAGAGTGAGTAGCTATTCTTATTTCCAAGCATCTGTACAACAACCAAAGAGACTGGGGTGTGTCTCTTTCTTTATTTCCTAGAAAGTCTAATTAGTACAGCTCAACAGTGCTGAAGTATCAATGGGGAAATTTAAATTTAAAGCGATAAGCAAAAGTAAAGTGGTACAGCATTTTTGCTTAAAATGAATACATATATATAACCTTTAAAGAGTTGTGCATATGACCCTTTATATACTTTGTGTATTATATACAAATATTATCTTGAGAGAGTTAAAATTTCTTCGTATTCAAGGAACTCAAAAAATAAAATTGTCATTCAACAGGAGGGAGGAGAAAGAAACAGCAATGTTGAGCCAGGGTGAGAGCCAGTTACAAAGGAGATGAAAGATTTGGAACAAAGGTTATAAAAAGGAGGTGTGGGAGTGGGACAAGTATCTGACTCCTAAGAGTTCTATTCTTTGGGAACTTTCAAGAGCAGTTAGCTAAGAATAGCAAATGGGAGCAAAAATTATAATAGATTGATATGATTAGAGAGCAAAATGGGTTAAAGAACCTAAATTTCAAAGAGCTTGCTTTGCACGTCCTAAGAAATAGGATACCTAGGTTTTAGATGGCTGGTCTGACTCCACTGCTAAAATATATCAAGAGAGTTAGAACATCACAAATTTCACTGGCTTACCATCTACTAATAACACATTCTTCTTCTTCTTCTTCTTCTTCTTCTTCTTCTTCTTCTTCTTCTTCTTCTTCTTCTTCTTCTCCTCCTCCTCCTCCTCCTCCTCCTCCTCCTCCTCCTCCTTCTCCTTCTTTGATTTGTGAACATATTTATTTATTTATTTGTATCTTGTTTTTTAATTTTTAACACTTTATTTTTTTTACTATTTTCTTCCTTACCCACCCCCCCACCCCTGGTAACCACTAATCTATTGTTCACGTCTATGAGTCTCTGTTTGTTCTGTTCATTCGTTGCTTTTAGATTTATATCCCACATGTAAGTGATATCATGTGATTTTCAACTTTTTCTGTCTGGGTTATTTCACTTAGCATGATTATCTTGAGGTCCATTTATGTTGTCACAAATGGCAGTATTTCATCTCTTCTATGGCTGAGTAATATCCCATTGTATATATGTACCACAGCTTCTTTAGCCAGTCATCTATTGCAGGACACTTCATTTGCTTCCACGTCCCAGTCATTGTGAATAATGCTGCTATAAACATCAGTGTGCAAGTATCTTTTCAGATACGAGTTTTCAAGTCTGGGGTAAATACCCAGTAAAAGGGGATTGGTGGATCATATGGTAGATCAGTTCTCAGTTTTTTGAGGCACCTCCATACTGTTTTCCATAGTGGCTGTACCAATTTGCAGTCCCACCAGCAGTGTATGAGGGTTCCTATTTCTCCCCATCCTCTCCAACATAAACACATTTCTTATATATTTGTGCTGAGTACAAGTATAGAGTTGGAGCCCCATGCATATTAGATAGCCAGGAACAATTTGGGGAGAAAGAGAGCTGTAGATTACCAGGCACTATGATGGCTACAAAAATGAAACATTCAAAGAGCTGACAATCTAAGAAATAAGAAACTAAATTCTCAAGGTGCAAGGCCCATGTAATCTACAATCAACACCTTGAGTTGGCCACTGAGTCTTGGTGAGGGATAGGAATGACTTCTAACCATAGGAAAAAGAACAATCTTCATGAAGAACTATTTTGACTGGGTCTTGAAAGGTGAGTAGGTATATGGCAAGTGAAGATTTGGAAAGAGGGCAAATAAATGAATGGGAAAAGCAAAAACAAGACCACAGAAACAGGCATAAATGAGGCCTGTTTGAAGGACAAAAAATATGCTTATGAATAAAGTGTGCATAAAAGTATAGAGGGATGTGACACTAGAAAAGACATCAGGATCGAAGCATTAAGGTTCAGAAGCTAGTATAAGTTTGATTTCTTTACAACTAAGGCTCATCTTGCTCCCAGAGCTTGCCCAAGATCACAGAGCAAGTAGCTGAGCTGCGTTCAAATTCACATCTGTCTAACTTCAGCATCCATGGTTTTAACTTCAAAGAGTGTAAACTCAAATGACTTCAGAGGCATCCAATCAATGTTGATTGAGTAAAGCAAGCTGGGTGTTCTAAAAAGGAGTACTGAAAACTATGGCAAAATGAATACATAAAAGCATTCAAATTAAAGGTGGTGGGGGAGATGAAACGCACTATCTGTCTGAGGCCAACAAAATTGCACTCAGGCTTGAGTCACCTCTGTCCCCTCTGTTGATGAAACTTCATTCTTTCCCTCTCTAATAAGACCTTAATTGTGCCTTAAGGTAATTCATCTGAAGTTTTAAGAAGTTTATACCAGTCAAGAAAGAGGCAAGTGGAAGGGAGATCAATTAATATGACCTCACTACATATTTCCAGATGAGAGGAAATAAATCTGTTGACCATGGAGAAGAAGAAAAGGCATGTTTGACATTATTGAGACAGTGTAACCATCTTTAATCTTGGGAATGAGAGGAATGGGATAATTCAGATGTTAGCTCTTCTCAATCGCTTGAAAATCCCCAGATACTTATTTTTCCCCAACCTTTTTTCATCCATACCTGCCACAAGATTTATGTCAAATTTTACTTTGCCTTTTTCTCTCTCCATTCTTTCACATAGTATCTAGCCTTGTAAGCATCTGTCTCCCTTTTCCATATTATTCCACTGATAATTTAAAATTCATTAGTCCTTCATTATGCAAAGCAGTGCAGTCCTGACCCAGCTACTGCCCAGGTATTGCATGGCTCAGACCCACACCCTCATCTCAAGGCCATGCCTAAAAAACCTAAGACTCGGTATCATCTATCTATCTATCTATCTATCTATCTATCTATCTATCTATCTATCTATCTAACAGGGACTCTCAACCTCAGAGAGGACCTAGACACCATGTTCTGTTAGCCATGCAGCCTTGTGAGGTTCTCACCATCCATCTCAATGAATTTTTCCAAACATTTCTTGCAATTGGATTCTACCCAAGAAGAATCTTAGTGAAGAAAAAAAATTTTATGTAATTATACAAGTACTAGTCCCACAAAGACAAAGTGTTTCAAGCCTGGATGACTGGTAGGATGATTGTGGCTTTGATAGGAATCTGGAGATACACAGCACCAGAACCCAAGGGAGAGGTTAGGTCTGCAAACATGAATTTGGGAGGCATTCAAGATAGAATTCGAGAAGTGACAGAAATGAGAGAACATAGAAACCTGAGGAAACAGCAGAGGTAAGGCCTATGACCATGAGGCAGAAGTGGGGAAAGGAATGTGTGAAGAAGAGAACACAGTCAGACACCTAGAAATGAAAATTGGAAAAATGCTGTCCTAGAAGTCAGAGCAGGAGGAAGTTTCACATGGCTCAGCTGTGGAGGCCAAAATAATCTTTGACTCCTCACTTTCTCTCATATACACCCTTTGTCTAATCCATTGGCAAATTGGGTTGACTCAACTTTCCAAATCTCTTCAGAACATGACCACTTTTCTTTGCCATTGTCATTTCTATCAGTCTGGCTCCAGCCATTGTCTCTTCTTGCCTAAGATTGCTGCACTCTTCCCTGCTTACCCTTGTCCCCCAGGGTTTTCAAACCAACTAAGCAGTCAGAGGGAGACTTTTAAAATGTCCCACAGATGACATCAGTTCTCTGTCCTAAAACCCATCACATGCTCCCCAGTCTTTTAAAGCCAAAGTCCTTACAATCATCGACAACTGCCAGTTGCAACACGGCCTCTCCCCATGCTATGTCTCCAATCTTACCACCCACTACTCGTTCCACCTCTTTCTCTCTGCTCCATCACTGGTTCCCTC
Organism: Cynopterus sphinx; assembly: GCA_030015415.1. NCBI lineage: Eukaryota > Metazoa > Chordata > Mammalia > Chiroptera > Pteropodidae > Cynopterus > Cynopterus sphinx. Next base: position 69,753,895 of record CM057387.1, on the reverse strand, counting down.
CACCTCCTAGAACCTAGCAGGTATACTCCTGCACTTGGGCCTTTGGCCTGACCGTCCCTTTTTTTTGAAATGTTCAAGTGAGATATCTAGGGAACAAAATTTAAAGAAGTAAGGTAGTACAAGTGCCAACCCTGAGAGTGAGTGTCCTAATTTTGAGTCATCTCACTGGATTTACCTGAGTTCTGTCTTATAACCGATAATACTGTTCTTATTTAGTATATCAACTACTTAGGTCTTGCATTCTTCCTTTAGAATTTAAGGTCAAAAAGTTTTATTTTCTTTGTTCATGGATACATTTCAAGAACTAGATACAGTCCCTAGAACATTATAGGCACTCAGTGCATATTTGTTGGATGAACAAATGAAGGTGGTATGGCCTAGAAATATAAAATACTACAGATAAATTATCTAATGTATAAGACAAAAAAAGAATTTAAAGATTTGGGAATGATTGCTACTTCTTTCTAAAAGCATTGTCTAATCCAGAGAATAGAGTGGAAAGAAGAGAAAACAAATGAGAAGGAAGAAATAAAAAGACATGAAGCAGTTTAATAAAAGAAATCATTTTTGAAGAAATAGTCATAATGACTCAGTGGACAATGACATACTGCTCGTAAAATTATTCTCAAATTACGTATTAATCCTCACTCCTGTAGCAAAACAGGTTTATAGCAAGAAGACATTTGAACTAACCAAATTGAAAACTAGTTCATCTAGGAAAAGTGTAAAGGTAATAGATAAAAACGAGTGAAAGACAATGATTAGTCAAGAGTAAAGAAAAGTCCAAGCGGATGTCCAACTAGAAAAATAAATTTGACAATCCTTTAGTTCTTTAACAAAAGATTCCCAGGTTTTGCAGCCATTAAGATATTCACTAAACATGTAAACTTGAAACTTCAATTGGAAATTAGACCTGCTATATATTCTGTAAAGGAAGGGCTCTGATCTTAAGAAGATTGGAAAACTGGGGGAAGAGAGAGAGAGGCAATTTTCATTAGTGCCTGCAGCCAGCTAGAGGGATATTCAAAGTCACATTTCAGATGAATTATGAACATGAGTAATATATTCACTTGGTGCTCACCAGTCTCAGGGAAAGACAATTAGCCACTTGGGGTTGTCCTTACATTTTCTCTACCTTATATGAACTATGGGAAAAGGGCAAGAAGTTGGAATCACTTCTGCTAAAGATGACGTTAGTTTATACATTGGTTTCAAGCCCAGGTTTTCCATATAAGTGCAAAATGAAACTGGAAGCATATGTGCTCTGAGGTTGCACCTGATTCACTCCTCGTTTTAACAAGGCACCTAGAATGGCGATCAAGTCTGCTGCTTCACAGCAGGACTCACTCAATCTTTCCCCAGAGGGTTCATCAAAGTACTCATCAATATTTTCCACAAGAGAACAGTGTTCCCTTTTCCCAGAATTTTAAAGGATATGTGTGTGTTCTCTGCACCCCTTGTATCCTGGCAGATCCATCGACACATTATATCACTTAGTTATTTCAAAACTGCCCCAGCTGGGCACATGTTCATTGTCATCGCTTCAGAAAATTCTAAGAGTAAAAATTTCATTTTTATTATACCAAAAACATATTTCAAAAATAGGAATGCTTTAAGTAAAACAAATATTATATGTGTTCAAAGTAATCAACCACTTTTGGACTTACTTAAAATATTTGCCACTGTTTAGTCTTCTAAAGCACAAACTAGCTAGCTTATATATCAGGAGCAGTAAGTGCACGCTCCTTTTCCCCCCCTTTTTTCTATTATATAGCAAATTCTATTACTATATAAAGTTTCTGCCCAATAGCCACAGGTGCAAGAGGCAGTGTGTCTGCAGTTCTCAATCACATTCTCTTTTATTATGGGCTATTTTAGCCAGCGTGATCTATAATAAATATATTGGGTTTTGTGCTCTTTCATAATTTCTAGCCAGTGTCTATATGCCTTTCCCTAGTGTTCCTGAGAAGAGGAGAGCCTCAGGGAGGGGTGGATGAAATTGGAAAATATAAATAACAAATCAAAAATTACAATTGATTGGATAAACAATTTCCCTTAGTCTGTTTCTTAATAAGTGATCGATTTTATGATCAATATTCATTATTTCCCAGAACATACTAAACTGCTTATTGAACAAATGAATGGCTGAAACTACAACGACACAGAATCAAAAAGGTGAACCAATTTCTTTAATAACATGGGCTGGACGGACTGTCTCGTCTTACCTGGTTGTTCCACATCAATGCACTTTTCTGCATAGCCCTTTGGAAAAAGGCTGAAGTTCAGGGAAACAGGGGAGGTAATTCATTACTCATTAAAAGAAATGGGTTGTGGGAGCTCGTGTTTATATGTGTGAGAGCTGAATTGCAGCTTGTGTTGGGCTGTCTTTTGTTCTTTTGAAGTAAATTCTCCAAGCTGCCAAACCAGGCTCTCCCCAAAGGCATTGCCTTTTGAGTTTGGTGTATTCCATGGATATGTAGAGAATTGGAAAACCCAGAGCATATTCATTTGCTAGAAATATTTTTTATTGAAATTCAAGAAAATGACTACTACATATGTGGGATGAAATAATTAAGGTTAAATCAACTTCTTGGTAGCAAACATTGTTTTTATGTTTGCTGTTCTATGATAACTTTCAAAGACTTTAATTAAACTTAACCAGTTCAGATAAACTATTACAGACATTCAGGATATTCTACTCTGTGGTTCCCTTCATCATCTTGTAACAATATGATGACCGATACATTTTCAGATAGCTGTCTCCTCCTTAATATTTTAGTGATTTCCAATGGTTTTCTGTACATAAAAAGAGTCTGTGGAGAAATGCAATTGCTTTAGAGGTTAAGATTAGCACTAACTTCACCAAACTGCTAGTACTAATGTGTGAACAAGCTCAATATGAAGCAGAGGTACTGAGCAGAACCCCTTGCCTAGTGATGCACGCCATCATGGGCAGGCCTCCAGTTCTGGTTGTGGAGACTCCACTGCCCCTTTGCAGCCTTTGGAGGAGTGAGGAAGCACATCAGCTCATTTAATCCTTTCGAGGTCTCCTTTCTCATCTCTCATCTCAGAGTCCCATAGTGTCTATAACAAATGCCTAATTGCCCAGTTTTATGAAAAATGCTGGACTGATCAATTATGAAAGCAGCAAATGATTAACTAGTAAAAAAAAAAAAAAAAAACCATCACTTACTTAAAGTCAGTCATCCAAGGCTTATCCAAACTACTTAGGGAAATCTCGTTAAATCAGGCTCCCTAATTAGAAATTAGATAATTCTGGCAGGAGCAAAGCTAAAGTTTACCCTTGTACTGTCTATAAAAAAAAGTTTTTGAAAGCAGAAGAATAACATAAACAAGCCTAATCATTCTGTAAATCTCAAGTTCTAGGATAGATTCAGTAACCTCCTAGGTATCTTGACAGCAAGTTCTCAACCTCAAAGCCATCTTTCTGTATGTAAACCTCTACATACAGAAAGTGTTTAAAGTTTTAATTGTAAAAACATTCTTATCTATCATTAAAGAAAGTCTCAGAAAGATTTTACCAGGTAACATAATCAGAGTCTAATTGTAATTGAAGCTATTTTAATATATGCATAAATATCTCTTATATTGCAAGAATTCATACAAGTAAAATTTCCAGACAACAAGATTTTGACTTTAAGCAGCAATATTTATTTATTTTAATTAAGGAGGTTTGACATGGTAATTAAACATGAGGGCTGTCTGAATTTACTTCTGCTTTTACCTTGGGCAAGTTAGTCTTTCTGCCTCAGTTCGTAATTTGTAAAATGAGGATAAAAATGATAACTCTTAATGCTCTGAGGATTTAATGAGGTAATGCATGAAAAAGCCTTTAGATCAATGTTTGTTCCATAGTAGATGCTCAATAAGTTCAAATTACTATTATTTAATCTTTTTTGAAAGAACTTAGAAAAATATATTGCACAATTATCTGTCTTATGAAACAGAATGCACTGAGCATAATTTAACCCATTTTTATTTATTCAAAATTGTCACCATGAAAATAATTGTAATGTGTCTTATGGGACCACTTTTTCCTTCATTAAGTCATGTCAAATTTTTATACTTATGTTACCCTTTAATGGTTCTTCATTTTCCTATTGTTGTCATTATCTGCCATCTAGACATCCCTGGTGTTTCTAATAAAGTGCCTTACTTTATACACAATGGTTCAGACGCTGTTCTGCAAAGTACATTGCCGGTGCTTTCTGACAATGAGAAATATTCCATGTTCTCTCAAATTCTAGAGTCTAGTTTTGAGGATTAAATATGCTAGACCTCTGAGTTCTCCATAAGTACAGTTATAATATTTGAAAATCAGGTATATATTTAAAGTACCAAAATCCAGAATTTTCATTGAGACTGGCCATTCTCCAGTTAATAATATTTTATAGAATTTATTTCTATAATTGGTACAGGGCCGCTGTAATCAGACTTGATTCTTTGGATTCTGTAGAGGGCTCAGTAATGTACTGTTTTAAGTTCCTCTCCACCAACCACTTTCACCTGTGAGTTACATCAATTTAAAAAGTATATAAGTTTGTGGGAATTTTTTTTGGTAGAATTTTTACCCAGTCTTTCATCATCTAATATGAATTTTCTAAAATAAGACTCACTGCAGAAAAGTGAGATATGAAAAACTGTTAACAGGAAAGTCTGCAAGCATAGTGAGTGTGTTCCTCTAATAGGTTTTCATCCATCAGCATCAGATTCAGCACAAACGAAGTATAGACTATCCTACATGTGCTGCATTGAGGGTGTTTTTTGTTTTTTGTTTTGTTTTGTTTTGCTTTGCTTTGCTTTGTTTTGTTTATCTTATGGAGTGTAACATAAACTGGAATGGTATTCAGGATTTACAGAAAATAGAGTATTTTTACTCATCAAGAAAGAATGTTTTCTCCAGAGAATAGATAGATGTCAAGAGACATATATGCTCAAAAATGTCATAAAATGCTCATCTTATTCCTTTCAATGTCAACTATAAAGGAACCATGATCTAATTATGCTATTTGATAGTGATCATTTGTGATGATGAGTACCATCACAAATGTCACCTACTGGTAGTGACTTTCTGTGTCTGGTGATAATGTTTCAAAAGAGAATGGTGTGAAGGAAAGCAAGAAGAAAATGGAGGAAAGAGGTAAAGTGGTGGCACTACCATCATAGAAATTAAAATAATGCAGTGAACAAAATAGAATCCCCTACTTCTGCTGCCAGGCTCAACATAAAATAAGGAGGAGAAAATTACCAAGCCCAGTAGCTGTCCTGAGAGAATTTATAGAGATTTTAAAAATACTAGTTTTTCCACTAACCTGGTATGAAACCTTAGTTCAACACAGTTAAGCAGCCCAATCCCTTCCACCTCCATTGGAAAATGGCACAGCCCAGAGAAGCTACTTGAACATTTAGATTTTAGAACTCAGAATGAATGCCAGGCTATGTTCATAACCCAAGGGATGGTAACCAATCATCCTTTGGGTTCAAATCACCCTATCAAAATCTGTTTTCAAAAAAGTTAAATTAATTCATACTGAGTGACATAATTTCTTCACATACTTCTGTCATCTAAACAGATTTACATTGTAACAGGACCAGTGCTATAAAGGCATCTAATCTGGGGTTTATACAGGGAATAATGGGGAAGGGAAGGAAAAAAATTAGTTCTATTCGTATGTATTTTTCATGCAAGAAGATTAAAAGATTTACTAATATTTAATATAAATTGGCTCTAGTACCACATTCAGTCTGCCTTTCAAGTGGTAATATGTAATAGAACTTACATGAAGTAACCTAAGAGAAGAACAAGAAGTCCACAATATAGAAAGGTTGACAGGGGTGCATCAGGCTGCTTACAGTTTATTGTGATACTGTGCAGTTTGCTTAGACTTAAGTAGATTTGCATGTTATGTTATCAAGTTGTAACTAAACTAAGCCTCATAAAATGTAAGATTTTAAAATTTATGCAAAAGGTGCCTTTTCATTGACATCATTCATAAGCTATCACCGAAAAAAAAGTTGAAGCTAAAAGTGTCAAAGTCCTAAACTATTAACAATAACCATGACAACCACAAAACCTTTTAAATATAGCAAATATTTATTATTCTCTGCAATGAAATAGAAAGGGGCCCCCAAAACAGTCCACATCAACAAAAATGTATATATATATATATATATATATATATATATATATATATATATTTTTTTTTTTTTTACAAAAAGTCAAGGGGTATGAATTTTCTGACTGTTTTGGGAAAAGCAACATACTTAATCTGGCTTTAAAGTTTAATTTGATGTTTCAGCTGTGGGTGAAAATCACTGTATTAAAAAAAGGACTAAAAACTTGGACTATGGAAAGAAGATTTAAAAATTGGTATTTAGAATCATTTCCATTTTAATATGATTTTACTACCAAAATGATATGTCTGTCACTTATAAAAAGCTCTCATATTTTCATACTTTTTAACAACTTGAAAATAGAATTGTAACTTGATTAAAAATCCTCCAGATCAAAATTCTCAGAGAGATTTAAATCCATGAGTTAAAAATATAAGAATGTATACCTTCAAACTAGTTTGCAAAGACAACTGATTAGCATCTGAAAAAAATGACCATTTGCTTGCCCTGGAGCAATACAAATGCTTGTATAATGGTGGAGGGAACTAGAAACTGGGTATCACTAATTAGTAAATGCAGCCACAATGATGATTTTTTTTTATTTTACATACATACTTTGATGAAATATTCTTTTTTGCTATAACAAACATTAAAAGAAAATTTTAAAATAAACTAAATTTAGAACTAGACCAAGCTACATTACAAAGTATTAAACCAAGATGATCTAAAAGTTTGAATATAACCATAGTGATAATAATTTTTGTGAAAGAAAAGACTTCATACCATTACTAAATAAAATATTTTATTTCACTTTTGTCTCCTCCAGTTAAAATGTTTGCATATGTTCTATTATGTATGAAAATATTCATGCAATAGTATATACATAATTTATAAATCAATAAATATGCATATTTGGAGAAAGTACTCAAAAAAGTTTATTGATGTGATGTATAATTTTAGAACTTTGGATCACTACTTTTAGGAAGTTTCCTTTTATTTCATTTTTCTATTCCTTTATATAAAACTCCTCGAGTGGAATTTCAGATTTTAGTAAATAAATGAAAGATGTTGGCACAGAAAGTTCTTACCTTTCACCTCCAAAAGCGTGCTCAGAATCCACCTACATGTGAAGCAATCCTTAGCACATACATGACCTAACTCAAAGCTGAACTAGATAAGTGTGGTAGGGCGAACATATATAAGTACAAATTTGTACACAACTGGCTAAGACTCAAGTTGGAAAATGTGACATTTCTTTTTTTTCTAAAAAAATAAAAACTCTCTTGATCTTGAGTTCCCACAATTTCTTGAGTTTCCAGGTGCTGGAGAAACAGAGTTCTTTTAAAACATATTCATTTCGGGAATAAGTCAGCACAGCTCATCTCCCCTTTGCCTAAGGAAGGCCCACACGAACCCCAACTTAGAAATATGAAAGCCACATAACCACTCTGTAAAACAGTTATACAAATTGCATTTGCAATGTGTCTTTAAATTGCAGGGAGCAGAAGTGCACCTGTGATTTTAAAATATTCCTAACAGTGTCCTCTGGATATACTCCACCTTCAGCAACCAACATTCTGCCGGCAAATGCTATTCCAGTCATTCTATTTCCTTCCTCAGCCCTTCTGTTCTTCTGCCCACACATTTCACGGAACTACCAGAAGCCACCAGGCAGGCAGCTGCCACAGAGCACCAAGCAAAGATGATGATTTTAACTTCTTGGGTTATACTTTCCAAATGCCAGAAAACACAGAATCAAAGAAAATTAGCCATTCTGACAATCACACAGTGCAGACAAGAGGGCAAATTTGATTCTGCTCCTAGTTACAGGAAAGGGCAACTGTTTTAAGATCTGTTTTGTGTACTTGTGGTTCAGAAACATTTTCCCTGAAAATATGCTAGCAAAATCCCTCAGACCTTTAATACAGTCCTGAAAAAATACTAAAAATCTATAAAACAGTCATAACATTGCACGACACACTTCCATAGGAGATGAGCTCTTTGATTTCTATTTTCTATCAAGGCTTCTTTTCTCCAATTTCTAAAAACATAATCATATGAGAATCTAATTAAAAGCAATATAAACCAACAAGGTACATGTTTTAAGGATAAATATATATATGTGGAGAAAGTATAAAGAAATGCACCAACCAAGTTCATTACTGCAGTTACCACCTAGAGGAGAGAGAGCCATGCTCTACTGGTAGGTAGGTTTCTGTCTTAAGAAGTTTGGGGGGGAGGGGGAGGATATAGTCTTGACTGTCACAAATATTTGTAGCTTTTGAATCTTAAGGATGGTTTATAATACTTTTTTTTTAACCCTAATGCCTTCAATTTCCTATGGTACGAATTTTCTCATTACCTAAACATTCCAGGTAAAGAGACTGAGCCCTAGAGTCATATAGGACAATGTCAAAACCAGGTCTGTCAGCAGATGAGGCAATTTCCTTAACCACTCTAAGAATTGTTTTTCTTTATCAGAGAAATAGGCAGAAATAAGAGCATCTATTTCAAAGACTGTTGAATGAAATAAATTAGGTCATAGTACTAAGCAAGAACTTAACAGCTGCCTGGAACATAGGAAGTACTCAATAAATGTTAGGTATCACCAATATTTAATTTTATGCTTTCTCAATGACCTGCCTACAACTCATTCTTTCTACTTTAGACTATATTCCCTGAGGATCCTTTTCCATCTTCCCTTTCTGAAGCAATAATCGAAGTATAGAGTACTAAGAGATGTGAGTATCCACCAAAGGAAAGCATTACCCTTTGAGCCCAATTCCACATTCCCCCTTGTTTTAAAACAAACATCTTCTGCTTCAGAAAATAGTCAGTTGTGTTCTTTTTAGGAATGGATAGGCTCTGGTGCTAATGCATCAGAAAGAGTTTTTATTTGGCAATGATGTAAGAATAGTCTCACCATGAGTTAAATACCACAGACAGATAAATATTCAGCATTGGTTTTCCCACTATTCTAGACCTGAAAATTATGATAATTATATATGCACATATATAGTGACTACAATCAGGTACTCAGTGTCGGTGTCTTTAGCTGACATACACCAAGACACTTCTGTAGCACACAAAGCAACTTCTAAGAGTTCTCCCTCAAGATAAAGCTTCCCAGTATTTACCAATACTGCTTGGCAATGCTCAGTATCATCAGATATTCCTCCCAGTAAAAGGTCTTCCCTGCAATCATCCAACCCTCACATACAATAGGATGCATTCAGCCCCTAAGCTGCCATTGCTGCAGACATGCTGGCTGTTCTCCATGGATTGAGGATGGCTGTGTGTGAGACCAAAGAGGTAATTTCAGCAGCAGTATCAGTCACTTGGCTAGTTGTTATCAGCATTGCTCAGGGAGCCACAAGGGTGGGAGGTAATCCAGGAGAGGTTTCAAAGCCTTTCCTAGTAACATAAAGACCACATCTGTTGCCTGACCACTGGCCATGGCCAATGAGCACAGCCAAGGTGCATTATATTTTCACTCGATTTTATGTACTCTCTTCCCATGATGGTATGTGTACCCATATTAACGGCAGAAAGCTCATTTTACATACATTTATCTTCAGGATTTGTGTAAATCCTACATTTTCCTAATGCAAGAACCCTAAGTGGCTCTGTCCTCTGTTTCCAAGATGTGGCTGATAAATGAAAAAGGCAACTCCTTTTGTCTTTTAGGTTGATTATCCCTGGTGCTTAAGATAAACTGACTCAATTATTATCATTGACTTTCAGCTTTTAGCCACAGCCCACACAAGTCAATCTCCAACTCTGTGTTTTGATCAAGTTCCCCTGTTTACTGGCACTTTATCTATCGTTTCAGAGAGATTTCTCTTGCCTAAAGTCCAAGTCCAACGTATTTAGGACCACTATTTCCTGTTTGGCCTATAATTGGTGAATAGCGGGAATGCCCTATTTGAATAAATGTGGTATATATGCCACCTTTTTAATCAAGATGTAACCAGCATAGTTACCTTTAATTTGCATCCTTTAATTTGCAATCTTGTCCTTCCAGACATCTCAAGGCACATATCTGTTATTCAGCTCTGAGACCTTCTCTACCAGAACATTGCCAATGAATAACAGGAGGAGCTGGTGCCTCATCATTGAAGGCAGCATTTCTCTCCATCAGATCCTGCCCTCAACATTATGCCTCCCACAATCCACTGCCACTCAATTTTCTCTTAACGTATTTTTCCTCCCAAACTATAGCTCTTAGACATCTATAGAAATGATTTCCAAGTTCAGAAGTCATCATTACTTTTAACTTGTTTGTATCAAGCATAGTGTACTGAGAGTCAGGATGTCTTTTAACTACATAAAGATGAGACCCTAGTCTCAAGGAAATTTCACATTAAAAAAAAGTTTGGATGCAAAGAAATGGATCTCAAATACATGAAAGATAATTTAAGTATTAAAATAAAATATACAGTTTTATCTATAAACACATCTTTAGGTCTGTTTTGATGTAAAACCCTTTTTGCTTTTCTGGGTTGGCTTCAAAAGAATCCTGTTTTCCCCAAAAAATCTCTGTATAAGTAAAGATCTGTGTTGGTCTGAGCTCTTCAACTTTTCTGATTCAAACTAAAGCAGACTGGCATTGTGCATATCATGCATATAAACTTGTAAGTATGACAATTCCTTGGAAATTGACCTCAGAAAGAAAGTATGTGAATGGGCCTAGTACAATGGCTAGCAAATAATAATAACAAGCACTCAATACAACTGAAAGAGGAATTCAAACCATTTTGTCATAAATTATGATTTACATTTTTTTCTATAAAGGACTATAGAAGAGAATGATTTTTTCTCATATTAACTATAAAAATTCTAGCTCCAGAAAGAAAAAAAAAAGAACTTGGAAAATAGCATCAAGGACACTTACATATGTATTCCATGAGGAAAATAGAAAAAAATGCAGCCAAATCTTATAACAGCCTGGTGAACCTATTATCAAATACTTTTTTTTCCCCCAAATTTTTATAGTGTTAAGATATACGTTTTCATGGAGTTAAAAAATCATATAAATCTCTTATAAAAGAGAAAACTATCACAAGAGAAAAATGTAATTAAGAAATATGGTTATTTGCCCAATTCTTCTTTGGTAGCCATCTTGTTTCCTACTCTAGTATATACAAGTTACTAATTCTAAAACTATATAGATGGGATGGGAAACCCCTTACTAATGAAACACTTTAAATGAGCTCCCTAAATACTCTAACCAGCATTTAATTTATTTTTAATCAGATGCTTATCATTTGTTAAATAAATTCTAAAGACCCCAGGATTCCACAGCCCTTAGATAGGCTAATCTCCCATTGGGAAGCAACACATATTAAATAGTTGCTAAACCTTGGTAAATACACTTTTAATAATTAATTCTAAAAGTATTTAACTTGCAGTAATATACCGGATATTCCAGCAAATTTGTAATCCATGGGATATTGCCAAGGGATTTCTCAGATTAACACATTTGGGTCCCTGAGTCCCATCTGTATACCTCTATCTGAATTAACAGCAGGTGATTCAACACATGGCTACCAGCCTCTGTGTGTTTGAGTGACCAATGATTTTATTACTCTATCAGTGAGATCAAATCAGTGAAATGCATCAGCTGAGGGAATGCTTAGTAAGGGAGAAGACAGACGGTGGCTTACAAGTCAACCCGAGTTTTCAAAACTGATAACTACTAAAAAGAAAAATTACTTTTCCTGTTGAGATGTGTAAATATTATGTAGATCATTCTAACTAGATCTCTGTGATGGATGGTGCTCCATTTTAAACATATTTCAGTAACGCCTTAATTTAACAGAATGGAAGATACACAAGATGTTGAAGGATCAAGGTGTGAATACATTTTCTTGCACAGATGCTTTAGTCTTGTTCTACAAATTCATGGGATTTTTATTCTTCCGGCTCCATAATAGATAATAAATAAGGGTTTTGCTTTCTTTTCTTCTTTAAAATAAGGTTCTGCGATACACTCTAGATGGCCCATTCAGTTCCGTTTGTCTTTCTCTAACGTGACTACAGCTTCCCCTTTCCCTCTATCTGATGTAAACTGCAGCTCGCACGCTGGACTTTAAAACTGAAGACAGGCCTGACCTTTGTGTTGAGCAGTCCAGGCCACTTCCCCACCCGCAATGACAGAGACCGCGGATCGACCAGCAGATGGTGCTACAGAGCAGGCAGCCACCCGGGGCTGTGCTCCTTGGAGCTGAAGTCCTGTGTCACAGGCTCTCTCCAAAGGTTTGCAGTCTTCAGGCTAGTCAGTCCGTTTTCTCACTGAGTAAAGGACTCTTCATTCCCCATTTTTTCTCTCCTCCACTTTTATATTTTTTTTGTTCGATTTCATAAATGTAGTCTTTGTAGTTTTACAAATAGCTTGATCTGTCCCCATTATCATTCTCCAGCCTTTTCCTTTGGGGCACCATGAAATACCTAGGTAAACATGAAAGGTGCCAATAGCCTTTTCATTCAAAAAGAAATACCCTGTTTTCTGTTCTGGCTAATGAAAGCCAGCGCCATGACAATGTTTTAGAAGTAATAAAAATCCAACATTTTTTGGAACCATAATAGTCTAAAATATTAATGCAGTTTACTTTTAAAAATGTGATCAATAGATGCAGGGGTGGGGGTGGGGAGGGAAGTGCCCATAAATTACTAAAGGCAAAAAAAACATTCTATTAGCACACAGTGGATTTTGCAATATTTGTTGGTCTGTGTTTTACTAGGGGGGGACATTTTTAATTTGCTGAGAGCTTGAGTTTTGTTTTGTTTTGTTTTGTTTTTAAATACCTGTCTTTATCTTTCTCTGTTCAAGAGGGATATTTTTAACATAAGTCATTTAGGAAATGTAATTCTAATGTGGTATAGCTATAGGTTTCAATTAACGTTCTACCTTTCTGACAGCCTTTACATTACATGTTTTATGAAATCATTAACTATTGTCATGTTTCTATTATGATACTATTAGGAAATAAAGAGACTTATGTAAATGGAGATGTAAAAGAAATGTATGACAGTTACTCGGAGCAACATCTGTGCACTATCATACATGCTCACACTAATTTTCTAAAGATTGTTCCATTCATTATAGAGCATTGTTAGTTGCAGTGGCACAACCCTTATTTCCATGCATTTAGGGAATGAGGCAGAGAGTGGGTAAATGAGAGCCTAATCAATACCACTTTTCATTTTGCATCTAATGTGCTGCCTTTCTCTTTCTTTTCCTCATGCACAAATCCAAAAAAGATCCTGACGTTACAGTCATAAAATGTAATTCTTCTGCAGAAACACAGACAATAATGCTTTCTGTATTCAGGCATATTGCATATTCTAATGGCATTTGGCTAAATTGAGTATGGATTTAACATCAAAGGCTTCATGAATTTTTCAAATGAGATATTAAAGTCAATATTTCAAGTGAAAGATATTTCAATTTAGTTGCATACACAACAATAAAAAACTTCTACAAGGTAGAGGTACTAGTGGCTGTGGCAGTATTAGTTCATTCAAGAAATTATTAGTTTATAAGAAAATCAAACACAAGGTTGTGATATGGCAACGACTCTGAATAAATTAGACTAACCGATATGCACTAGTGTACTTTATCTTTTCCAGGCTGAAACAGCACACTTGCCATGGGCATGCTCACACCTCCTGGCTAATTTTTTCTAAACTCTGTTGATTAGCGTGAAGATTTGCACTGCCTTTTCATAAATCTCCTTATTTTCATTTGTACCAGTGGAAGACTTAAGATATGTGTGTGGGGCGGGGGGAGTTGTGTTTTGCTTTGCTTTTAAGTGAATCTTACTTCAAGGTGTCAATAGCTAGAGTGAGTCTCCACAACGATGCTAAATGTTGCCTTTCAAGCAGGTAAGAGAAGGCCAGAACAGGTTCAGTGTGTGTGTGTAGGTACTTACAGACAGCCACCTAAGTCATGGCAGATCACTAATAATTTCAAACAACACAGGCAAGCTTGGATTTCTAGAGCACCTTTGCACCAAAGAACTCCAAAGCTCATCCACAGGTTCCATCCTTCTAACCAAATCCCCAGGGAGGAAAGAAATGGCAGAAAGTATTGTCATCCCCGTTTCTCAAATGGGCAAATGCAAGACACAAAACACACACACAAAACTTGCTTTCCTACTGCCCTGTGGCCTTTAAGAAATGCTTTAATGGAAAGGTCAGCACTAAAATTGGAACTGGAACTGTCTCCTAATTTCCAGACTAAAGTCCTAAAGATTGAGCCAAACAGGACTCTTCTTCAGCCATGTTGATAGTATGTTAATCTGTCTGGGTTTGTATTGTCTTTTTGGCTTTGCTCTGTAGACACATACAAAGGCATTAGCTTGAATTCCCTGCATAACAGGCCCTATCTTACCTCCTTGTTTTGACAATTGCAAACTTACAGTGCCTTTTATCTAGTATTTTCATGCCCTTCATCAATTTAATCATGAATTAACTCAACTTCATATACACTCTATACTCGCATACACTTTAAATAATAAAGAGTAAAGCAACTCACAAACCCACCATCCTAGAAGCGATGGCTATTTCTAGATTGACAAGCAGCCCACCCAGCTGACCTGTATGCAAAAATCCCTTCCTATAGTTCATAGAGAAGCCAGACATTGAACAATGCAAAAGCACTCAGCTCTGCTTTGTGCCTGTTAACCCATCTGCTACCAGTGCATTATTTAAACCAGCCTCATTGTCAGAATCCCTCACTTTATCGCGGTCTCTTAAAAGAGATGGTGTTTTAAAGACCCAACAATTCTGAAATGCATAAAGATTTCATTCGGTAATTTGAAGGATAATGGCCTATCTTTGAAACAGGAAAAATCCTAACTTTATGAAAAAGACAGGAGGGTACACACCCATCATCAATGCTCTTTTTATTTTTAACAAGAACAAAATATTAGAGCCATCTTTTTTATTCAAAGGACACGGAATCTCCTTAGGAGGGTGTTTTCCTCTGGACCGCCACAGACATGTACCCACAAAATACTCATTTCACCTGTTTAAATTAACATAACTCACATGACAGGACTTATCTTGCTATTGAATTGCATCAAGTTATTTTTCAATGTATCTATACCCATTCCCGACAACAACAACAAAAAACTCCAGAACTAGAGATTGTTTCTTTGCTTCATTACATCTAAATGATTGGATTCATTTCAGTTTCAATTTTCAAACTTCCCTCCCTCCTTTTATCCCCCTTTGTTTTTAAAGGACCCTATTATAGGGAGGAAAAACAAACTGTAACAAAGCTACAATTCAATGATCATTTTAAGGTTTTCAGTTATAACAGTGCTCCTGGGCATGACTATTACATATGGGCTTCTTTGGAAAACTGTTGATCTTTTGATGTTCATCATTTCTTTATTTAAACTGTAAAAGGAGTTTTGTGGAGAGCTAGACTTTGTCTCTAACTAAGGCCTATATTAAAACTCAGCCCAGACCATGAATGAAAATGGAGGCTGTGGACTCAAACTATTCCCTCATCGGCTCCTGCCCACATTCTAAAACCTGTAAGCTATTTGGCACAGAAGAAAAGAGATGGGAAAACACAAGAACTAAAAGCCAGGGCCGACCACTTACCTATGAGCAATGAATATAAACACAGAAGGAAGTGTTAGCTTAGCTCTAGAAGGTGGCAAGGGGGACATCAGAGGTTTATGTGATATTCAGTGTTCATATTCCTAAAAGAAAGTGCACATTTTAAAATTTTCACTGCACATCTGTGCATTGCTACATTTTTAAGGGCCTGCTAGGACTGGAATTACAGGAGATTTGAAGCTCACAACTGAGTAGCTCTGGCAAAGCTGCATGGGGGAGGAAGGCTACTGAAAATCATGGGGGGAAAGGTAGAGCCTGTGCCAAAGAGGAACATTAAAAAAGGGTTCTAGCCGAGGAAACTGTCAGCTTTATATATGGGAACTCGAAATGGAAAAATTGGTAGTGCCACTGAACCTGAACAGCAGCTGTGAAATCAAAATTTACTCCCTAATCTGAATTAACTAATCAAAACCAGGTCACTCCTCTGCTTTTCCTCCACTACCCACCACATCGCCTCTGGGTTATTTTTCATGACCAATAGCATTCTGCAGCAAAATAAATAAAGAGGAACAAAAACAGAAATACTAAAGGTCAAAGTTTCCCCATAAGACCCAATGCACTTGAGATTTAACAATGGAAGAAAAAAACATAGGTGTTCCACCTTTTGCCTTTTCCTCTCTGTGGTACATAGACTTACTAAAAAAGAGCAAGGTTATAGCAGCCTCACCGATGTACTCAAAAGGAAACCAATAATGATTTTTAAGTGATGACTTCTGAGATCTACACTCAAAAGAGAACTACAAGGTAAGGGCTGCATGAAGCAAAAGGACCACTGTGCTCATAATTTATTTTAAATTCAGATTTGCAGCTAATTTTATACACAAGCACTTTTTGATCAAGCATAAGCATTTAATAAAATTGTACTGGTAAATTATCCAAAGAAATACATTAAAGGGTGTACAATAGCCAAAGCACAATTTGAAGCTCTTATTAACTGGTGATTATCTTCACTGATCCACATTACCATTCAGTTGCAGATGTTACTGACATTAAGATGTATGATGCAGAGGCTGGAGAAAAAGCCCATTTAAAGACAGGTGAATACTTAATAGTAATTCAACATACACAGCACAAAATGTCTTTCACGGGAGTTCAAGGTTTTTCCCTTTTTTTCTCCTTGCAATTTTATGTGAATGTTTATAAATAAAATGAGAAATGAAATTCCACTTGGTAGCCATTTGACTTGCTCAAGTTTAATGGCCATTTAAAACTTTGTAATTTATCATTTTAGGCTTCTTTCTTACCTGGCTTTATTTATTTATTTGTCTGGTTTTTTTTATTTTAAATCTTCCTTTCCTCTAAATTGTTACAGAAGATCCATATTTTAACTATGCAGATAAAACTTATCTGACATAGAAGGGTTGTTTACCTTTTAGTTTTAGTAGCCATACAGCTATTATTGTAATAGTTAGCTGCTCCCTGGATTCAGAACAGACCCTTTAGAAACTATAGAACCACCATGTTCCCTATTTAACTGCTCAGTATTACAGATTGCCCTGCCTTCATGCCCATCACACCCAGTGCCCCATGCTGTGCAGCTCAAGGTAGATACAAAAATTGATCTATTCTACACATCTCTAAATCCAGCAAAACAGCGGATAACTCATTAGGGATGCTTTTCTTAAACTGACTTTTAAGAAAGAAAACCTAGATATTCTAGTAAGATTAAAAGTAAAGAATTTCATGGAGAAGCAAGTCAACACAACTGGCACAATTTGAGACAAATTCAGGCAACCAAGTCCATCTCCTTGTCACTCCTTTTCACATACAAATGCCAATTGCCTACTAATTTTATACATAGGTTGTTCTAGCACAGACTCTAAATCGTTACCAAAGTGAAAAAGCAACAAATTTCCTCAGCACCTCCAACCTTCTTTCTATACAGTTCTGATTTTAAATGTTCAGCTGTCTCAGACAGTGTGTGCCACACTGCAGAGTCTCTTCCTTCTAAATCCAGCCTAAATAATGCTCCCCAAAACCTAACATCTTCTCCATAATAACTATTCTTTTTTAATTATTTCAGTCCTGTATTTCACACTCCCCCAATCTTGCTCTCTGTAGGACTAATGGAAAATAAAATATTAAAGGTCAATATGGCAAAATATATGTCCTACTCCAGCTGCCATTTCTTTTTCAACAATTCCTTTTACCCAGAGGAGTTAGTAACAGCAGACCCAACACATGCAACAGTGCCTGTGGGAAGTATGTTTTGTCTGAGAAAGTTTTTTTTCTAATCACACAGCATAAGCATCTACTTATTCTGCATAAGCATAACTCTGATCCTGTAAACATACACATATGTGTATTCATAGTTTTCCCTTCCATATTTGGAAATATATATGTGTTGCTAGTTATTGTTGTACATAAACAGAAATTTTACTGTCTTTAGGGGAATTTATATTATAAAATATTTAGCACATTCAAACATGGAGTTCCCAATATTCCTCTTTATTCCAACAGACAAAACAGAGAATAAAGAGTGACTTCTCTTTAGGTCAAAGGAAATGAGTCTCGAGGGGTCTGAGCTGTCCTGAGCCACTAAGTTTCACACTGTGCGGAGAAGCTGTATGTTCCCTCTGAGGTTTCCAAGGGGAGGAACCTCAGAGAGAACAAGATTTTCTCTTTTTTCTATCGTTAGCATCTTCAGCAAATTCATCTATCCTGGTTAATGATTCTTCTAGGGACTTTTCAAATACTAGGCCCAACCTGACTTTATCTTTTTCTAGGTTCTCAAAGGTTTCAACAGAGTTCATCCTTAGAATCTTTCTTGAGAATAGAAATGAATATGTAAACATTCTATGTTTATTTCAATTCTCAAAGAGATAATACCTAGTAGATAACACCTAGTTTTTCCATTACATAAGGTGAGCTTTATTTCTTTTTTATAATTCAGTGAACTGAGATGTAAGCTGATATATCACTAGGACTCGTTCTTAGCCTTAACTGCTAAACTCTGAGTTGCCAAGTTCTACTTTACCCATAAGTGCCCCCTCCCGCAGAATTAGACATGTATTTTACATTTGTGACAATGAGAGACCATGACATACATTACAGGCTCCTTTCATACTGGTCATCATACAAGACAGTTGAAAATATAAACATAGTTGGAATCAAGTTAGCAAAAGACCCCAAAGTATCTAATTACTTTCTGAGGGTGAGTGCTATCTCATACTACACTGTCTATCATCACTTTGAAGCACATTTTACCTTCCTCACTGGGGCATTTGTTAAAACAATTATCTCAAACTCTGAAAGTGAGGTTAAAGAGACAATAAAAACAAAAATAATAATAATGAGGACTAAATAATAATAAATGTGCTCTCACTTTGTCAGAATCTGAGAAGTTTACATTTTGCAAAGGATTTCACACTTCCTACATCTCTGTATAACATATGGTATGTTCAAGTAGAAGTTAATTACAGTTTATGTTTGACTGTTGATTCATCCCTATTTCAGAGCACAGTGGCAGAAAAAGGTGCTCATACAAGCTCTGAGCTACCAACAGCACCAATTAGTCCTTCCATTAAACTGATAGTCAATCAATTAAGTTCCAAATTTGAAATTGCATCCAAAGTACTAAATAAAAAAGCTGACCATGAATTACCAAACTGTGCATGTTCAATGAAATGCTTCCTTTGGTTGTATATATTGAGAAAGCCTGTTGTATCCTTCTCTAACAAAGGAAGACAAAACTTTGGTAGAACATTAAGAACACACAGTGTTTACCTTGTGAAGGTGGTTACGTGGTACAGAAGGAGCTCTTTGTCACCAGGCTGCTGTGCCACTACCTTATATAGCTCTTGTAGAATAGTGTGGTGCTTAAAATACAGTAATTACTGTTGCAGCGTGTGCATAGCAATGTAAGAACCGTATCTAGAGCTATACGTGAGACCGAGAGTCAAGAAACAGCTGTAATTTTGGTTTTAAATATGTTTATGAGCGTTCTGAATGGTTTAAGCTTGCTGTGCAGCATATGATTTTAATTTTCTTTATGGATATAGGGGGGCCATGAAATGCTGACTTTTGGTATAATAATTTTTCAGGTTTCGGAGGAACTATAGGAGGCCAGTCAGTCCTCAAGCCTGCCTCTTAAATCTCCACTTATAAATTTCTTGGTAGTAGATGTAAGTTTAAAAAATTATACCACACATTATACAATAAGTCTTACATCTCTGATGTGAATGAACCCTTTCAGTTGACTACCTAGGCCCAAAGAAAAGAAATCAAGCAAACCTGTAAAATGAAGACATATATCTTATTTACCAAACCATGACTCCTTTCTTTGGAACAGAAGAAATAGCATATTCCAAAGGAAAAGCTAAATTTCCTTATTTACCACAAACGAAACTCAAGGAATAGTCATTTTTATCTTCAAACTCATATTTAAACACACTTTAAAGCAAGTGCTAAATTGGTCACTTCTTAGGAATTGCTAAAGTGTATTTGCTTACAATTAAAAAAAGAAAAACATTTGAATTGCCTCTAGTTATTGTAAGTTAACTGTGTCTACTTCGGTTTATTCCCTTTCAAAGAACACATCCCAGGCCAGTTAGTAGTTGAAAGATTAGTGATGGAGAAAAAATGGATTCCACAAAAAAGATGCACTCAATGAAAAAGAAATGATGTTATTCTCCTCAAACGATTTCTATTGTGAGAGCCTAATAAATATCCATTTGACTAAAACTAAAGAAAATAAACCTGGTAGACAAGTAGTACTTGTCAAGGTGTGGACTCAGACAGGTAATTTCATCTGCTCTTTAAAAATATTTTTCTGCATTATAATTTTTTTAGCAACATGTCTTATTTATTTCATCAAAGTACAAAGTTACTTCTCAAATTTAAAAAAAATACATTTGTCAATCAAATATTCCCACTAGCTTCTGTTCACATCCAGCGAGTACAGCAAATGACACATTAAAAGCCCAGGAATGTATTAACACTTAAGTTCCAAGTAACTAAGAACCAATCTGCTATGATAAAATAAACA
The DNA here is from genome assembly GCA_030015415.1 of Cynopterus sphinx. Lineage (NCBI taxonomy): Eukaryota > Metazoa > Chordata > Mammalia > Chiroptera > Pteropodidae > Cynopterus > Cynopterus sphinx. The sequence continues at coordinate 69,733,137 of CM057387.1, read as the reverse complement.
AACAAACAAACAAACACCTACTTGAGATATGTAACTCATTGTATGACAGGGACAGCTGAATTCTATGCTTTCTTAGATGGGGGTTTGGAAGGTGCAAAGCTGGATTAATCAACCTTTATTTTATTTTTCTCCTGGAACATAACTAGATTACATTTCCAAACCTTCTTTTCAACTAGCTGGAGTCATTAGAGTGAGTTCTGGCTGATAAAACATAGTTGACATTAATATGTACAGCTTCAGGCTTTCACATTCTCCCTCATTTTCCATACGCTGGAGGATGAAGTTCCAGGAGGTGGCAGAGCCACATGACAGAGCAAACATGATCCTAAATGATTGTGTGAAGCCAAAATGTGAGGAAGAAATCTGCTTTTATTATGTGAAACCACTGAGATTTTGACTAATGTAAGCAGTGACATTGTTGTGTCTCACACATTTGAAGATTCAACTAAAAACCACAATAATAGGCCTTTTTTTTTTTAAGACCCCTTCAGAGAAGTAATAAGTGCATTTATTAAAAAACATTTATTTATCACTTTCTCCAGGCACCAAACAGAGTTGAAAGATACAGGGTCTTCCTTTCTGATTCTTAAAGTCCAATTAAAGGAGAGAAAAAGTCCCTGGGATTACAATGTAGCCTGATAAAAGAATATATTTTATAGGGTGCTAGGTGTACATTTAGGAAAGTCTTCTAACACAAGCTTGTGGGGTTAACAAAGACTTCATAATGGTGGTTATAATTCAAATGAAAAAGTTGATGGGTGCAGGCCACATGAAAAAGGGTGCCCTAAGCAGTAGTGGAGAGGCCTAAGGATGCACTAGACTCTGTGCCATGACATAAGAGCCTAATCAATCAAGAAAATTACAATGCTTTGGAGTCAAATTCAAGGTTCCACCAGTTGTCTTCATGACAGAAATACCTATTTTGCTACATTTAAACAAATAAACTCTCTACTAGAAGAGAAGCTACATCTACAAAAAATAAGGTCCTAACTAAGATCATACTGATTCCCCTGAATATGACAAACTTGGCCAATTCCCTGAAAGTGAGGAGGATGCAGCAGCCTTGCTTATTAATCTTCAATTTTGGAAGAAACATCTGTAGGGTTTGGATACATGACATTAAATCTTTTGGGGTTTTCTAAGAGTATCAAAAGAATAATTCTGTGCTCTTAAAATTCAGACTAATATTTCTGTACCACTATTACGTACCGGTATTGTTGAAAAGTGTGTGGTTGTATGACTTTTTGAGTCTTGTGTGTGTGAAATTCAGATACGTTATCAAAATAAGTGTTTTGAATATTATAATTAATGGGACTTTTTATGTGTTTATTTGTTTGCTTGTTTACATATTGTTGTTTTGGGTAGGAGATGCTAGTTCTCATTTACACATGCTCCCTTGACTAGAGATGTGGGGAAATAAAATGGTATAGTTATTCTGGATTTAAGAAAGTGATTTAGAGAAGGGCTTTATTAAAAACACTGAGAACTGACATTTCTATGAATCAGAGAAATATACAAAAAGAGGGCATTTTAAAAAATAAAGCGCTCTGTATAAGGAATACCAGCAGATAAAAGTGGTCAAGGTAACATAAATAAGCAGACATTATTTTACAAGACATTAGTCACTAGCTTTAGGCAATATACCAGCTTCAGACAAAAGAAACCAATAAAATGTGCTCAAACCAATGCTATGTGGATATGTACAGAATTTTTCATAAAACTTTGGACATCATGGAAAAGAGAGGAGACAATAACACCCCAGGAGACAATTGTATGTATGGTATATCATTTCCAAGCCACCTGCAGTGTTTCTCATCTAAATCTTTATTTAAAATAGAAAGGCCCAGACTATTCTGATCATGTAGTAAGGATTAAATATTATTTTAAGTAACAGGAAGACTATATATCTACAAAAACATAAAAGAAAGGTTTTATTAACATGAAGAATGTGTTTAAGAATCTGTCTAAATCTTGGCTACATTGGGTTTTAAGCCTCTGAAAGCAGAAGACATTCTGGTAAAATAGAACACGCACTTGTCAAGTTGCTTCTTCTGTAAGCAATGGATAATATAAGAACAGAAAAACAACAAGATATGATCAGATTAAAAACAAAGGTTAGGATACTTTGGAATCCAAAAGGAACAAAAATGCAAAGCCATGTGCTGAGCTGAAATACAGTGCTAAAATGAGATTGTGGGGTTAGGGGGAGGGGTGTGGAAGAGAGTATGAGAAGAAAAACCAGAGCTTGATTAACTGCTCAAAGGCAGTATGTAAAAGCAGATAGTCTGCCTTAAAACAAAATATAACAGCATAACATAACATAACATAACATAACATAACATAACATAACAAACAACATGACATAACATAACACAACTTACAACATGCTAAAATACATTACTAGCCATCATAGTCAGGAATTAAATCAAGCTATCCATTGGTTCAGTGGATACATCTATGAGATACCCATCATCACTGTAGAATAGAAGACCAGAAATAGCACAAGAAGACAGGGGTCTAAAAAATGATAGAGGTCACAGTTGTATGAGTAGGAAGTGGCGGTCACAAAAAAAAAACAAAACAAAACAACAACAAAAAAAACCAGAAAGGAATATACATATAATAAAAAAAGAAAATTTTAAAACACAAAACAAAAACAAAAACTCTCTCAAAATGAAATATTAAACTAGATTAAAAAGCTCATTAAGAAACAGTGTAAAGAAAGGTAGCTAATAAAATAAATGTTTAGAATAGTAATTGTTCTAAAGAAATTAATTTTATGTTGAAATCTGACAGAAACTTTAGCATTAGTATGTTTAGGAGTCTCAGAAAGAGAATGAAAAAATAGCCTTAATTTAAAATAAAGTTATTTTTTAAGAGTTGTAAAACAAAAACAGATGGATATGAAAGAACCAATTAGAAGTCTAGAAAGTAAGATTTTACAGAAAAAAAATATTAATGACATGATAGACCTTAAATTGAAAATAAATGAAGAAAAAATTATAAAATTGGAAGATAGAACTGAGGAATTTGCCTAAAATAAGGATATAGAGACAAAGAGGTTTCAGATTTTTTAAATATAAAACATCAGATATAAAACATGGATAATATATAATAAGATCTAATTTATATCTACTAAATACTATAGAAAATGGAAGAAAATGGAAAATGGTTAAGAGGTATTATTTGAAGAATTAATAAATATGAATTTTGCAGGATTGAAGAAAGATATGCATACTTAGGTTTGGGTTATTTCTCTGAGTATTGAGCAGGATAGAGATAAATATAACCCAAAAATTATTTTAACAAAACTGTAAGACACTGAAGATATGAAAACTAACAGAAAAAAAAGAAAAAAGAGATTAACTTGACAATTACACTCACAGATTTGTCAACAGTAACAATAAGTGCAAGCAAAGAATAAACAAATATTTTGAAAGTGCTCAGTCAAATTTAGCTATTTTTACCCAGCTAAGCTATTTGTCAGAAAGGAAGACAAAGTAAAGCATTTGCAAACATGCAAAAACAAAGAAAATTTACTATTCACATAGTTTTACTAAAAGAACTATTAAAGAATGTACTTCAAAAAAATGACAAACTAGCACAGTAAAAAGTTGTGGGAATTAAGAAACAATAGTGAGACCAAAAATTGATGAAATATATTAATAAATGTAATCAACAATTATCTTTGAAAGTAATATTTGTGTATGTAGACATTCAAAATAAAGCAAGTCAAAAACTGCCATAACAAGAAGTATCTTGTGTGTGTTTAGAGGAGAAAAAAGATCAGTAGGATGCTAAGATCAGTAGGATGCTAGAATTCATTTACATAAGCCAGCTGTTAAATTTTCAAGAATTTTGTAAGCCAGTTATTAAATACAGCCATTATTAAAAATTAAATTATATACACTTACAGTTAAATTATATTAAAAGCAAAAATAATAATACTCAAAACCCATCACTCTAATTATTTTGCTACATTTAACTATTTCCTATGTTCTTAAGGTAATATATGCCTATTGTGTCTGTAATACTTTGGTTAGTATGCTATAGAGCACTTCTTCCCAACTATGCATTCAATGACATCATATTTGTAATTTGAAATCGGCCATGGAATTTCAAATGGAAATATTTATACCAGAAAAATCAGTAAATGCTACAAATCAGAGGGTTTTTTCCTCTTCCATATAGCTGGCAATTACACATTTACCTGCACAGCATTGAACAAAATTCATATATATTTCTTAAGAGAAGGCTAGAAATACTGAATAATTTTCCACTTTATTATGTTCCATGTGTTTATTTTTTAAATTAACATAACCATTTAACGAAAGGGAAAAATGAAACAAAAGGAATAAAAGGAGGGAAGAAGGAAAGGAAGAAAAGAAAGAAAGTCAAGAAAGAAGGAAGGAAGGAAGAAAAGAAGGAAGGAAGGAAGGAAGGAAGGAAGGAAGGAAGGAAGGAAGGAAGGAAGGAAGGAGAAAAAAAAGGAAAGGAAGGGAAGAAGAAGAGAGAGAAGTATTGTATAGGGAGGTGTATAGAATATTTATTGAAAACCTGATGAATTAAAAAGTGAATAAAGAAAAGAAAACAAAACACAAACAGAAATACAAAATAAGATTATAAAAATAAGCTGAAATATAAGTATTCATAATAAATGAAAATGAAAAAAAAGAACATTAGAATAGACTGAAAAAACAATAGCACTATATTGTTCACTAGACATATCCAAAAAAATTACACAGAATGGTTAAAAATAAAGAGATTGAAAAATATCATAAAAATATAAATTAACACAGATGAATGTTATGGAAATTAAACAATAATGGTGAGAACAGGAATCAAAATAAAGTTTTCTATATTTTTAGTCATAAGAATATATGGCAAAATATTCACATTTGATAAAGCTGATTGTTATAGCTGATTCTCTAGAACTTCCTGTGTAGCAATAGTATTTCCTAATAAAAATATTATTTCAAAAAGAAAGTATATTAGATCCAGGGAGCCAGGAATTTTTCAATAAATTTCAGCTATGTCACTAATTTTGGCAACTCTAAAGTTTTCGGGTGGCACCTCTAGAAAAATGAGAATTTTGGATTTTCAGTGGTTCATGCGTCTGCTATATTAAAATCATTGTCATATGTTAAAATATCTCCTGGATCAGACCCTTCAGATGTGGCCAAGATTGGTTAGGGGCAGGCATGTCCATTTTACAAAGCCCACTCTCCAACCCCATAAGAGACATCTGAATTTGGAGACCATAGATAAACAATCTCTCATTTCGAAAGAAACTTTAGCTATGATTTGTCATGATCTTGGAAACGAACTATTAGTAATCTTTACTTTTTCTTTTATTGGGGAAAGATCCAAAAGTAAGCAAATTAAAGGCTAAAAAGACATGAGATTTACATGTATTAGCAAAATAAGCAGAGCAAAATAATTATTTCTAGTAAATAATACTTTAAAAGCTTTCTCACACTACCAAAATGTTCTTAAGCCAGAGTCAATAGGAGTTCAGAGGATGGGCAGACCCCCCTGAAATACATGCAATTGTATGTGTGCATTTTCAGGAGGATAAAGTCATTAGCTTCCATTCAGATTGTTATAAAATTATGTAATTCTAAATAGGTTAGAAAGCACTGATTTAAGAAAATAACCAAAAGAAAATGAAAATACTAGAAAGAACCTTCTTCAAACCTTGTAGCGTTTTGGTGTTATGTTAGAAATCATAACTAAATGCCACTATGTGTAGAATTGAATCAGGATTAGCTCTATAATAGAGAGTGGTGACTTAGGGTTCAGAAGTAGTAATTTATAATGGAATGCCCTGAGGCCTCTGAAGTGCCACGAATGGCATAAGGGATTCTCCAAGCAGATACTCTTTAGAAAAGGACAGTCAACTAGGAGATTGTTGTAGAAAACTGGAAACTGGGTTCTAGTCCTATCTCACCCATAATGAGACGTGTCCCTGAGCAAGTCACATCGTGTCTCCTCAACAGCAAAATATAAAGATGATGGCATGTTACTTAAAAATTCATTCTCGTTCTAGATTCATAATTCTACCAGAAACACTCTTCTCTCCTCCAAAATAGAAAACATTGTGCTCCGAGTACAGATCTTAACAGAATCCAGAAAATACTATGATGAATCAGAGGTGGAAAATTCAATTTTAGAGGTAAAAAAAAAAAGTGCAACTTTGCTAAGTCAATAATCTAAACATTAATTCCATGAAAAGCTAGCACAATATACTGTATCCTTTTGAATACATGATTGAATTTCAACCAGCAGATAAAGGCCATTAGAATGACTAAAAGTAAGAGCTGTGATTCTCTATTCAAGGTGGTTCCATTACTGTTAAAAGTTCAAAATCAACAAATAAGCTTGGGCAGGCTTGGATTTTCTGGCAGTCAGCCCAAACCACCATTTATTTCAGGAGTCCTACAGTCCAAGTATAATCATATGAAATTTATGCCTACAAGATCCCTTGAGTTGTGACTGAATTAGTCTTCAGCTGACCCCAGCATTAGTATTTAATATTCCTAAAAGTCTCTCTAGTGAATCCCATGGTTTCCAAGGTAGTTCATGGTTTCAGCATAAGTCTTGTGACATTCCTTTCCATGACATTGATTTTCTGAAAAGGTAGGTTTCTGATGATTGTTATGATCAAAACTAAGTAACACACAGAATTGTGAAATAAAAAAAAAAATGAGGGAGGCAGTATTCAATCTGATTACTGGATGTGAAAAATGGTGAGGTATTAATAGGTACACATATCCCATTAATAAGTAATTATGGTTATTTAATAATAAAATTAAAAATCTGATTTTGTCCTTCAATTTCTGAGTGTTTGTTTCCCTGAATGTTATGTTAGAATATAAACACTAAGTTATTTGAACTTACCTACTCACGAAAGAGTTAAATATTTCTTTGGGCCATTAAAAAAATTACTGAGACATCAAGAGCCTTGAGAAAGTTAGGGAACTACCAGTTTAGTCTGAAAAGGGATCCAAAGCTTGGGTCAAAACCAAGCTTCATATTCTTAATTGTAGGATATATATTTGTTCTTGGATTATACAATATAATAGGAGGAAGAGTGAGGAAGGAGAAGGAGGATGAAAAGGAGGAGAAAAAAGGAGGAGGAGGTGTAGAAGAGGAGGAGAAAGAAGAGAGAGAAGAAGTAGTCATGGTAATATCAATAATTATGGTCACTAACGAACATTTACGAAGTGCCAGGCTTTGTGTTAAGCATTTCATCTAACTTAAATTCTTTCAATCCCATGATTGTTCATCCAGCCTCTGTTCTCATACGTATTGAATTTCCTCTGTTTTGGTCAGCAAACAGCTGTTATTTCAATCGTCCAAGGCTCCTCCACTACTGTGGCAGCCCCGGCCCCTCCCCCGCGTACCCCAACCTATCCTACAATATGGTAACTAAAGCAGCCCAGCAGGGAAGCCACCAGAACCCGGCATTTTTTAGGACTGATCCATGCTCAGGTCTTCCTCACTGTTACATGCTAAATGTTGATCCCTCACAGCAGCCCTGTGAGGAAAATACTTTCAGACCAGGTTTAGATGTCAATCTTGATTCTAGTTGTTTGACTCTCAAGTCCATGTTCCTCACCACCACGTATAGGTAACTAAGCACAGTCTACTTAGCACTGCCCCCACATTTCTAACACAAGCTTAATCCAAGAGGCCTAGGTTTCAGTGCCTGGAATGCCTTGGATCTGCAGCCACTTCACATTTCCCCTAATTTGAGGACCAATTCTAAATAGGAGGGACTCTTTCCTCTGGCATTCTTAATTAGCTGACATCAACTTCTCCATTTGTAAGTATACTAATATTCTATAGTAGAATTTAAAATCAACAAATATATATTCTCCAAGGATCAAATCACAGTGGTTTAAATATCATAGTCTCTTGCTTTTCAATAGTATACGGAAGTAATTACTTTATTAGCAGGCTTTGTTGGTAGGAGTAGTTCCCACGGTTGGCAGTATCTTTCCCATTTCCTGCTGCTAGACTGGCCCTTTCCTGGTCCTAGGGGACCCCCACTCTCTCAGGTGCTCTCAATGTTACTAGAAGGAACCTGGGAGTTTCCCTTATGATTTGGCATAACATTATAGCTTCTCCAGAAGACTGCTTATCTACTAGTAGCAAATCACACCAAGAATAGTTTACTCACCTTGCAGAAGGATGCCTGGATCCCTGTCCCCAGGTTCTGGTGGGAGAAGGAGTTCTCAAGGGCAATCACTCCATTTTTAAATAAAGAGTGGGTGAAACAATGCCACCTAACCACAGAGTCTTTTGTCTTTCTACTGTAGGACAGGGTTTCTTCCAATCCTCATTTTACGTTTTCATCATAATAGTTTCATAGTGTACTCTTACCAAGTTATTCCCTGAGATTCTTAGTGACACAAAAGCAGCCTCCCAAAGTAAGGTCTTTACTTTTCTGCTTGTATTTGTTCTCACCCATCCTGAGGCTACCCTTCCATTGACCTGACACAAATCCAAATTATTCATTAAAACTGTAGTGATTATAAAATGATCACAGTAAAACAAATAGCATCAGGCTTGATTTTGCGTGAACAAGCAACTTTCTGAAAACAAATGCCCTTCACTTTTCCAGGCACTATTAAATACATTTTCTCTTTCAGGCCTCTAATCAGCATCTTAGAAGGGCAAATTCATCTCTTATGGGTAATAATTTGCTCCCACAGAATAGTTTAATTACTCCAGCTCACCAAAGGTTCAGGTCCACTGTAATTAGAGTACTATAAACTTCAACTGGGTATAGCAAGGACATTCATTTGTGTCTTTACTCTGCCCTGTTTTTACAAGTTCTTAAAGTTTTGAAAGCTTCAGATATTCACAGACAAATATTCTGATAGAGTGGATCTCTTTGATGCAATCTGAGAAAATGGGAGGGTAGGTTGGTTGCTTGATATAAAATTTAGGGAGAAATAACCTGACACCTTTATTTAGGTAAACTTCACAAGTAAAAATTATAATTTGATTATAATAAAAAGCAAATGATCATATTTTAGTACAACAGGCACTAAGAAATTAAAGTTGGTAGATGGTATCAACCAAATTCACGTAGGTAGTTAATGGCAGAGCCAAATTAGAACCTGAGTCACTTGCTTCTCAGGTTCCCACTATTTCTCATATACTATTTGGACCCACCAATCATGTAGAAAAAAGAGCGATGTTTTGTTTGTTTGTTTGTTTTGTTTTTTTGTAACTTTACTCTTTGTATATTTTTTAATATAAAGAACTAAGTTCCAACCTCCAGTTTCACTGAAAACTTACTAAACCATTTCCATCTGCAAGATACTATGTAAGATATTAAAAAGGGGCCGAAAAGTTGACCAAGGTATGCTCTCTGTCCTCAAGGAACATACAGTAACCTAATAGTGTTCTCTCATTTTACCAGAGCAAAATGGAAATCCAAGCTTATTCTAGGTTAGTCTATAAATTTTTATCAGGTTTTCAAACTGAAATTGATTTTTTTTTTTGAGATTTGACAGCTGTCAGAAGACTATGATTCTTTCTTATATGCAACATTATTTTTGGACAGATCCTTTCCTTAGAACTAAGCATTCCTCTTTTCCCTTGCAAATTTGGAAGTCAACTTACAAGAGACACACCTGAATGGATTCCTAATGACCTATCTTAACCATTGTGAATTTGCTTTAAGTAGTGTGATTAACATTTCCCATAAAAGATCCTTTTCTAAATATAGAACAGTTACTTTAATGCAAAAGAGCCTCTTTGGATGCCGAAGCTCTCCCTCAGTCATGGAGGATCAAGTTAAGAAGACTCTCAGAAGTCACTTAGAGAAACTGTTGAAATCAACTGCACTATTTTAATCAGCTCTGAAATAATCCCATATACTTCCTGCAAAGAAACAAATGGGGTTTCTAAGTGGAGAAGGGAAATAAATACCTTCCAGTGATAAGAAAGCTCCCATACCATTTTTGTTTGTTTGTTTTGTAAATTTTATAGATAGAAATGTATTAGAGAGAAGATAGGCAAAACCCTCAGCAACTTGTTGAAATTGATCAGAAGCAAGAGTCCAATGTCCCATTTGATCTATAATATATCATGTGTCCTATGACTACTAAGAGTCAAGAAATAACAGAAGTAATTAAGGATAATAATATTTATGCTGTGCCCTGCACAGGACAGTATTTAGTTTTTGAAGTTCACAAAGGTGAAAATCAAGAGTGTATAATGTCAGCAGCGTTTATAAAAATCAAATGGGCTGAGAGTATGAGCAAGTTCTGGACAAAACTGAGTCTTCTTACTCGTAACTATCAAATGATGTGTCAAGACATATTTGTGGCACTTGGGACTTACAGTCCAACAGCTCTCAGATTCCTTGTGTGGCCTAAGACATCTGGCCTGAAATTGCAACCACTCCAGGCCAGATTGCCTAACGTTGAGCTACACAGTCAGTGTCTCAAATTAGGCTAGGACTGATGTCACAATTGGGATTTATCTTCTGTGCAACCAACTCAGCACAGCTGTTTTCCCTTCCACCACTATGAAGTTCCTCACGTCAGGACTTCCTCTGAATGAGTCAGTCCCATCCTGCTCATATAAAGGAAACAGTGGGAGTCATATGTTTGATCATGTAGTGCACATTGATAGAGCACCTGTAATTGGCATGTGCAATGTAGGGCACTGAGAAGCAGGATAGATGAGACCCATCACGGCTCTTCTGTCACTCACAGTAGGTCATAATGAACCACATGCAGGATTTCAGGACAGATCTTTTCCCAAATATTCTGTTCCATTGTCAGACAACATGTCCTTTCTCTTAATTCATAAAATAGGGTCACCTGACACTTCTTAAAGAGTTACTAAAATTGGAGCTGTTGGGATTTCCGTGTGTGACATTTAGAACATAAGAGATTGAAGTAGGGGAAGAATCCTTGTACTTTTAAAGGAAAGATGTCGTAGAATTCAAATGACCTTGGTGATAAAAAGAACCAAAAATCATAAAATTTAAGACAATATTAAATAAACATCTTTACCTTCACCTCAGACTAAATAAATTAGAAAACATGTAATAGAGCCAACTCATTGCACTACTTCAAGGATGTCATTTACATCATAGTCTAAACAAATGACACTCTTGAAGTTGCACAGCATGAAGTAGGCATGAACTACATGTAAAGGTCCATATGGATACAAATAGTACATTATGAGCTATCAGTCACCTTTAGATCAGCACCCTTTCTCAGCTACATCTAATGCTCTTCAAGCTTCTTTCCCACTACCTATCCCAGGGCCAGATCCAGTAAGACGTAGGATATAAACATTTTTCCTCTTACTGCCTCATATCATAGGACCAAGATGACTTTTGTAAGAAAGCCCAGCACTGTTGGAGCCTTGCTATCTATGTGTCAAGTGTCAGATACTTTACTAAGTACTTTGCTTTTGTTACTTAATCCTCAGAAGAAGAAAAAAAAACATAAGGTAATTATTATTAATATTTTCATTGAAAAGAGGAAATTTGTCCAAGATGACATAGCCAACAAGCAAAGCTTGAACTCAATACCAAGTTATCCTGATCCAGTTTTTTCATTAGTAAATATTAATTGTGTGGCTACTTTGTACCAGACACTGTTGTATAGTATACAAGGTAGAAGTTCTTGCCCTTGAGGATTTTAAATCATAATGGGTTAAACAGTCATTAAGCAAGTAAACAAGCATTCCTTTAAAAAAAAAGAATTTTAAGTAGTTGAAGCCCTACTAACAGATGAAACAGGTAATAAAATACAGGGTGAAGGTGGCAGAGCCTACTTATCAAAGGTGGTCAGCAAAGATGATGCTTAAATGAGAGCTGAGTGAAAAGAAAGAGCCAGTCACACACAAATATGGGGGGAGGGGAGAATATTACAAAAGTTCAAAGGCTCTGAAGGGAGAACACTGCTGGCATGTGTGAGAAAAACAAGAAGGCTGTGTTGTCAGAGTGTGCGAGCAACAGGTAGGGTAGAACAAGATGAAGTCAGTGTGGTGGGCAGCGACAAGTTGTAGGGGCTTCTTAGATCCTAAAAAACTGTTTGTATTTTTTTCTAAATACACTACAAAGTTATTGAAATGTTTGAATAGAAGATTTATATGATCTGACATAAAAATACAAAAAAAAATCATCTTGGTCTCGGTGTAGAGAGAATTATATAGATGGACAAGAGTGATAACTGGTAACCAATTAGGAGAATACTGCAATCCCAAAGTAAGAGAGAATGGGGATTTGACCAAGGGCATAATGGTGAGAGTGATAAGAAACAGTCTGACTCTAATGGCACAGTTGTCAAAAGGTAGAGATGGCTTGGATGTTGAAGGTGAGGGAAAGGGAAATATTAAAGAAGTCTTCTAGGTTTTTCCCTGAGCAATTAGGTAGATGTGGTGCTTTTTGATGTGTCAAGGAAAAATGTGGGAATCTCCATCTGAGTAGTTGTTTGGAAAAATCATGATTTGTTATTGCTCATGTTAAATTTGAGATGCCTTTAAGACATTCAAGTGCAGATGATGAGCAGACATCCAGAATTCAGAGGGGGTTATCAATTCAGAGATTTTGAAGTTATCAACTTGAAAATCATAAAAGTAGGGATTTAAATAAGTCACTAATGTGGAGTCGCCAATGCAATCAGTAACATCCTTTAAAATGAAAAAAAAAAAAGGCAATGAAACAATATGATTGGAGAATTTTTTTAAATTATCTCATCTCTGCCATGTATTAAATTTATGAATTTGAGCAAGTCACTTTTCCTTTCATTCTCAGCTTATAAATCTGTAAGATAATATTATCTTCACTGCATTTTAGTGTTTTCTTATAGATAAATGAAGTAATATATGTTAAGCACTTAGATTGTTTGGCTTATAATAGGTGCCTAAAGAATGGTGACTTGAAGATGTCTCATTGGCTTCATGGTCTACTGGAAAGAGCCCAGACTTTAGCCCCTAATTGACCTTATTTTAAATCCCAGGTCTGCCAACGTACAGGTAGTGCAACCTTCAGAAAGTTATTGAACTTTTCTGAGTCTACTTCCCCATCTGTAATATAGGGACAATCGTAGCTACCACTTAGTGGTACAGTGAGGATTAAAATTACAGGTGAAAAATACCTGGCAAATAGGAACCACTTAATAATGTATAGCATTTGTTATATTTATAATTGTTATTATTGCCTAAGTCATGGCTAGAACACAGCACAGCTCAGAATTCAGGTTCCAAATTTCAGGCTTTGGGCTCTATGCTCAGTGCTCTTCCCACAGTATCCTGTCACTCAATAAGCAATCCCCAAGCAGTCTGTTTTTCATTTGTAATGAGAAGAATAACACTTTCCCTACAATTCTAGCACCACCCCACCCCCATCCATAAGTCCACAATCATTAACATCAATGATCTAATGGTTTTGCAATGACTTGGTGCTGAAAATAGCTTCCTTTGGAGGAAAAACCAAACTCTTGACTTCTCCACTGGGATTGTAAAGGTGAACAATAAAACTCTTTTCTTTGACTACACTGAGTTGCAAGCTAGCAGAAATAGAAAAAAAATGAATTTTCATTTTTTTCTATAATGCAGTCATACTTTCACTTGCATCCAACTCATATTTCAGGATTAAAACAATTAGAGCCCTGAGACACAAACTTAATTGCATATTTAACCCATCTTGATTTTGACATTAAAAATTGGTGAGAAAAGAATGATTATAATGTTCAGTAAAAATTATTTGAGTTCCTCAGATGAAAGATGTTTATATGGAGTATATATGATGATTCTTCTATGATTAGCTATTTTTCATCCAAATACCACTTAGTAAAGTGTGTGAATAATATTACTAACCATAGATATTGTATTTTATATTTACATTCTCAAGGTTTTATTGCTATAGGAACATTATTCAAATAGTTATCTCTAGCCAAGTTCAGTGTGTTTACTTTGAATAACAGACCTTCACTTGAAACAAATACTATTAAAATGGCTCCCACACAAGGAAATAAAAAGAAGTGAAATGAAGTTGACTGGTTATACATATGTACACGAAGCGTGAAATGAAACATGCAGAAGAAATAGAAAGCTTTTGAAGGAGATAAACTAGAGTTTGAGTAGTAGATGTAATAAAGCAAGAAATCAGAAACAAATTCCCTATGAATTAAACTAGGCTACATTTATGCTCTTACTAGAGCCTAAATCCATCTGGTAGACACTATGAGTGATTTCAAAAGATGTGATTTTTTACCCTCAAGGAGTTTATAGGATACCCAAGAAAGGAGTGCTAAATAAATATAAAAATAAATGTACAAGTACACATACATACACACTTCAAATACTTAGAAAGTAATAAAGGAAAATGTAGAAAACATGTAAAAAGAATCTTCACTTAGGGTCAGCTCTGAAATAAAACCATAAAGCAATCTACCTAAGCAAAAGAGTAAACAAATACCTGAGTTGAGTGTTATCTCCTTTGATTTATTTATTCTTTTGACCTAGCTTACAGTTTTAGGGAAAGTAAAACTGTGAGTGGGGGAGCACTCAAATGAATGTGAGGTCATCATTCTACCTACTAGAATATCTGACCTGTTGTCCTGATGTGGTACACTAGATAGTGGATGAGCATTGAAGGACCCCTGCTTCTCAGTTAAGTCAATTGAATAGGTCACAGTTGATAAGCTGCAGGAATGCTGAGTCCCTTTCAGTTCATGCACATATCGCCAAATAGCTTGAGAAATCCCAGAGAAAACATCAGAATTTTAGAATCAATACTTTAATAACCAATTAAGACAACTGCTGTGGGCTCCAGAAGGAGGTGATGCAGCCATGGACCATAGTCCCAGGGAGGTTGGACAATCTGATAATGTGGCTGAGATGGGAAAGGGAGGGCTCTGATCCTGTTCATGGAAAGCAGGGTGAGCTTGGGAGGGCTGCTTCTCATGGGATTCTCAAATGACAAGTCTCTTTCTAATCTTCAATGGAAAGATTCACACAGGTGATTACATTGACCTTGGACTATTTCTAGTGTACTAGTTCCCATAGAGGAATGGCCTGTTCTCCACACCAAGGTGTATGGGGATCAGCTACAATACACCACCGCTTTCACTCCATTTCATTTCTGTGCCCTCATCAATGCCCAGACCAAGTCCCAACTCCTCCAGTTAACCCTCTTCTCCTCCCCCTTCTCTGGTTTTTAATATACTTCCTGTGCCACATTTAATATTGAATATTGTAAGTTAAGTGCTTCTTCAGATTTGCCTTGTTCCTTTCCCTATAATGGTAGGCTTTTCTAAAAGTCTGTTTCTAAACACGGACTGTATTTCATGCTTGGGCTTATTTCCTAGGGAACCTAATATGGTCCTTTCTATTGAATCTTTCAGATTTTCTTGTGGTACCTCAAGTGAATCACAAAAAGTTATTAAATTGAAGCTATCACATGGTGAGTCTCTAATAAGTAACCAAAAATAACATCAGACTCAGGACTGAGGATAGTTGTGAATATCAAGCTTCTCAAACAACAGCATCCATGATAGAAAACAATGCAAAAACCACAGTGGAGGACACTGACTGTTCAACAAACATCATTTAGTGTCTTTTGAGTGCCTGCCCTGAGGTAGGCACTGGGGATAAAATGTGTTGTAAGCTCAACACTCCAAAGCACTAGGGTCCTGCAGGTTCTCTGGTTCTGATATCTAAAGTCAGTGAATGTCAGGATATACATAGTTTCTGAAATGTGTTGAAATTGTTGGTTTAAAAGGAGCAATAATTATACAGACAAAAAATACTCTGAACTCATCTATGAAACCAAGGCAAAATTGCCTAGACCCTCATACCTGTAAAATGCTTCAGATGATTCTCTAAATTAAGTAAATACCCCTATGCCCAAGACCTTAATTTTTCAAAAGAACAAATGGAAACTCACAGGCATCAAGGACGGTGCAGACTATTCGGTGCTGACCCTGTTTTTGATGTGCTACAATTAATACCTATATTTGGCTTGAGAACTTTCTTTAAACATGCTATCTAAGAACAGAAATCAGTTTAAATAATAATAATAATAATAATAATAATAATAATAATAATAATTTTCCATTGCATTCATACATCAGGCAAAATTCATCCATCTAGGATTTTGTTGGAAAGCAATCTAGTTCTGATGATCAAACTCCATGTAACATTAGAAAAATCTAAATCAAGCTTTGGGTTCCCTTGGGAAAAACCTTGAGTGAATTTGCCCTGTCATGCCAAGGAATTTGCAAGAGATTTACACCTTCATCCAGAAATCATTCAACACCTAATGATTTTTTTTTGATTTGGCTAACCAGGAAAAAAATTATTCTTGAACAACTTGATATGTTCCGGCTGAGTCGCAAACACATGGGATACAAATGCATTCTGTCTGAGCCCAACAAAAGATTTCTTGAACTTCTTGAAAACTGGGTTCTGTGCACATACTTCTCATATCTCCTATTATCCTATTATCTCTACGATAAACCTGAGCCAATGAATCAAGTGTATCACATATAGAAAATGACTCATAAAAGATACCGGAAAATATCATATAACTTCATGAATAATTGTGTTTATAAATTTAGTCCTACCAGTTACAGAGAAATATAAAAGATACTGCATTTTCAGGGAGAGCAGCTATATAATAGAAGGTGAATTATCTATTCTTCTGCCAGAATAATTTATCATCTGCAAGTTATTACTTCACTGGACCTAGGTAGACATATTACATAGGATTCAGCCCAATGGGCTCATATATTTGCATGTTACTCTGGAAATCATTTCTTAATCCAAGAGTCTCATAATATACAAAATCAAGTTGGAGCTGTGTGTCAGAGAGCAGGGCTGAGTAATCAAAATAAGTTCCTTTTTAAGACTGAAATGAGAAATGCTGGAGTTCTGGCTTTGCCTTTCTCATAAGATATGCAACCCTACTTCAGATGCCATATTTTTCTTCTACTTGGTTTTATTCCATAATTATTTACATATTGTGCCATGTCCTGTGCTAGGTACGGGAGAACAGATATGACTAAGACATGAACCCATCTTGAGATAAAGATAAAACTGGCCAATTATGCACAACAAAACTCAACCAGTCAGCCTCAGTCTGCTTTCCAGGCTCAGAAGCAATCCTCACAATTGAGGTCTTGAACCCACCTCGAGGCTCAGACCTATCTACTGTCCAGAAACTCTTATTCTCAGGGTCAATTCTAAGCATATACAAAAGTGACTGAACATTCAGCAGCTGGCTATCAATCGTCCTAGACTGAAGCCACAATTTGTTTTTTGATGCTATTTAAATATCAGAAATTAGACTCAGCTTTTTGCAAACATTGTTTGTTTATATCCTTACAATATTCCAGGAAAATGTTGTTCAACCCATTTTATAGCAGTAGAAACTGAGAATCTGAGAAGTGGCATATCTTTACACAAATAACGATGTCAAGTAAATGATAAAGAATATTTGGGTCTAGACTCATAGGCCTTAAACTCAAAATCTATCCTCCAAGGAGTGCAAGTTCTGACTGCAAAGCCCAGCAGTGAACTTGGCTGCTACTTTCAGTTCTCACAGAAGCTGACCTCTTCCTTACTACCACCTGCCTTTCCAAAGATCAATCCTCCAGATTCCCAGTAACCTTCAACCATCTCCTCTACTTCTCTCAGCTACCATAAAAGACTATTTATCCTATATAACCATACCCCCAGAAGGGATTTGGCTTTTCAGAAAATGACTCTCACAGCTCTAGTCCCTGCTGGTTAGAAAATCCAGCGCCAAGTCTCAGCCCCGCCCCACTGGCTAACTGGCCATGGTTGACCAACCGTGCATGAGCTTACAGTTTTGAGAGGGTGCACCTTTAAAGATAACACCTCACTTGTCTTTTCTTTATTGCTGTATAAGATCAAGAGTACATAGTTAGCTTGTCCTATGTCTACAAAGTGCCCAAAAGGACACAAATTAGTAACTATAAACCCCACTTAATTTTTTAAGCTTAAAGCCAGATGAGATTTTGTGAAGATTCTGAACCTCTCACAGCAAATCATCAAGAGAAGTACATGCATCCTGTTTATTGTTTTGATTAAAATGTAATCCTACATTTAGAAGCAAAAATAATTGTTTCACTATATGCAGTTCTTTCTTCTTCCTTTCCTCCCTCACATCTATTCCCAAACATTAGTCAAAATAAGAATATCACAAACATAGAACAAAGAAATTAATCCAGAATCTAACATAATTCTCACTAGGATTAGTGGTCTCACAAATGAAAACTGCAGAATGTCTCTTGTAAGTTTCAGGTAGGTCCACCATGATTTCCTACATCATTTACATGTAAAAAGCTAGTCTAGTTTAAGGATCCCTGAGAGCTTTGTGGATACCAGCATCTATTGTTTCCATTTTATAAAAGAAAAATCAATTGCCCAGAGAGGTAAAGGCATCAGCAAAGAGGCACAGAGTGACGCATTAGAAGTCTTAAAAGGAGGCCACCAGAAGCCTAATTTCTAAAACAATGTTCTGTCTCCTCAACCATGATGTCACTCATAAAGATGGCACCTCTCATTAAGATGGACTGCAAACATTAAAAATTCTTTAGCTTTCTAATATTAACTACTTTTATACATCTCAGGTCTAATGCTTCACAAAAGCTCAGAAGTAAATTAGACATTTTATTTAAATGCTACTTAACTAAAAGTTAAAAAGCGTAATTTTCTATTGCAGAATAAGAACCAGAGAGACTAATTTGGTGGAGCTGTTAAATTTTACAAAGTCTGAGTCTCAATTTTCTCTAAAATATTGTACATTTATTTATTGAAGTGAATGAAACATTTGCTATAAAACTATTCAACGGAAAGTTTTTTAACAAAGCATAATTTACTTTTCATTTACAGAACAATGGAAAGTAGAAGGAAATCTCCTCCAAGGTATTAGAATCATGTGCAGTATCATATTTGACTAAAAAATTATTTCCCCAGCCTGTTTTCTCAACACTAAGGATATGCAGAAAAGTATCACTTGCATTCATCATGAAAATTACAGAAAAATGACTGAAATTACTGAGAACATTATTAAATAAAATATATACTTATTATCTGTCTTTTTGTCTCTGTCTTTTAGTCTATGGTTTACAGAACATTGGCTCTTCTTTACTAGTCCTCCTACACAGAAATTAAATTTTACTCTACTCCTAAATATGGGGAATCAAAGAACTCCTGTACAACGTCATCTGGGGTATTTGAGGGTGAAATACCTGCATTATAGATCTCAGCTCTCAGTCACCTGCCCGGAATGTGCCCTTCAATTTAAGTGTGACAAGTGGGTCAGTGAGAGGCATTCTCTTCCTCCAGCAGATGGTAAGCAGAATCAGAGTTTCTTTGTTCCAGGTACATTGAGTTTCAAAATGAGGATGGGGCCCATGTCTTGTTATCTGATTATTCATGTGCACGGCATTTCAACCCAGGAGGCTGAGGCAATGAATATATACCCTGATGTATTATTCAATGTGGTAATATAGAATGAGGGAAAAAAGAAGAAATTGTGTCCTTGTTACCACCTACTATTCATATGCAGAATCAGATCCAGTGAACTAAGCTTGGCACTTTAGGCTCTTGCCATTCTATATTGCAGAAAATCCTATCAAGAGGCCCCAGTTGATACAAGTATAAATGATTGGGGACATGTAACAGCAAGTCTTAGAATCAAAGAGATAACTGATATAACTAAAATCCTTTCTCCTGGTGGAATATAATAAAGCAAGCACTGTAAGTGTAAGTGTGTGTGTCTGTATGTTTGTGTGTGAAAGTTGTACATGTGTGTGGGAAACTTGTCAGTTATATGGGGTATGATGATACACCTACAAGGTCAGGGGCAGCCATGGAAGCATACTGCTGACTTCAGTGGGCATGGGCTTTCGAAGTAGACTCACAGGGGTCAGGTTCAAGGCCTAAGCAGTAGCAGTGTGGTGATAGGGTGGGGAGGGAACACCATGGGGCCAGTACCTGGAAAACAGACGCTCAGCTGGAGCCTGGTGAACTCTTAAAAGAGGTCCCAATGGCAGATAAAAGATGAAGGCTTTCACAGGAGAGTGGGGTTTTATTAGACTCATGCTTCGTGAGTGAGGCCGGTATTTTATTCATTTTTGTTTTCTCAGCATACTGCAAATGTTTGCCCTATAAATGAATAAATAAATGAATGAATTAGTGAAAAATGAGGCAATAAGCATGAGCTTAGTTAGTTAGAACTAGGGAAATCACCTCATAGATAACAGGGGCTAAGGCCAAGAGTACTTCTGATCAGAATTTACTGGGGGCAAGAAACTGCAGGACAAACATAGAGTGGGAAACCTAAGCCAGAAATCAGTTATTGCAGGTGAAATAAGTAGACTTAGCCACTCCGAACAGCAGGAGAGTTCATATCCTGCAGTCAGCATCCACTGTCAGAGAAAACCAACAGCCAAGATGACATGATGCTAAGACCCTGAACTGGCAAGGAGAAGAAATAGTACATGGTGTGTGATTGGATCCTCTTAGGTAGGGTGTGTGTGTGTGTGTGTGTGTGTGTGTGTGTGTGTGTGTGTGTGACAGAAACAGAGACAGAGATAGAGAAGACAGAAAGAGACAGATGTAAAGTGAAGGAGGAGAAAAACAAAATGGCTCTGAGGCATCTCCTTATTTCATTTACATATTTATTCAGTCACCAACTATTTTTTGAATGCTTACTTTTATTAGTCACTGTGTTGGGCACTAGAAAGATAAAACAACTCTATTTCATTTCTAGAGTCACAGGGAGAATATTGACAGTCAAACATTAATGTACATCCCTTCCAGACCCTGGGAAGGGAGCCCAGGCATGATGGCAGCTGCCAGCAGCACATATTGTTGGAGATGGGGTGGGTAGGAGTGTCATCTCAGATAGTCTGCAGGTCACTACCAACTGACCCTTCCTCTATCACATATATACTGCATTCATTCCCTTGGAAATCAGAAGCATCTCTCTTGATCAATCACTGTTACAGATCCAGAAGAGCATTTAGATAAAGAAAAGCATGATGCTGCAAAGAAAATTGATCTTACTCTGAAGTTCTTACAGAATTTCTCATAAAAGTCCTGACTCTTGAAGGTTTGGGTTTTTTTTTTAAGACAAGGAAAACATTATCTCTACAGGTTATCAGATAAATGAATTGTACCACTTAGTATTAAAAAATAAAATTATAAATGCATCCTGAAAAGATAATGTATATACAGAAAAAGAAGGCTCAGTGAAGACAGGTCTATCTTCAGATACTTGAAAACATGAGTTCTGTCACGTGGGAGAGAAATTACTGTTATTCTATCATATTCTCAAGAAGCAGATTAAGGACCATTGGGATATAAGTTCTGCTTCAATATTATAAATATTGCCAGACTGACAGTTATCCAGAGAAGGAATGGGCTATGTTAAAATGGGTTGGCTCAAAAACACAAAGTATGACTAGGCTTCTCCAAGCAGATTGACATGGGTGTCTGCACGGCCAAGGTCTAGAGAAACTGACCAGTGGCCTTTAAGATTGAGAATTAAAGAATCCAATATACCAACTCTGACCTCAGGATGGTTAGCATGGAAGCAGTAACATACTGTAAGCAACTGTCCTAAATCCATTGGGTTCATAGCTGTATACCCACAAGTGATTGTCCCTGAGAGCAATATTCCAGCCACTGGCTGGTTGACAGAAAGTGAGGTGGGATCACTCATTACACAAGCTAGAGGGTAATTATCTGGTATCCGGAGCCTCTAGAGCGGTATTCTACAATGTTCATCAGAATGAGAAAGTAGAAGTCCAGATCAATGTGTTAACCATATTGCCCTACCTCTAATTTAGTGATTTCCAGTTGTATAGTGAGAAGCCCTTGTGGTCTAAGAAAGTGCTTCATGGAAGCTCTGAGGAGGAGAAGGCTGAGAAATTAAGAATTCAGGGTCCCTATTTCTCATTTCAAAGGGCAGCTTCTCATTTGGTTTATTTCCCTAAGATTTCTTTGAAGAAATATCAGTCTCCTTAAGTCCAAGCAGTATGTTCAGCGCTCAGCTGAAGTTTGAAAAACACAGCTGTAGAAGATTTTAAGCTCTTCACATCTCATCCTAACCCTGGGAGAAGGAAAATCTGAAGACATAGTGAAGTCCTGGATGCAGTGCTGGGGTATGATAACTAGAAGAGGAAGTTCAGGTATGAGCAGCCAAAAGATCATGAGCTCTCTCTGTTTCTCTGCCATGTCTCAGGGTCCCTCTGTGGATGAATTTACATTACATTATTTTGCTCTCTTCCATCTTCCTCAAATGTTTCTTCTTTGTTGGTTCTAATTGCAAGGCCCAGCAGGACCAGGGAGGCATACTAAAATGAAAACACTGCTTTAGTCAGCTTTGTTCCAAACCACAGAAGGGCTGCATTCTTCAACCTTCCTTCAGAGAATTATAAGTTCCTGAAGCCTATAATCATCATATGGAGCTTTAAGTTAGAAAAGCAAAAGCAGTTCTCAAAGCCTGGTGTAGTTGAGTCCAGTTCACAAGTGCAGGACAAAATAGGCCCGAGAGGACACTGTGTTTCGAATTGCACTAAAGTATTGGGGTCACAGTCAATGCTTCAGCTGGATTTAGAATATTGGTTACCTCTCCACGGAGATCTATATAGTTATACAACATGACAGAGTAATATGAAAGTCTTCTATCCATTAGAGATATGTTTATTTATGACTAATAATTGAGAAACCAGACACCAGGCCTATGGCAGCAAAATTAATTCCTACTTTAGCCTGTTGGTGGAGGTGAACACACACAATTGGATTTCAATTGCCCAGTGATGTTACTACTAATCAAAAGTAAAAATGTCTGAAGAAGACAGGGGCAGTCTTCCTTAGATGATTTCAAACTGGAGCTGGAAGTCTGTTTGTTTTTTGGTGACGATTCTTAGTCTTCCTTTGTCTGAGAATTTCTCAAATTTGTCTTCATTTCTAAAGGATATTTTTGCTTGATACAGAATTCTCAGTTGATTGTACTTTTCTTTCAACCCTTGAAATATTTTGTGTCATTTCTTTCTGGCTTTCTGGGTTTCAAATGAGAAATTCACTATCATTTATATTAATGTTCAGTTCAAATTAATGCTCAATACAATTGATAATTAATGTGTCATTTTTTTCTCTGGCTGCTTTAAAATTTTTTTCTTTATATTTAGTTTTCAAAGTTTAATTCCAATGTATCTTAGCATACATTTTGTTGGGTTTATCCCACTTTAGGGTTTGTTTAGGTTCTTAAATATATAGGTAAAGTCTCATCAAATTTAAGAAGTTTCAGACTTTTTTTCAATTTTTTTTCTGCCCAATTTCTCTTTTTTCTCTCATTTGTTTTTCAATACATTTTCTGTTGTTCAGATTGTGTAAATTCTACTTATCTGTCTTCAAGTTTACTGATTCTGCCCTCTGTCATCTCTAATCTATTACTTTATCCAATAAATATTTTATTTTGCTCTTAATGATTTTTCATTTATGCAATTTCCATTTAGCTCTTCTTTTATAATTTTTATTTCTTAACTAAGATTTTTGTTTTTATTTGTTTTAAGAGAACTTGTCATTGCTTTGGAGGTATTTTACAATGGCTGCTTTGCATTTCTTATCAGATAATTCCAACATCTAATTCATATTGGTTTTAAGTGTCTGCTAATTATCATTTTATTAAGTTATGATTTTCTTGGTTCTTGATAATGAGTGTTTTTATTATATTATTATTATTATTATTATTATATCTTGAGATTTTGGAGGTTGTATTAGTTGTCTCTGGGTCTTACTTGATTTTTTTTTTTTTTTTTTTTGTAGACAGTTCCCTTGTTAAGGTATAGTATTAGAGCTAGGTAAGTGTATATGCCAAACTTTCCTTCCCTCTGGGCCTGCTGACATCACTGAGGCTAAAATGGAGCACTAACTCATTGCAGATGAATGAAGTAGAAGTGCAGCACCCCTTTCAGCCCCTAAGACACCTTCTTGGTTAAAGTGCAATACTGACTCATACCAACTTATTGGTTTTAAGTTGAGGCATTAGATCATTTTACCTCCCCACTCTGCCCCATTGGTACCAAAAAAGTCAGAAGCGCAAGGCTGACTAGTACAACTCACTCCACCTTATTCAGCCTCATTAATTGTAAGTACAGGTAGAACATCAGCTTCTTACTGGGTCCAACAATCACTAGTGAAGGAGTGAAATAGCGACCAACCCCAAATCTCACCATCTCTTTAAATCTCACTGATCCTGGATGACAGTAGAGACTTAGCTCACAGCAAGATCCCACTTTGTTGTTTGTTTTCTATAGTAGAGTGTGTATTTCATGAAGACAGGGATATGTTTCTGCAACCTCACATGGTATAATTTAGGTATTTTTATGGTTAAATGAATAAATAAAATGATGATTTAAGAAAAGATAGGATTAGATGAACTTTAACGGCTCAGTTTCTGAGGTTCTATAGTCTATAACTCTAAGTAAATCATCGCTAAAGGCTAAATTGTGTGGTTCAGTGAAACAGAAATTCAGAAAGTTTTACCTATTAGTGGTGGAGAAGAAAGAGCCTAAGTAATCTTTTCTATAATTCATTTAATATTTTAAACACAAGATGTGATACCCCACTTCCCTGGGAAGAGCCTTCGATTTGAATCCTTATAAATTGTACTGAGTAATGTCTATACTGCTTTTTCCAAGAAGCAATTTGAGTTTTTCAGAACTCAGAACCACATATATTCTTCCCTTCTTCCCTATCTAGCTCTGTCAGGAGGCCAGAAATCCACAAGTTACAACTTTGCTGGCTGTTTCTGAGTTACTTGCTTTCAAATTTAAATAAACATTATCTGGAGTCATTAAATTAACAACATTCTCCAGTGTACCCACCCTGTCATCCATCTGCTTAAGATGCTTGTCAGATGATACCCTCCTGTATCTGCCGCCTTCATCTGGTATTTGAAGCTATTGAACCTGGCTCCAAGTTAGTTCACCTTCTGTTCCAAACGACAAAACTGACTCTCACCTTTCAATTCTAATAACTATATCATGACTAAATCCTTCCCCGACAACCTCTCCTCATTAAGAGTATGAGGTCTTTGGAATACATTTATATCTGGGGGATGGTGACTGGAGAACATTTTAGGAATCAGTATATGCAGAAAGCTACTTCTAAGAAACTCAGATTGTTACTCTCTCCTTCAACCAAAGTCTGAACCCTGGGTCATCTTACCCTTTCTCATATGCCAGTTTATTTCTTACAATTTGAAAATCTCCTTCTTTCCTCATCCCCATTAATAAAAAATAATAAAACTGTTAGGCTATCATAGGAATCCAACCAAAACTTTGGCTTTGCTGAAAGTGAATCAAAATGTAACCCTTAACTGCAGAGAAATTCAGTGAATAAATGAGATAAAGTGAATAAAATCACATTGCTTTTTAAACATTATTACTCTTGAAAACTTGTCATGGCTTCCCTTCATTTCAACCCTTTGAACTGGCAATCAAGACCCTACCCAATATAATCCCAACCCCACACCTTCTCCTCCAAATCACAAGTACATACCTCCATTTCAACCAGATTTAATTTAATCATACTCTGAAAGCAAAATTATGTGTTTTTTCATATTTGAATCTTTGCTCATGCGTTTTCACCTATCTAGAAAATCTACACTGTATCTTTCTCCATAAACATCCCCACAACCATTGGCATCTTTAGTCTTCAGTGATCCCTCATTCAAAACTTCTATAACAGTTGTTTTCTGCATCATCACCTAACACCTAATATTCATTGTTTTTCTTATTATTCTTCTAAGCCTGTAGTTCTCAAAGTTTATTATTCATCAGAACTACTTGGAGTGTTGTTAAAAAGATAGATTTCATTGGCTCCACTGAAGAGACAGTGATTTAGTAGGTGTGATAGGCAGAATTATAAAGATAGGCTCCTAAGATCCCTGCACCCTGTTTATTCAATCAAACGCTATTCAAAGTACTGCTGTGAAGGGATTTTGCAGATGTAATTTAAGTCACAAATTGGCACACCTTAAAATATGGGGATTATCGACTGGGCCTCCTGTAATCATATGAACCCTTTAGAAGCAACGAGTTTTTTCTGACATGTAACAGCAGAGAAGTCAGAGGAATTCCAAGCATGAGAAGAACTCCACATGCCTTTGCTAGTTTGACAATGGAAAGGGCCATGTGAGAGAAAATGTGGGTGGCCTTCAAAACAGAGAGCCGCCCCTAGCTGACATCCAGCAAGGAATTAAATTTTTCCAACAAGTCGAGTGATCTTGGAACTAACTTTTCCCCTAGAGCCTTCAAATAAAATTCTAGCCTAGCGAGACACTAACTTCAGCCTTGTGACACCTTAAACAGAGAACCTAACCCAGCTTTCATGGACTTGTGACCTTCAGAACTGTGAGGTAATAAATCGATGTTGTTTTATACTGCTAAGTCTGTGGTAATTTGTTAGACAGCAATAAAACACACACACACACACACACACACACACACACACACACAC
Source organism: Cynopterus sphinx (assembly GCA_030015415.1). Classification (NCBI taxonomy): domain Eukaryota; kingdom Metazoa; phylum Chordata; class Mammalia; order Chiroptera; family Pteropodidae; genus Cynopterus; species Cynopterus sphinx. The sequence continues at coordinate 69,706,590 of CM057387.1, read as the reverse complement.
ACACACACACACTAATGTAATAGGTTTGACGCCAAACCCAGGAATCTGTATTCCAACAGGTAGGTGGTCCCTGGCCACAATTTTAAAAACCTCAGTCAAAAGTTTCATAAATTTTAAAAACTAGTTTTATAACTAATTTCCTACTTGGAAAGGTTATATATTTGCTCCTTTAATTTGTAATTAATTCTACTTCACACTCATATACTCCTGAATACTTATTAACTTTTAAAATTCTCCCAAGTGTACAAACTATACCCAAAATGTGATCCCCACAGCCTTCATTTGGACAAGTCCTCGTGTGTGGAGAAGACAAGAAAATGATGTGAAAGCAAAGGATGACTTTTAGATGGGCCATTAACTTGTTTGTAGCTGTGGCTGGCTCCATAACAGTAAACAGGAATCTCTCAGTCTACTCATCAGAGTTCTGTATGAAACCTTGAGAAGAGTACCCTAAAACTACAGTTATAAGTGTTATGCATTATACACTTCTCTCAGCATGACCAGCCATTTCAAGCGTTAACAGAACTTTGCCAGTTGGCAGACTTCAGAAAGTGTGAAACACAGAAGAACAAGAATTTTGAAATTCTCTCATCATAGGAATCCTCCCAGTTTACTTGGTGGAGGCAGTTGAGTACAGCCTTTCCAAAAAATAGAATCATTAACATTAGTGATGGAAAAGAATTTGAAACTCGTAGAGTTGAAGCTCTCACCCCGAACCCTGCTTTACTGCTTACAGTGATGGAGAGCTCACCACCTCATAAACCGGTTTATTCCATGTCTGGACAGTTCTGTCAGAGTGTGTTTTCTCAGACCAAGCTCTAATCCCCTGTATCTTCTCCTTATTGCTTTAGAGTGGCTTTTACAGACACACCATGGTGCTAATCTGGCCTCGAGCATCCTGTTGACATTTGAAGACTGCCATCATACCTCTCCCCTTTACTGTGTACATTTTTTAGTGAAAATCCTAGTGTCAAAACGAAGAAGAAAGGATATTATTGATACTGTTCTCTCCAATATTGTCTTTTTAGATATTTTTCCCACATCATCCCACATGATTGGTCTCTCAAAAAATCAACCATAGAAGTAAAGATGGGAGAAAGGCCTGGGAAAGACAGTGTTTACAAAAGCAAGAGATAATAGTGAATTAACAGAAAAATAGAGACAAGAAAGAGAAATCAACACATTGGAGGCCAAATAGTTAGTATCCAGTCCTTCATAGCTTTAAAGTTCCAAAAGAATAGACAGGATTTGAAGTGCCATATTTAAGTGCCCTGCTACCTTAAAATAATAATTTCTTATCATTGTGCCACTATTTTATAGATCCTACTGCATTCACATCCCTATTTCTGCCAGAATCATAAAGCAGCTGCAGTCACAAGCCTTAATGGAGTCTCTAACCTGAGCCAGAGAACAAAGAAGATTTTAAAGACAAAATGAATAGATTGCAGAGGAGAAAAAGCAGCCCGCAGTCCCCTTTCATCCAGATAATATAACATAGACTTTGTCTTATCTGTCAATATCTATAAGTCTGAAAAGCTAAATATGTACAGTGCTTATGTGTCTAGACAGACAGACAGTTCTAGACAAATCATGGAGCTGAATTTTTATGCTTTGGAAATATTTTAAACAAAGATACTGCTGCAGTGGATTTACATCGTACATGCCCATAGCTTGAATGCAGCAGGAATTCAAGCAAGCATTTTCAGGTTCTGATGGAAGGGAAAAGATCTGACATTACAAAAAAGTTTCTTTTCTATTTCTCTCTCCCCTCCCAGAAGCCCAGTGCAACACCTGTCTCATCAGCAGGGGCACTCGGAAGGGATGGGCCTCAAGGCACCTCAGTCCCAAGATTCTCCATGCCTCATTCTTCATCCACGCTGCTCGTAATGTTCCATCACTGGCACAGTTACACCTGAACACTCTGGTGCTGCCAAACACCTGGCTTGATTTTCCACTGTCCAAATGAAAAATAAGCATAATCTGCTTTTTGAGGATACAGCAAATGAGGGAGTTCATGACAAATTGTGTTGGTTTATGCAGAATAGTGATAATAAGAAACAAATGAGAATTTTTTGCTTAATGAATAATACTAATCACGTTTCAACAAATGCTGTGCCCTTCTAATTAGAGAGACTGCATAAAATCAGCTTAATTTATTTGTGACTAGTTACACAGAGTTTAAATATTTACTAGAGATTTACTCAAATGTTTGAGAGGATTTAAAACATTTCCTACAGTTGAAGCGGCCTGCCTAGTTCTGTGGGGTGCAGTGACAGTTCTAACTTGTCGAAGCTCTCTGATTTTGCAGTGTGACATAAAAATCCTGGTTTCAAATTGAAGAAGAAAGGGTATTATTGATTTATACACTAATTCTCCAACTGTTACTCATTTTCTTGATTCCAGCTTCCAAAGTTGGTCTCCCAACATTCATCACTGTAGTACACTAGAGGGGATGAGCATCTTTTTCAATAAATTATAAGAACTATGACTAATTACAGTGATATTAACTATGCAAAGTAATGTGTAACTTAAAATGGATACGTTCATCATTTCAAATCATGCCTTTGACTTTTGATGGTCTAATACAGGCATGCTCTTTGTGTACCGAATGTATACTATATTTTCTAAGAATCTTTTTGCAATTCCAGGTTCTGCTTGTGAGCATACTGACCTACTAAAACTAACCTTCTATACCTTTTCAATAACCTAGAGCAATGAAAGGAAGGGCAAGCAGATAACCAAGAGTGACAAGGAGCAGTGAGAGATATCTATGTTATGCTTCCCTGGCATGGAATTACATATAAGAGGTCTGGTTATGAGAAGCTTTGCTAAAATGCCTTCTTGTTTATATTTTTCAAAAGCATTTTGACTATGAATTATTTTTATTCAACATTAATGGCAACCTTGGGGGTTTTGGATATCTTCTGGTGAAGACCTTGAAGCACTGATAGGTTAAGAGATCTGTCCAAGGCCACAGGGCTAATTAGTGACAGTCTGGGACTATACCCAAGATTTTGTGCCATATAGTCCAAGTTACATTCTCTATACCTACTGAACTGGTATATAAGTGAGCTCATTAAAGAAACTTAGAGAAAACTTCAAAAATTCTCTCTTTACTTGAGCAATATAATTTGTTCAATCATTTTTGTCCATTCATTCCTCAATCCACAACCAACCATTTTTTAAACACCTTTCCTGTGTCAGGCACTGTGTTAGATACTGCAGACAGAATGTGAAAACACGATCCTTATCTTTCACAGCCCTCCCTCTGGTGAAGAAGATTGACCTGTAGTCAAAGAATTATAAAACACCATAGGAAGGGCTATAGTAAAGGTTTGTATAAAGTGTTATGGGAGCACAGAAGTGAGAGCATTATTTCTGACTATGGGACAAGTAAGAAGGTAGTGGAAGGAGAATTCTCCAATAAGGCGATGATTAAATTTAGACTGAAAAAATTCACTGGATTTCTCCCAGCAGACAAGAGCAAAAAAGACATTCCACAATGTTTTAAAGAGCAAAGTGTGAAGGGTGCAGTGCATCACGGAAGAAGCAGCTGGAAAATTAGGCAAAGGATTTCATGGAGGGCATTCTATGCCATCCTAAGGCTTTGTTATGTGGTGGTGAAGACTCAAGAGAGTGATCTCAGAAGAACAACAGTGGGATCAGTTTTCCGCAAGGTGACCCAGAGAGGGTGTGCAAAAATGAAATGAAAGGAAAGACACTGGAGAAAAAGACCAAATAGGAGGCAATTGCAATGCTGTAGGAGCAAGTGATAAGGATTTGAGTCAGGACAGGGAAGTAAAGGGCAGGAATTGGGTAGGAAAAATGGATTTGAGGGATATTTAAAAATAAAATAATTTACTGGATTACATATGTGGCATACAGAGGCATATTTTCTCCAATATTCTTTCTTTGTTTTTTCAGTGTTTAAGTAGCATGACTCATTAGCCCTTAGGCTTCTAGGAGACAAGAATGAATGTTCCTCAAAGAGAAATTCTTGTTATTCTCTTGAAATTGCACCTTAGAGTGCTCACAGGATAACAGGCATATTCACAGATAAGGATTTTCGACTTATGATTGGCTGACATGTTGCAACACGATGGACTTTCCTCTAACTTCCAAAGAAACCAAACAGCTACATCACAATAAAAAATATTGTGCCTATAAGCCCATAGGCTTAATGGAAGAATATATTAAATTCCTAAATATACCTTTCTCTAGATACCAATTGCAAACAACACCGCAAATTTCAAGGGAAATATTTGTTTCAAACTGTAATATGTAGCCCAAATATTAGGTATTTAAGATGATGTATTATGTTTCAAGATAGCTTATGACCACACAACTCAAAATTTTAAAATTATTATATAATAAGAGGATTGAGTATGGAGCCAACCACCTCTCTTCAAATTCTGCTTCTATCATTAAGCTGTGTGAACTTAGAGAAGTCATTTAATCTCTTTGTGTCTCAGTTTCCTCATTTGTTGAAGGAGACAAGAAACAGTAACTACTGTAATGTTGTTGAGTATTAATGAGTTATTATACTTACAGAGCTTACAATAGCTTTGACATTATTATTATCATTGCTGTTATAATTGTCAGATTAAAGAAAGACAGGCTTAGGCCTTAACGATATGATATGATTCTACTTAATTCTCTTAATTATGACAATAATAGTCTAGTCATCTTCAAAATCAAATATAAGATAGCATCTTCATTATTAATTACAAAGAAATTGTTTTTTAATCATAGCTGGGTTCCTGACTCTGATAGAAAGACATGGTTGACTTTGAGAACAGCAATCTCAAGAGATTAGGTTGTTTTAATTTATTTTTTTCTGGTATCCTTTAAAGCCTGTTAAATACAAAGCATCTCTTAATTTATATAACAACTTTTCTGAACTTAGTGAGAATTCTAGTCATGATGTGAAAGGCCCATTTTTTTTTTCTACCTAATATTATTTTTCATTTGTCCTAGGTCTATATTTTCAGTCTTCAAAAGATATTAAGCCCATTTATCCTCCTGAGATTTGATAGCTAAATTAGTGCTTTAAAATTCAGGAAAGGAAACATTTATTGAAAGCAAAGTAGATGCCCAAAAAATGTTTGTCAGTCTAGACTCCTAATATGAGCAGACAGATACTCACTATACGTGCCCTATCTGGTACTCATAACATTGGGTAAGGTAACAATTATTACCTCTGCTGTAGAGACAAGAAACCTGGAAGATACAGGGCCTTGCTCAGGGTCGCACCATTAACAGGTGGTCCAAATGGGATTTTCCCCGAGGTCACTTAACTTTAAAAGTCCCTATTCTTGGCCTTCAGTTCCTCATGATAAAGAATTTTAATTCTCTCAAAGGTGTCCTCTCCAAGATATTAAGTGTTTAAGTATTTTATTAGACTTTTCTCAAAATATTCAACTCCATTATGTCTTTTTCTTCTAACATGAGTCAGCAGTCTGAACAACATGCAGAAATTCATATGCAGATACATCATGGTAGAGTGGAGTATTTTAAATAATCTAGCTGTATGGCATCCTCATCTAAAACTCAATGTATGGCATCAAGTTGGAAATTCGGAAACTAGCACAATTTTAGACCTTGGTCGTCTCAAGAACCTTTCAGTGACTGCATGGGCTCACATTTGATTACAGTAATAAAATAAAAATTAGTTGATCAAATGGAATTTAAAAGATTACTAAACATTTTTTTAGTGTTTAATAAAATCACCCTTGAAAAACAACTTATTAGCTGTCAGATGCCTTTCAAAAATACTTAATACATTCTAATTGGAAGAGAAGAAACAGACAAGCAGATGAGGCCTTTAGATGAGGTCCCCCAAATCATAAAACTTTAGGCCTCTTTTATATACCAACAGCTTTAGTCCTCACTTCACCCCTGGACTGTTAGTGCCAGAGGCTGCAGCCTTTAAAGGCAACCAGCATCCCAGACTGAAGTTGTTCTGGCAGAAGAAGAAGACCCCAAAAGCATCGGATTATTTTTAAATGTGCCTTCATTGTGCTGCTTGCAGCTGTGAGTTAATTTTAAAAGAAAAAAAAAATGCTTCTTTAAAATCCAGGTTTCTTTCCCCTCTGCAGAGCAGCTGCAAGGAGAGCAACACGATTTGAAAAGCCCCCTGCCAACCTGAGTGTGCCACTTTGGGAAGATGCCTTCCTTGCCAACAGGAAAACAACATTTGGCTCAAGAGTACACAGGCTTCAAGAGCTCCCTTCATTGGCTGATTTATGCAGATGGGCAGATGGATGGACCAATTGTACAACCATAAAATTTAAAGCAGGCAGATTCCTGAGTATTCAGGTCTGACTCTCAGCCCTTTTACAGAGGAGAGAGACTTCAAGGACAGAAAGGTTAAGTGGCTGGCCCAAGATTTCATATTTAGTTAATGGCAGTCCTATCATGCATATAATCTGGAACCAGAAGCAATGGGGTGTGAGGAAATAGAGATAGGGGTGCCATCACGAGACAGATTCTGCCAGCAAGCATTCCTCTTCCCCAAGGCAATATTTATTATTGCTGTCTTTTTGATATCTTAAAGATGCTTGGCCCCTGGTTCCCATGTTCTTCTTCGGTTCCATTCTGAATCATCTTCTCAACAGGATTCTGAAGTACTTCTCTCTATCCTCATCATTTGCTGCTGCCTCACCTCCCTCGAAAAGTACTCTTTCTGTAATGCACATGCCTTTTGTTCTAACCAATTTGATAAGACTGTAACTCATTAGATGTGAATATATGCCTAGCTTAAATTTACTTCTAGTTTTTGCAATTCACTTTGCTCATGAGATTTCTTCCTTTCACCACACTACTGGAGTTCTAGATCCTGGCTATAAAGCTTCTTCAGACAGCATAAGATAACCAGTGTCTCTGTGAATCCTCCCAGGTTTCTATATATTTAGAATAAGCCACATGGTGATTAACAGTACTGATCAATCTTGTGTCTGCCATTGCCCTGTTAGCAAGAGGGTAGCTCTGCCAGTTACTTGCCAATCAATTTCACAGAATGTAGGTTGGCCTCACCCAATTCAAGTCTCCTAATTAATGGAGTGACAACATTTTGACATATTGTTGGCTCCTCTGGCTCTTGTGTGAATCTGGGGAAGAGAATTGAAGGAGGTTTAGAAGAAGGTGGAGAGAAGTAAGGAGAAAAGAATACACACTGACTTAATGGATCTCTGCCCGTTTTTAACTAGTAGTAATTTTTTAAAATAAATAACCTTTTCTAATTATAAAAGCAACATGTGTTCAGTGCAGAAAATCTTCACAAAATACGAAAAACATTAAGGATAAAATAAAAATTACTTTATTTAAGTTTGGTCTGTTTTATTTTCATGTAATGAAAACCTCAATGCCATCTAGCCTAAATGATTAGAAATATGTTAGCTCATTCTAAAATGAGAGCAGACTTTAGTGCTGTTTTGAGTGAGAGATGTGACAGTGAAACCAGTTATAAGGTCTCATGCCACCTCTGCTCTCTCTTCTGTGTATCAGTTCACCTTAGACCAGCTTTCCCTTATGGTCACAAAATCTCTCCCAGTATCACCTAGGACTTCATGTTTTCTCATCCATAATCAGGAAGAAGAAATAGATGCCTCCTACCCAACTAAAAGTCTTTTAACTCTTTCTGATTGGACCAAATAAAATTATATGCCTACCTCTGAACCAGACATTAATGCTAAGTTAATGTTTTGCACTAAATGGCTCAGGCCTGAATAATGTGTCCACCTCTAAAGTAATAACCGTAACTAGAGGAATGGGATCATTCTGATTGACATCATTCAGTGATGGGCCACCTGTAGAACTTAAGATGAAGGTCAGTCTCACCAAATTGCATGGCTGCTGCACATAGTGTGGAGGTAGGAGGAATAATAGGGTGAATGCTGGGAGTCAGACACAATGTCTTCCATCCCAGTAATCCCATTGCCTAGGGAAGAACCATTGTTGATATGTACGTAGCTCTGAGAACACATGTACTCTTCGTGTGATTCTGTTGGTTCATATTGCAAATCAGAATTATATTGTATGTACTCTTTCATGGCTTCTTTATTTTTCACTGAAAAATATATCATCAGAGTTTTCTCATGTCATCAGATATTCCAAAAATTATTTAAAAGGTTGCATGGAATATACATAACACTTAAGATTTGGACATTCATTAAATTGTTTTATTTTTCATTCTTAAAAATTAAGCTACAATAAATAAATTCGCACTTACATCATCGTTCACATCCAGGCTTGTTTTTCATAAGATAGAGTAGTAGAAGTGGTATTGATGACTAAAAGATTATAAAAACTTTTGGATACTTATTACAAAATTGCCACCTAGAAATATGGTGCCAATTTTGCACTCTGACAATAGTTTATATTAGCATATTTAAGTGTCCACACCTACTATAGTTTTAAAGTCCCAAAGTATGAAAAATACTGTTTGAATTGGTAATTAAACTTGTGGAGGAAAGTAGGAGAGGGCACTGATTTATTAAAATCTTGAAATTCAGAATATAAAAACTCTTGATTTCTTTCAACTCATGATGCCTGCACCAATCCTAAAAAGAAACAAAATAAGATCATATTTGTGTGAAGAAGTAAAGTCGCCTCAGGATCTATATAGTATGCTATTCTATTAGTCTTGACTCTTTGATATGTAAATTACAAGCATGCAATTTGGGCTGCCTTAGGCAAAAAGATAAATGTATTGACTCATATGACAAGGAAAAGTAAGAGTGTAATTGGGAATGACTAGAACCAAAGATTTGATAGTACCAGGATCCTTCTTCTCCAATTGTTACTTTACCTCTATTCATGTCTTCTATTTTAAATCAGGATTCTCTGAGAGGCTAGGACCCCAGCTTCAGAAGCTTCTGAGTTTGCATTTTTTTTGCCTTCATCACCAGAAAGGCTCACCATAGCCTCAGTTTTAAAGATCCAGAGCTATACACTGGTTGGTTAGGCTCAGTTCATCTACAAATTCTTTGTTTTTGTAGAACAACCAGTTACTACTTGTTTGGCAGCCTCTAACACGACAGACATGATCTGTGTACTGGGGAATGGTTTCTCTAGGAGAGAATGGTGTTATTGAAAGAAGTGAAAGACATGCTAAATTGACAAAAATACTTCATCTTGTAAATATTTTCTTTTAAAATATTAAACAACTCCATGATATAGTTACTACCTTAAATATGTGGAGGAGGAAACTGAGACTCATAGAAATCAAATTAATTGCTTTGGATATCTCTCTCTCTCTCTCTCTCTCTCTCTCTCTCTCTCTCTAACACACACACACACACACACACACACACACACAACAAAATGATGGGGCTGAAATTTAATTTAAACCCTGGTATAATTCTAAATCCTATGCTCTTTTACTAATTATTCATTAAACATGATTTAGCCATGTGGCTATTAGGTAAATAAAGATACTAATAATTGGATGGTAGACAATAACAATCATCTCACCCAACCCCCCCCACACACACACACACTCACACACACACCTCCACCACGTGGCCATATACTATCCTGGCTGGCCACTTTATCTCTGTGAGAAAGTGTTTTGTGTGGGTCCACCATTAGCTCTCTCTCCGAACCACAACCGCCCAGAGCTGCTACGAATCACAAGGAAATGGGGAAAAGGTAGGACAGCTGTTGGAGGAAACAGACAGCTTTTCCTTGGCCTTATCTAGGTCACAATCTAATATTCACTCTACGAAGATATGCTGAATTTCCATTTGATCACCTTTCAATTGTTTTCTCTTCTGCACTCCAGGACAGTAAGCTAACCCTTCCCTAAAGTGTACAAAATAACTTCTTAGCATCACAGAGGAGCCTATAGAGTTACTCTAGTCTGTATATCTCATTTTGTGACCTATAAGAATAATAATCAGATAAATTAAACAATTTGCCTAGAGTTAAAAACCCAACTAATGTCATAGGCAAATTCAAACTTAAGCTTCCCATCACCCAGGATTGTGATCTCCCAAACACATGTGGCTGTTTCAGCCACTCCAAAGTGGAATAAGCTCTTAAAGTGAAAATTCACATCAGAAAGCAGCTCCAGAGAAAAAGGATCAAGGATATGAGTATCTGTGGACTGCTCAAAAGAAGAATATCTCACCATCTTCTTGGAAAGGGATGGACATGCATCCAATTACAGCAGTGGGAAAGAATAACTAGGAACACCAATGGAATTAGGACTGAAGAAATGTCAACGAACGTTTCTTACATATCTATTTGGTGCCAAACACTTTTATGTGCAAGGTGTTGGGAACAGAACAATAAACAACATATACATAGTCACTGCCCTAAAAAAGATAGCAATCTAGTGGGAAAGATAAATGTTAAACAAAAAGTCACAAATGTAACGGCTATTTTGAAAGGTCACGTGCAGTATCCTGTGGGAATTCAGAGCTCACTGACAGCACTAGGAATGGCCATTTAGAAGAGTGACGTTTAAACTGAGACTTGAAAGGTGGGTAAGATATCTCGAGGAGCATGTGGAATCGAATAATGGGCCAGGCAAAGGAAAGAGCTGAAGGCTTTGAGTATAAAGGCTTGGAGCTGAAAGAAAGTGATGATGTGGGGATCTGAAGAGCATAGAGTAAGGAAGAGAGTGGGACAATTATCTGGAGAGGCAGGTAGAGACCAGAGTATGTAGAGCTCCTTGAACTATGTTCAAAAATTTGGTCTTTATTCTAAAGAAATTAAAAAGAATTTTTAAGCAGGGAGAAACAGAATCATCTCTGCATTTTTTAAAGATCATTCTAACATCAGCATTGAGAGATTATAAGGAACTGAAGATGAAATAGTGAAAAACCTCTTAGGAGGCACTTGCATGGGTGTGATTAAACCACAGAGGTGGCCTAGATAGGAGTATTTGCAGTAAGTAAGGGGAAGGGACTCAAGGTTTTCTTCCATTGTTCTCTGAACCATGCATAACAGAAAAAGCAAACTCAAACCTAAAGTCTGTACATGAGAGGGATCTCTGAGAATTAGGATAGAAAAGAATTTAAATTGCCTCCTGTTTACTAGGAAAGGATTAGAGAAATGAACAAACAGAAGAAAAAATAAAATTAGGTGCTATAATTCTGATTCATAGACAATATTTCCTGGCCAGATGCTGCTGTGGAAATTTCAGAAACACCCACTAAAATCATAAATGAAAATCACATATTCGTAACATTTAATGAGAATACTGGCTGAATTTACATCACTGAATGTGCTGTATGGATGAAGATGTTGATTTACCCATGGAAGATGGAAATATATATGATAGAAGAAAACAATACCCAGAAATGTGATAAACATTTGCATGAAAGAGTCACTGGAAAAACTCAAAACTTCCACAAGATTTTATGTACCAAATTATCTTCAGAGAGATCAAAAAGAAATAGTAATAAATAATAATCGTGCATTTTCCTGCCATTATTTTTTTTAAACTTCTGTTGACTTCAGTGGAAGTTCTGCATCTAGAAAGTGGCCCAGGAAATTTATAGTCTGTAACTCCAAGACCAAAGACCTTGAACGTCAAGAAAATCTCTTACCCTTATTTATATACACTGTTCTTTATCACAAAGGAAGAGCTGGTACCCATTCCAAGTAACCAATCATTATGCAAGGAATATTCTGACTCACCCAGCATCCCTAATCAGTAAATGCTGTACCAATGGAAGGAGAGTGGGAAGAAGTCACAGCATCCATTAATAAAAAATGACTGGGGCTTTCTATCAACAGAAGCATCATTAGGAGACGTATGGAAGCAAAATAGTAGGCTGTAGATTTGTGGTGGCAGGGATAGCAATAGAATACTAACATTTGTAGCCTTTTAATCACTTTGTTTTAAAATGATGCTGGATTTCAGGTAACTACACATGTGCCTAATACAGCATTTTGCATTTTCAATTTCTTGGAAAAATTTTGACTATATTCTCAAAGATGAGACTGCCTTACCTGACCCTTTGGCTCTCCTTCCAGTCTCCAAACACAAATATTTCTCTTTTTTCCAGTTTTATTGAGATATAATTGACACATAACATTGCTTAGGTTTAATGTGTACAACTTAATGATTAAATATATGTGTATATCACAAAATGATTACCACAATTATTTTTAAAATAATTAGTTTTAAAATGTGAAATATTTCATAAATTTTCATGTTATCTTTGCACAGGGGCCATGCCAATCTTCTCTGTATCATTCTAATTTTTTAGTATAAGTGCTATCGAGACGAGCACCACAGATATTTCGAAAAGGTAATTGATCGGCATTGTCTGAGCATATCTTCCACAAAGACATTGGTCAATTGTTGGCAAAAGATTAATCAAATACAAAGGGAAAGGACCACAGATTAATTCAATACATTCTTGAATAGTCTCATCTCTTTGTTGCCCTTTTACTCCCAACCATGAATGCTTGAGTAAATAAAAAGTCTGATTTGCATTTCTAATAAAATGTTCAATCTGTATTTCAGCTGAGAATGCTTCTTGGTCACACAGTAGACTTGTAGTTCCAAAGTAAGTGCACTGCATTTTGAAAGAAAACAAGGCAGTCATGTTTCATTTACAGAAACCCTTCTTGAGCATGTCTCCTACTAAGTTAAAGGAATCTGAGTCATTCACTGAGAATGAACAGAGAATCATAAGTTCGTATAAAACATCTATAAATCTTAATAGAGGAATGAGCTAATACTACAAAAGTCCTACTACTGTATAACTTTTCAAGTATCACTAATGCACATCATCAGTGGATTAACTAATAGTATTCTGCTTTAATAGCATTTTTGCCCTATCATTAACCCAAGCATGGTCCATAAAGTTACTTGAATATCCATAAATAAGCTTACTAAAGTTTATGTGATTTCCAGTTCTAGCACCTCAATAAGAAAAACAGCATCAAATTCCTCATCCAGGCTCAATTGTGTGCATCTAAAGGTTAGAGACTGGATAATAATATCAATAGTTATTCAGAATGAATTCAAATTCTCACTGTCAGTTTTCCATGCCTTGTTTTTAAAAGACCATGATTCTGATCCTAATTCTGCATATTAGAATGATATTGCTTCTAATCATAGCTCATTATTAATCTATATTCTACTTTTAGACAGAATCTGGATAGATAATGCTTTCAAATCACTACCCAGTCTATACTGGAAATTATACTGGTTTTGATAAGAAGTGGTTGGAATATACCACTCACAAGAAAAAAAAGTTCTATTTAATCCAATTTTCTATTGGAATTTCAGGATTTATGTCACTATTATAGAAAAACTCATTTTGGTTATAGCACCAACATGACCAAATAAATGACTTCAAGATGCTAGGAGAAAGTATTTGGCCAAGATAAATAGGTGTTCAAACAGGCCTCCCCAACTTACTCATTTTGCTATATGGAAAATAAACTAACTGAGTTTAATGTATACTAAATGAGATTTGGAAGCATGTTCTAATTCCTTTCATTCTGTACCAGGAATGAGCAGTTTTTGATTTCCCTGCTTCCACCTTTAACCCCTACAGTGTATTCTCAACAAAATGGTCAAAGTGATTCTTTTAAAAATACATCAAATCACGTCACTCCTCTGCTCAAAATCTTTCCATGTCTACTATTCTATGAACGGTGCAAGCCAGAGCCCAGGCATTAGTCTATTGGCCCTATACACTCTAGCCTCTCTGATCTATTTCTTTACTCTTCCCCAATATATTCACACCTTAGGACCTTTGCACTACTTGTCCTCTCTGACCAGAACACTCGTCTCTGTGATATCTCTTTGACTCATTCCCTTATTTCCTTCAAATCTTTGCTCAATAGTCGCCATTCCAACAGGCAACCTTGTCCAACTTATTTAAAATTTTATTTCACTCCCTCTCCCCACACTCTCAATTACTTCTTGTCCTATTCTAATTTTCCTCCATAGCCCTCATCAGCTTCTAATATTCTACATAGTTAACATATTTATTATGTTTATTGTCTCTCTTTCTCACTAGAACTTAAATTCCACAAGGATAGACATTTTAGTTAATTTCATTCACAACTGTGTACACAGAACTCGAAATGATACACAGCACATGATAGGTGCTTATTATTAGTTGAAAGAGAGAATGAATTCCAAAGTTGCTGATTATGGGACAGGTTTAGTACACGGAAAATTTGCAGATGTTTTACTAAAACCCGTGATTTAAATTACGTAAACCTCAGTTTTCCCATCTGTAAAATGGAATAATTATAGTATCTAACACTTCAGGTTTTTGTAAAGATTAAGAGAGAAAATAAATGGAAAGCATTTAAGACAACACCTCACATATTGGTTATTTTGATTAGTCTGAGAGTAATAAAAGGAAGAATAATAGAAGCAATACCTAACATCAGTATAGAATTTTACACTTTATGAAGGACACAATATTTTTATTAGATCCTCTCAGGATCCTCCCAGATTCATTCCAGGTAAATATTAATAACTGGATCCTCAGTGTCTGGTACCTCAGCAGTGTTATTGTTGTAACCATCCACAAGGCTATCAAAGATGCAGAGAGGATTCAAATCAAAGTCTTCTGAGTACAAGCCCTTTGTTCTTTCCTCAATATCAGAGAAAATAAATGTCACTTCTAGCTCAATACTTTAACAGAATGAAAGGTCTTTGAAGCAATGTTTTTTTATTGGTTTTTAGTTTACCAAATCTGGATGTTGCCATGAAATGTGGCTTAGATGAGGCAGTAGCCATCAATATCTTGTATTTCCTGCAAATCCTGAGAAGTCAAGATTCAGCCACTGAATATTTCTCACCATTGATCATTGACTAAGTCACACAAGTGTCGATCAGAATACATTTATTATCGAAGTGTGTCTCAACATGCCTATAAGCACCTCAAGACAAGAATCAGGTTTTTTAAGGGAGCTTCCCAACTCCTGATTCAGTCTTGTTTACATGGTTAGTGTTTAGTGAATTTTTAATGAGTAAATAAATGAATTTTAAAATAGGTGAATTTATTGGTGCTGTCTACATTGTTTTCCAACACAGCATTGTCTCCCTTTTTTTCTACAGAAGTAATTGATACAGAATTATGCCCTGCCCCATCTTCCACAATTGTGTTAATTGGAAAACTAGTCCCTGGAATGTTGTGCACAAAGGAATTATACCTTTAGAAAACACTAAATTAAGCAAGTTCAAACAGGTGTTTCACTACAGGACTTCTCAGAGACTTTACTACACTAATGCCACTGCAAATCCACAAAATTTAGATAGCATCTAGAGCATTTTGCAAATTTCTTAAATCATGCATCTCATTAAAAACAAGACTTTTCTGCATGGAGTTTTTCTCAAGGCAAGTTTTGCAGACACTATGTTTATCTATAACAAATACACTCAGTCTTCAAAAGTGGAATCTACAAAATTTCAAATGAAACATCAGGAACATGAAGAAGCCAAGGAGAGTTCATGTTTTTATAAAGCTGGATACCTTACAGGATAATTTTACTTAGATTTACTATTTACTTTTTGTTAACCCTAAACTAGGTTTGTATAAGACCACAGCTATTAAAAAGAAAGAAAAGCATTATTTTGGAGGATGATAATTTTTTTTTTAAAAGAAGGCATTGGTTTGGGGGGTTTTGTACAATCTCATGGACTTTAAGTAGAAGGCCAAAGCTCCTTGTAAGCCAAGTAGCTAAAATGATGATGGGGAGGAAAGCAAGGGAGCTCTTGTTTTACTGGACCCTACCACAGGATCTCTGGGGCCATATAAATAAAAACTTCTAGAAAAAATAATCTTACCCAAAGATCTTTATCAATGAATATCATCTTAACTTTATTTATCAGATAAGATTAAGTAAACCTAACAAGATACCAAAGGCATAGGCCACAGAACTTACATATTTAGATGAGGCCAAGAAGAGGATAATTGAGGGGTAACATGTGGCAGGGGAGGAGTGCTGTACTTGGGTTCCCTAAAGGAGGTGATGGGAAGATCTTATCAGAAGAATCCAGTAAAATAGGAATGAAAAAACCTTCAATTCCATTTTGTCCACTTTATATTTTAGCATCCTGGTGGCTATGATAATAGATGTTGAATACTGGAGTTTTGATAGGAAACAGTAAGCAGAAAGCCTGGAGACCTAAGTTGGATGTGTAAACGTTTTTGGTTAAAGACACACAGATACAAGGGAAGGAGGTAGTGTCCAGAAAAGACTCTAACTTTAGCAAATACAAGAAGATACTGAAACTATGAGGTCCCCGGAGCCTGTCATAGGCAATCAAGTCAAAAAAAGTAAAATGGCCTTTTATCTGATTCGCCCAGAATTTTCCCCTCTTTCTCCACTCCACCCTATGCATCTACCCTTAGTCTTAGCCCCTGAATAAAGAAGGAATGGAAATCAGCCTGATTGTCTCCATTGTGTGACAGATTTCCATATGTATATTAACACACACCCTATTCATCATTATTGCACTAGGTCTCCCATTTTATTTTATTTTTTTCAATTATAGAAATATATGGACTCTGAATGGTATACAAATTCCCTCCTCTCTTTCTGAAGGTAGATGGCTTATGAATCACTAATGAAATTATTTGACTCTGAGATGTTGTCTCCTTATGAAGACTCTTCCCCAAACTTTAAGTTTGCAGTCCTCCACCCGAGTCCAGTTTCTTTTTGTTCTCCACACTTCCACTGTGCTCTTTCTTCCAAGATTTTGTGAATGTTTTGTGGAGGCCTTCTCTCCAGGAAATTCCCATTAAACATAGCTACCTAAGGCAGAGATATTCTCTTAGGGCACCTCATTTGGGAAGATTTTAGTCTGAGAATTTTAAACAGATTCACTCTGAATCCTGAATGAATCACCATGTTCCTGAGGGAAGATGCACTGTCCACAGACAAGCAGAGCTCACCCTTGGCCAACAGAGCAAGTCCTCACTCCACTCAGTCTCTCCCACAGCTCCCTTCTCAGAACTGCTGAAATCTGTTCTTCCTTTGTCTTCTTAAGAAGATCTAATTTCCCCTGGATCCTTTCCAGGATAAAACCCACTCATTTCCTTGACTTGCAATGTCCTCTTGAAAACTAAGTAATGAAAGCAGATGCTCTAACTCAGACACATATTTTCTCACTCAAACATTCATCACAGCTTCCCACCCAAAGCTGATGCATTATCTGTTGAGAAATTCACAATCTCTAAAGCCCACAGAAAGGTCAGTCACGCCGTTCTTATGGGTTCCATAATTATAATTTTCAATTAATCCAAAATTTTCTTTTATAAAGCCTTTGTGTCCTCATTCTGTTTTGACTCCTATAGGGAAATCATCAGAAAAACAGATATGCTTTTCTTTCTGAGTATCTTATACTCTCTCTGGTATTTATACCATTTAAAAACAACAACTATTACAACAACAAAGATAGTCTTTTTCTTGGAAGGAAAAGAAACCTGCTACCTGGAGATTACTTTCTTTGGCCAGACACTAATAAACTAATATGCTTTCAACTGGACCCCCAAATGACACCCAGAAAAGCCAAATAAAAACAATTTTCTTGACATAGTCCCAGATCCTTCTTTCTCCCCCAGGATGTGGGAGGAGAAAGAGAGCATATAAATGGGTAGTCATTTTTAATTGTTTCCCTAAACCAATAGGCTCTATACCCTGAATGTGACCCTCCTTAAAATTGCATCATCTTCCACAAACCAAAATTTTTCAATGTTAAAGAATCTAAAAAGCAGACTGTTACAACAACCTTGTGTGTCTAATTAAATGGCTGATTTAAAATAAATAAATAAATAAATAAATAAATAAATAAATAAATAAAATTAAAAAGACTCACATCTAGTATTTTATGTGACTACTGTTGATCCCCCATGGCAGGCACAAACTTTTTTTTAGAAATTACGGGAAGTGTCAAGACCCTTGCTTGTTACAATTTAATTTTCTGCTGCTAAGGCAATTACAGTTCAATGAATGATGATTCAAACACATCGAAGTTTTCATTACTCTTTGCTTAATTTGTCAGTTAATGCCTTTGAGTTCTATGATATCTCCAACAGTCTTAACTTGCCATTAAAAACCTGTCAAAAAAAACACCTTCTGATTCCTAAGAGTTTAAAAGTATACGTCCTTTCATTGTTAAGAAAGAGAACTCACTCCTTAACCAAAATATTCATATTCTAGGAATCCTCAGTTAGGAATGTTGCAATAATTCTGGATGAGTGTTTTTTAATACAACAGCACTGCAATAAATACCAGAAATAAGAGTTCATGCTTAAGATGCTATATATCATAGGAATGTTACTTTCTATCAACGTTTCTTAGTGGTTTATGGCTACCTGATAAATGTTGGACTTTTACATTCCTCTCCATGTCCCAAGCATCTATTACATTTACACATTTTATACTTCTCTAATATTTTTGCAATACATTTTCCTGAATCGGCTGATGACATTTAATAGAATGTTTAAGACACAATATAAAACCTTAAATGCTTTTGCTTATTCTGAGGGGAAAATGTGCACATAGATTGGATTTCAAATTAAAACCTATGATGATGTACCCAACATTTTTGCTTCTGCTATATATATTAAAATATAACTAAATGCTTCTTATGCAATACTGCAGCATCAGTACAAATAACACGCTCTCATACTTACAGACAAGCCAGATGATTAAGGAGCTATTAATGACGGGAAACAAAACCACAGCGCTAGGACATAATAGTCCATGAAATTCTTATTGGTAGAAAGAATATCTGTAGTAAATAAATATTAACCTAAATGCTATAGAAAACATAAAGCAAACAGGGAAAAATGTAATCTTTAGGTAATATATAGGTTAAAAATTGCTGATGGTGTAAGGAAAGTCTATTTGCATACCACAGGGCTCCATCTGCTGTGGAAAATATAAGCTGCAAGAATGATTTAATATTTAATAGAAGTAGTAGCCACTGTTAATTATAATTTGCACATTTACAAATCAGCACTGATAGCATTACAAATTATGAAATATAAGGGTGTTCTGCTGGATACTAGGGAAAATAAGATGACAGACAAAGTTAATGGAGTATCCCTAACCGCAGTTCTGTCAGAACACATCAGAGAACTAATCCAGTTACAAAGAGCCTGCAATGGAAAATCTATTTAAAATATTAAAATGCTGTTTGGTAAAAGCTTTTTCATAGTGCATTTTACTTAAACAGTTGCTTATTGCTCATGGGTCATTAGCTGTATACCCAGATGCATTCTGCAAACTGCCATTTAAAAGAATAGTAGAAATTAAATAAGAAATACATTTCTGCAGCATTATTTTCTGATAGATAGAAAGACTTTGCTGAATATCTAGTCTGGATATGGAAAAAATAGTGTGTGGTCACACAGTAAGTGTAAAACTGAGGAATTAAGCACTATGCTTTGCCTACATTGAGCCATAAAATGAAAAAATTCGACACAACTTTTCCCTCTAGACCTGATCTTATTCCCATTTGTACTTAGATGCTAATAGTGATGATACAAATTGACTCTTATTTAGTAAGAAGACAGAAATTATCATTGATTTTTTCATTAATCTTCTATTGCACCTCATTTCTCTCATCATCATATAATACAGATTAGTGGTGGAAGCATTTTATGTGCAATGTTTTTATGTGCAATACTTTTGTTCTCTAAATCATGAATACTGTTAATTTTGGTCTCTGGAATTCCTAATTTATGGAACTGATCCTTTATACAAACTCCTTCAATTTTCTATGATTAGGAAATCCTTACTCCATGACAATTATTTTTAATGTATGATAAAGACATTCTTACATCTTGTGGGGAAAAAATGTAGAACAAAGGCTATACCAAGCATTGGGATTTAAATACATAAGTTTAAGCAAGTTACACTGTTATAGATGACATACAAATGTGAAATTGGATGTTATCACATACATCAAGAAATGCCAGCACATATTTAAGTCTACTTAAAGTATGTATATATATTCTCAAGATTATTTGTTGGGTTAGGCAGAGATCATACTTGGCAGTCTCTGATAAAGTAATTTTAGAAGATGTTTTCTTGGCCATCTTCTGTTCTGAATTTGAATCTTTTAGACAGTGTCCTCATCACCTCTTATTATCTTATTTTTAACAACTTTAGACCTTTACAATACTTTCCTGATCTCTGTAAGCATTATTCCCGGAATAAAAAATTATTTTACAGATCTAGTAATATGCTATTTCATCTATTCTTGGATGTGTTAGATGCATTTTTCATCACTCAACACATCCAGGACATGTAGTCATACCTACAATTCAGTAAAGAACCCATGAAACACAGACTTCATTAATTTGGAAACTCAAAGGTACTACAGCACTAGTAAAAAGATGTTGATAATATCTGCATGTTAGCAATGGAAACCCATTAGGAACCAGTCTGTCTTCATCAGGACACTAAGTGGAAAACAAACACACACACACACACACACACACACACAATAGTTCTTCCTGAGAACTGGCCCAATAGACCTGCTACCATTCAGGTCACAATTTCAAATATATACCATCCATGCAGTCAGAGAAATCTGAAGCTGAAATATTATATTAGAGTACTATCAACTTAGTAACATTCAATAATACCCACCAGGAGCAAGTACAAGTTCTTTCTGGAACATAATCTTCCATTAGGCCCTGAAGTCTCCCACAGAAGAAGTTCAACAAAATATGAGCTCACACACACACACACACACACACACACACACACACACACACACACACACACACACAAAATTATGAAGAACATAAAAAAAATTCACAATTTATGAAGATGAACAGAAATTAACCACAGGTTCATTTAAACCTTTAAACCTTTAAGATTTTGAAGATATTCCTTTTAGAATGTAAAATAATTATAAATAAAATATTTTTAAAGAGAGAGAGAATATGAAGAGAGAAGAAATCAAGATATGTATGCAAAGAATAAGACACTATCAAAAATTACCAGATTTGAAAAATAAATATAATGTTTTAAAATAACACACACAGACATTGAATTTTCAAAATAAGTAGAAGGGAGTTCTAAGCTTCTAATGATGGTAGACTAAATATTTCAGATCAATTCTCTAGGTTAAAACAACTATTAATTATGGGAAAAAATATTTTAAATTATATATTTTAGTTCACTGGAAATAAAACTAGAAAATGAAGAATTACTAAGTCAAAATTCAGAAGATAAACACCCAGAAAATCAATCTACATTTGAGACTTTTCCCTAATATGTCTCTGCTATTTCCAGAATGAAGAGCTGAGAGACTAAGAAACTGAGAACAGCTTTCAACAGAGACATGAGGCTCATGGAAAAAAATTCAAGTTTGAAACCTACCAAGTAGAAAAGGACTGGCAATTCTGCTAGGTTTTGGATTAAGGGTAAACAGAACAAACCAGCCTCAAATGATCTAAAGCTCCATTTGAATTAAAGAAAACTTGGTTACTAATACCCTTAGTCACCTGTCAGAAATAAAGATAAATTTTCTATATTAGAAGATAACATCATTCTAAGCTTCAAGTTACTTCCATATTTTTTGATATGCAGTGATTAGAATTTAGCAAAAAAAAGATAATAATAACTAGGCATATAATTAAGCAAGATAATGTAATCAAAATCTAAGAGAAGTAGTAGAACATAGAAGCAGACCTACAGAGATTCTGAGTAATAAATTTATCAACTAGGAATTTAAAATTAACTATGCTTACTATATTCAAAAAAATTTTAAAACAAATTTATTGATTTTAGCAAAGAACATAAACAATAAAAATGGAAATCCTAAAACTAAAAAATATAATAATTGAACTTAAAAACTTCATGGTTAAGGTTAACAGCAGAGTAAACAGAACTAGAAGGACTACTAGTGATTTAGAATATAGAAACATATCCAGCATCTATTAAAAAATATATCAGTATGTTAATAAAAACATCAATATCAATAAACAAAAATATATTAATAGAAAATATCCAGAGTAAATGACAGAGAGAGAAAAAAAGGTTAGAGTAAAAAACAAAAAAGAGTATAAGAAACTTATATGGTCAATACAATTAAAAGATTTAATCTATGTCTAATCAAATACCCAGAAAAGTTGAGAAGATGAAGTTGAAGTTTTATTTGAAAAAATAATTATGTCTTAAAATTGTTGAAATATTAAGCCATATTTTCAGTGAGCACTACAAACTTCAAGCAAGATAAATATTTAAAATACCACACCCAAGCATACCAAAGTTCAAACAATCAGTTAGAGAAAAAAAAATACTCACCTTTAAATGGGCATCAGTAAGACTAATGGTTGATTTCCTCACAGAGAAAAGTCAAAGCCAGAACACGATGGAATGATTTTTTTCAAAATGCTGAAAATAGATGGATAGATAGATAGGTAGATAGATAGATAAAAGCCATAATAAAATTTTATACTCAAGGGAACTCAAAAGGTAGAAAAACTCTTTTTAGGTAGGAAAAGTTTCCATGTATCATTGAAATATATATTTCTAAATGCCTAAGTTGAAAAACATATCACATTCAGATAGAATAACTTAATGTAGTTAACATAACAGTTTTCCTAAAAATTAGCCTTAGAGGCAACAAAATTAAATTCAAAATATAAATCGATTATTTGAGAAATTTAATGTTAATTCTAAAATGTACATAGGCAAAGTGCCAAGAACAGCCAAGATGCCCAAAAGTAGAAGAAGCAACAAGGTACTAAAATATTTCTACCAGAAACCAAGGTCTATCATTAAACTGTATTAATTAAGACATTTATGTATTTATTCAAATATACAAAAATTAATCAAAGATAGAATAAAGAATCTATAAAAAGACCCACATATTCCCACATGTGATAGTGATATTGCAGATTATTGAAGAAAAAACTAGTCAATAAATTATATAAAAAATTGATTAGCCATTTAGAAAAAACAAAATTAGATCTCTACATTATATAAGAAAGTATATTCTAGTTGTATTAAACACATATAAATGAATTTTTCAGAATTTATATTCAGGAAATATAAAAGAATATTTTAATCACTGTTGAAGATTTCTTAAATAAGAACCCAAAATTTACTAATAATAAAAGGCAAAATTTAAAAATTTGCCCATTTTGATATTAACAAATGATTAGCAGAACATTTTCTTAGCAAAATATATTGACTGCAGATAGACTTTCAGAAGCTAGTTACCTGCTTCTCAGTCATTCCATATTTGAGCTGTAGTTACTAAAACCATTTCAGTTGTCCCCCAATCTATTTCTTCCAGTTGTATTTTTTATTATATTATGTTTTTTGATTACCCACTTGATAACTTTTCTGGTTAACCTCCTTTCTACTAGTCTTAATTGTGCTGCATAAAATAGGGCTTTAGATAAGCATTATTAAATGATTAAGCAGAACACTCAGGTTTTCTCTGAAAGGTTGACTTTATTATTTAATAAATTATTAGCTTATATTTCTCATCAAAAAAAAGTAGAGAAAGCATTAGTAACAACTATAACCAAAAAAAGTTAATTATCTGATATATTTAAAAATACAGCAAATCAATAAGGAAGAACAAATAATCCAAAGAAAAAGTGGCCAAAAGACACAAATAGACATTTCACATTAAAGAACACAAAAAATGGTAAACACGCATGTGAAAAGATTCACAAGAGCATTAGCAAACAATGAAAAGCAAATTAGGCCCCAATTCGATGTAATTTTATCTCCATTAGAACAGCAAAAATTAAAAAGCCCAATAATATTGAATAATATAAAGTAAGCAACAGTAGTATATAGAATTTCTAAAAGTTGAAATCACTGGTTTAGATTCTGCTGAAGTTTGAAATATATATAACGTATTTCAATAAAATTGCCAGCCTTGGAAGCTGCCAACTTGTTGTTTACTGTAATTGTAATGACTACTAAATCCCCAGGATATTTTTGGTAGTTTTCCAGCAGATGCTATTCTGAATGAGTTGGTGTTAATACAGTAATTTAAAATAATTCTGTGTGCCAAGTAATAGATTATAAGAACTATGTCATCTGAAATCCAACTTTATTCAGCCAACGGTAAACAAATTTGTTTGCATTTTTTCTTGGATTCATAAAACTAACTTTTTGAGGCATATAGGATAGCTTAAGAACACCTATTTAATATTGCCTGTTAAGTGAGATTTAATATTTCAAAACTTCTTTATAGACTGAAAAATGAGTTACCAATTAAAAAAAAACTATTGTTCCATTAATAATTGTAAAATTATCAGCTAAGTTCAAAGAATGAGAGTCAAAAAAAAATAAAAAAGGAGTTAGCCTGATCTTTAGGACAATGTTAACAAATGGATCACATCAACTACTTGGACCATTGGATTCACTGTCTGAAACTATAATATCAAGGCAACTGGAAAAAAAAGAAGTCTTGGGAACTCTGCATATCTATTGGCTTAGTTTATTCATCTGTTAAGTAAAGATATGATTTCATTGCTTTTCCATGGTTGTTGCAAAGACAAACTACTCATAAAGAAGCAGTTGGCAAATATGAAGTGCCCTGTGTATGCTAAACATTAGTATTTGTGGAACAGAGTGCCTATATCGGAAGCCTAACTACCAGGTGATTTTTACCTTTTACACACTTTTTAAACATTTTAAAAAGAAGCATGGCACGTAATAGTAGTTCTCTTTTCACCCTCATACTAAAATGAAGTAAAAGACTCCATTTTTGGCTTAAGTCAATTCAAAAGAGTTTTTAGATTGTCAACCAAAATTTGCCTTATGTTCTGAGAAAAATATACATTCTTTACAAGATAGTAGAAAGAATATTCTGTAGTCTTTTCTCCATTTCTGTCCCCCAAATTTTATTATTATTTTAATCAACATTTTGTGTAACTTCTTTTACAAAAAGAAGATACAAACATAAGACCGTGTTTGAGTTTAGTATTGGAGGAAAGCTTATAGATCATCTCAACCAGCTCTCCACCCATACAGGATTTCGTTTAATTACATCTCTGACAAGAGTCCAAATATCTAGCCTTTATCGGAACACTTTCAGTGAAAGAGCATTTATTGTGGAGATGATGGAAGCTATCTCTATTGTTTCTAGAATGACCAACTAAAAATTATTTCTCTGATTTGATTCCAAATTTGCCTTGCTGAAATTTGTACCCATTGATGTTGCTTCTGACCTCCGAAACAAGAAAGAGAAACCTATTCACTCTTTCGTGATCTTTCAAAATTTTAAACTAGTTTTTCAGATTTTTCTTACCTGATTCCTAAATGATATGGTCTCTGCAACATTGTGAGTGGTATCCTCAGAGTATGCTCTCATTTGTATATGACCTTGTAAACACATAAAAAACACAGAATTGAACTTTTGACTTTACATGTGGTTTAGCTAATGCAGTTTTTAAGGAGATCTTTGCTTTCTGTAATCTTTTTTCACTGTTAGACAATAAGGTATTTGATTGGCTTTTTAGTAGCAATGTCATACTAGGCCACACAGGTCTCACGGGCAACTACAGGACCTCAAGAAATTTTCCATTGAACACCTGTCAAGGCAGGTTACCCTGATGCTATCTTAGTGTATTTTTTTAATCTCAGTTCAATTTTTTTGTTATTTTTCACTTGGAAGTTTTATGCTTCCATGTTCATCTTTAATCTTGATGTAATATGCTATCTAATAAAACTCTGTTTTAGTATCTATAACTTAGATAAGCCAGCTTTGTATAACTTCATCCAACGATTGATGAATAAGACAGTTAAAGAGCCCTGACACGTGTTCCTAGAATGTTTTATTCACCTCAACACAGTCCCAATTTATTCATAATCTCAAAAAAACATCCTTATATCCATCTTAAATATGTCAACTTCTAACCCAAATTTTTCAATTTATCCACATAAGTATCCTGATATTTTTGTGCTGGCTAATTTCCTAAAATTAAGATATCCTATACTTATAAGAGTTCTTACACTATTACTACTTAATAGTATATATTCCCTAAATGTTACTGGTTTCTCTATGAGGCATTTTCTGTACATCCAGGCTTTAGCTCTACACCATGTAATTTGTTACACAATTGTTGTGTAACCAAAACTTTTATATCTTATTTTCTTTGCACTATCACTGCCTGCACAGTATTTCTATTTAATTTAATTTAATTTAATTTAATTTAATTTAATTTAAATTTAATTTAACTCATGAAGGAGGAAGGAAGAAAGGAGAGTAAAAAGGAAAGAAGAGAGAAAGAGAGGGAGGAAGAAAAAAAGGGAGAAGGGTTAAAGAATCTTGTCTCTTCATGTAAGTTGTTAGCTCTGAAAAGAAACCACCCCTTATCCACTATTTCTCTCTCCACAGTATTCATTTTGGTATTGAGTACACAGTCAGAAATCTAAATCTTACCTAAATAAGCATTAAATACAAACTTTTAGAAACTTTTGAGAATGGAATCGATATCGTCTGTGGATGGATATAAGTCGATATAAGAGATAATAAGAAAAAGTTGAATGAATTAAAGAATTACAGCAGGTTGTTAGAAGATGTGTACACCTGTGAGACAGTGAAATAGCTCTCTATGTATCCTAAAACAGTTTTGACAGCATTGAGGGCACATTGAAATAATCTGTAAGATGCTCAGCTGCTGACACAGAGGAAAAGTAAAGGTTACTCATGCAGATTGATTAGTAGCAGGTTCTGTACCTGGTGTATGAAAAGAGGTATTAATGAGCCCAAAGTAGAAGGAAACCTCTGTCCTGGAGTAAAGTTGGGAAGAAAAGTCAATGAAGGAAATGAGGTGAACCAATGAGGAGGGCCAGTTGATTGCAGGTCACACTGGATCAATCACAGCCCCATCTACAAGACTCCCAACCAGAAACTCAAAGTCAGCTTTATCTCCTCTTATTTCCTCACTCCTCAGTATCCCAAGACTCATCAATTCTAATTCTGATATCAGTCCTTTGCTTCCTATTCATATTGTCACTTCCTGAATTTAGGCCTCATTTCTTGCTTGAAAATTGTAATGGTCTTTCAACAAACCTCCATGTCTTCATGCTTATTCTGTCATTTCTAACTGCTGCAAGAATTACTTTTAAATTACACATCTAGTCACGTCACATTTCTAGATAAAATCTTTTGATGGTTCCTCAACTACCTACTGGGTAAAGTTCTTGACATGGCATTGGAGATCCTTCATTCCCAGACTTCAACATATTTTCCCAGTGCCACTTTCTACCACTCCTAACACATTATTCTTTAGTCACCACAAATGACTTCCTCAGTCTCTGTAACTCTTGACTTTGCTCAAGATTTTTTTCTTTGCCTAGATATTCCTTTCTCCTCTACTTCATATACTTTTATTATCATTTAAGGCCAAGCTTAAATGTCAAGACTTTTTCAAAGATATTTCTACTTCCTCAGTCCCTCTTCAAAACATAGATTATTTCTTCCACCTCAGCATCTGTAGTACTTTTCCCATGCATTTTATTTTGCACTTTTTGAATGGCAAATTTGTGAATTTTTTAAATCTTTGTATGCCCAGATATTCTCAATAAGTGCTGAATGAATGAATGAATGAATGATGCAGAAAACAGAATTAGTAGTTAAAAGTACAATATGACAATAAAGGAGATGTTGATGACATCTATTCTCTCAGCTGTTATTTGAGTCACTTTTAAACATTGAGTCCTATAAATCTCTTTAACAATGTAACTTGCATAATCAGAATATGTAAATTTATAAATTTTATGATCATGTATTTTGATGCTTTATCATTCTGAAACATTCAAATCTGAGGCAAACATACACCTATTTATCCACCCCCAAAATATTTGTACCAAGGACTGTTCTAGGCACTGGCATTACACTGGGGAATAAGGCAGCAGAGACACTCTTTGCACTATCTTGAAAATTTTACATTGTAGTGGGTGTGGTAGTGACAGACAATAAATAAGCGAACCGATAATCTTAGGCTGTGATACCAGCTAAATACAACAGGTTAATGTGATCAAGTGACTGATCAGTGGCATGTTTAAGAAAGAGCTTTCCAAAGAGTTGATATTTGAACTGAAGACAAAATGACGAGAAGGAGTCACATGAAGATATGCTAAAGAGCAGTTCAGGCTGAGGAAACAGCAAGTGTGAAGCCTCTGAGGAGACAATGACTTCGTATTTGAAGATGAAAGGTCACTAGTTGGTGCTCGGTAGAAGAACAGGAATTCTGGGTAGTGGGCAGGGGTCATATCCTGTAGGACTTTATAGGCCATGAGGAGATATTGAATGTTATTTTTAGTACGATGGAGCACACAAGAGATTCCATTGTAGGTCACTAAATTTGTGACTAATTAAACTATAACAAATATCTCTTTAACATATTCTCTGATTCACACTCCATTGCCTTAATTCTAAACTTCATTATACCTGGCCTGAACTATTGTGATAGCCTCCATTTGTATCCCTCACAACAGGCAGTCCCTACATTAGCCTATAGTATTGTCAAATTTCTTTTTCGAAAGAACAATGACATCAAGTTACACACTTTACAAATGTGCCTTGTCCACATATTCATCCAATTCTTAATCTTTTGTTTTTTTCAGCTAATTGACAGATGTCATTCAAAGAAAAAACACATTCCTTTATGTATAGACAGACTTTTATATTACCACAAAAAAATGTCAAGTGGTATGATGAAAAGATAGCATTTATTAGACATCTTCCATTGTAGCTTAGTATTTTTTTAAAGAGGTTTGTAGAGTAAGGTTTAGAATTATCTTTCCTGTCAAATTTAAAACCCAAATTTATATAAATGTCTTGGTATTTATAAAAACTAATATGGTATGGCTGTGCCCTGATCACCATAATTTTGTCATCAATAACTAAAACATCTCATAGCATGGTTTTTGCTTGTAACTACAATGCACATGTAGATGCATTAACACAATATCTCCAGTTCATTTTGCCTAACACTTTCTTTATTTACTTGTTTGTTTGTTTGTTGTTCATTCATTCATTCATTTATTCATTCATTTTGGTGGTCCTGTCTCAGATGGCACGCAGGTTTTTTGGGGCTGCAGCCAGGTGATCTTAACACATTAATTAAAATGCACACACTTTAAGTTTACAGTTTGATGCTTTTTGACAGATATATACACTTGTGTAACCATCATTCCAGTGAAAGCACAGAACACATCTATCATCTCAGAAAGTCTTTCTGTACCCTTTTTACCCCAGTCAATTCTTTTAAACCCCAGCTTGAGGTAACCACTGCTTTTGTCTTTACAAAGTAGATATTTTTCTTCTAGAGTTTTATATAAATAGAATCACACAGTTTATGTATATGCATATGGTGCTTGTGTATGTGTATGGATTATTTCCCTCAGCATAATGATTTTGAACTTCATCTATATTGTTTCATTGTCAATAATTTGTTCCTTTGTATTTTAGAGTAGTACAGTTAATTGGTTTAACCATTGGAAATTTGCATAATTCTAGTTAGAGCTAATTGTCATCAACATCATCATATACTACTGTAATATTTGTGTACAAGTCTTTGTGTGGGTATGTTTTCATTTCTATTGGATAAATACCTAAGTGCTGATTTTTTGTGTTTTATGAGATAAGAAAATTATATTCTAAAGTAGTTCTACCGTTTTATATTTTTATCAACAGCATATAATTTAAGTTGTTCTACATTCTTGCAATTCAAATGTGCATTTAAAGTTACCTCCCATAATTTCAATTTGCACTGCCCTAATAACTAAAGATGATGAACATTATTTCATATTTATTGATGTTTGACATTTTGTATGTCTTCTTTTGTTTGGCCTACCCTCAGGTTTTTTCCCCATTTTAAATTGGATTGTTTAACTTCCTAGTATCGAGTTTTAAGAGGTTTT
This sequence comes from Cynopterus sphinx, assembly GCA_030015415.1. NCBI lineage: Eukaryota > Metazoa > Chordata > Mammalia > Chiroptera > Pteropodidae > Cynopterus > Cynopterus sphinx. The sequence continues at coordinate 69,676,731 of CM057387.1, read as the reverse complement.
TCCTACATTTCTATATATAATTCTTTACAACTATATGTATCACAAATATATTCTCACAGTCAATACCTTGTCTTTTCATTTTCTTAATGATGTCTGTTTAAGAGCAAATGATTTTAGTTTTGATAAATTACAATTCAGCAATTGTTTTTACTTCATAATTTAGGTGGCCTATATAAGAAATATGCCTATCTCAAGATGGTGAAATTTTCTCTTGTGTTTTCTTCTAGAAGTTTTACGATTTTAGCTTTTACATTTGGGTCTAAAATCTGCTTCAAGTTATTTCATTATTTTTTCTATCTAATGTAGATTTAACATTATTTTTTACTTTCAGCCCTTTAAGGTAAAATTTTAGTTCATTGATTTTAAACCTTTCTTCTTTAATATATACATCTAAAGCTATATATTTCCCTTAAAGCACTACAACACATCTGACCCTGGTGGTAGGGTTGCCAGATTTAGCAAGCAAAAATACAGGACACCATGGAATATATTCATACTGAAAAATAATTGTCATTTATCTGAAGTTCACATTAACTCGGGGTTCTCTTTTTTATCTGGTAGGCCCACCTTGTGACAAAAGGAAAGACTTTGTTCTATGGCTTTACAAATCAGCTTCTGAACAGGACGTGGACAGTCCTCTAAGCTAGTGGTCCTCAACCTTTTTGGCACCAGAGACCAGTGCTCCTAATAGAATCTAATGCCTGATTATCCAAGGTGGAGCTGAGGCAGTGATGCTAGTGCTGGGGAGGGGCTACAAATACAGATGAAGCTTCTTTTGCTTGCTGACCACTCACCTCCTGCTGTGCAGCCTGGTTTCTAACAGGCCACGACCTCAGCTGGGAACTGGAGACCCCTGCCTTAAAACATGGTTTTAGCTACTATAAATTTTTTTCTAAGTTTTAGGTGAAAATATGATATTTTGTATATTCATAATAAGTCAGTTCAAGATATTTTCTAATTACCCTTTTAATTGCTTTTCTGCCCCATCAGTTACTTAGAGGTGTGTTCTTTAATTTCCAAGAATTTGAGAATTTTCTAGACATATTTTTGTATTAATAAATAATTTAATTTCATTTTGGTAAGCAAACATATACTATGTAACTTAAATCCTTTTAAAAATGTGAACACTTGCTTATAACCCAGAATATCACCCACAATAGCACTTTGAAAAGGATTTCCACGTTATTGGGTACAGTCCTGTACAAATGGCAATGGGGTCAAATTGGTTGATTATTTTTTCAGTATTTCTACATTACTGATTTTCTGCCCATTTGTTCTATCAATTGCTGAGAGAAGAATATTGAGATCACCCATTATTATTGAGGATTTTTAAATTTTCTTTTTTCAGTTCTACCAGGTTTGCTCCATGTTTTTTGAAGCTGTTAAGGGCATATACATATAAATTGTTACATCTTCTTAATGAGCTGATCTTTTTAATATTGCTCTATAGCTATATTAATATTTCTTGTCTTAAAGTCTAAATTGTATATGAATAAAATCAGATTTGTTGTGCTATGTTTTATTAATTTACTTTTAAGCTACCTGTGTACTTTTTATGAATGGTATTTATGAATGGCATTTAGTCATGCCTTGGTTTATAGTCAACATAATAATCTTTGCTTCTTAATAGATATGTTCAGGCTATTTATGTTTATTATAACATTTGGTATGGTTGAGCTTGTCTACTATCTTGCTATTTGTTTGTTGTTTCTTCCTTTTTTTTGAAATTCCCTCCTATGGAAAATTGATTTTTCATTTTAGTATTTCATTTTATCTCGTCTTTTAATTTATTATGTATACTTGTTTGTTTTATTTTTTTCAACTGTTGCTCTAGGCTTTATAATATCATGAACTAATCACAGTCTATCTTCAATAGTATTATAGTATTCCATGAAAAATTTAAGAATCAGGCAACTATTATTTTCATTTCCTCTGTCCCATTCTTATTGTCACACATTCTAGTTCTATATTTGTTTTAGACTACTCAATGAATTGATATAAAAAATTAAATTAAAATAGTTTCTATATTTACCTGTATATTTACTATTATCAACAATCTTTATTATTTTATGTAAATTTGATTTTCCATCTTGTATCATTTTCCTCCAGCTTGAGAAATGTTTACATTTTCATAAAGTTATATTCTAGCAATAAATTATTTTTTATTGTCTCAAAAGGTCTTTATTTAGCCTTCATTTTTAAAAGATATTTTTGCTTGACATAGAATTCTACAATGTCAATTTTTGTTTTGTATTGTGTGTTGTTTTTTTTTTATGTTTTGTTGTTTTGTTGTATGGTCTATAATGTTGTTTTGTCCCAACAATTAAAAGATGTTGTCGCTTTGTCTGGTTTGCATTGTTTCTGGTTGTTCATATCTTTGCCTGTATAGGACTTGTTTTTTTTTTTATTCATCTGGCTTCTCATAGATTTTCTCTTGATCCTTGATTTTTAGCAGTTTTATTATGATCTACATGATGAAATTTTCTTTGTGTTTATTTTACTTAGGTATTGTTAAGCTTTATAGATCTGTATATTGATAATATTTGTCAATTCTGAAAGTTTTTCAGCCATTTATTTTCTAAAATGTTATTTCTGTTCTATTCTTCACCTTTTCTGGCTCTCCAATTAAATATATGCAGAATTACTTGATATTACTCAAGCAATAACAAGCAAAAATATTTTTTAAATAAAGACTGAAGACCGTTTAAGACAATAAATAAATATGTGTGTGTGTGTGTATTAGATTTATAAGTCTCTATTAATTTTTTTAGGATTTTTCCTTTTGTTTTTTAGTTTAGATAATTTCTATTGTTCCATCTTCAAATTATTGAGGTTTTTTTCATAAATATATCTGTTCTTAAATCCATTGAGTGAATTATCTATTTCAGATATTGTATTTTTTAACTCTAGAAGATTTATTTGTTTTTCTTGTTTTGTAGTTTTCATTTTTCTATTTATTGTGTTCATGTTTCCTTTAAATTCTTGACATAGTTACAACAAGTATTTTTTATTTCCTAATACCATCATTTCCAGATCTATTTATACTAATATGGTTCACAGTTTTCTGCTTTATTACATCATATTTTTATGGTTGGAAGCTAAATATTGTGACTGTTATGATGTTCTATGTCTAGGTTTTGTTGTTTTCCTTTGAAAATTATTAGTCTTTGATCTGATAGGTAGCTAGTCTACTTGTAGATAAACTTAATTATTTGGAGGCTTGGTGTTCTTGTTCTTGTTCTTGTTCTTGTTCTTGTTCTTGTTCTTGTTCTTGTTCTTGTTCTTCTTGTTCTTGTTCTTGTTCTTGTTCTTGTTCTTGTTCTTGTTCTTGTTCTTGTTCTTGTTCTTGTTCTTGTTCTTGTTCGAGAAGGTATAGAATAGTCTTCACTCAAAGGTTGTTTCCTTATTCCTAAGGCTTGGGCTTTCTGGGAGCTTTGTCAAATACCCCGGGGTATCCCATGAGGTCTCCCTACACTGGCTGCTTAAAAATCAAATGGCTCTCCACCCTGATGAGCTCTGGTAGTTTCTCAGTTTATAGTTCCTTGGTAGTTATTCTTTCCCAGTTATTGTTATTTGCCAAGTCTAGTGGAATTTTACCCTATATACATGCAACTTACTATTTAACTAAAAACTCAAATGTTTGACATGGAGATTTTGAAGCTTTTTCTCTCCAGCTCCCTAATCTTTGATACTTTGTTCTACAAATTCTGATAGCCTCAGCTTCCTCAAACTCTAATCTGTCTCACCTCAGTGAGACTATTGAGTCATGCTTAGTTTATCTTACCTTTGCTGGGGTTTAATAAATGCTTCCAGGGAGAAAATAGAGTGAACACATGTTATACCTTGCTTGTTTCATACCTTTTGCAGATTGCATGTGCCACTTGTCTAATGTCTGAAAACAGTTGTTTTATATATGTGCCCACCTTCCTAGTTGTTTACTCATTGTTTATTGCAAGGGGCTCATCTAGTACCAGTTGTTCTATAATGGACTGAAGCAGAATTTCATCTCTGAATAAAGATAGCTCTGAAATCACATCTCACAACATAAAAATAATTCTTAATCCCCACAAGTAGTAATGCTACATCAGTAAGTGTGACCTGACCCTAAGATAAGCTGGGTGGTAGGTTATGAATAATTTCAAGCACATATGCTACATCATACTGTATCCTCTTACATTCAAGAAAAAAATATCAGAATACCAGTGAGGAAAGGTAATGTTACAGTATAAATAAATGCAAAGCTAGTTTTTACTTTACTTGTAATATAACTAATAATTAATTGCAAAATTTTGGTGTGTCCAAATACCAGTGTTAAGAACCATAATTAATTTAAAGGTAAAAACCCAGTTCTAAAACTTAGGCTACAGGACTCTTAAGATCTGCCTGCCCAAAATATCTTTAAACTCATCTCTCACTTATCTATCTTACTCATATGATGTTCTAGCATAAATGAATTTCACATTATTCCCAGCATGCGTTGTGCCTTTGCTCAATGTAACACCTTTGCACATGTTGCTTCCTCTCTCTGAAGTGTCTAGTTCTTTTGCAAGTCAATTCTTATCCTGCTTTCAAGACTCCCCCGACCTTTAATGAATAAATAATCTAATGTTAAAACATTGAGTGCTTTCCGTGTGTCAGGTACCCTTAAAACTCTTTGTATGTATTAACCCATTTAAAACTTACAATGACATTTCATGCTAAATTTAAATATAAGAAAATTAAAGCTTAGAGAATTTAAATACTTGCTCAAGTTTACACAGCTAAGGAGGAAACAAGGATATACCCAAAATCTGTTTGATTCCAGAGCTTGAGCTTTTAACCAACACACGTGTCATTCTTAAATTTTTATTAAATGTCAGTATTACTTGCAAAATTTTTAAGAATCTTCATACCAATTAAGTGAGATTTTCTAGGAGTATGACTCAGATGTTCACCTCTTAAAATCCTACAGATAATACCAAAATAGCCAAATGTGGAAATCAGTACATGACCCTGCACTTTTTCTTCAAAGGAATTTGGTGTTGGTCAATGAGGGCTCAAAGATAAGGCCCAAACTAAGTTTATTATACTGGAATTTAGCATTTAGCAAATGACTACTGCTTATACCATGTGGAAGGATACAGAGAAAATAGCAATAAATTGTTCAACACAGTCACAAACCCAAGCACCACGCAATTGTTGAGTAATTGAATATCAAAAGTCTACCATTAAAGCAATAATAAAATATATCTGGCTTGTTATCATGGTTGGCTGATTCTGCCTAAGTTGCTGTTCCCTAGGCATCGCAGGATATCATAAAATAAATAAGAGACATTACAAGATTGCTTTGTAAGAGTAAGTACAGAATATAATACTGTTATATTGTTAAGTACATATACTAAGCACAGCGTACTATTAATAACCTTTGAGAGAAAGCGTGAAATCTGGGCTCAGAGAAATTTGAATTCATTCATCCATAATTATTGAGGAGCATAGCATTATATATCATATTAGAACATTTTTTAAAAAATCTAGTGTCCTGGCTGCCTCTAAGAATAGCCTGTTCCCAGGGATTTAGTAGAACTCAGTATATACTCATATATCCCCACTTCTCCCACCCCACTCCAATCCACACATTATGTTTCCAGAGACTTTCTAAGAACAGAATTCTTCTTAGTTTGGTAGGAAATCAGTTTCAGAATAAAAAATGATGAAATTTTACTAACTCTGTACATCAGTTTGTATATTTACAAATACTAATGTGTTTAAACTCTGCCTGCATTTATTCCCTGATCAAATTCTGAGTTATATAGTTTTACTTAGTATAGTGTTCAATCAAGATGACACTTTATAATATCACAGGAAGTGAGACACTTTTTCTATTGATTTGGTAGAACTTAAATATTTCTTGATTATTGTTTTGTTAAAAATACATATACACACCAATGTTCAATGGTAGAATAGAATATTTTTAATACATTTTATCAGTATTCATTTAATATCCCCATTTTCCAATTGGGGGATGTATCTGTCACCATATACTATACGATGATGGAGTAACAAACAATCACCAAAACAATAGTGGTTTAAAACAACAATGGTTTACTTCTCACACTACCATCCATCACAAATCAGCACTGCAGGCTTTAAGTTCATCATAGTCCATGAGGATTTGAGCTGATGGAGGGACACTTGAAAGGTGCTGGTAGCCATACCAAAATAGTTAAACCACTACCTGACTCTGTAAGTTTTTACCCAGAAGTAATTTCTATATTTGTGTCTTTAGACAAAGGAAGCAAAAAATACAAACCTACCATATGTCTAAAAAGAAAATCAGAAAAATCGTTATAAACAGAGCTCATGACTGACTACCACAGTCTGACCTTCTGCTTATCAAACACTTGATTTATTCTCATTCTTGCACGCAAAACATACATATCCTTATTTAGGAGAAGCAACTCAAAAATTTTGTATTATTACAGCATCAAACTCAAAGTCTAGGATCTCAGGATAATGCACAGTGGTCTTTGCATCATTTGCCATCACTCCATTCAGGAAAGGGAAAGCAAAGAACACACAGGAGTTACTGATCTATGACAAGTCTAAAATCCTGGGCAGATATTTTGAGAGTCTTTATCCTGGAAGTGAGAAAGACTCCTTGATAAGACCCTGATTATTTCCTTATCCACAGCTCACCATATTCTTTGGGTTTTTCTTTTCTTTTTTTTTCCCCCCATTTCATTTTGTGTTTTGGCCACTTATGAAGTAGGCTTCAGGGAATATGCCTTCCTAGGGAGCTGAGCAGCTTTCTTAACTTACTTCCTAACCTTGGAGAGTTGTAAGTCTAAGAGTCATTTTAAATTTTGGGCTTTTGTAGGATTGTGATTTCTTTGGAAATACAAGACTTAAAAACTTAGTTGGCCTCTTATCAATTTTTTTCTAGTAATTTTCATATACCAGTAGATATACCTATAACTTTTCTAGACAGAGTTCTTAGATTTGCTATATTCCTTTGCTTTGTTGCCACCTCCATCTCTCCCTCATTTCAATTGCTGGTGTTTTGGAAATACCAGTTTTCTCCAGCAGACTACAACTTCAATCTACTTTCTCTTAGCCCCTTTGTCCAGCTGAAAGTATTTGCTGGGTGTAAACTTAATCCACCCGGAGGTTTTAAAAATAGGTATCCCTTGAAACAATTATAGGAACTTCTCATTTTTATCTTTTACTGTTTTGATTGAGAAGCGATTATACAAGTCCTGAGTTTTTTGGATTTTTTTTATTCCTTTTAATTTTTGCTTTGCAAATATACTAAATCTTTCATTAAAAAAAATAAAAACAAAGTTATCTTTCTTGTAATACCTTTCAAACACACCCAATAGCAGCCAACCCATGCTAGCAAGTCCCACATCTTTTAGGTTATTCACTAAAGCACACTCAAAATTCTAGGTACCAGTTCTTACGTCAATCAGGGTAGACTAGGTTATGCTAAAGTTACAAAGAACTCCAAATTATCTGTGGCCAAAAAATAAATGAGGGGGAGCTTTTTCTTATTCATGCTGCAAAGCCATTGCAGATTGTCAGAGATATCTGTTCATTGCTGTCATTCATGGTCCTAAACACTGTCTGTAAAATTTCTAGCTACCACACCAGGCTTAAAAGGAGAACATGTTAAATCACACACTGGTTCTTAAGCATCCACCAAAGTGACTAACTCCAAGAAGTTTGGAAATGCAACACTGCCACTTGCCCAGAGGAGAACTGGATATAGTTAATAAACAACACAGAATATCACAGAGGAGGACTTACAGCAAAAAAACTTAGTGACTTACTAAGTGATAAAATAACTCAGCAAATCAAAGGAAGAAATTTTCTCCCTATCATCAACTCATACTTCAAGAGTTCTTAGATTATAAACATTATACTAAACCAATAAAGGAACAGTTTTCTAACAGCTTCTACTCAAAAGAGAAACATCAAACACTATTATATTTTGGAGAATTTTTTTTATTTCCACATCTGCTATTTACCAGAGGACAGGACTTAATGTGGAAAAGTTTCTTGGTTGCAATGAGTTAGAGCTTAGATTTTTTTTTTATATTGCTCTGTCTGTTCTATCTCAGCAGGCTCTGTAGCCTCCTGAGATTATGTGGGATGCAAAAAAGAAAAAAAAAATACAAGATGGGTTTAGTGCTAAAGAGAAATTAGTGTTTTACTTAAGCATAACCTTGGGCAAGTCATTTGTTATTACTTACTAAGGTTTCCTATTCATAAATATTTGACACCAACATACACTGCAGGGATGTTGGAAGGGTTAGTGACATAATGCTGAGAAGTGCCTTGAACCACTAAGCACCAAGGTGCTAGAGTCAATTTAAGAGATCATTTTTTTAATAAAACTCAATAAAATTATTGCTTGTTCCCCTACTAAAAATATTAACGGGAGCTATGAAATACCACAGTTTAACAGAATTAGCAGATTGTTCTTTAACATACCTCAACTGCATAATCAGTACAATTATGTCCCATTATCCTGCCTTTCCTCAAGCTGTTCAGTGCCTGAAAGCTCTTCAAGCTTTATTATTCGAAAGCTGAATATGGGCCATCAATTTCTCCTTCTGAGCTGCTTCCAATTATCACAGCCTCAAGAGATCTTCAAAAAAGAAGTTCTTTAGGTGACACTTGCTCCTATCATATCAATAACTCATTATCATCCATAGTCCACAAAGCCAACTGGACTGTGTTTACAAGACTCAAACAGAGGCAGAACAGAGAAGTAGGAGGAGTAGGGGATGCCATGAAACTTCATAAGTAGTATCAATGCTCATCTGGCTTGACCTTAACTTGCAGCTCTCAATTTGATTGCCTACTCACTTTACTTTTCTTGGTCTCTTTTTAATGCCTCATTCCACAACACTAGACCTAGTGCCTGGAGTAATTGTCTGATTAAGATCTTATTCATTAATAATACATCAATGTGTTCATAAATGTGATATTTCTTCTGTTTAAATTTTTTTTCCAACCTGTTAATATTAGAAAAAAATTATAATTCCATGTGATTACTCAAACCCTGAGTCTACCAATACCAAGAAATTCTTAGTATATTATTGGTTATAAAAATGGTATGAGGTTAACCAAATATTCATCAGCATATCAATGCATAATATTATTGATGTAACAATTAGCAATTTATAAAGAATTGGAATATAATCAAATTTTTTAAGTCAAAATTTAAAAATATTTTTTATTAAAAATGTACTTCAAGATCATGCTAAATCTCAAGGATATTTTTATAAAACTATTATTACACCATAAGCAGAAGTGGCAAATTAATTTTGTTAGTGGAACCAATAAATGGTTCTTGTATCAATATCCCTTGCCTCATCAATTTATAGTTTCCTCCTTCTCTTACTCTATGTTCAGGCATGTGATTTGCCTTGGTCATTTGGATAGGAACAAACTTGACACTATCCAAAGTCTGAATAAGTTCTTGCATATTTTTGCTTCCTTTCTTGCTCTTCCACCTCCACAATGTAAAAATTCCCAGGCTAGACCAGTAGGAGATGAGACATGCAGTAGCAGAGCCAAGTCAACCCAAGTTTCTCAGCTGAAGCCTCAGACATGTCACAAAACATAGCTGTCTAGGAGATCTGCTGCTGGTCATCCATAGCCTCATCAATCTCAGTTCAGATCATCAGAGCTATCAGTTAACACACAGACCCATAAATAAATATAAATATTTAGTATATATCCCTTAGGTTTTGATGTTGCTTGGTACACAGCATTTTTGTTGTCATAGATAACCAATATATGGAAGTATTATTAAATAAAAATGTAAGGTTAATAGAATGCCAAACAATAGCGCTCACAGTTCTCAAAGTTAGCCTTAAAACCCATCAGTACAAAATTCTTTGTACTGTTACACAGTAACATATTACAAAACTTGCTTCTGACGGTGATTCCACTTTCTTCTTTTTTATCTCCTAAACAAACAGTTATATGAGCAAAACTAGGAATACAATATGATGGAATGGAAAGAAACAATGTGAAGTTGTCTAAAGTTGAGCACTGATAACAGCAATGGCCCCAAACTAACCGTACCTCACTGAGAACCCTCACCTGGATTCAACCTGGAATGAGAATGGGCATAAAGGAGTTCCTGGAAAACTTTTCTGACAGCCTCCCTGAGATCAAAGGTGTATAGAATACCCAGTCCTAGAGACTATGCTGTCCCCTGCACTGGGGCTCCTTAAACAGAATTTTACTCAGTGCTCAAACTGTTTCCCCCTCAGAAACTCTGAAATGGAACATCCCAATACCAAATTACCACACCTTCAACAGTTATCCATGAAGAAGTCAGTGTTACTGTGCTTATATTATAATCTGAGAAGGCAAGGCTAGGAATAGAAAATGTTTTTTTTTCTCTTTCCTCACAAAACAACACTAGGAAAGAATTTTAGACTTTTTTGCTCTTCATAAGAAAACTGGATGTTCATTACTGAGAAAACAGAGCAATAAATAATACCAACATGCCATTCTCAAGTGGAAAGAAAACTTTTCACTTTCCAGTTATTTCTGGACCCCATCTGATAAACAATTTTAATAAGCCTTCCACATAATCATTACTATAGTAATTTTAATTTTTAAGAAATTATATTCTTTATCCTGCTTCTTTTTTCTTTCCCTGCCTCTCTCCCCTGTTTCAAGCTCCTTCTCCAATGGTATCAGTTTTGTAGGAGATCATAAGAGCTCCTAACCACCTGTGAGCCAGAAAGAGGCAATCAGAGGTTCTTTACTCCCTCCCCTATCCTTGGAATGTATGTTCTACCCACTATTCCTGCGCTAGAAGCCACCTTAATAATGCCGTCTAGAGAGTAATGTGTTGTTGAGATCATCTGGATAGTATAGATGACTGAACCTTGTTAAGGCCTCTAAAGAAACTTTTAAGATTCTGGCAGGTGAATATGGAGATTTACTCTTCTTGCAGCCACCAAAACAAGTCTTGTATATAAGTTTCCTTGCTTATTAAAACTGCCATCTACCCATCTGGAGTGCCCTGTTTATCTTTGGCCTCTTCTTTTCCTCCATGTACTGAGGCTAGTTTCAAATTTTCCCTCAGGGAGTTCCTGAGGTTGCAAACCAATAATCAGGAGTTTCAACTATGATTCAGAACTTTATGCAAGAAAATTTGTTGCTAAAGAATTTACTCAAATGGGTCCTACTACCATACCTCAAGCTTTGAAAAGAAATGCTTCAAGGATCATGAAGAAACTATATAAAAACTGTATTTAAAGATGAGCTACCTGAATTTCATTCACCCTGGATATCACAGATGGATTTTAAAGAATATGAATTAGATAAGATACAAATTTTGAATATACAAATTCACATGCCTTTCTTCTGAGGAAAGGTAAATATACATAATAAAGATTAAAAATGGAAAAGTACAATATTTAAAAATCTTTGTATGCCTGCTTATAATGAAATCATAACATATTATAAGGTACCACAATTATGCTGTTCTTAAAAAAAAGACATACTTTCAATATGCTCATCTTAAAATTAAACTATTTTCACTGGCTCTCATCAAAGTAGAGTAGGTAAACTCTATGCTTGCCTCCTCTCATGACTACATCAAAATTACAACTAAACTACAGAACAACCAACAACGAAAATCGCCTGAAGTCTAGCTGAACAGAAGTTCTCTAACTAAGGACATACAAAGAAGCCATCTCAAGACTGGTAGGAGAAATGGAGATGTGAAACAGTCTGGTCCCACACCCCTGTATGGGGTTTAAAAATTGGGAGAGTTAGCTCAGCTGTGGTAATCCCCCTTGAGAAGCAAGGGGTTCCCAATCCCACACCAGATTCAGTGCCAGGAAGAGAAGTCCCCACAACTTCTGGCTGTGAAAACCAGCAGAGATTATGTCTGAGTGAGATGGAGAACAGTAGAATCTCAGGCATTCCTCTTAAAGGGACTGTGTATGGATTTACTTGCTGATGGACTCACTTGCTCTGAGCTCCAGTGCTGTGGCAGCAGCTAAATGTGCCAGGGACATACAGGGAGGAACTGACTTTAGAGTGAGGGCTAGAGGGGAAGCTTTCTCCCAGACAGAAGTACTGGTAGAAGCCATTTTTCCTTTGTTGAGCCCTCTTCTCTCCCAGCATGCAGACATAGGTAGCCACCATATCTGAGTCTCCATCAACCTGGCTAACACTGGTTGATGATTCTGCCTTGGTGATTCTCTGAGACCCCATCCCACCCAACTTGAAGGCCCACCCAAGCCAATTTAAGTGGCTTTTCCATACAAACAGCCTGTCTCGGCTCATGCTGCAGAGTTTCTTAAACTCTCTCAAAGGTTCACAAACCCCATACAAGTAGCAACTGGCCTCAATGTGCCCTGTACCTCTTGCTAAGCAGCCCCAAGTTCAGCACAAGTGACAGCCAGCCTTGGATCACACCTTAGCCTCTCTCAGTTACCTCCAAGCCCAGCATAAGTGGCATCCATAGGCAGCAACTGACCTTGGCCTGTAACAGAGCTCTAACCAAGAGGCCCCAGGACCAATACATTTATTGGCCTGTTTTAGATCACAACAGAGCACCACAAAACAATCTTCACAGATGGAACACCCAAAGTATAGACTATGCAGGCACCAGAGCCTTGCTAAAGCAAATCTTGCTCTATAAGATCAGCCCCTGAACAATAGCACCTTCACTACAGTTACAGCCAGTCCTCACAAAAAATAGGGCTTGGGATCAATCCTTCCCATTGACATGTAAATAGTAACCAAGGCTCAACTACAACAGGAGGGCATGCACAACCCACACAAGGGACGCATGTGGAGCAGCCAGTTCAAGTGACCAGGAAGACTGTCTCACTGGGCCCCATAAGACATCTACTACATAAAGCCACTCTACCAAGACTGAGAAGCATAGCAGAGCTACCTAAAATGTAGAAACAAATACAAAAAGGCAGCCAAAATGGGAAAACAATGAAACATGGCCCAAATAAAATAACAGAATAAAGTTTCAGGAAAATAAAACTAAACTAAACTAAATGGAGATTAGCAATCTATCAGATGCAGAGTTCAAAACACTGGTTATAAGAATGCTCAATGATCTCAGTGAGACCTTCAACAAAGAGATAAGAAAAATAAAAATGGAAATTAAAAAAAAAAAACATAAAAAAATTACTAGTCTGAAATGAAGACTACAATAACTGAAATGAAGAATATATTGGTGGGAATCAACCTTAAGTCAGATGAAGCAGAGGATAGAATCAGGAATTTGAAAGATAAGGTAGCAGAAAACATCCAGCCAGAACAGCAACAAGAAAAAAGAATCCAAAGAAATGAGGATAGTTTGAAGAAATAATGATGGAAAACTTTCCTAAACTGGTGAAGAAAATAGACATACAAGCCCAGGAAACACAATGTTCCAAACAAGATGAACCCAAAGAAGTCTATACCAAAACACTTTAAAATTAAAATGTCAACAGTTAAAAACAAAAGAGAGCATCTTAATAGCAGAAAGAGAAAAGCAATTAATTACCTACAAGGGAGGTCCCATAAGACTATTAGCTTATTTTCCAACAAAAATTTTACAAGCCAGAAGGAACTGGCACAAAATATTCAAAGTGATGAAATCCCAGGGCCTCCAACCAAGGTTACTTTACCCAGCAAAGTTATTATTTAGAATCAAAGGACAAATAAAAATCTTTCTAGACAAGAAAAAGCTAAAGGAGTTCATTATCATCAAGCCAGTATTACAAGAAATGTTGGAGGGACTTCTTTAAGAAAAAGAAAAAATATGTATCAAAAGTCTAAATAAAGAATGGCAATAACTACATATCTATCAACAAGTATTTCAAATGAAAAAGAATTAAATGCTCCAATCAAAAGACATAGAGTGGCTGAATCGATAAGTAAACATGCCCCTACCATATGCTATTAACAGATCAAAAGACTCACTTCAGATCAAAACATACACACAGACTGAAAATAAAGAGATTGAAAAAAGATATTTTATAAATATGGAAACAAATGAACAAAAAATCCCGGGTATTCATATTTATGTCAGACAAAATAGACTTTAAAGGTATAACAGGAGACAAAGAAGGATGCAGAAATCTTATCTCTGGGTATTTATCTGAAGAAACCCAAAACACTACTTCGAAGGGACCTGTTAATCCATATGCTCACTGCAACATTATTTACAATAGTCAAAATGGAGGCAACCTGGGTGTTCATCAATGGATGAATGGATAAAGAAGATGTGGTATGTATACATAAATACACACACACACACACACACACACACACACACACACACACACTGGAATATCACTCAGCCATAAAAAATAGTATGAAATCTTGCCATCTACAAAACATGGGTGAACATAGAGGACAGTGTGCTGAGTGCAGTAAGTCAGACAGAGAAAGACAAATGTCATATGATTCCACTTATGTGTGGAATCTAGATAACAAATAAATGAACAAAACAGAAATAAGCTCATAGATACAGAGAGCGTTTTGATTAATGCCAAACTGGGGGAGAAAATGATTAAGGGGGAAAGAGATTAAAAGGTACAAATTAATAGTTATAAAATAGTCATGGTGGTGTAGAGTATAGCATGGGGAATATAGTCAGTAGTATCATAATAACTATGTATGGTATCAGATGGGTACAGATTTATTGGGGTGATCACTTCATAAGTTATACAAATGTTTAATTATTGTGTTATAAACCTGAAACTAATATAATATTGTATGTGTTCTGTAACTGAAAAAAATTTTTAAATAATTAAACTATTTGATTATGTTGTATTAATCTTTCAATATGATATTTTCTTTTTGAGAAAGAGTTGTCACATAGCATACAACCCCAAATTTTATCAACATTACATAATACAAGAAAATTTTCTGTATTGTGCTTGCAGTGATTTTATTTTCCAAGTAGCATCATACAACATAGCAAAAGATACATGTATTACTATGTTTCAGATTGTCTTTGTGACTGATTTGACATGAAGGTAAGTTTTAAATCTCAACCATTTTCAGACACAATCCAAGTTTCTCAGTGTCATCAAGGATTTACATTCCAAACCTGTCATGTCTTGGAA
This sequence comes from Cynopterus sphinx, assembly GCA_030015415.1. Taxonomy (NCBI): domain Eukaryota; kingdom Metazoa; phylum Chordata; class Mammalia; order Chiroptera; family Pteropodidae; genus Cynopterus; species Cynopterus sphinx. The sequence goes on along the minus strand of CM057387.1, from coordinate 69,661,633 downwards.
CATTCCCAAACCTACCACAATTTCATGAGTGATTTGTCCTACTGATAAGTTCTCCCTGGTTAGAACAATCCACAGTGGAGTAATTTAGGAACTAGCTGCTTAGGCTAATTATTTGAAATGCATTTTTGCTTAATAGCAGTAGGAATGCTAAAGTTTCTTAAAGCTTTCTACGACAAACATCAATTCAGAATTGTGCCTTTGTGCCCCCACCCCTACCCCTGGCACAACTGGAACACAGCCCAGCCACTCCCAAAGCCAGGCTTTCCAAAGACACAATATACATTTTGATTTTGTTTTTCAGAGCATGTTTCCCATTTTCACTTTCAATAGGAATATTTTTAGAGATCATTGAAAGCAAAATGTCTTGAAAATGTCTTCAAAACTTCTCTAAGTTTCTTTCCAAATGTCATGATTTTTGGAAAAGACCACACCAAGTGGTAAAGAGATGGACAAGACTGCAAACACTTCTAAAATCTCTTTGGAGATATTCCATGTACCACATTATATATGAACTGAGAAATGAAACATCTGTGACTAATACAAAATTGACTCTGTCTTAAATTATAATTAACAGTAACGAGAAAATGTTGCCTGTTCACTTCTTTAGAGAATCAAGTCATCTTTTTATCATTAAAAAGCTTAAGCCAATGATTATTATTTTTTTAATTGCCTTACCCAGTGCTTTTCCAAATTGCAGCTCAAGACTCACAACAGAATAAGGACAATGAGGACTCTAACCACAATGTAATAAGGCCTTCAAAATTAGTTTTCAGAGGACTTTGAACTTTCCATAATGCCTAATCTGTAAGACTTCTTTTGGCCCCACTTCAAATATTCATACCATCTTTTTCTTTGTACTAAATGCTAAGTTGATATAACTTAAGCTGCTAGCTTTAAAAAATATACAGTACTAATTTTTCCCCTGACAAAACTTCCAAGAGAATGTAACAAAAGAGAAAAGAATAAATTAAATTTATTGGGGGACCCATGCTGAAGCCTCCTGGCTATCCTTGTGGGAGAAGAAATGAGCCCTCTAGTAATCAGTGTTTTGTCACAGACATGGGCACCTGAGTCTCAAGGCCTCCCCAACCTCTCCTCATTGCCACTGCTCTAAGACAGACCCTTTTTCCCAAACAGTCTAGTCTACATCTCTCCTGTCAATGTTCCTCACAGCTTAGAACCCATGACTAGTCCTTTCTAACTATCTAATTGCAGTGCATTCTTCAACTCCTTGTCTCACCTTCCATTTTGAATTTTTTTCTATAATGGACACTCTTGCTTTACAGTAAACTCTCTTTCCTCTGAATTCTGATTACAGCTCCCTGGTCTTACCTTCTTAAGTGTGTGGTTACCATATATCAAGAACTCAACAAAAAGCTGTTTGAAGGCATGGTGTTGCCTATTATTCATTAATAAGAATAGCAATTCCTTGTACCTATGAAAGCACCTTGGAAAATCATAAAACTCTTTTTCAAATTTCAATCCCCTTACATATTTCTTTCTATTTGCGTTTTTCAATAATCCCATGAGGTAGGCCAGGACAGTCCTTTAATATTCATATTGTACAGGTATGCATGTTAGACATATTTAGTGACAACCCAGTGGTACCACAGCTGAGATTAGAAACCAGGTTTAGTGTTTTTCTTGCTACCAGAAGTTCCATTTTTTTTTTGCATAATTTCATTCAAACATCTAGAAATGTATGAACTCCCAACATTTCTGCAGACTCACTTAATTTGTCATCTATGGTACCTCTGGCATCTAATCAACTTGCTCTGCCTGCCATGCTTCCCTCAATCCCTACTCCCCTCCCTTCTCTAATAGCACTCAGTCTACCAACTCTGATCCTCGTGGCAGGCCCCATGCCACTATCATCAAGGACCCCATGTACCATAAATCCTAGTTTCTCTCAAAGGAGCAACTACCTTCTCAACATCTTTCTACATCTTAGCATTGCATACTGTTGAGTTGCTTGTCCCTGGGAAAGGGGATTCCTGCATAGACCTTCAAGGAGCTGATCATTTGTATGTTGAGCATCCAAATGTATGCAGCAATATATTATAAACTGAGATCTGCAAAAAGTTCACTTTTTTCAAAAAACATGGATATCTATCAAACAACTTAAATCAAAATGCTATTAGATAAATATAAGAAATTAATGTTTTGACACATTTTGTCTCCTCTCTGACAACCATTATCTCTTTCTCTTTATCTTTATTGCTGCCTCTGCTCTTTTCAAACTCTCATTTAACCTGGGCCTTGAAGCATATGAAAAAATGTTCATAGCCATGAAATGGGGCAGAGGCATTGTAAGTTTTGCCCAGGCAAAGGCAAGGAAATATGAATAGAAATGTGCTCTACTTTAGGGATTAAAGTCTGCAGTCACAGAGATCTATGTTCTAATTTTGATTCTAGAACTAACTAGTTATACGATCTTAAGGAAGTTGCTTTACCTCTCTGACTCTTTATCTATACAATGGTCATAATACAATCATTTATATAATACAATCATAATACAATCTCAATTAAGTGAGATAGAACAACTAAAAGATTTAGTACAATGCTTAGCACATTTTTAAAACACAAAATATGTTAAATGGTGGATAGAAAGATGTGACTAGCAAATACGTGAATAACAGCTGAGGGAGCCAGGCATTGCAGTCAGTGCCTTACACATATCATCTTGCTTTCTTCCACCACAATGAGGAGTCAGAGCCTTAGTCAGGTTAAATAACATGTTCAATGTCACACACTTAAGCTGCAAACTCTTCAGCCTCCTGAACCTGAACCCCTAATATTGCTTCCCTACTATTCTCCAAAGATGTCGCTGATCATGAAAACTTTGAAAGACCAAGAAATTTCTACTTTATTCTCTAGACATTAGAACTTAAGGCATGTGGTGGGCAGCAATGTTTGTCTAAGCTTCAGAAGGGTGTCTGGCATTCACATGAATGATTGGGTGAGAAGGACTGGTCAGGAAGCCAAAGCAAGAAGTTGTGAAGTCCTGACTAAAGCAGTTAAGAGTCAAGTGTGGAAAGAAAAACAGAGGACATGACCAAAGAAGGTCCTGAGTAACATGCAGTGGAGGATACAAAGATGGTGAAATGAGGCATAAGAAGGACCCAGCAAAAAATGAGAAACCATTTATTTTTTAATAGAATAGCATTTCATTTTCTCCATTCAGAAGCTCCTTTAAATCCTGCTTCCTCTAAAGGGTCTCTGCAGTCTGTTGAGATAGACACCTTTGATGTAAGTGGAAGGGAAAAATTATATCTCTAATAAATGGGCTTCTTCGAAGTTTTTTTTTTCTTCTCCAATTGGTGTCAGCACCAGAAAGTAAGGAATCCTTGCAAGTTTTTACTTGAGCTCATTAGTCACATTGACCATTCAAGAAAGGTATAAAATAAGAGTATACTGGGAGTCAAATGGTCTGCCTTCCCTGCACTTCAAGTATGAAATAACATGTGTGACAATGCTTTGAATATTAGAAGGTGTTATTGTAAACTGATGGCCAATGACGTTTCTGAGAAAAATGAGAAGGACAAATTATAGTCTTGTACCAGTCTCCATAGTATGAACTAATTTGACAGGCTGATTATTATCCAAATCAGGTTTACTTGATTTCAACTCTTTTCCCATTAACACTCTCCTAAGATATTTATTCTTTCCAATATATCAGATTTAAAATAACCCTGGTGCCAAGTATTAAGATATTCACATTAAAATCACTGACTCAAAGTTTAATTGTATTGATCTGATTCTTAGAGGCAGCACTCACAAAAAATATTAGCTATGTTATGCTGCAATGCAACATTGACTCAAATTGGTATTGAACATAAAACCCACCCTGCAATAATGCAATCCGTAAATGCACAGAAGCAAAGACAAGCATAATCCAGCCTGATTCTTACCTCCTCCCCTGCTGATTCTTCCTCTCTTTTACTACCACTATATCAGTCTGTTAAGAAGCCCTCAAGCAATGGAGGATGCTCTACAGACTGAGAAACTGATGAATCAATCTGGACAAGAAAACACCATCGACTTCAGAAGCAGGTAGAAGGACAGAAAGGATGCAAGCCTAGGAAACAAATTAACATGGTTTTGTTGGTGGCATTAGCTTAACGAGTAACTAACTACAAGCAAATCACCCATCTGCATCTCAGAAACTGAGATGATAATCTGACCCACCTACATTTGTAAAATAGACAGAACTAAGTTTGGGAGCCAAAAAGAGTAATGTCAAAACCTAGGATCCCCTACATGCTGACTGTGAAAGACTGGACAAATCATAATTAGCTCATATTTGTTCCTGAAATTGTGAGAAAAAATTCTTACTTCAGCAGCACCATAGCAAGGATTAAATAAGATAATGTGGTAAACATACTTTGTACTGAAGATATTCAATAAATGTTTTTTTCCTTCCTTCCTATTTTAAAAGGCTGTTATGGGAATCCAATTATAGTAGAAATGAATATACTTGAGAACAAACTCAAATCTATGCAAGTGGAAAGCATTATTATTATGATTATGATCCTTCATTTCAATTTTCTCCTCTTATCCAGACACTGGTATTCTTTAAAAAAAAATGGTTTGTGAATAAGAGACAAGCTGAGAGGAATAAAGTCAAAAAAAAAACTAATGCAGACAGTGGAAAGCTAATGTTTTTTCATTCGTTTCCAGCTTTGTGATACTAGGTAAATCATCAAATAAAACCAATCAGTTCCAATTAACTTTCCTGGAAGTGAAGAGCCAAAAATAAAAGAGCAAGTTACATATGTATTTTTAAAAACTTTCTCAGTGCTAAAAAAGCCACTGTTGTCTGTATGGGAAAGAAATAATGTGCAATGACATTACTAACAAAATGCTAATTGCTACCTGAAACAACACTAAGATACTTCAGTGACTGGGAAAGAGTAAAATCTCTGGGTTTCTGAGAGTAGTGCTCACAGTTTTCTCAACCAATTGCTATTTGTAGAGACAGAAGGGCTACTGAGCAGTAACCAAAAAAAAAAAGTGAATTTCCAAAGGCTGCACCCTACATACAGCAATAATGAGACCTCCAAAAATAGTAATAAAAAGCAAAGACTTTTCAACCCATGAAGCTATCAGTCAATTAGAATGACTGATGTACCTGCAACTATGAAAACCAGCCTCAATAATACCACCGGTGGACAGTTCATACTAAGATACACACATAATAGGAACACCCGTAGTTGGTTGGGCATGACAATGAGAGCATAGGGAGAAAAACTAGAAGACGGGACAGTAAATGTAACTTCAGAAAAGACATTTCAAGTTTCAAGACACAAATTAGTTTTTTTTTTTCTTAAAGCATACCACTCTTTCTCTATATGCCTTTAAAAATAGAATTTTTAAGGATTGTCCTCATAGAAGCTTAGTTATACAAGGGACCTCTCACAGTTCCACTACTGTGGAACTTCATTTAAAACATGGAAGTGAAAGAAACTAAGGTGAATTATTATAAAAAGTGTTAAAGTACAGAAAACATTGTAAAATGGTCATTTAAGCTTAAAATCCAAACATTGTCTTGTTTCCATCAGTTTCCTTCACCAACTTCTTCTCTTCACCCATAAAAATTATTTTACTTCACTGAGGGTCCTATGTCTTAAAATCCAAATATATGCAATATGCTATCTCTTTCAACACTTTCACTTCTGAAATAGAAAATACCTTGAATTTATTATTAAACATGACAATTCTTTGTTTGAATGTTGTAGCTTTGTTGGATTTGGAATTCTTAATGTTATAACCAAAAAACAAGAAAATACCAACTAAAAGACAGAATAGCATTGATGAGCTTTACTCCAGCACTGTAAATTAAAATTCTCTTCACTATGGAGCATTTTCATCTTGAAATTTGGGAAAAGGATAAGATACATGTTAATTTTTTTTAAGTTCACACTGTGCAGCAAAACCGTCCAAATCATTTTGGTGTACAGAGATTTTATTTCTAATCTTTCTGTGCAAAATGCTTTGTTAAATCCTGATGACAACTTTTATGCATAATGCATAAAATAAACTTTGCCAAAATCTAAGGCACTTTTAAAAGCATGTAAACCCCTTTAGAAGCCAAGTGACACATTACAGGGCATGCCATTACAGTACACTGGGAACGCCACACTGCACGGTTGGCGGAAAGCACTGTGCTTCATATCATTAACTCCCAAACGTCTAATATGTGTAGTCACCTTGGTTTACTTGCATTCAAAACTACATGTTCTTTCTTATGAGATTCTTCATATATCAATGCCCAGTTTATGTACTACATAATTTCAGTTCTGTCTTTAACACTTCTGGGAATCTTCACACTTTAAAAAGACCAGATTTGTATTTCAAAAAACTGAGAAAAACTTGTCATTGACCAAAAAATAATTTTTAAAATATTTGTCTGTATGTGTGAATTAGTATTTCTATGCATGTATCTATCATTTGATAAATCAGATAGGTAACTTCAGTTCAAATCTTATGGCTGTTTGTGTTTATTTAAAACCATAAAAATAGAGTGAGAAGGGAAATGACTTAGCATTCAAAAGTAGGTGCTATAAATCCTGGCATGCAAAAGCCAAATAAAAAAATAAATAAAAAATCAGAATAACAATGTATCACTAGCCAGTGTCACTAAAATGATTTGTTTTACTCCTCTAATCTTTACCATATCTAAACTGACTAAAATAAATGAATAATTGCTCTGAATACAGAGCAGTTAATTGAAAAACTGCACCAAGTATAAAACCAAGAAATCATAACACAAAATACAAGGTTTCTTTAGTGTTTAGGAACTTGTCTTTGTCAATATTTTTAAGGTTTAGTGTAAATGATACTGTTTACTGTCATATATCACAGACCATCATGAATTATATTAGATGTCCTGTGAATATTAATGGCCTTAAGTTACAGGACATTATATCAGCACACATCCAGGTGTGAAATGCTGATGGAGTTTGGCTTTTCCCTGAAATAAACTGGTACTGATCTAAATGAGTTTTACCTTGAAAGCCAAGTTTCTAAGGGCAGGCTCTATTCAAAAGGCATGGACCAATATGACAAAGGACCGCATCCCCCTGGATGCAGAAGGTGTGGCATCTAGCTCCTAGGCAATTTGTTTTTCAAAGTTCCCCTCTGGACATTAATTTACCATTGTGTGAACAAAACAATTCAAATCCTAAGAGGGGGGTGAATATTAGAATGCAGAAACAAACACTGTATTGTTGATTTCAAACCGCGTTGTCCGGGGAGAGCACACGTTTCTGTAGGCGGCCTACAGTCGAGAAAATAATTTTAAGAATTAGTTGAATGAAAGCAAGGGCACAAAAACGAGTTGTTAATCATTTGGGCCAGTGAAAAATGTCCTTTCTGGAAAATCTTTGAAAACCTATAGTACCTGAATTTGCATTAAAGTTGTATTATATGAGTATTTCTTTATTGAAAATAAAGCACTTCGGGCTCCGTTCAATAATAACAGCTTACAGGAGAGTAATTGAAGTTATCCAATTCTCTTCCCATTGAAAATGACCTACAGTATATACACACAGAGACACACACAAAAAAATCTGTCGTGCAATTTTATTGAGACTGAAGTAAAAAGGAATTGGGGTTAGGCACTGTGTGAGCATTTAACGCACACCAAATGATGATATGGTCGGGAAAATTATCCCTTTTTCTTCACGTTCCTTTTCCAAATTCTCATCTTGTTCCACCCCCTGCTGAGCTCCTATTGACTTCAAAGAGAGGTCCATGGGGGTCCAGAGCAAGATGAGAATTTGGCCCCGCATGCATAATTTTTGTGCTCTCTTATTCATAACATACACAATAAGCACCGGATTTGAAAAGGCTCTAACAGAGGCTGATAATGGCTCCCCACCGAACACATATCTTCTTGGTATACTAAACGATATCGCCGAGTGTGCCAATGGAAACACTGAAAACTCTGAGGAAAAGACCATGCCAAGTCTTTGTTATTGTCCTCGCCTATTATTATTACTCTAGCTAATAATAGCAATATTTATGTAGTGTTAGAATCACAGTCTCATCACTGTAACTTTTATAAGATCGCAAGCATATCTGAATCTTTGTAATAAGGAGAATGCACAGAAGATTCTGACATCTTCTCCCAGAAAATCTCACCATCTCAAGGTGCAAGAAGATGTCACGTGGACCAGCACACAATGGCAATAACAAAATTACCGTGGACAGTGATAAAGAAATAATAGGTGGGATAAAGTCACTTTTTAAAAATACTGATGGAATAGACAAGTTACTCTATTGGGGGACTGACTGCAAGTGACAGAGGCAATATCAGAAGGAGAAGTTGAGGAAATATAATGCTGAGGTGGGGCTGGGGGATAAACCAGCAAACTATTCTAGCATTGTGAAAAGAATAATATATTGTGGGTTGGTGCGGGGGAGGGGTGGAGATAATAATGTCAACTAATGACCCAGTGGAATCTGACTGTCTTGAGAAACAAAAAAAAATACTATATAGCATGTCATTAGTTTCTTATTCATAAAAGAAAGCATTTAGTCACATACAGACAAATGAAGAGCAGGAAAAGAATAATCAGTCTCCTTAATACACAGTTTAGTTCATCATTATTTCCTCCCATAAAGTTTTGACCTAGGTATGTGGTTAATCTAATGTTGCTTCTTATTTTTCACTGTTCTGTCCTTAAAGAATAATTTACCTTCTCAAAATTAATGCCTTACAATGTGTACTATAGTATCAAAAACAGACAAGATCATGTAATTGCTGAGCAACTCACTTACGTAAACTTTAGATTTTTTTTTTAATTCTAGTTATCTAGGATCTTAAATACCAACTGATATCTCATCCTGCTGGAAGCACATTTGTAACTTAGATGGGCAGCAAAGGTGTGTCCTCTACTTACAGATAAGACCTGCAACATACAAAAGGTAGTCGAGGAAAATTAAAACAATGTCATAAATCTAGGAAGCACTTTATGGTTTGTTTACAAAGCAGTTTCACATATTTTATTTCATTCGTTCCTATCAACAATACTGTAGGTCAGAGATGAAGAATAAAATGGAACTTCTAATTACCAGGGCAGCTTCCAACAGACCTGTTTGCCCTAGCAGATAGAGCACATAATTGAGAATTAGACATATTGCTTCTTAAGTCACTGACTTTACTTTCTTGGATATGTTTCATTATCCCCAGCATGTGACCTTGTTCTCGGCTTTTAGCATTGCTGTTATCACACATATATACAAAAGGGGAAAAAAATGACAGGAACTCAGAGACACTATTATAGGTGTTGGGGTACTGGTGTATACTCCCTGCTTTCACTTCTTTGAGAGGAATATTATGCCGACACAATACTATCTGCTATTCTAGCTCTATGGTTCAATAATGCATGGTTCTGAGGACTGACAGAGAAAACAAGCCTTGCTTGATACTCTCCTGTTCTTCCTTCCTTGATTCACTATTTAAAATGAAATTTGTGGACTTGTGGTTCTATGAGTCTCTGACACCTGACTAAGCCCTTAGTATAGAATAGGTAATTAATTAATATTTCCAGAAAGAATTAATCAATAAATACATGTATTGTGTGCAGAAACACCTTTTTAAAAAAATTATTTGAGTCACATGCCTTTAAGAAGTTACTTTCAACTTGAAACCAAGTCAAAATTTTAGGCTCTCTGATTTGTTTTTCTAATTGGCCCACTACTGAGGCATTTTTAAGGTGGTCCCGACAAGCAGAATTTAACAGAGATGTAGAATTGTAATCCAGGCTTTTTCCTAGTCTACCAGGAAAGAAGTCTTATCTTAAAAAAGGCTTTTCTACTTGTCTTTCTGTGATTGAGGAATCCACAACAAAACACAACACACAGGGGAAAATCATATGTAAATGGTTGAAGCACATGGCATGCAACTGTCTCACATTTTCACAGCCTTAAGTAGTAGAAGATTATTCTTTTAACGAGGATAATTTTATTTTTCACTAGATATTTATCAAAGAAAAGATTACAACACGGCAGCTGGAACACTGGAACCTACATAATGTATTGCACATTTTAATCATGTTGGATAAAACACTCTTTCTATGGATATCAATTATACTAATGACTCTTATATAATACTCTCGTGTGCCTACGGGATATGTATTGTCACCTCTCTTTTGTCATAAAAATAGTAGCTCTGGATCCACAGTGAAGTAGTTGCTTTCATTTTTATATAATGAATGAGTAACACTGTAAAAAAAAGACATTTTATCCCATATTAGTTTAACAGAGTGAAGAGATTTCACATATGACAGTGCTAAATATACTCTTAAGCTGCTAATAAAGCCAAAGCCTGCGGGGAAAAATTCTAATGATGAGCAACGCCAGAAGTTTGTATTTCTGAAACTAAAGCAAAAATGTTCCACTTAGGTATAATTTCTAAATATCTAAGAAGGAACAGGGATTTCTAATAATTTTATTTCCAATAACTCTCCCTAGTCAATTTGGAATCATTTTATTTGCAATAAATCTCCTCAGTCAGCCTAAAAGATAAGCACACTTCTTTTTTCCTTTACCCAGAGTTCAGTGTAATGGAGGAAGCTCCTTTGAATGTGTCCTTAAAATTAATAACAACAACAGAAGGTATGATTCATATCCAAACTACTATGTGCTTCTTTTTTGTCAACAAAACAAGAATTTCTGCTAGAATGGTTGAAGATTAGTCACCAAAAAAATAAATAAATGGACACATGACTAAATTCCTTAATTTGTGTTCTAGAAATGCCTCAGCTGAGGTCCATCAGTGTTCCCATTCTTCATAGTACCAGCTAGCAAACCTAGAGTTAAGGCTTTATGAGAATTTCCTTTATAAACTTCTAGTTTTCAGGTTTAATAAATCAGTCATAAAAAATGTACTCAAAGCTGAAACTTGGCAAAGCAATTTAAAGAAAAGAAAAAACTTCTGCATGGTCATTTTTAAGTTACACGAGTATAAAAAGATACAGCTAGGAAGGAGTCTTAGAAGCATTCCTCCTATAAAAAGTTTTGAAGGCATATAATTTTAATTATATAGAAAATTGGTCAAGTGATTGGTCCACAGTATAGTCAGAACATTTAGGATGGTTTGAAGAAAAGGGTAAAATAATGAAGTTATTTAAATTCCACCTAGAAGCTTTTACATATGCATTTTGAATATCATATTCTCTTCAATTCACCAGAGTTTTTTAAAAAAGCATTGGATCATTGCTTGCTTCTCCTTTTGTTGAACTAAACAGAGTACCCATCTTAAAAGATCTTGGAAAATTCTCTCTAATTTAAGTATTGCCATTTATAAGGTATGTACACATTTAATTATTTATGTAGCAAAGTGGAATTACTCATATTAATAAAAATTTCTGGTTTCTCCAATATATCTTTACAAAATATTGCTCATAAATTTTATCAGTTAATTTATTTAAATATGTCAATAGATCCATTTGAACACTAAATCTTTGAGTACATATTGAATGTTTCTTGAACTCTATTAATACAAACAAATAGAATATTTGTTACTTGGTTATATCCCCTGTTCAAGTTTGATGGTCATTGGAGGCACTGGTAATTTTGCCTCAGAAATCTAAACCTTCATACATAAACATAAGGATTAAATATTTTGTAAGGCAAGAGTCTTTGCAGCTTAAATTTATTTCCTTTCCCCAAAAATAGAGACATTAATTCCTTGGTATTTACATATTTAATTTTTAACTATTTAAGACTTATTCTGAAGGTTCCTGTAACAGTTTTGTTTCTTTTTTAATTTTTGCTCATGTCCATTGGAAGAATGACTTACTTAGTGAGGGAGCCTGGCCAGCTGCTCATAATCATTAGCATAACTTAACTTTGTTTTCAAATCACTTTTATGTATCTAGCAATAATATTTTTATTTCTTTGTGAAAAATATTCCTTAAAGGTAACTGTACTGAAAGTGACATTGGCTAAAAAGTAATAATTATTAGTCATAAAATGAAGCAGTATAATATATATAATGTCTTTCAGATTATACTGCCTGTATTCAAATCCCAGATCCATTTATTTTCTATTTGTGTAACTCTGGGCACATTACTTAAATATTCTAAAGCTCAATTTTCTCACTTGAAAAAAGAAGGGGGATGAAAATAATAATTATGCTTCCTCATAAGTTTCTGTGAGCATTAAGTGAATTTTAGCCTTTATAATGTCTGACACAAGATAAATTCCCAATGGCTTATTAATATTATTTTTATTATTACCATCACCACCATCATCATCATCATCATCATCATCATCATCATCATCCAGGAAAATTATAGAGGTGGTCCCAAATAACCCCCACCAAAGACATCTCAAGATTTTACAGCTCCCACGCTTCATATCAAATAGTTTTTATCCCATCTGTTTTTCTTTTAGTTTCTTTTGGCTTCTTTATGCTCACTCTCTCTCGATCTTTTAAAGCCTAACTTTGAAGCACAACTTGTGTTTCTCAAAGCCAAAGGTTTTATGTCTACCTACTAGTCAATAGCAGGTACAGTTCAAAACATGAATAAAGATTTTTAAATCATAATCATCAAATTGGTACATGACACTAACAAAAAATTAGAGGAAATCACTAATATGCTATATGATGAAATCAAGATCATAAAGGACTTAGACAAAAATGATAGGTTAAAATTAATAAGGTGATCAAATTACACTTCAAATATTGTGTTTAGTTCTAGGCGAGAAGAAGTTAAATTGCATCCAAAAAGCAATTAGAAAAAAAAATTATTTTTTTGGAATCATCTCTTCTTAAAGTTTTTTCTGGCTTCATCCTCTAAAAAAAAATTAAACATTCTCCCACATCCATATGTTTTCATTGCATTTTGACTATTATTTTCTTTGGTATATTTGGAATTGTATTACAGTTTATGATGCACTTTTCTTATCTTCTCAACTAGATTACAGAAATGACACATATAGTTGTTTAATAAATGGCTAAATTTGGAATAAAGTTGGGTTTGATGGTATCTAACATCCTTTCATATTTAATGTTTTATATATCTTTAATGATTCTGTTATTTTGTAAATGGAAACTATTTTTGGAGCCCATGGCAAATTCTTTTAATTTTGATTCCTGCCTACTTATTAAAAGTGGTTAACTTTTAAAAATTCTGTAATTCCAAAAGAGGTGAGATGCTTCCTGACAAATAAATATTTGAATTCCTAAATGTGAATTCCTATTCAGCAATTACATTTTTCATTTAAATTAAAAATATTCTCCACATATTTGGTAGCAATTTAAATTCACAAATCTATTTGGAGGGCAAACTGGAAATATGTACAAAGAGTTCTATAAATATTTATGGTATTTGCCCAGCATTAGACATCTAGGAAATAATAAACCAGAAAAAACAGAGATACAAAATCAATTGTATCATTAATTTATTATTGTGTTATATAAGGTTTTATTTTTATACTAAAATATCTATATAAAATTGGAAACATAAGTTCAATAACAAAAAAAATGAAAAAGAAGTTAGTTTATCTCCATACAATTAGAATGTATTTTTAAATAATTAAGAACATGAAAAACTAATCACAATAGAAGTAACAAATAGTGTTTACTATATAATCCCAAATATATACATATGTAAACATATAAAAATATGCATATATACACATACACATACACATACATATGTGTGTATGTGTGTATGACAGGAAAAAACATTAGCATATAACCTCTAGGTTATAAAACCATATATAATCATGATTTTCTTCTTTATTAATTATTTTTCTTCTTTTCCTACTTTTCAATTAAACAAAAATAGATATATATTCCTTATGCATCAGATTTTTAAAAGTATTTAAAAAAATTTTACACCAGTCTGATCAGCACCAAGATAATCTAAACTACCTTTGACTATCTAGCATCTTCCCTATATGGAAGCCCAGTAGGATTGTTAGCAAGCCACACACTAGAAACTTTGTTTCAAACAAATGTATCCTTTACACAAAGCATTTTCCAACATAAGATGCAGCAGAAGTTATAAAATGCCTTATGAAAAATTAACAAGTTTTTAACTAAATAGCTTAGTAAAAAAATGAAATAAAGAGTGGGTAAGTCTAAAAAACAAAGGGCATACATAACTTTTGGATAAAGTTGATATATGAAAGTGATGAATGGTTCACATAATGTGCCAAGGAGAAAGAGACGTGTGGGAGAGATGCCCTAATATATCATATGTACATATTCATATCTAAGTAGAAAATGCAAAAATATCCCATCTGTTTTCACCCTTTTTTCATCCTCTTCAGTTCCTCAAACAGCTGGTTGCGCAGCAGTGTACTTTCTTGGAAATCTCTCATTAGAGGAGAATGGCTTCCATTATTGCTTTGATGGACAAGAGATAGCCAATAGGACCAATCCAAGGTGACAGCCACTGTCACAGCTTAAGCACATATTTCCTGGCATAATGAGTTGTCCTGGGTTGTTAATTCAGTCTTTAGTTTATTGTTCCTGCCAGGCATATTTTTTCTATCTTTAGTTATAAATTATTAAAGTGTCAGGATATTTGCAATAATTTCCTGTTTCAAATAAGGTGGTAGGAGGCAAAAGACTTAGGCAGACTGATCTTACTGCAGTTACAACTTCATATACATAGTTGATATTACTTGGTTATTATCACCTAAAGTAACTGTAAGAGTTACTGGAAATAGAGTTTCTGAATACTTCTGTTTCATTTATATAAATAACGTATTCTTTCTGACTCAAGTCAGATGACATGATTTCAAAGCACCCAAGATGTTCTAGGATAATGATGTTAGTGTTTGTGGGTTAGTAGAATATTCCATAAGTAATATTTAAAGATAATATGCTGTTATGGGAAGAACACTATAGGAATAATAAGATCTGGGTTTGGGTTCCACATCTGCTTATAATTAATTGTGTGATCTAAGACAGGTCATTAAGCCCACTCACCATAAAATGTAATATCTTCATGAGTTAAAAAGGAGTGAAACTAGAATTCTATGTTCCTACCTCAGTTGTTCTTAATCAGGCATGATTTGCCCCATCCATCCAAGGGATGTTTGGCAATGCTGGGAGACATTTTTGGTTGTCATAACTTGGCAAAGGTGACTGGCATCTAGTAGGTAGAAACTAGGGATACCGCTAAACATCCTGCAAAGCACAGGACAGTGCCATACAACAACTAATTATCTGGCCCCAAATGTCAATAGCCAGCTTTGAGAAACCCTGCTCTACCTTCCATTTGCATCAGCTCATAGGGCAGAAATTTCAAATGACTCATAGATAAGAATGCTAAACACTTACTTTTTAAAGCTACTGAAGTTTGAACATTCATAGTTGGATTCTAGACTTGCTCAGGTGACAATTGGAGAATTTCATCTTTTAAAGGATGAAAAATATTTAGAACGATTCAGAAAGTCAGCATTGATTTCAACTGTCACAATTGCTTAATTTAATATGGGCTTTTTCATGCAAAATTAGTCTTCTATACTTTAAGCACCAGTCTCATTTTCTCTTATCTCAGTAAGTGCAGTTAAAAATTATGTGTTCACACCACCAAATGTCTTAGCATCATAAATGTGATGCAACTTAGAAATCAATGTGGACTTAACTGTAGGTCAGACTATTTAAATAGTTGACTATTTACTTAAAGGTTATTTACCTTTACCTTGACCATGGTTATTTCTTGTTTTGTTTTGGTTTGGTTTGGTTTTGGTTTTGTATTTCTGTTTTTAACACTGTTTGTCAATGGCTTCATATTATTTCAGTAATATGAGGATTATATGATAACATATTCTTTTTGTAATCTTATTTCTAGCAAGCATAGAAAATATCTTAATAGAAGTAACCAATAATTAAATGCAAAGATTAAAAAACTTCCACAGTTGAGTCTTCTTTAAAAATCATACAAAAGCCAGAGTTGTATAAGCTAAAAGAAAGCCATGCATAAAAGATTACATTTGTTAATCTGTTAAATAGGAAAAACAGTGAAATAAAAATGTTATACTAATCTGACACAGTAATTCAACATGTTCTAGGAAAAAAAGATGGAGAGAAAAATTTGCCCTATTTTTTTTCCTTAAAATTGCAACAATTCTAAATAATTCTTATCACCATGTATCCTCGAAAGGTATATATAATGGAAGTTTCTACCACTCACCTTGCAAATTTCAGCTAAAATGTTATCAACCTCAAAGATCTGTTTTTCTTGGTTTCTGATGTTGCCACACCCTATTGATGTGACGACAAGAGGGTAAATTTACCTCAGATTGAAAGTTCTAAGATAGAGTGCTAGAGTTGCAAACATGTAACTCAACAAGAGTCTTGGCTAAATAGGTCTTCTGAAAGTCCTTAAATAAACACAAAATGATTTTCCTTATTGATCAGCTTAGATCTCAATGGTTTCCTGAGTGTGAGGGCCACAGAAAGTTATGGAAGAATCGAATGAACTTGTATATTATAGGAATCAGAGAATTGTTGGGAAAATGTGCACATATTTGACCATCCTGCCATTTGTTCTTTATATTACAGGCTTTCCTTTGAAACTCTGCGTAGATACTTCCATTTCTTTCACTTATAGTTGATGCAATTTTAGCAAGCTCTAAAAGCCTTGTACTAACAGTCAATCAACTCTTAAAGTGCCTCGTCATTCTTGTCAAATCAGCCTTAATGTTTCTTGGCAGAAAATCCAATTGTTTCAGTAATGGTGGACTTAAAGAAACCCCAAGTTAATGCCGAGGAGGATTCTCCATTTTCTAAAAGAAAGACTGATACAAATGCCTTAACTTGATTTTGAGTGCTCAACCTTCTATCTTTTAACAATATAAATTTTTGCTATTCCAGTCTAATATCAGAGAGAGAACACTGGACTTAAACTTCAAAAGATCTGCCTTAAAATCACAGGTTTGCCATTTAACAGTGGTAGGCCTTTGGGTACATTATTTCATATCACTAAGTCTCAGCTATCCATCCCTATAGAATAACCATACCTAACTTAAAAGGCTGTTATTGTCATTACATGAAATAATGTTATGAAAGTTCTCTGTATTTTGCAAATCACTATACAACTGTCGGTTATATTATAATTTCTGCCTTAAGAATATATTAAATGGATACGCTAAGCAAAATATTACAGGTGTAGATATGGTAGAACATACACCACTGTGACCCTGTATATTAACATCACTACTGAACAAGCTTTTTCTTTATTACAAACAGCCCGTTTACATGAATTATAGAGAAAGAACCAGCTCCTACCATCCAAAAAAAAATATTATCCTTTTTCTCCCTTAATATAAAATGTGTAGCAAGAGGATGACCTCATGAGCTTCTAATTTTATGCAGATGTAGACGGAAAGAGAGTTTATAAACTTTGGGTGCACAATAAGAAGAAACCTTTGCCCAGAGAGGTTTCACTGCTGAGGACATCCCGGTATTCACATCTACATTCTTATAGAAACAATGTTAGGTGTAACAGGTGTAGTTTAAAAGAGATTTGCCATCACTGTTAGAACTTTGGATTTCCAAGTGTGTGCACAAACGGCCTTTATAGACAGCCTCTGAACCCAACCATTACACATGGAATTCTTTCTTATAGGAAAAAGTGTTTTAAATACAAACAAGTAAGTTTAAACAAACATTTAGAGTTCGACTCTGTTCAAGGTTAGGGATTGCTTGTATAATCAATTAAATATAAATTATATTTCATATTCTACCAGAATTAAGTTTCCTGAGGATAGAATCAGGGATTTGCCTGTTGGTGAAATCATAATGGAGAACTGCTGCCCTGGGATGCTATGTTAAGAATCTTGGTATTATGGGAATGGTCCCAGTCTGCTTTGGGGTGAATCATCTTCGTTTGGGTGTTTCCCTGTTACCTTATATTGTGCTTATCTGATGAGAGTGTTTTGATACAATATTTCACTTGTCTGAATATGAGGAGGCAGACAATGAAATTGACCTTTTCCTTCTTTATTGCCAATGGCTCCATTCTTAAACCCCGATGCTCTTTACAACCTGATGCAACTATTACTAAAGAAATAACATTTTTAAATCACTAAGAAATTAATGGCTATGATCCAGACAATCTTATCATCTCAGTTGTTTTTATCTATGCCAATTAATAGCTGTGACTGAATCAGCTGTGGGTAGGTGTAACAATATTATCATGTCATATTAGAGTCTGTTTATTTTAGCCCTACAGACCCAAACTCATTCTGTTTCTCCTGAAAAGATATTTAAAAATTACATAAATTTTAGTGTATATTTTGCAGTTTCTTAAATATGATATGTAATTTGCTAAATATGCCCTGGTGCTTTCGTATACTCCATTATCTCTGCCTTGAACCCTGACCTCTTTGCCTCTCAGGGAAACTCCCCTTCTTCATCTTAGAGTGTGTTCAAACACAAAGAAATGACAAATGTAAAATAAAGATTTTCCTAATCCGTGTGGTCTTTCCTACTCCCTCCACTCTGCTCCCAGCCCAAACACAAATTCATTTGCTCCATATCCTGCCCCACCACAGCACTTTGCACTTACCTCCACTAGCACTTACATTACCACCTTATAAATACTTGTTTGCAGACTGTTTGCTGAAAGCAGGGAACATGTTATTCATCTATAGTAGCTATAGAATAAATTGTGAATCAAGTAAATATGCCATCATTCTTTTCTGACCACATGAGTATGTGGTATTGAGAGTCAAGCACGGTTTGTGATGTTTCAACTTCCTGACATCTGAGAAGTCTTATAGAGTATTCATTAATCCAGTTTATTCTTTCATTCAATGAATCATGGTAGTAGGCAGAGCTTCTGTGTATCTATTGCAGAGACAACTATGGATCCAACATTATCTACATCCTCCTACCTTATTTAGAACAGTGATATCTCGAGTCTCTCACTACAATCCTCAAGCCATAATTCTACTCTGGTGCCCTGGACGCTTACCTGAGAGTCATATGGAAGTCTGGTTCCCCAAGAATGGGTCAACAGCAAACTTAGGGTTTGGTTAGACTCTCAGCAATTCTACTCACTTTCTGGGTAAACTTGAGAAAGTTATTTAACCTCTCAGAAATCTCATGTCTCACGTCTATGTATTAAGAATGATACATATTTCATAGGATTATAACTAAGACAATATATGTAAAACACCCTAGAGGGTATCTACCCAGAGCTGAAATCATTAAATGTTACTGCTTTCTGCCTGTTTTCCCTCACTACTCCTGTGCTCCTCCAATGGCTATATGTAACCATGTTGGAAATAATCCTAATGGCCACTATAATTCTACCAGGCGAGAAAAGACAAATATGAAGTGAAGATTTCTAAAAACACTGATTAAGCATTTGAAAAGGATCTATAATTCTAAATACCTCCTTTATTCATTTATTCATTAAAGAATATTTACTCATTGCCTCATACATGCCAAGACTTTTCCAGGTTTTGAGTATACACTACTTAATAAGAGAGACAATATTCCTTACTTTCATAAAGTTTCCAGTCCAGTAGCATTTAAACTATGAGAAAATCAAGTGCTTGAGATTATAGAGAAATCTGGGAAATCATTTTTATTTTCTAAGCATGAAAGTTTTTTATTGCTTCTCAACTGAGATAGAATTTTTACATTGGATTATTTCCCAATAACATATATTAAAAGTTATCACAGTGTCTTACACATATATAGTGGCTACTAAAAAAAACATTTTATTGAATTAAAAAAATTTTAGAGTCTTTTTTTAATTTTAGCTTTAAAATGCCTGTAAAGATAATAAGCCCAAAAAGGCCTTAGAAATAGTCATTGAATGTTGACTAAGGAGCAAAGAATTTGAATTTCATGCACCATGCCAACTCTTCCACCTCCACTGAGTAAAACAGACAGGTTGGCTATCTAAATAAATAAAAAATTTTCACAGCTGGTGATTTTTGGTATTTAATTATGAGATGAGAAAGAACTTTTTTTTTTTACCAGATAGGAACATAATTGGTCTCACCCACTGGAAAGATTTAAAAAGCATATTATATTGAGAATAAGTTACACAAGAGAAAAAGGAAAAAATATCCACCCACCGGTACATGAGCATACTAAACATTCATTCCATCAAGCTTACTGTCAACTTCCTCCTTTGGCTTTAGCAAAGAGACCTGGGAGCCTTTCTATTTTGTTGTGTTGTATGTAGCTGGGGTGGCTAATGGTGCTTCACTGAGTCTCTCTGTAATCAGGATGTACCTATATTTCTGCAGGGAGTGAGGCTCTCACTGCATCAGATAATGAAGAACGCCTTTGCTACAATACCCACATGGCATTGTACAATGCTCACCCAAGCAACACTAACTTTATGCTCTGCCCTGGAATGCTGGTAAATTTTGGGAGCTAGATGTGTACTTAGGATTTCTTAGCTGTTTGATTACATTGATGAAAGAATGTGCAATCAATCTCCCCCTAAGACAGTGAGTGGTATTGGCCATAACTCATTACTCCGTCAAGTATTTGGCATTTCAATCGATGGGAAATGATGTGTGATCATTCTAATTTATTATACATCATTTCCCATCAATCGAAGAGCTGAAGTCTTGACATAATAAGTACTTACAGACACTGTCAATCATTCCTGGTCCAAATACCTCCTAGTGCTGCCTTTTGGATAGTCATGAAAATGGAATGTGCCCCAAAACACAAAGTAATGATTTCCTTTAGCAGAGAATTTGGAGATGACCTCTTAGTGGAAGATTCCACCAGCAGTTGCTTAAACAGTGGACCATCCAACAAGCGAAGGGGAATGAAACTGATATTCAGATTAGCCATGATTTTTCTCTCAACCTCTCCAAATGGAATTCAAAGAATGGTGGCACTGCCAGAATCATCAGAATATCCTTCTGTCTTTGAAAAATACCACCCTTCTCCGCCTATCTCATCTCAAAATGTTTCTTGAGCACTTTTTGGAATAATGTCAAGCCTATTGATTTTCCTGCCTTTTTTCACTGTGGGGAATGACATCACAAGATAGCAGATCACCAAATACTATCAAGCTAGCAGAGCTCATGAATTACCAGTACTTTTAAATAAGATCCCTCAACTGTCATTACTGCCTCTACTGAAGTAATGGATAAGAACCATCCAGTTTGTTTAGGTCTATTCATTTGAAGTTTGATTCTTTCTCATGAAAAGGAAATAAGGAAAAAGGATTGTACAGTGCATGTACTTTAGCAAGTGTCCAAAACCGTAATTTTCGACATTGCTTATTGCCTACAGTTTTCAGGCACTTCTGAAAACTGACTTTGCTTCAGATGAGCATTTCTGCTAATTTTGAAAATATGTCATGACATTTTCAATTTCTACTTTATGGTATTTTTCAGGAACAAAGTCATATTCCCATGAAAATTTGCATGCATAGTAGAAGGAGAATTTTTATTTTCACCATAGCAAAAGGAATATTTTTTGAAAAAAGGAGGGTTATATACTCTCTATAACTGACATACAAAGCACCACTTTTGGGAGAATAGAAGGGAAAATACTGCATTTTGGCTGGAAAAAAATTATTTTCTTTGCCTCTAAATATCGCCTTTTAAATAT
Organism: Cynopterus sphinx; assembly: GCA_030015415.1. Lineage (NCBI taxonomy): Eukaryota > Metazoa > Chordata > Mammalia > Chiroptera > Pteropodidae > Cynopterus > Cynopterus sphinx. Next base: position 69,640,059 of record CM057387.1, on the reverse strand, counting down.
CTGAGAAAATAACAAGTAAAGTCAAGCTGCAGAGGACTTTTCATTTTTAATAAAGTTTAAAAGAATCAAAAAGAAAGAAAAGAAATAAACTACATGATTTTTTTCACCAGCAACGTTTATGGCATCAGCACTTTTTTTTTTTTTTTTTTTTTTTTTTTGTAAAGAATCCAGCTGTGAAAGTTGGATCATTTTGGAGGAAGCCTAGCACAGTGTGTTTATATGCAGTGTGTGAGTATGATCCGGAAGTCAGTTCAGGGATTTTAAATCACTGCCAAGAAAGTTTGCTCCTATCCAGTTCAAGGGCCCACTACCCAAAAGATTAGAAATGACAAACTTAATACAATGGATTTTAATAGAATCTTTCTCAATGGATTTCAAAGCATTCATTAGCTCATTCAATCTTTACAACTTGCTTGAGCCAATAACTTTCTAATCTTGGGTGGAAATGCCTTTCTCATTCCTTCTAGCACCAGTATTTCCTCTTTGCTTCCTTGTCAGCAATCAGTGGGTCTTGGCAGAACCAGGGCTTACTGGGGAGCCAGCTGGCTTCTTTAGTTCTTCATTTGCTCTGGGGCTTATCCAGGCTAATGGAGAATCACAGTTCATTATGCACCTTCTTCTTCTACCTCCTGTGAGGAAGCTCCAGTGTATTATCAGGTTAGGGGAGAGTGGCATCATTGCCATTGAAGCTGCCAAAAAAGCTTCCAATATCCTATAAAGAAGTTAAGGGCTATCAATATTTGTTTTAAAAAAAATGTGCCCTGACCGCAAAAGAAGCCTGGTAGGGAATCCAAGGATGCAGAATTAGTATCATCTACTAATTCTGCTTCATTCTATATGAGTAGGGCAACAGTCACCATCTATTAAGCTCTCATGATGTGCCAAGCACTATGGTAAGCCCTGTTCACATATAAGTTTACTTAGATCTTAAAACAACCTTAAGAAATTGATACTATTATTGTTCCTATTTTTAGATGGGGAAATAGAAACAGTGCATCATATATCCAAAGTAACTTGCCTAGAATCACATGGCACATAAAGAGTTGGCATTCCAGTCTGAGTCTCAATAGTAAGCTCATCTTCTCACCTGCTATCAACATAATATTCAAGAAGAGTTGCTATTCAATTCAAAGACAGAGGAAATCAAGTCAAATAGGGCTTTGTAATGTGAAGAAAGAAAAAATAGGAAACAACAGGAAAAAAATGGCAAGTATCTAAATGGTCAAGATAAGTTTCCAAATATGGTATAGGTACATGAAAGTATAAACTAAAAAAATCATAAGGGCATCCTTATGATAATTAAAATGTATGTTTTCTTATAAATATTTACTTCTAGAGAAGAAAAGTTATAAGTATTTAGAAACTCATTTTCAAAGAAAAAAATATATAAAAAGATAACTTTTTTTCAAAAATCTGATGCAAAATTCCTCATAGTCCATTCCACTCTGTACAAAATGAGGACCCAGCTTAGGAACCTTCATTAACAAAAGAAACAATGCCTAGAGTGCTCATGTGTGAGGTTTGACTTTGATATGATTTGAAAAGCTTGAGTAATAAACTCCTGAAAAATGGGGTTTGGTAATAGGAAGCCTTTAATGATATAGACATGTTGCCAGGTACCACTTTAATAAACTATTACAAATGATCGATGCAAAGGTGTTTCCAACAGCTGTTTATGCAATGTGGCTGGAAGAATTCTTCCATAAAGAAGCTGTTAGTGGGAAAATTGGCTATGCATGGTTGTGATGTCAAATCCATACATAACACACTTTTTCCTGTCAATCAACAATCTTGCCATAAATTAATCCATTTATAACAAGGCTTTTTTGAATTGACAGCTTCAGTGTGAATAACAGAAAGGATTCTTTAAGGAAAGAGAACTCAGAATGGCTTTTTGCAACTCTAACACTGAGGGAAAAGTGCAAAGCCTTGTGACTTTTAATTTATATTGAAAAAGGTGGGCAGCAGCTCTAAATACCATAGTAGCTTTCCAAAGGCCCCTGAATACAACGAAGCCAGGGCGACCTCTGAGGTTTGGCTTATAGAGGTTAAGCAGGATCTGCTCATAGTCAGTGATGGAAACAAATTCTAGAGTATTTGCTTTGACAGTCCTGGACATAAAGATCAAATGTAGATGAAGTCTTTATGCAAACGTCCTCTTGTTCATTTTCTGCCCAGCAGAGTGCTGCTAGCACCAGAACCTCGTGCAGATGAGTGTGCCTCTGTGGGCAGTAGCGTCACAGTAGGTATATCAGGCAGATTGTTAGACCCTGTTGTTGGGTTCTGTCATTCTGACCCTTGGCCTTGCTTTTCACAAACCATGTTGTTGCACAAGCTCAATTATCTCTGGTTTCTGTTGTTGTTTTTTTCCCCAACAAGTTATATTCACAAAAATCACTGGACTGTAATAAATGCCTACATGATATTAAGTAGGTGTTTCTCTGTGTCAGGTAAAACAAGACCTGAGGCAAGAATTGTGTTCTTAAAAATGGCTAGAGATGGGAGGCCATAATCCCTTCAGGGACCCCTAATTTAACATTTCTAACTACTGATTTTTCTTTATCATTATGTAGTACAATAGCCTTTACTATCATCAATAAAGGCAAAGAGAACTTGGCTATTTTTTAAGCCTAAATTCAACATGTTTCATCTTCTAGCTAAATAACATCTATTTCTGGAGCCAAGCATCCCTTTCTCCAAAATTTTAATACATATGACATTCCTGCTTTCTTCGATCTTTTCTTCCACTTTGTCAATCTAATCAAAAAGCAGATATGAATAAACTACTATCAGCAGGCATGAAAGTCAAAAATTATTTAACAGATCAGTAAGGATCTTGAAATGTATTAGGAGTTATTGTTTGCTTTATATTTTGTTTTTTCTGTACTGGGTGAGAATTCCACCCGAAATTCTTTACAATGTGTACTATTAAGTGTGTCCTTGAAGAGGGAAGATCCACTGCTGATCCTAACCAAGGTATTCCTCTTCACTGATGCCCTGCCACTCTGTAAAGGAAGATTGTTCTGACATTCCTCAGTTTTTGTTCTGCCCCATCAGCATGCTTGCTGAATTGCCCACTTGCTTCCAGTTGATCATGCTCTCTTGCATGGTGGATATTCCTAGACAATTCACACAGAAGCATGGGCAATCAGTGCTTATATCTATTTATTTTCCAGGCACCCTACTTTCTCTGGTGATTTTTGCCCCCTTCACCACCCCATGTATTCATTTTGTCAAGGACATGTGCAACTCTAAATCTACTCTCCAAATGCAAGTTCACTCAACTAGGCCACACATTTCTCTGTAAAGCACATGTTCTCAATTCTACCATGATGGAGTGGAGGAAACTTTTCTATACCCTTCTAGGTTCTTTGAACTGGTCTTATAAGCAAATCAAAATGAGACATATTTACAAGAGAAAAATAACCAAATTTAATTACATATGTACATAGAGGAGTTCCACATCCATGAAAAAGTCAGACACCCCCCACACACATGAGAGGGTCAGAAACTGAATGGGAAAATGAGATGTAGATGGCATCCTGAGCTAAGGAATGAAGTCAGGCACCTGTGGGGAGGCAGGTCATTTGCAGGACAATAAAAAGAGCAGAAGTTCAGTAATTAGAAGTGTGTCCTGCCTTATACATAGGTCATGAAAAGTTATTTCTTGTGATAATTCTTATTATAAGAAGGCCTCAATTTAAATTATTTAAAGGAAAGATAAAAGTTTCTCTTGAGCCTGCATAATCTCACTGCCTTCACTGAGCCTGCATAATCTCACTCCCTCTCACTGAGGGAGGCCTATTCTGAACTCCCTCAAACATCAGAGTCATTGATGAAAATAACTAGGCATTATCAGGGATGGCACAGAATCTAATAGACTGCAGGGATTTTAAGATGTAGTGTAAAACATTATATTTTGAAAAGCAGTGAAAATTATTCTGGATGTGTTCTTTTTTTTCTCTCTCCTTCAATCTATCACAATGTGTTTTATACTAAGTCAACTCTCATGTGTTTGTGAGCGAATGAATGGACAAGGAAATGCATAATCAGTCCAGTGAAAACAATTTCTTGTGGGCCAGTAGTCTACATCTCCAGATCTCATTGCATATGAATTTAGGTTTCAATTTCCTCAGATTAAGTTTCAGCTTAATGTGGACAAAAGTTTTCACTTGGATATTTCTACCTATCTTAAGAAATACTGAGGATTTTCTTTAATATTCTCATCTTTTAATATAACTAAACCTTGCTTCATAGTGCTACCACAAGCCAAATGTTAGTATGTTCAAAGAGACGAGTAAAGCCCAACCATTCAAAGCAGGTAAAAGAAAGTTATGCTTATTTTTAAAAGATGCATTTGTCCAAAATGTGGGGAGTATTTTATATACTTAATATTGAGGATGCAATAACATGCTTGTCCTCAATATCTCAGTTATTTTTCACCCAAACAAGTAAATTGGTGTCATCCTGCTTTAAACTAATTGTAATTTTCCTCCCTTTCTTCCTTCTTTCCTTCAACTTTCACTGAGCTCTTATCATTTGCAGTCACAGGAGGCCATGTTATTCTCAAAGCAGGTGTTTCTAGCTACAGCACTCCAGCTAGACCTCAATGGCAGGATAAAGGTGACATAGAAAGTTACCAGCAAGATTTCTTTTGTATTCCTTCACAAATGTTTACTGAGGGCTAAGCACTGTTTTAAGTGACAGGGCTCTGTCAGTGATAAAACACCTTAAAACAGACAAACGTCTCTACGATTATGGGGGTAGTCAATGCAAGCAAACTTCTTTATTTCTATATTTTATTTACTGACTCTGACCAGATTCAGATAATGGAAAATATGAAGAAAGGGACAAAAAAAGCATGACTAAAACAAAAGTGTGGGACAGAAAGTCAGGGAGTGGGCCTGAGTTATATTAAGATCAGAGATTTCATCAGAGACCCATCCTTTCTTTTCCATTATCCTAGCCATCTTTCATTTTGGATACTTTATTTCCACCCAGTCATGAGCCCCTTCTCTGCAGGAAGGTGAGCAATCTGAATCAGGCTAAGTTTACCACTGTAGATATCTGAGACTGCTCTCCAAATCCCCTAGCTTATTGCCTAGATGGATAAAATCAATTGTTATCCTTAAAAATCCATGCATAATGGAGAATAACAACTGTGATCCTACGTAATTAGGTACAAGTCTCCACTGATCTCCAGGTCTACATTAGCAGCATTGCCATCCTTCAGTAAGTGCAAGTATCTTCTTTTGCCTTCTTGCGTTATTTCTTAGTTTTGCATACCCTATTCAATTAAACAAGGATAGTTGACAAAATCTGACACCAAATTTTCTGAACTTATAACTATTTGTGGACAGTACTCCCCCGTCCAAAAAAAAGACATTTAAAGAAAACTGGTAAGAGTCAAAACTTAGGTGAACATTTTTGCTTTTTATATTTTTAAATTAAGGACACTGACAAATGGAGATCTTAGTATAAAGTTACTGTAAATAAGATCTTTGTCTCTAAATGAGACTAGTTCCTCAAAACTCCTTTTTCTTTTTGACTTGAACTGCTCAGCCCCACTTTCTGTGAAATTCAATCACATTCATTAGCATTTCTAAAGATGTAAGCTACTCAAAACAGCTGCATTGTCTTTCCTTTTCAACGAAAATGCAGCTTTTCCTTTTAAAAAGAGAAATCTCCCTTTAGTTACCCGTAATTTTCAATGGTAGAGCCAACCCCCACGAAACAGGAAGTGCAATCCCATTTGATCTCACTTGAAAGAAATTGTAAATACTTGGTAAGGGCGGAAACAGTAGCTCAAAGAAAAATACAACAAAATAACTGTGGAAGCAAAAAAAAAAGAGAGAGAGAGAGACAAAGTAATAATCATTTAAATGAACTAACTCTTTGTCCCTAGACCTCACATCCTTGTTATCAGGAGCATTTAATATATTCCCTATGGGAAGCAGGCTACTTGCAGTCTGTCAGTCTTCCTTCTCTTTCATTGGCTATTTCAGCAATTAGAGACAAAATATTTCTTTTTTTAATCTCTTAGGTCTATATAAAGAACATTCCATATGCTTCAAATCATAAAAGTACCTACATTTTTTTGAAAAGGTGAGTATTGATGGAACTATATTGCAAGAAAGAGCCAGGGTTGACAAATTAATCTTTTTTCACTGATTAGGAAACCATCTTTTGTGTTGCCTAGTTTAAAATTCTGCCTGCAATTTGATTGTAAGACCAATTTTGTGCATTTAAAGCCTAGAAAATATGCTGTTATTTACAAAGGGAAATGGTACCTTAACTCATGTTGAGAGGGCAAGCCTTGGAGCTGTGTTTTAGAAAAGGTTTGCAATGATCTGTACAGATGTCCAGCTGTCCCCTTATGACAGTGCCATCAGGCAAGGTTAGAGGGACTGGAGGACCCACCGGTTTCATGTCCTAACCCAGTGAACTAAGCAGGCTCAGAGATCAGGAAGGTGATGGGAAGGCTGGAAATATGGAAATTAGCCATTCATAATCACATCGGAACAAAACAAAAGACAATGCAAAATGGAATCAATCTTTTGTTTCTAGCAGATATCAAATTAAATTAAAACACTCTAATTTATAAAAAGATGACCATAGGAACTTTTGAAAATGAAGCAGCTCATTAGTAGAATCTACTAATAACAGTGGGTCTAGAGCTGCAGAGTGTAGGGAAAGAGGCTGTCAGAGCTCTTGCTACCAACGGATGTTAAAAAAAAAAAAGTGTTTCACATGTGACTTGCTCAAATTACTACACTTGTGAAATTAGTAAATCCCTAAACAGGTGTGTCACAGCTACTTTCTATGTTTAAACCTGGCAAACCAATTGCCTTCATATAAAATGTTGCTGACCTGGGCTGAATAAGTCTCTTATAAGAAAGAAAACTTGGCTCTGAGACTACAAATGATAATCAGACCTATTCTAAAATTTTGTGAAATGTAAATCTTTCCTAAAGGAATTTTCAATTTCATGCTTGTGGGGCACACTAAGTCAGAAATGTCAAACTGCAAGTGACAAGTACTTGCAGAAGCGCTTCTTCAGAGGCTGCCAGTCTCTGCAAAGACAGGTTGGTTAACTCTCCAGCATTTAGGGAATAAAACTAAAAATTGTGAGTAGTTATCTGTATGTTTCAGGGAACCAGTGGGGTAATAACTTTCTAAGAATGTATAGGATCCACAAGAGGAGCAATGGCAAATCCACAATGTCAATCGTTCTGTTAGGCACTCTACTAGCGAGGGAAAAACAATAGTATTTCCTTATGCTTTCGGCCCAAAGAGAACAAATATCTGACAATGTAGCTTACAATGAGCAAGTGGACTCCTGGTGAAGCTACTCCAGCCAACCTTCCTGAGTTCTGGTCATGGTGGATGCTGAAAATGCATGGTCCTAGATGAATCCATCTATTCTGTAGTAAACTTTGCCAGGTAAATCCTACTTTTCAAGACTCTTTCATTCTAATGCTGTTCTCCTGAAATATCTGCTTCATATGTGTCACCCCTTACTCACTTTTGGTATGCTACCTTTTTAAAAAAAGACATTATGGTTCAAGAGCACAGAAGGAAATGGAAGAAAAATTGTGTGGATATATCCTGAATATATGTATAACAACAACAATAACAATACCAGCTGTCACTTACTGATATCTCACTCTGTGCCAGGGACAATACTAAATGTTTGAATATATTGATCTCTTTAATTCTACAACACTATGAGAAAAATATTACTTTAACCCCATTTTATGGGTAAGAAAATTGAGGTGCCAAGAGGCAAAATGAATAAAACACTTGCTCTTGACAAACAGCTGTCAAATAATACAATAGGATCAGTATTCAAGTTTGTTCATCACCATTTCTATGCATTTAACTAAGATACTACAGTCTCCTGCTTCCTAATGGTAAAAATATCTCTTTCTTAATTGAGCATTTGTTCCGTGTGTTTTTGTAGGGTGATAGAGAAAACCATTCAATCATTTTCCCATTTCTTCATGACCTTGTGACTTGTATGGTTCAGGCTCCAGAAACTGCACTTAAATTTAAACTCTCCACAATAGCACTAACCAATAGAACTTTTAGCAAAGATAAATTATTCTAAAAAGCTGCAATATGGCAGCCACTAGTCACATGTGGCTATTGAGCACTTGAAATGTGGCCAGTGTAACTGAATTTTTTAGTTTTATTTAATTTTAATGAATTTAAATTTAAATAAACGCATATGGCTAGCGACTACCATATTGCACAGCTCATCTCTAGCGGGAAAAAACATGATGCTCATGGATCTGAAACTAATTTACTCATTCAACCAATATTTTTTTGAGAGCCTAATATATACCAGACTTTGTACTAGGCGCTCTATAGTATACAGTGAATAAAAAATAGACATTGGTTTCTGACTAAAAGAGAGACTGAGATAAAAGAGCCAGAAAGGTTGGAGAACACCAGGAGAGGATGGCGTCATAGAACCTTAGAAAGTTTCTCAGAACTCAGGTCCCTTCTCTACTATGTAGACTACTGCTGAGAAGACGAGATCGAAACAGAAAAATATGGGCTGCATCTGTCATTACCAAGAAACTTCATTGTCTTATCAGTAATAGTTCCGGCGAATTAATGGGATGAAAATCCAGATGGAAATAAGTTAGAATAATTAGGAGGTAAGAATATAGAAGTGGGATTGATGTCAGAAGGTGTATGCACAGTCTAGGCATCTCGTATACAGCATATTTGTAGGACATGGAGAACAATCGTATAAAGAAGGAAGAGCTGACAAGGCAGAAAAGGGCAGTGGGTAGCTGATATCCTTGAGAATGCAGGAAGAAAATAAGATTCAGAGACCAGTGTGGGGACTGGTCTTGGCTAAAAGGAAGGACACTTCCCCTGGTAAAAGAAAGAGAAAGAATATGGGTACAAGTAAGCTCAGGTTTGCAGATTTGTTCACTTAACCCAACTGAGCCAAGCATCCCTGGATGCTGCCACAGTCAGGGATTGCATTCAATGAAAATCGGTCTAGTATTTAAATGTAATTGAAAAGCAATTAAATATGTTTTGCAGTCTCTATAGAAATCACCAAAAGAAATTACATTAATAACACAATAAAAACTTCCCTGTAACTCCTTTATGTCTGTTTCTCTCTGCCTCTGTCCCTGTCTCTGTGTCTCTCCTATTTCCATCTCTGTCTTTTCCCACCACTCCAAACTCTCAAGAAAATTTCTAACTAAAAATATAAATGGAGTGAGATGAAATGATGTCAAGTACTAGCACTAAAATTTTATCATTCTATAAATGATAGAACTTGATATTTAAAACTCCATCTTTTTATTTGTGAGAGGCTGGGCAAGCTTGAAAGAATTCTGAAGGTTACTAAAGGTTTCTGTAAAAAGTTACTAGGATGCCACATCATAGTGTATGTAGAAAACTAATATGAAAAACTCCAAAATTGCAAGAAAATTTAGTAACGGGGGGAAAAGGGTTTGGAGGTAGCTGGAGGAGAGGAAGGAGGAGGACCATAGAAAAGTTGGAAGTCGGGGCAAGTATTGCCAAACCCTGAGCAGAATTTAGAGATGTAAATGGAGGCATAACATCTGTTCTGTTCCATGCAGCTTTTGTTTCCAAATTCACCTCCTCTTCTTTCCTTGCCTCAGCCTGGCACTATCTCCTTTTTCTTTAATGACATAATGACATAGATGGGGATCATAAAACAGTGAAAACCACTCTTATATAACAGTGAAAACCACTCAAATAAGATGGGCACACAAGGTGATGATAATACAACTAAGGATTTGTTTATTTATTTATTTTTAATTCAAAGGGAAGCAAAGGAAGGAGGTAGAGTAACTTACCTCTTAAGTTGTTTGTTTGAAAATAATATGCAGAAAGGGAAAAACAACCTTCAACTAACAACTGTCTTCCTTGCCAGCTGCTTAATCTAAACATTAGCATATCACATACCTGGGTAAACTCAAATTGCACTGGGAACAGAGCGTTCTGTTCCACTTTTTCAGACCCTTGATGGAGGAGTCAAGTGAGAATTCTCTATGGGATTATATGGGCTTTCTGGGCTTTCAGCATATGCATTTAGGGCCACATTTTCAGTCCAACCATAACTCATCATACCACGACTGGAGGCAAAATTGTGCCTGGCTTAATTAGCACAAGTACTAATCAAGTACTAATGAAATTTGCCCACAAGCAGTTCTTCAGACTAGGGCACAAGTAGTGCACACAATTTCCGTATATATCACTTAGCATGTCAGCACAAAAGGAGAGAAGTAATGAACAATTCCTCCCTAAAATGTGCTTCGGGCTAACTACAGGCAAACATCATCTCTACCCAGAATTAATCCATTAGTTTCATGAGTGTAAACTCCGTAAGTCCTAAATCTGCAAACTGCATCCCAATTTTCCACATTAAGTTGCAAATTTATGAAAATATAGAGAGTGTTATCAATGAAGACACTTCATTCTCACAGATTTATGAACTTTTTAAGACCTAGATTTGGAAATGAGTTTGATCTGTAATGTACCTTACAATATATAGGCGGTCTTTCAAGCTAAAACATCAGTTTTTAAGAGGTGGCAATAATGTTGGAAAACAGGCCTATCTGTTTAAACTCAGAATAATGACAAAAAGGAAGCCCAATTTTATCTCTTCCATCTACCATTAGTTGTCTTCTGTGTTTTAAATCAGTTATTAGGATCTGTCCAAGCATATGAGCTTATTTACAACATAAATATTAATTACACTAAGGAAGATACCTTCGATCTATCAGTTAAGTCATACCAATAAGAGATGTAGTAAGCACATTGAATAAGTATTTACATAGTCAAACTTCACACAGAGGAAATATTTTTGCTGTGGCATCTCATGATTCTTTGCCAAAAATAAAATTCTGGGTCATCCCATTAAGGGAGACACAGCAAAGCAATAATTAATTCCCAGAGAAAGGTCACATTAAAAAGCCAAGCAGAAAATTAAGAAAGGACCCCACAAGGACCAAATGCTGCCATCTCTTCTACCCAGTAAACTATCCTTCCTCAAAGACTGTTATGTTTCTCAGGGGAAAGGATCTCACCTCCATTTGAACAGGTACAAGGGCCAAATGACAGATTGTTCTCTTTATGGACTACCAGCAGACATCACTTAAAAAATAATAATCATTGGCAAGTGCTAAAAACCAGCCAATTCACATAATTTGGGAGAGAGGAGAGCAAATAATTCAGAATCTGAGTAACTCAGACATAACCTGTTACCTGTGGTTCTATGTAGTAAAAACCTCCTACACAGCTTCCTGAGTTAAGGACAACAGATTAATTTTGACACTGACTTCTCATGCCCTTTCAAAGATGCTATTTTCTGAGTATTATGTTATAATATTCACTTTTTCCATTTATAAACAGATCTAACTTATCTCTACAGAATAGCAGATAGGAGAAAAAAAGAATTTCTTGTCATTATGAGTTTTATTTTCTTGGTTAAATAAAGGTTTGTGAACTATAAAGACTGTACAAGTTTAACATGTTGTAAAAACAAGAAAAATTCATGCGGACTGCAGCCATTAACAAAATTTAAGCCTGACATTCTTCAAAGGAACCAAGGGCCCCATCTGCTGATGCTTAAATGTACTACAGTAGCAAATGGATTAAAAAGAACATACAGAAAAAGAATTTGTTGAACTAAAATACAACTAAAAAGCATGAAACTGCTGAATCTGGAGAGAAGAAGGCACCTGTAGAAGTCAGAAAATCTGCCCCTCTCATCCTCTTCTGTATTAGTCCGTAACTGTGTGGAAGTCATTCTGTATAGATATGTAGTTATTTTGTGTGTGTGTTTTTGTTTTGCTTTGCTTTAGTCCTCAGGAAAGGAGTTTCAAGCATATGACATTCACTAGCCACCACCTCTCTACTAAAAGACCTTCGGTTGGAGCAAGTTCTCTCATTCTGCTTACTGGTGACTCTTGTTTTAAAATGACTTTGAATGGTTTAGGTCTTAATGGGTTTTGATGCTGCCCCTTGTGATAATAAAGAAGACATTCTAATCACTTCCCAGCCTTATCTTCAACTTGAGATCATTCTAAGTCCTTTTTCTGAAGCTATTTTGTTTATGACCATAGTAGCAACTAAGTGAATATGCAAAGCATAAGAGAAAGACTCTAGAAAGGTTAAAACAATGAGAGTCTAGTTGTGGCTGTGTCAAATATTCACTATTTAAAATTTCTCTGCCTAGTTCTACTCACCTTAAAAATAAGGTATCAGATTGTACAAATTTTAATTCCTTTCCTCCTAGCTCTAAAATTCATTATATTATATAGAAGGGTATAGAGAATATCATATATATCTTAAGATCAACATAGCACATTGCATACACTAGGAGCTCCATAAAAATTTGTTGAGCAATTCCTAAGTAATTTGCAGGCAGTAAAAATTTTGCTTTCTAAATTATTTAGAAGAATATACTATATGGTAGGTATTTGTTCAAATAATGAGTGAAGTGCTATATTTCCCAAACTACCCTTCTCTATTAGTTAATCCTCCTACATCGTTAGGGTCAAAAGGAATAAACTTTACTGGGCGTCCAACAAGGTCTTAGGTTGGAAGCACATGGTAACTGGCACACCAGATGGTGTAGTCATCTGTAATTGGGGGATTGAATCTACATCCTTTTTGAGATGAACTCTTGATTTTCCTCTTTCACACTTGCTCCACCTATTCAACTTCTAACTGTCCTTTTTCTCAGTCATGAAGATGGACCATTTCTCTACCTCTTAACTTGAGTCATTTAGTTCTCTCATATCTTGTTCCTAGGTACCTCCAACATAACAACTCCTTCTGTTTCAGCTCTTTTCTGACACCTCTCCCCCAGAGTGATTCTCTGGTTCTTACCCATCTCACTATGACACTACCATCCATTAACTTGGTTAAACTGAAACACTAGCATTTCCCTCTCACCATCACATCTTAATGAGTTACCAAGTATAGTTGATTCTATGTATTATTTCTTTAACATATTATCTCCTCTCCACTTCTATCTGCAGTGGCAATTCTTTTAATCTCTTGCCTGAACTATCCTCCTGCCTCGTGTCTCTCCCTCCAGTCCTGCCATGTTTATATACATCTTTCATCTGCCCCCAGGATGATGTACCTAAAATGTGACCTTGTCATTTCCCAGCAGAGGACAATGGTTTCCCATTACTTTCACTATGCATTTTAACCTGGATACTACCTGCTCTATTCTTATATCCCACCACTCTGGACTTAACTATTAAAGTTCCAGGAAGACAAAAGTATATGTGGTTCAGTCCATGAAATATATTTCTTCCTGTCCCAATTCTTCACTCATGCTATTTTCTCTGCCTAATATAGCTACCCACTCCTTATTCTCCTCGCCAACTTTAATTAAACCTTAGAGACACTGCTTGGGTGCCATCTTCCATAGGAGTATGCTCCGACTACCCCTAGATGTGGCCAATGTTTCTATTCTATGACCTAAAAACTTCTGTGCACCATCATATCCTAGCACTTGAAAGGCTAAGTTTGAAGAAGAAATATCAACATAGTGCCTGTGCAATGCCTCCCTCTGTAGCCTTTGATGAACAAACAGCTCTTAGAACTGTTTCCCATGTGACCTCACCTTCCTGTCACGGTTGATTAAATTACAGGTTGGCAGTGTGTCGAAGGGCAGCCACAGTTGCTTTGAAAAGCATGAACTGGACCAAATCCTTTCACGTTTCTAAATATTTTGAACTAAGGAACAGAGAACGTTAGGCAAATTCTGAAAGCCTATGTTGTAGAGAAAAATCATGACTGGTCCTGCACAAGAAAAATTTTAAGCAAGGAGAAACCACAAGTAAGCAGAAGGTGTGAGATAAAGAAGTGAAAAAAGCATATGAGAACTTGTCACCTCCTACTTTGAAATGACTGAAATTCCCCAGGGCCACCTGGATCCAGAACAATCCTTCAATCCTTGCTCTTTCTGAAGTCAAGAGACTCAGCTTTCCATTGGTTGTTGTATGCTTATCCCTTATAATAATCTCTCTAACAAATAAAGAAGGAAGAACTAAGTCTTAGCTCTAGAAAGTAAAGGAATCTAATCGAAATAGCACTGAATATTTCTTTTTTCTCATTGGTCTCTGCCACTAGACAATAGGCTTCCTAAGGGTAAAGAACAGATATAGAATCTGGAACATAGTAAACATTAAATAAAACAGATATTGTGATCCAGGAATGAGAAACCAAAAAATAGAAGGCTATAGGAGGCAGATGAAAGGAATCTGCTGTCAGAAAGCTTAGATTAGCTATTAGGGAATTTATATAAAACAATAAGAGAGTATAATTGTCTCATCAATTACTTACAGTAAAGAGACTTTGTTTTTACAGATAATTATGCACAGGAAATTTTTCCACAGTACTATCTTGTGAAATATGGAACCTGAAATTTGATGCTAGGTGCAGTTCTTGATTACACTTTTATAGATTAAGTAAACAAGAATTAATGATCACCTACTATGTGCTTAGCACATTGCTACATACTATGAAAGATACAAAACAAAAAAAATACAAAATTCTTTTCTTAAGAGTCTTATTTTCAGCAACTGTTCTTTATAGTTTCATTACCACCCCGCTCAATGATCTTTACCAAGTATTTTGAAACTAATTTAATAATCTATACCTTACTCATACTAAAAGCTTTCTTAAAAATGGAGTATTTTAAAAATTCCACAGGTTTTAGATTCTTGATCCAGTTAATGTAGTAAAGAAATGGTGAAATATTATCAGCAGAAGACTTCATTTTTTTTTGACTACTTCAGCCATAATAAAGAGATTACGAAAATTCTAAATGCCTTGCAACTTAAAGCATATAAACTCTATTTTTCAAACTATATGAATAGCTGGAAGAAGCAACTAAGAGTAAAGGCAAGCAGGGAATTGTAGAATAAAACTTTCATAAAGTCTCTGAGATGTCTAGTGAGGAAGTCTCAGGGCTGACTGTTAGGATGATTTAAAACCTTAAACACCATTTTGTTGACACATAATTCTTTTATATATTTTCAGTTTATAAATTGTGAACTCCTCTAAAAGAAACACAGTTTTTCACAGTGAAAACAATGAAAAAAAAAAAAGCCTCTAAATCTTATTACATTTTAAGCACTAGATAACTTTGCAAGCGGGTAACCAAGTTTATGAAATCATGCAGGCCAGCACTCTGTGAATCAGTGTGGTGGGAAGCATTTTCTGAATAGACTTTCTATTGACACATATCTAACCATTTTCACATTAAATATTTTTTCTTATGGTTGTTAATGTGCCTAGAAATATGGAAATGTGAAAACTATAGATTCTGTGGCTACAAATTGGATAGTAACTAATACAGACACGGTTGGGTTTGTTTCCTCCATGTGGGATCCTGAGAAGTTTTGAACAACAGCCAATGGGTTGGTTTTTGCTCCTCTGAAGGAAGCCTGTCTTGTTCAAGATCTTGTTTCCACTAAATATAATATTAGGACAAAGGTGGGGCTTTTTTCTCTATTACATTAGAGGAAAATATGATGCCCAACATATATTTATTGACTGTTTATTGAATAAATTTAAATATGAAAGAAGTAGTAGAAGATAAAGGATGTGGTAAGAATTTTGGCCAGAAGCATTTTTTTTTTCAGATTTTCTAAAATTTCTTATGCTCAAAACCTACCTTAGTTGGCTTTCATGATATTTTGTACTGTATGAAGAGAACAATTAGTGTTTCCTAAGATCAGGTAAGGTTATTTGGAAAAATCAGATGACCATAATTGTTCATTAATTCATTTACTCATTTGTTCAACAAGTATTTGCCCAGCCCCTACTATGTGTCAAGCACTGGAAATATAGCAGTGAACAAAACAAAGCTGCTACTCTCAGGGAGCTTACATTCTAGGGGGAGAAACAGACAACAAACAAAGAAACAAATAGCTACATACCTCAATGTCTGTTGGTCTTAAATACACTGAAGAAAAACAAATCAGAGAGTGATAGGAACTACAATTTTAGATAGAGTGGACAGGGAGACCAAAGATACGGAAGAAGTATAAGAAGAAGCTATGTGGGCATCTGGGTGATATAGTAGGAATAGCAAATACAGAGGATCTGAGCAGAGAGCATGTGCCATGTGCTCCAGAAACAGCAAAGAGACCAGCAGGCGGAAGGTTAGGAAAAGAGCAGGAAGCCAGAATAAAGAAAGGCTTTGGAGGCCATTGTAACATCTCTGGTTTTATGCTAAGTGTGTTAAAAAGCCATCGTCATAGGTACTCAGACTTGTCCTTTTATAGGTACAATTAAAAACTTGAGAATGAATACTCTCAGGTCAAATGCATCAAACAGGGTTCACACTATCAACTTCAGGCTCACAAAAACCATTTTTCAATCAATTTTCCAAATGTAATTCCAAACTCTGCACTTGGGGAAAAGTAGACATTTTTCTTTAACCATGACAATCAATCAAAGGTTTATCAATGACAGACCTTATTTAAAAAAAAAAAAAACTGACAGCTTCCCATCTGTAACAGGTATTTTCAGGATCCTATTAAGGGTTAGCATCAGGAACAAGCCATTGACCATCCCAACTCACAGAAGCCCAAGATGGAACGAGGCTTTGCCGAAGCTTGGCGTATCCCAGGTCAGCTCACACTGAGAATCCAGGGTAGACATAACATCTATCCTGAATAATTTTTTGGACCTAGTTCAAAAAAGCATATAACTGATGAAGATCCGTTTTTGAAGAGAGTATTTTATTACTTTGAACACATCCTAACTGCAAATAAAGCATTTCTAAGTGAAAGTACTTCTTTAATGACTCATTAGTAATAAATAACATCCGTATGTATATCAACAATTAAAATATCCTAAACGAAATATCCAAAACGAAATGCTGATGCCTTTAAAATGGCACCAATTTTTGTGTTAGGGGAGGCTAACAGCTATTTTTTAAAAATTGCCAAATCTCAGAGGCCTAATATAGTACAATGCTACCTCTTGTCCGCGTCACAATCCAGGTTGACAGCCAGGTCTCAGCTTCATGCAGCCATCCAGCATCCAGTCCCCTCACACTTCATTACTCTGCTCTCTTCTAAGTCCCTGGAGGCCTCTTCATTCAACTAGTGGGTGGGAAAGTGAAAACATGTAAGACTTTCACTCCACTTTTCTGCCAATGTTAAGGAACCCCACTTCTTCGATATTCCTCCATCTTCTCTGGTCACTCTTTCTTAATCTCCTTAACCGATTTCTCTTCTCATTAACTTCTCAATGTCAAAGGGTTGGTGGAGAGGGGAGCTAGATATCAGTCCTGGAGTCTCCTCTCTTCTCTATCAAGAGTTATCTTTTAGTAAAATAGTCCAGTTACATGGCTTTAAACACATCTTAGTATTGAAGCCTCCTAAATATACATATCTATTTGGACTCTTCTCTTCAATTTCCAGACTTGTGTATCTACCTTATTATTCAACATCTCCACTCATATGTCTAATGAACATATTAAATATGAACATATTAAAGTCAACACATTCAAAGCTAAACTCATGAGCTTCTCCCAAAATCTGTTCCACTTGCAATCCATCTATGTCAATTGATAACTCCTTCTTTCTAGTTGCTATGGCCAAACCTTTGCAGTCATTTTTTGATTCCTCTTTTTATTTTGCATCTCTGGGGCTTGAATCTTGCTCTGTTCTCAGGAACTTTAATTGCCAATGCTTTATATTTTTCAAGTCCTCCCACCCTTTTCATATGTACGCAGACTGCTGCATTAATTTAATCAGGGTTCCCAAGAGAGGTAGAATCAATAGAAGATATCTATGTTTACATCTGTATCAATATCTGTATCTGTACCTGTATCTGTAACTATGTCTATATCCATGTTCAACTATATCTGTATCACCTATGTCTATATTTGTATTATGTATATCTATTTTTGTATCTGAATCTATATCCATATCTATATATGTATCTAGAGAGAGAGATTTTTAAGGAATTGGCTCACGAAATTATAGAGGCTGACAAGTCTGAAATCCAGAGAGCAAGACAGCACGCTGGACATTCAAGTAAGAGATGATGCCAATGCTTGATTCCTCAGCATGGCACTTTGGTTTTCACACTCCGGACCCAACCTTTCTTTCCAACTTTACCTTTCTACTTTGTTCTCTTGTGCCGTCTAACCAAGCCAAACTCTTCATTTTTGTGAGACTAGTACCTTTCATGTCATTGATGGTACTGACTGATCACTTCACCCTGATTTGATGCCTCTTCCAAATGGTTGCACTGTCATTGTCTAATACTACGCTTCTCTTCCCAGCCCATCTTTAAAACAGCTGGCTGTCAGGGACAGTTAAGACATTCAGTATTATTCTATAATTCTAAAAATTATGTGCATGAAGAAAGGAAGAGGATTGTGCTCAGAAGAGGGCACAAGGAAACAGGTTTAAAAGTAGAATGGAAAACAGTGATCTAGAACAAGGTCCATAGTTGCTCTCTCTTCTAGAACCAGCTTCACCATTTCTTGAGTTTACTCGGTTTTTCTTGTAGTGTGAAATTCATTGGAAATGTACCTCAAAACCCTTTTGCATAGCCTTGTGTTCAGGAATCCTGGAAAAGCTGCAATTGCACATTGTGTGTAAGGCTCAATTTCAATAGCCAAAAGACCCTGGCTTCCATAAGAAGACAGTGCTGTACAGAAAAAAAAAAAAGCTGTGACAATGCAGTTGTTAGATTTGCTAAGACTGCATGCTTGCCAAATTTTACTTCCAGATGCTTAGGAAAGGGAAAATTGTAATTCCAACTGGTCAGTGGTCAGAAGGTAATATTCAAAACATCCTACCACATGGATAAACAAGAAAATAATTAGAAATCAAATGTTAGAGAATTCTGCAGTGAGAGTGAATGTAATCCACAGGATAAACAACACTTGGTTGACATTTGACTGAATAAATTAAAACCCAAAGTAATTTGAATAAAAATTCAAGACATGTATCAGAGAAGTTCAAGACAGGAGACAAAATATAAAATCTTGCTTTTGCCATCTGAGCTCTATTGGAGTTTATAGGCAGGCCTGGAAAAAAAGGTCAAAGGCCTTCCTACATCACTATGGGTTGAACTTCATTGTACAGAGCCATAACTTGACTCTTGAGAAATCCACTAAGCTGAAATGTGTGCATTCAAGATAGTGTATGACTGAAATTACCATACTCAGCAAATAAAAAGTCAATCCAAACCATCTACCCTGTCTCATGTTTCCTTGAAACAAGATTAATAATAACAAATCAGAGACATTCTACTAGGCTTTCATTACTCTCTGTAAAAGAACGACAATAACCAACTATCCAGGTAAGGTGCCAGATGTCTAGCACATGCATTTAGCACATGCGCGTGCATGTACACACACACAAACACACGTGTGTGATTCCTTTCTCTGGATAATAAAGACTCTAATATCATGAATTTTACAGAATTGACTCTACAGTTGACTTTATTACCCTACAGCAAATATTTTCTTCAACAGAAACGGTTCTATGAAACTTTCACAGTTTGAGCTTTTGTGCTTTTAGTTTACGGAAAAGATCAGTCATCTGCAAATCTGATTCCTCACCTTGATAATATTTACTGCATCACAGACACACACACACACACACACACACACACACACACACACACACACACAATGTAGAATTTTGCTTAAAAGAGGATTTAAAAAAGTAACTGAGCTGATGGTTATATCACTGGAGTGACCACAAGGCTCTGAATTTCAGCTTGTCTGATATAAGATGATTGAAGCAAGCTGAAGTCCTGAGCCTTATGGTCATCCTAGTGATATACTAAAGTGCTGCACTTGATATTGAGAGAAAAAAATATACTGCTGCACTTGGTATTTAGAGGGAAAAAATCACAGATACTCAGAATTCTGAGTGGAGAGAATACAAGATAAAAAGTTCACTCTGGTGACCAGTGAGAATGCAGCAACTCAGTGATTGCACAGAGTGAGCCAGGCCATTGCTTAATACATCAAATCCATCAAGAAAAATAATTACATCCATATCAATTATTGGTCTATTAGAAATAAAGACCTGGTGGAAGGACACTGTCCAAAGGTGATTGTCTAGTGCTTTAAAAATAAATGTCTTATCTCTGCCTTGGCATTTTCTGTACCATCAAAAGGCCATTATCCTATGACAGTTCCATTCCACAGACATTAACATTAGATACCAATTTTTTCTAAGGGCTCTTTACAATGCTTTGTCTCATTTGGTGGGTTTGCCAAACGTTCTTCACTTTTCATTAATAAATTGACCCTCACAAATCCCTTAGGACTCTAGGGAAAATTAAGTTTCATTCTTTTTTCTTCTACTACTCTAATTAATACTATTAAAAATGAAACAATGATATCAATAGATCAATCAAGTCTAGTAAATTAGACAGCACGATTTAAATGAAATAACATTAAATGGAAAACTATATTAATAAATATAACTATATATATAACAACCATATCTCAACAGTTATGCTAAGATC
The DNA here is from genome assembly GCA_030015415.1 of Cynopterus sphinx. Taxonomy (NCBI): domain Eukaryota; kingdom Metazoa; phylum Chordata; class Mammalia; order Chiroptera; family Pteropodidae; genus Cynopterus; species Cynopterus sphinx. The sequence continues at coordinate 69,619,524 of CM057387.1, read as the reverse complement.
ATTACATGTATTTTATTTATGCACACAATAATCCAACAAGACAGGTGTTATTTATCTAGTTTATAATTTATCTAGGGAACTAAGTCTTGAGGAGTAACTAAATGCTGAAGTCAGAATCTAGGTCTGTTTGACTTCAGAGCCTGAGCTTGCAAACATTCTGTCTTATTGTCTTTTAGGTGGTTTATTTTAGGACTGTCCTAAACACTGATCTCTGGCAAATCATATAGGCAATCTGCCTCTGTTTCATACTGGTGAAAGTTAAAATAGATAAAACTAATTGATCTCACAGTCCCTCCTCAGGTGATCTTAACTGCTTAGGTGGTCAACAAGACTAGAAGTTATATCTTTAGGGTATGATTAAACATAGTGGCAAAAAATAAAATTGTGTCATAAGAAGGAAGAATAATATCTCTAAAATCTTACTAGACCATGTTATTTTCTAGCTTCTATCTTTTCAGTTGCTCTATATGAAAGTCAACTCATCCTTTTTGAAAATACAATATAGATTCCCATCCTCTGCAAAGAGTCCTAGGGAGGTCTATTCCAACAAAGTACTAGAGCCACGTGTGGAAATAATGCTGCAAGCTTTGGTTCCCAAGTTCATTTAACATTTCACTTGTTTATAACTCGACCCTTCATTTGATTTTACTTTTTTAATAGAAAAATGCAGCTTAATTCTCTCGAGTGTATGGGTCTGCAATAACCAGCCCATTGCCTATGATAACCTCTACAGGGCTCAGATGAAAGAGTGTTGTAACTAAGTTATTATAAACCCCAGAGGACCTCCACATAGAAGTTTTTGTCAGTAGCTCCTAAGAAGAAAATCAACTGCTTCATTTCTTCCCAGATCCAAGACTGACTTTCCACAAGTGCAATCAAGGGTTAAGGGTAAAGAAAAGATTTCTAGGCATTTATCCTGGATGGAGAAAGAAGGTTTCCTTAAAACTTTATAGACTAGTACAAATTAGTTTTCCCATTTTACAAATAACAAAGACAGACTAAGAAAGATTAAGAATCAACAGCACTTAGGAGCAGGAAGGAACTGTGGGAACCTATTTGGCCCAACTCATTGCCTTCTGGCAAGTGAGTGTCAAAACCTCTCAAGACAAGTGAAGAGATCTGACCTTTTAAAAATGTAATTTTTTATAGAGTGGTTGTCCAATCATGGGGAAAGGGAAGAAAGAGAAAACTTTAGTGAGGAGCCCAGAGGCAGACCAAGTTTTCTTTCTCCCTTTCCTGTTCCGCTTCAGGTAACAGCCTGAAACAGCAAAATGGTCCTCCCCAGGGTGAGGTAGATGGCCCTTGTGCCAGCCCCTCCATTTCCCAATGTGCTCCATCATGGCTTCACACCATGATAACCACAGCCTCCCTCAGTGTTTAATTCAGATGTTTTTGCAATTTAGTTTAAATATAGTAAAAATGTTATTCATTTTTTCTATTAAAAATTATAATATTAAAACATTTAGCTACTTTTCAATATGATTTTATTAATTTTATGGGCCCAAACATCGTTTTATAGAGATATTTCAAATATACACTTTCCATTATGGTGTCAATGGAAAATGTGTCTTGGTACTGAGGAACTAATTTGCACAGTAGCTTTAGGAATTCATGTTGTACAGGTTGAGGAATCCTACATAACCTACATGTAGAGTGTTTTGAATATAATGTAATGATGGAAAAGGGGAGACAGGGATATTTAAACAAGATCAGTTAAAAGTTAGGCTAATTTCCCTCATTGTGAAGAGTTAATCCCAAATAAAAGTGAGTGATCAAAGCCTTAGACTGAATAAAAACTTCTCCCATGAACGGGGAAAAGAAGAAAGTAAAAGGAAGGAGGAAGTAAGGCAGGGAGAGAGAAAGAAACTATTTATTTGATTATGTGTAATTCCAAGTTCCGTGTGCCTAGCTATTTCTTCAGGTAAAGTTTTGTACAAATAATTTGTGGCATATGCCCATAAAACATAAGTGAAAGAAAACTAAACCATCAAATTGCATTAAAGCTCTGATCTGACAATTTAAGAAAAAGATATTCAGAGTGAAGATTGCTTCTCAATCCTTTAATCATCTGTTGTGTCCTGACATTCTAGGGGTCTCAGAAGAGTGCATGACAAATAATATTCCATATGTGCAGTTAAAACTATCCGCAACAAGAGTAAGAGACAGCTGAAGCACCCTGGATCTAAGTGATTAATACCAACACAGTGAAGCCACTCCTTCAGTGACCTACATTATGGATAAAGTCCTACACACACACACACACACACACACACACACACACACACACACACACAAATGCATGAGTTGGACTGCTTCTGGGACCCAAGGATGCTGCACTGATCTCCACCCTCCTGAAGAAAATGCTCACAGTTCACTTACTGTACATGTCTGTCTAGAGGTTTATGCCCACAATCATTGATTATCCGCCTGTGAATTCTCCAAACGAGAATCCAGCATATAACCCCATCCTTACCAAAGTCTAACTATTGAACTAATATAGATTAACTAACAGGTTTTTTTTTTAGTTGCAATGAGAAAAATGAGTTTCCCAAGGCATCTTACAGTATAGTCCAAAACCAGATATAAGTGTGTTTTCTGTGCTTCTGTATTATCTGTGCCCTCCCAAATGCTAAGATATTTTAGGAAGTGATGCTAAAGACAGGCAGCCATTGTCATGGCTATTATATTGTGTGTGGTTTACCATAAGACACACACAAGTACTCAAATATACATCATTTTTATCAAACCTGCTCCTATGCATACTGCAGACAGTTGAGTTACTAGGCAGGATAACACACTGTATAAGCTCTGAGAACATTTTGATATAGATAATAAAAGAAAATTGGAAATTACCCATTATAGTATATAAAAATAAGTGGATTTGGTGCTTATTAAAAACACCACACATTGCTACCGCTAGATATCTACTAGCACAATATGTATATAGTACGCCTGCTCTATTGAGCTTTGTTTTAAATATTAGGTCATGAAAGGGTAAATTCTTTCCTAGATCCATACTGGGAATTTATGTGTGTGTAGGCGCTACTGGAATTTCTACAATGTTGTGAAGTGACATAATAAAAATCGTAAGATTTAAGAGCATCCCCAATCAGTATAAAAATTATTCCAAACAAGTTAAAATATATTCAGATCCTACGGGAAAATGTTTTAAAAGTTGTGCTTTATTTAATGAGAGCAATGTTTTGCTACAAAGGGAATCATTTTTATGCTTCAACAACCAAATATTTCTGTTATATGCACATGTGACATGAATGTACAATTTGGGACGGTTATTCAGAGTCAAGATCCTAATATTCAGTATTCTGTATCCTATCACACAGCACCCTTTCTTAATCATACTGTATATAGTTGCTCATATAAATTCTGTAACTAAAAAAAAGGAGGAAATCTAACAGAAAATTTCTTGCCAGATGGAGAAAATTGAAACATTACCCTTGTTTCTTTGCCAGCACAGATCCATTTTGACAAGCTGGAAATGATTTATGGGGAAAAAAACATATTTACACTGGCAGAGATGTTATTAATTGCCATACAATGTTCGCATTTTGCATTGTTTTGTATATGATTACTTACAAGGCTTAAATATACAATCCAAATATGCTTTTTTTTTTGCATGCTGATTATATGACAGACAAACTTACAATACATGATTCATGCTATAAATTTCATTTAAACCTTCACAGACAACAACACAACAAAGACATGACAAAACAGCAAACCCACCAACAGCATTCAGAGAAAACAGGTCATTATATGTGTGCATATATACACAGGCATACACACAAGGATGCAAATGATTTAAAGAATTATGTACATGGGAGTTGATGAATAATATAACACTCTCACATAAAAATATTACTCTTATTACTTTTCAGAGAACCATTGCGACATGAAACTACTACTAAAATAAGGCTTCAAAATATTTGAAATGAAAATATTAAAGCAATATATAATTTCTAAGTTAGAGAATGTTGCATGACAAAAATCTACTAGATGTACTAACTTCCATTACAGTAGTTTGGAAGGGTATTTTTTTTATATTTTATTTCAAATGGTTTAAAAATAATAATATCTTTGTAGGGTAATCTTTCCCTCATATACTTATATGGTTATAGGAAAAAGAAAAATTAGGCTATTTAGTAAGAATAAAAGTGACTGCCATAATGACAAGGCAATTTATCATAGACACTGACCATTAGCTGTCTACCTGGTTATTGCTCTTAAAATACTGTCACTTTTTTTACATTAATATAGATGGATATACTTATTACTACTTGCAATTCCAGATTTTAATCTCATATTGAAAAGATGCTTTCATCTAACAGCTACTTTGTCCAGAAATCATTTACAATATATCTATGTCCATTGAAGACATTTTAAGATACCCTTATTTCTAGTTGTGGAAATTAATTCCAAAGGTCTCAATTTCGAGCAGTTATATCGCATTCTTATAAACATTTGTACATAACTGTCCCTTAGGTTTAATGTTTTAGTAGCACAGTCTCTCTGTAATTAGTTTTATGCTCCTTAAATATAAATCAGATGTACATTTCTATAAACACTTACTCTCTATAGTGTTTTGCAGAGTGTTCCCATTGTATTAGGTTACTCTAGGAGGCAAATAATTCTAAATATGAAACAAAATGGTGTGCATGTGCCAAAACTATAATTTAGCTGTTTATGATCTACTCAACTCAATTTTGCTTGGGAAAATGGATTCAATATGTCTATTTGAAATTAGTTCATAAATAAGAGCTTATTGTAAATGATTAGTGAGTATGATCCTGCTTACATAAGATTAATTCCGTCCAAGGTCACTCTAACTCACCGGGAATTTGGGCATTTGCCCAGTTACCCCCCTGTGGGTGGTATTCACTTTTCCAAAACGGGACACCCAAAAGGAAGCAGGATCATCCAGCTGCCAAGCATCACATTCAAGCTACTTATTTCACTTCTTCCTTCCTAGTAACTCCTGTAAGTTTCAGTCCCAGAGCAGCTGCGGAGAGGCCTGGCTTCATAGAATTTATTAGCTGCATACTCCTGGCCCTGTAACACTGGTTCAAAAAGCTTTCATTGAGCATCTACCTCATAGCTAGCATGCTCCTAAACATGAAGGAATGGCAGGAATCATAATACAAATCATTATTGTTGTTTTAATGAGGCCAATTTCCAATGGCACAGAAGACTGGTATCTTTTTATTTAGAGACTTTTTGGCATACGTCAGTTCAAATAAATAGATCTCGAAAGTAAGACTTAAATATGTAGTAAGTTTTTAAATATGTATGCTGGTTAATAGATGACTTAGAAAATAAGGAAACAAGACTGAAAGAGTGAAAAGAACAACTAAAGCATTTTTCTTTTTTCTGTCATTAGAAAGAATGCAGTCTTTAGATGGGTGTCATTAGAGGGACAGATGACATAGCATAATTATTAGGAACACGGGTGCCAGGGCCTGAAACTTAGCTCAACCACGTGTGAGTTACTTAACATTTTCTTTAATCTCTCCATGCTTCAGCCTCCTAATTGTAAAAAAGGGTTAATAACAAAGATGATGATGATGATGATATCTCAAAAGGTGGTGGTAATGATTAAGTCAGTTAATAAATGCAGAGAGTTTTGAACACTCATATACACAATTATTTTAAATTCTCAAGCACATGTGCCACCACTTTTATCCAGAATGCATTTGCTTCCCGGTAAGATCCTTTTAACGAGGTTAGAGAAGCAATAGGGTGCATTCCAGTAGCACATAGTGACACGACAGAAAGACCTGAAGGAGGCATTTGTCAGATACGTGTCTGCTAGCCCACCTAGCATGCGAACGAGCACCTTCCCTGTGTGAGAGCAATTCCAAAAGACAAGAAAGTCAGGGTAAAGAGAGAAGAGTAATTTCTTTCTCCCCTCCCAGATACTAGGTTGTAGGCATGTGACCCAGACTTGACACAGAGATAGAGTAGATGTTGGCAGTGGTTGTGGGTGGGTTGCCCAGAGATCCAGGGGCAAGTAGGCACTGGCAGCAGCTTCAATAGTAGACTCCCAAATTAACCATTTCTGGGGCATTTCTATAGGATTTGCTGCCAAATATTCTTTGACTCCTGTCTCTTTTTTTTAGCCTGTTTCTTAAGAACTTCATGGTTACTCTATGATATCCTTGATATCCTTCTAATACATTCCTTTTCTGCTTCAGTTAACTAGATTAGGTTGCTTTAGTTTACAATCAAGAACATTGATTAGTACAAGGATAGAGCCAAATGCCTACGTGATTGTTACCCAAAATCTTAATTGTCTGAAGTCTGACATCCAGTGATACTTCCTGGCTATGTGACTTTGGACATACTACTTGCTCCCATATCCTGTGAATAATGACAGCAACTATTTCAGGGGATTGTAGTGGGATTAAATTAGATAATGAATGTAAAGTGCTTAGAAGAGTACACAGCACATTGTGCTCAACATAGGTTGCCTATTATTGTTCACTATTATTAATGAAACAAGGGTAACAAATGAGACTGAGACTTTGTAGCAATCATTTTATCTTGTCTTAAGTAACATGACTCACTACTATACCTCATCAATGGAAATTATTCGATCTTATTTTCATAGCTTCTTTATAATTGTCTGATATAACACATATAAAGGAAAGATGTTTAAGAAATACTTTTGTAAACACATGCATCATTCCCCCACGTTAGACATTACACAGCTTCACAGACACATAACTAAAAGTTGACTTTTATTATCTGTCCTCTTATATCTCATAAATAGACCACAGACTCAAATGAAAGAAGAAACTGATCTTATATATCCTGTGTATCCTCCCAATGTTGAGCACATAATAGGTGTTAAATATACACTTATTGATTGATAGCTCAGCATTTAATTTGATTACAAGAGCCATCTGGGCCACTAAGTGGTATAGTTTGCACCCAACCATCTGGAACTTCCTCTGACCTCAGTCTGCTCCCCATTATCTAGGACCAGTGACACAAACCACAAAGTTACCCAGCAAGATGGAGGCATGGTCCATAATGATCTGCCTGGCTCGGGAGGAGAGAGCCAATTCAACTTTCTTCTCTAAGGCCCTTATACTTTATCTTATACTGTTAAATAAAACAGAACCAAACCAACTTTTCAGGACAGAACTAGCCAGGGATTGTAACGGTTTTCCTAAGCAAGTTCCAGTTCAGCGCTCTACTTATCCAGGTTGCAGGCAGCTGTGAGATTTCCTCTTCTGAGCCCCTCAAGAAACACGGGAATGATGAGCTTCAGTATCATTTTTTCTCCTTTGGGAGAATACTGTCACTGATTCCTCTCAGCATACACTTTATTATTGTCCAAGTTCCCAAAGGCACTTGAGAATATGTGATTAAAGAAATTCCCCACTGTCATATATATAATAAATCTAACTGGCTTTATTATCTAGCAAGGTTTTTTTTTCTCCTTTAATCTAATACTTCCTGCCTAGAAATAAAGCCACTCACCAAATATCCCTAACTCAACATCACTTTTCTGATGTTGAACTGGGAGTATTCAGGTCAAGTGCCAAACTGCCAGCACATCAGCTATTCCCAGATTTGGTTTGCATGAAAAGACTCGTATATGTGATGACTATTCTAGTGTCATATATACAAATAGAATTCAGAATTCCCAAGCTTGCAAAGCAGAGGTTAGATTTGAAGGCAATAATAGCAAAAAATACTTTTCCTTCATTCCTATTTAATGCTTCAATTCCATGTACCTATTTGTAGGTTGGAGAAGAACACCTAAAAACACTCCTTCCCTCTTCCACTGGTCTCCACAGGGTCAGGTTCTGGTAAGGGCTCTTTTCTGAGCTGCAGAGTGCCAGCTTGTTGTATCCTCACACTAATCTCATTCATGAGAGCTTCACCCTCATGAACTCATACAATCTTAATTACTTCCTAAAGGCCCGAGATTCTAACACCATCCCATTGTGCATGGTACGGTTTTAACAAATGAATTTTGGGGGAACACAACATTTATTCCATAACAACTTCTCATTCTCTTACTAATTTACCCTCAAACCTGTAGGTGGCAGATGGAGGGAATAGTCAGATCAAAGAAAACTTTCCAGGGCCCTCAGATCTGAACTCTGAGCCTCAGATAAGATGAAAAGCATGATGAAAATAAACACTCTCAAACCCAGAGATCCAGTTTTCTAGTAGCAATTTGACAGTTTGAGTTACCTACTGATTTTTCACCGTACACACCTTTTTGTCAAAGGACTTTTCTCCTTCCATTGTAATTGCTGTCTCCTTGCCCATCTCTTCCAAGCAAATAAGAGCTCATTATCAATTTTCATGTCCTCACAGCCTACCATGGGACCTGATGTATAATGATTAAGATAGATTGCAAAACTAACCATGAATTCCTCCTATTCATGTATATACCAACCTCCTTTTCACAAAAGTACTTTGCTGCTCTGACCATCAAGAGTAGAGTTGCTTTCCCTGCTCCTTTAATCCAGGTTGACCTTATAACTTGTTCTGACCAATAGAATGGGGCAGAATTACAGTGTGCTGATTCTAAGCCAAGATTTCCAGCTTCTGCTTTCACTCTCTTAAAGTGATGCTGCTGCCTGTGAAGAAGCCTGGCCTAGGCTTTTTGAGGAGGAGAGATCCCATGGAGCAAAGAAGAGCCATTCCAGCTAAGAGCCTTTCACGAAACCCCTTGACAGAGAGAAACAACTGCTAGACAGGTAATGAAGCTTATTTAAGGCTTCTAGTTGCTGTGAATGTGATTCATTTATATTTGCCAGTGGGTGAAGAGAGGGGGCATTTATGTCACAGAAAACAAGTATACCTAGACTTTACGTAAGTAACCATGACAGAAAATTTTATTATTCATCTCAATAAAATACTCTTACATGTATGTACTTCATTCATCTACAGATCCTTATTGTTATCCCATTTTTCAGATGAGGAAACATGAGGCCTGAAAAAGTTCAATAGCTCTTCCAAATTCACTCAGTGAGAAAATGGCAGGTTTAACCCAAGATCTATCGAACTCCAAAGTTCTGCTCTTAAATAGTCTTTTGAAGTCCCATGTTGGATTACTTTTTGTGGTAGATGACAAATGTAAGGTTGCTACAAAAATATTTTTTAAGATTGTTTTTAAAATATTATTAGAAATGAGAGGATAAAATTGAAGCAAGTCTATTAGGTCCCTGAGGTTTTAAGATGTAAATAGATAATTTTAGTGAAATGCTAGTTGAGGGGCAAGGAGATCAACAGACAAAGTATTCAGATGGCAAGAAAGAAGTGGAACAAAAGGTGGAAAATATACAGAAGTGGGACAAAGGTAGAAAAAGAGTGGGGTGGAATACAAACCATGTAGATACCAGGACAGAGAAAGAAGGCTTAGGACAATGCACGCTCTCAGATGGCTATCATCGAGACCAACATCTAAAATTGGGAATGGGGAGAGCCACAGAAATTTTTTTTCCTTTTGCTGACAAGGGCTAGCCCAGCCTCTCCATTTTCATATAAAAGCTGTGTTTTAGGCCTAATTCATGAGCAAAATCACTAATGTCCTCCCATTATCTATTGATGGGCACTTTATACTTGTTTTACTGTTGCTTAATAAATAAATTGGAACATAGCTAAACTTGTTCAACAGCCAGTCATTAGTGCAGTTAGATGTACTGTTCAGAAAACTGAAGGGCTATTGACTCTGTTCAGTTTAATGAAGGAAAATGAGTCACGGGAGATCTGGGCAGGAATGACTCATAGCTACACCAGCAGCCTTCTCTCCATTGAAACTACTTTTCATCATTTATAGTCAGCAAGAAGCTAAAAGAATGTTGATGTTTCTTTTCTGAATGGTTAACTTCCTGAGTTCAGAAAGACTAAAACTGCGGACAACAAGAAGTCAATATTTCTATGGTAAGAGACCAATTATATAAAAAGCTAGCGGGTGGTCAGATTTCCCATTAGCCTTTCAGAAATGAAGTGTGACGCTGTCCTGAGAGGAGTCAGGAGAACATCTCCTAGGAGAATCTCCTGTTAACAAAGGTCCTTCTGATACAATAATGATCAGAAGGGAGACTCTTCTCAAAAATTGACCCAACATATACTGAATTCTATTCTAACATAATGTTGCTACAAAGTTCTCAAGTAGCTTCCTGGCTTGCCACAAGAGCAATTTCTCTTATTCCTGCCTCAGTCTTAGAGGAGAGACACTGGTGATAGTTACATGTTTCAATAGGGACAATGACAGGTGGGCTAGCAGTAGGATTCTTCAAGCTAAAGCTCTAGGTGGAAGTACATTCTTATGAAGAATAATGGTCCACCAGAGGTACAGGGTGATTTATAAGTTATACACAAGTCTTGACTTAGGGAAATAAACAAACAAAAAGTATGATTAGAAATATTCAGACACCAGATGGTTCTCAAGGTATAGATATTTTTAGACTTGGAAGTGAATTTAACGAAAGTTACCTTGGGTAATACCACATCTCTAGGGCTCTTGGCTTTTCCCCGATCTCAGTGATCCTGAGACCATCTTGGGAAATGTTTGGAACTCAGATTAGAACTTAATGCTCAAAGAATGATACACAACCAAACTGTAGATAAATGCAGGGAAACTTCCTCAAAATTTTTCTGAAGAGAGAAGCTTCTAAACATACTTTAAACTTCATAACTGTGGAGTTGATACAATGATGAGCAAAGCAGAAATGGCTCACGTGCTCAAGATGCTTAAGGTGTACTAAGGGATACCAACAAGTAGGCAGGTATTAATTATACACTATGATGAGAATTATGATAGAAACAGCACAAGATGTACATAGGAATAGCCCTTTAATACAGACTTCAAAACGTAGGTGAAGCTTTTTGTATAATTCAGGGTTCTCCAGAGAAACAGAACCAATAAGATTTATGTATATATATGGGGGGTGGGGGAAAGAGGGGGTATAGACTTATTGATTGATTGATTTTAAGGAATTGGTTTTTGTGATTGTGGAGGGTTGGTAAATCCAAAACCTGCTGGGGTAAGCTGCGAGACTGGAAACTTAAGGAGGAGTTTCAGTTTGAGTCTAAAGGCAGTCTCCTGGCATAATTGCTTGTCACTCAAAAGGGATCAGTCTTTGTTCTATCAAGGCCTGCAGCTGACCGAATGAAGGCCACCCACATTATGGAGGGCAATTTGCTTTACTCAAATTTTACTAATTTAAATGTTAACCTTTTCCAAAAACCACCTTTACTGAAACATCTAGAATAAGGTTCGGTCAAATATCTGAACACCATGGCCCAGCCAAGGTGACACATAAAATTATTCATAGAATAATTTAATTCATATCTATCAATACTTGTCTCTCCACTAGGCCCATTAAACAGTCATTTCTCAAGCCCCCCTTCCTCAGCCCCAGGCAACCACTAATCTGTTTTTTATCTCTACTCTGGATAATTCATATAAATGGAATTATATAATATGTGACCTTTTGTGTCTGACATCTTTCAATTAGCATAATATTTTCCAAGTTTGTTCATGTAGAAACATGCATCAGTACTTCATTATTTTTCCTGACTGAATACTATTCCATTGCATGGATATTGCCACATTTTGTTTAGCTATTCATCTGTTGATGGGTATTTGGGTTGTTTCTACCTTTTAGTTAATGTGAATGGATTTTGTATCGACATTTCTATACAGGTATTTCTTGGAGCACCCATTTTCAATGCTTAGGGTATATACCTAGGAGTGGAATTGCTGGGTAATATAGTAATTCTGTGTTTAACCTTTTGTGGAATTACCAAACTGTGTTCCAAAATAGTTATTTTACTTCCCTACCAGCTGTCAGCAACACTTGTAATTTTTAAAAAAATTATAGCAATGCTAGTGGGTATAAAGTGTTATCTCATTGTGGTTTTAATTTGCATGTCCTTAATAACAAGTGGTGTGAGCATCTTGTCATGTGCTTGATGGCTACTTTTTTATCTTCTTTGGAGAAATGTCTATTCACTTCTTTGGCCTATTTTTTAATTGTGTTGTTTATCTTTTTGTTGTTGAGTTGTGAGGTTCCTTTATATGTGCTGAATGATAGATCCTTACTATATACAGTTTCAAATATGTTCTCCCATTCTATCACATCCATTTTTGCCCACAATTTTATCCTCAGGACCTAGTACAATGCCTGGCAATAAATGTGTGTTGAATGAATGAGGAGGAAGGCTTGGAGACATGAAGAGTCTGTAGAAGGTTTAAAATAACAAACTCAAAGTTATTATCAAGTGCTAATTATAGCATGACACTGTGTTTATCTGAAAGTCACAATATAGGAACTGGGTTTAATGGGCCACACATAGGTCTTATTTACTAGAGTGATTTATTTGACTTTAAATGTTTTGATTAATAACCTTTTGATAATGTAGAATCGTAAACAGTGAAATCTGAGCATTGTAATACATTAAGAATAGAGCTTCAAGTAGAGGTTATAAGGACCAGCATGTCATAATGGTGCTCGTCTTTTGTTGGCATGATAGCAGTAATATTGCCTATGCTTGCTTTTATAATGCTTTTTCATCTTCAAAGTGCTTTTTGATCATTAATTAATAGTCATAATGCTATTTTTAGTTCTTTTATCGCATCCTTATTCATACTGGCATAAAATGGTTAAGGCAGAAAACACACACACGTACATACATGCAAAATAGCTTCTTCTTCTTTGTAGTAATGGAATACAAATACATTTGATTTTGTCACCAGTTAATATCTATTTTTAATCTTTTCAATTCCTAAAAACTGTTCTTTCTAGACAGACTACTAAACTCAACAGGAGAAACTATAGAGAAAAGCGAAATGGGACAGAGAATCAAATGTTCTCTTTGCCCTTTCTTTAGAAAACACATGGATTTAGAAAAGTTTTTTTTATACTAATATGAAGGGAGAAAAAGGCAATAAACAGCTGTAGTTAAAGAGAAAGGAGCAGCTTGAAAGACAAATCTATAAGACAAAAACGAACAGGTTAAGATTCTAAGAAATATTCTTAGCTTTTTAGAGCAAGGTAGAAACTTTGTGGTATGGACTCAGTAGTGTGCTGCCCAAATTCACACGTCGAAGCCCTTATACCTAGTACTTCAGAATGTGACTATATTTGGATATAAGGCCTTTAAAGAGGTAAAGGTAAAATGAGGTCATATAGGTTGGCCCTGATGTTCTTACAAGAAGAGGAGATTGGGACACAGGAACAGAGCAAAGACACAAAGAGAAGGCAGCCATCTACAAGCCAAGTAAAGAGAGGTCCTCAGAAAAAAACAATCCTGCCTACACCTTGATTTTCGACTTTTAGCTTCTTGGAATGTGAAAAAATAAATTTCTGTTGTTCAAATCTGTGGTGCTTTGTTATGGCAGCTCTAGCAAACTAATACACTGTATAGTTTAAACTTGCTTTATTATTACAACAAATATCTTTTCCAAAGAAATTCTATTTATATCTGTAACAAGCCTTCTAAATAAAAAGTTTTCTCCCACCTTGGCTGGGAAATGTTCTATTTTTCTAACTTGAATCTTCAAGTTAAGTTCAATCTTCAAGTTGTAGCTATTTCATGGAAATAATAAACCAAGAAGTGGATTAGTTTAAGCCCACTGGATTTTTTGAAATAATTTTAACTAATACTCAAGTGTCTTGAAACAATAATAATGTTTTTCTGCTTGTTTTGTTCCACTATATGAGTGTTCTCATGTTTATGAGAAGCAGAGCATCACAGCTGTCTTTAATCGGTATTTCTATACACTCTTAAAAGAATACATGTGTATACTGTCTTATAGTATACAAAGTGCTAATGATCCATTATCCCACTTAATCTTCACAATAACAATGAGATAAATCAAGGCAGATGGTATATTTTTTAACTGATAAGAAAACTAAAGCTCAGAGAGGGTAGGTCACTTGTCCAAGTTCACACAGCTGGTAAGAGTATTGTAGAAGAGATTTTTGTTATGTGCTGACCAAATCAATTTCATTTTCCTCCTAGACAACGTGTTGGCAAACCATGGCTCACTGGCTGAATCCAGCCAGCTACCTGTTTCAGTAAATGAAGTTTTTTGGAACACAGCCATAGAGCCTAACTTACTATCTGGCCCATTACAGAAAGTGTGTTTATTCCTGTCCTACACATACAACTAAACTACTTTTCCCTAAAATTTCTCTTGCAATCCAGTTCTGTCTTTCTTCCTCTGGGGCTAATCACAGAGGAACTAATAAAGGATTCCAAGGCTCTAGGAAAAGGCAGAGCCACCAGATGGAGGGAGGTAGATTGCCGAAGAGCAGATGCCCACAGCAGTAGAGCATTGGCCTATGACCAGTGTGAAAGGCAAGCCTTAATTGTACAGAGCTGCTAAGGTTTGGAAGTTCTCATGGCAATTAAATAATCATGGCTAAGAGAATAGCAGAACTGGGGGGTTTCACTCTACATCCAAAACTGTTTTCTTTCTTGAACTATCAAGTGGCCAGAAATGAAAAAGAATGGCGAGCCAAGAACAGAGTCCAGAGGTCAGGACCACATCGCCCTGACTCCCAAGTGGAGTTGCCTTAGAGCAGGGGTGGCTGATGGGCTGCATCACAGGCATCTAGTTTGACAGTGGCTAGTGGCTTACTGACAAAGATTCGGAGGTTATCGCCAGGCTCCAAAGAAACAAGGGCATATCAATTAGCAACACTCCCATGTACTCAGGAGTGCAGAGATGTGAGATCGATGGGGATTTTGCCATGCACACTGCTGAGAGACACCTGGATGATGAGAATGCATTTTTTACCTTTAAGGATGTGAAAGGGACAGCTTTCCATCTGAGCCAGAAAAATATACAAATACTAATTAACACAAGCAGAAGCATGTCCTAAACACCAATTGAAAATGATTTTGAGTGGGGGCAGGAGGAGTGCAGGGGAGGGGTTTCACTCAGAGAATTAAAAAATAAAAATTTAAAAAGTGAGACCACACAAACTGAATCTTACCACAGAAGATGTAGTAGGCTTCATACCAGAAGCCTACTTATCTTTCACGGAAAAATAAAGTTTATTTCAAGGCCCTTGGTTCACTTAAGCTACTTCTTTGTCACATAGACAGAAACTTCTCTCAAATATTTTTCCTCATAAAAAGGAAGGTTATTATTATTATTATTATTATTATTATTATTATTATTTACTTTGCTAAGCTTTTCTACATTTAGTTGATAAGTTCTTAGAAGGGAGATTCTCATGAAAAAAAATTGTTTGATCTGAGACAAGATATAATTAAGAAAAAGAAAAACAAATTACCTTTATGTCTTCTGCAACTTGGAGTTATTGCCCAAACAGACCACAGGTCTCAAATTTCTGCTCCGATCTGTATTTTCTCCAGCTTTCTCTCCCAACGAATGCAGAAATACTCAGAAATATGTTCTGTTCTAAAGTTTCATTATGTGTCTTTCATGAGTGTTTACTTTTAAGGCAATTACAGTAAATAGGAATGAGGTGGCAATATACTATTTTCACCTGACCCTCTTTTCGCTTATTTTGGTAACACCACTGTAGGTCATTCTCCCCTTGCTGAAAAATTTTCCATTCTGTTTTCCTGCATATTATTTTTATATATTTGCCAGGTTACTTACAGGCACTACAGCACCAGTGAAAGGTTTGTGAACCATTAGGTAAGTGGTTCCTGCTCGAATGAATTACCTAGCTTTCATGAACAGCCATGCAGAAGCAAAGCAGGCAGAAAAATAATGAATACATTTGTACCATGGCACTTTATCCAGCTATGAACTTCTCACAACCATACAATTTCCCCACGAAGAAAAGCAAGATTGTGCTGTCATTAGAATAGGTGATCATTAGATTTATCTTTTATATAATTTGTAGCATCTTAAACTATTCTATGTAGCCTCATTACTGCCAGGAGTCCTCTTTAACTGAGATGATAAGTAAATAAAGTAGAAATTACACACCAACAAGTACCTAGAATATGTTGTTTTAGTGTATGTCTGAGAGCTCCCTTCAGCAAACCTAATCTGCACAGCAGTTATCATTATTTCTACCTCAATAAGCATCTCCTAATTGCTGTGTTATTGCTTGTGAAGAAAATATATTATTAAAGTCCACAACTCATGACTTGTTGCACATCTACCCATGAAAAAACTTTCATTTCATCAGCTTTTAATCAGTTTCAAATGGGATGATCAGTGGAAGGGTTTTTTTCCCTCTCTTGAATATCTGTTCATTACCATTTCCTAATATCAGTGTATCCTTCGAACAGTCAAGATGCATTCATAATTTATTCAGAGGCCTGAAGATTTTATTAAACCAAATCTATTTAATTCTCCATGAATCAGCTCAAGATGATTTTGGTGGCTTCTTGTAATGAACAACAATTAGAAACTCCAAGGACTCAGAACCCCTTTTAGTTGTTAATGTTTTATGCTCCACTGTTGGTCTGCTGCCAGATAATGATCCACAGAGCATTAAAATTTTGTATTAATATTATCTTTACAAATGCAATATTGCTCAGTGGAGGATGAAGTTTCCACAGGCTTCTTTCTGTATTAGGCAGTTAGAAATTTTAGGTGATACTGAAGCTGACATCTTAGACACCGGGTTAGGCATTTACAATCTTAAGACTCAGGTTCTTCCTTCCTTCTAGAATGTTTTAGAGCAGGTCAGTCACACCAGCTGGCTTTGAATCAAGATGAAATCAAAATAGCCTCTGGTCTTTGAATGAATTTGAGAAGGGTAATAAATTGGAAAAATAGAATAGATTTTATTATTCAATAACCAATTATGTCTTCCTAAATGATTCAAAATAATATGGATCAAGGACCATTCATAAATATATAGACATAACCAACATACAATAGCATATTCTCTTGCAGAAGTGGAAAGTTAGTAGGCTACTGCTCATTCACGGCAGGGATTTGGAAGAATGACCACTAACAGTCAGTAAATTTCTCCCAACATATGTAATTCCTATAAGTATTTTATGTTTCTAAGATGTTTTGGATCATCAAATGACATCAGTCAGAACTCAGATAATCTTAAAATGTTTACAAAAGCTGAAAAAGCAGAGCTAAACTTTTCTTTGATTAAACACTCTACTTTGGGAAAGACACACATGGGGTAGTAAAAAGATTAGGCTGGCACTCACCCAGAGGGGCCATATTAGCTAAATTAACCAATACAATTATTCAAGTCAGTGATCTAGTCTTGTCCCAAAGGCCTCAAAAGGATGGATTCATCCTATTATCACTGAGATTCTAGGTCAACCTGGTTTGAGAATGGGTGATGGAGAACTCCCCACATCCATCCAATAACACTCCTACATCCATCAAAAACTGGTCAACCCTGTAGCTACAAATGTCAGATTAGCCTTATTCTAAAAATCCAAGCTCTTTAAAAATAACAGCAGACTGCTAGGAAGATCACCCCAGGCCAGAAAGCTAGAGGAAGATCCTGTAGTAGCTTCTTCATTAACCTTTGTTTTAGTGTTTTGCCTTTAGATTTTTGCAAATGTCACAACAAACAGAAGAGCTTTGCCTCTTAATTTTTCACAAAAAGAATATTATAGATATTATCTATGTTAGTAGAGAACATAAAAGGATGTTATCTGTAATCAAATCACCCAGATTCAAATTCTGGCTCCACCATGTACCACCTGGATGACTTCTTGCAGTATCTTCCTTCAGTTTTCTTAACTGTAATAGATATAATCATAGTTTCTACCTCCTAGACTTCTTGGGGAGAATTAAGTAAAATATTGTATGTAAAGTCCTTAGAACAGAAAATAAGTGCTCAATAAAAGTTATTATTCTTTCAATGAGCAGATACTTATTGAGTACCCACTATGTTTTAGATATTATATAGGCACTGAAGGTTTAACAGTAAGCCAAACTGGCGAAAGTTTCTGGATTCTTGGGGTCCATTTCAGACAGAATTCAAAGAAGTAAAATATATAGTTAAATGGTAATATAACAAGTGTTGTAGAAAAAAATAAGAGAGTAGGAATAAAAGAATGCTGAAGTTGCAGTCTTAAATGCAAAAAGAGGAGGCCTCACTGAGGTGACATCTTAGTATAAACCTAAAGGACAGGGCCAAAAAGATATCTGGAGGAAGAGCAATTTGTTGACAGGAAACAGCAAGTCCAAAAGCTCTGATGCAGAGCATGCTTGATGTATTCTAGAAATAGCACAATAAATATTAGCTATTAGTATTTTGAATATATTTTTATTCCCATCTTCAAGAGAAGAGACCATTTCTACTACTTTTTTGCAGCTCTCATAAGGTTTCATTCAGTACTGGGTGGAAAGTAGAAGGGTGTTTCTTATAATAAATTGCTGACTCTGTACCACTTATTTGAAAAGCATCCCCATCTACAGAATCTCTGAGGTTGGATTCCTGAAATCTGCATTTAGGTATTATTAGTAAACACATGCTGATCTGATTGATTCATTTTATTTCTATGCAGATCCATGTGTTTGCATTGCTCTACTCTGCTTGCAGCTGCCTTGCAGAAGGATGAACTTGGAATCTACTTTGGAGAGAGATGCAGTGTTTGATAAAAGCCAGAAAGCATGCTGGCATACATTTACATTGGATGAAATACCAATTCTATTTAGTTACAGTATGAAATGCTTCTTTTATTTGCATGAGAGACCAACCATATAAGGCATAATAACTTCTTTCAAAAGTTCATTTCAAGTCCCATACTGGCTTCTCCCAGCAGGGATGGCTGGCAGCTCTTCCTGCAGTAAGTAGAAAGCCATAGCCTGTCAAAGCATCAAATGCTAATGAAATAAACAAAAACTTTTCTTACCTGAGGCAGGTGCCAAAGCCTGCTACTCTAAGTACCCCCACTGGACACAATTTAGACTTGCTTTCAAATGCTAAAAACAAATAGGTTCTCCTAAGTGCAATTAAAGCTAAGCCACACATTGAATCTATTGATACTGATGGAGTTATTTTGATTCCAAGGTTCTTAAGAGTTGTTTCTGAAAATATCACATAATTTGGTAATTATTGTCTTATGCTAATATATGACAAGGAATGTCAAAAACATTCAAGAGCTTCTTAGACCATTTTTTAATAAGCTTGAATCAATACTGAGTATTTCTCCAAAAAGAGTAGTTACTGTGCCATTATAGCACAGTATAATTTAATTTAAATGATTAAATATACTGTTTTAATAAGATGTATTTTCATATTAAAAATGCTTTCTATCTCTTCCTGTTCCATAGCTCCCCCTACCTACTCTAGAATAAAAGCCAAATTCCCAACCATGCCAATTACATTACTATTTCTTTTAACTTAGTGTTGTATCAGAGAGGTTTTGTTTTATTTTGTTATTAAAGCCAATCTGAAAAGGTCCCCACTCACAAATATTTCCAGTTCTTACCGTCAAAAACTTAACACTGTAAACAAAGGAAACATCCATGGTAGGATGAAAGAAGGTACTAGTAATCAGTATGTCATGACAAACAGGCTTAACTCAGGATTGTCCCCAGCAAACCAGAAAGTAGAGTCATCCTATCTATAGGCATTCTTTTACACCCTAAATAAACAAACATAAAAGATTTAAGGATATTCTTAACAGTGATTATAATATCTAGAAAAGGCCTATTAATATGCATCTCGAGTCCACATTGGGAGCTTCCATAAAACTTATACCTCCACATAACTTAGATTATTAGTAACCTAGCAGAGAGAATGAAAGGCCAGCAATATTTAGCCAGGAGATGACAGTCTAGAATGTGGGACATTCTCTTCTAGGACAAAATGGTAGAAGAAAATTGGCAGCTGAAGAGCCTAAAGTCATTAGGTTTCTAACCCTAATGGATGGTGTTTCAGAAGACACTTAGAAACAATGGCACACAAAGAGAAAATGTAAGGCAGAATTTATCTACTGTCTTCTATTCTAACATAAAATTCAAGGTACTTTGCACAATATTCAAGGCCCTGAGGTGCCCTCCGCCCCAGCCCTCCACTTATTCCCGTCTTCTCTCTCCACACAGTCTCCTCATTCCCTCTGAGGTTCCCAAACCCTAAGCAATTGCAGTAAACACATGCCTCAAACTCAGATGTGGCAAATGCCTTTGTTCCCAGGCCCATAACAGATCACTAAGTAGAATATACCTCGTAGTCATTCTCAACACAATCTCCAAGGAGCCACTAATGATTTATTATTCTTGACCAAGAAGATGAACGTTATTTATGTGTGATTTTAATCCAACCCATACTAGTGTCAAGCTAACTTCCATTATTCATGCTACCTAGTGGTAGAGATTGAAAATTACACTATGATGGAAGAGCAATGTCATGGGAATAGATCATAAATTAACAAATTCTCTGTTAAACACAGTTTCTTCTAGTTTTCATAACATAAGCAACTTTGTAATGAAAATATTACTAAAATATACAAAAATATACACTGCATAAGATGTTAGTTGAGCCTTTTTGCTCATCTAACAAAAGTGTGGCACTTAATAGATGCTTACTAAAATTTTGATAATTGACTAAAAGAGGGAAAGACCTTTAAGAAACACTGCAATCTAATAAATCATAAATGTACGGGAACACAGATGAAGAAAATTAAGTTTACTTATGAGAAATTAGTAAAAGATACAGACAAAAACTAACATTTTAGTTGAACCTAAAAGGATATTTGAAAATTTAATAGAACAGGAAAACATTGGAGGTCATCATGCTATATAGAAATAACAGCAAGAAATAGAAACAGGATGTGGAAGCATATTGGCTTTTGAAAAAAAAATGTGAATCAGTATAATACACACTTTGGGTTAATGATGTAAATCTAGAAGAGCATAGGCTAAGATTAGGTTTTAAAAGATCTTGTAGACATGTTAAGAAATTTAGAATTAATCTTACAAGAAAGGGAGTTAGGAAAAGGAGGATGGTCCCTTAGACAGAGCTATTATAATTTTAAACATTTCTCTTTAAGATTAAACAAACAAGTGTGTAAAGAGATTTGTTCAGGAATGTTTATCACAAAATTTGTTACAATATTCAAAATTATAAGTAACATAAATAATCATTAAAAGGGTTTGAAAGTTAAATAAATGATGGTCCACCCATAATACACAGCCACTAAAAGTGATGAATATATTTATTTAATGATAATTTAAAAAATCCATACTATATTAAATGATAAAATGAATCCTCAAAATATGCAGAGCATGACCTCATTTTGTTTTGTTCTGTTTTGTTTCGAGTGATATATGCATAGAAAAGAATCTGGAAGGATACATACCAAAATGTTAGCAATGGTTATTTCTAGATAGTGTGATTATAAAAAATTTTTACATATATATATTATTGAAATACATATATAATTGAAATAAATATGAAAGCATATATGTTTTATATATATTTTATCTATTCTCTACAATGTATATATTATATTTATAATAAAAAAGCTATAATATTTTTAAAAGAAGTTAATTTTATTGAAAAATTTACTTACCAAACAAGATTTACTTCATCTGTCTCTTTCTTTCTCTCTCTCTCTCTCTCTCTCTTTCTTTCCATTAGGTCATAAGTATATAGCACTATCTTTCATGGTCATTTTCACCCTGACTAGGAACACTTGAGGTCAATTTACTTACTTGTTTCCAAATGCCTGAATAGTGTTGCAAGAAGCTTGGCAAGAAAATAGTATTCAATTCGCAAAATAACAATCACAATTATAAAATTACATATCCAACTGAAACATGGTAAGAGTTCTGAATGAAGAAAAGTAGTCACTAAAGGCCAGAAGGCAACATAGAGACACAAAAAGGAAAGTAAAAGGCAGTCCAAATAAGAACATAATCGAATTGAAAGATTATGTTGAGAAAGAAACATTCACAACCCAACAATGGTTGTATACAACTGCAATAATTGTAGACTGCAAAAGAAAATGAGATCAGATTTTTCAGAGAGCATTAAACATCAACTCTTCAGGAACCAATTAAAGTCTATACAAAAGTAAAAGTAAATTCAGGCCATAAACTGGGTCTATCTTGGCTCTTTTAGAGCTCCATACAAGAGAAGACCAAACAGCTCCAATGACATAGCTAAAATACAAACAGTCAGAAAGAGATCATAAAAATACATTTTTATCAAATTTAAAAAAATGTGAATGATAAGATAGAAAGGCAAATGTACACAATCCTCACTTAGAAAGAAGCAGAAAAGAAAGCAAGATATTTAGGGAACTCTTACTTTCATTTTAATTATTTTAAAATGGGATAAGTATACATAACTCTTGTTCTATTATTATTAATAATATTTATACAATAAAAAGGCACTTACAGATTACTACTATATCCTTAGTGACTAAAATCATGTTAAAAATATAGTAGGTGCTCAATAAATATTTATATTATAAATTTTGATTAATACATTTTAAGAGAAAAATATTCAATCAGTTTAGACAAATAATCAAAGCAGAGAACTCAATAATAATGTTAGTGATGAAATAAATTAAACTCAATAATAAAGACACGAGGTGTAAATAATTGAAAAATCACATATTTAATGCTGAAAGGTAATGATCTTGAAGGGCCCTGCCACTTTAAGCATTGTATGACATTAAGCCCGATGAACTTGGAAAGTCTGGGATTGAAAATCAAGCATTTAAATCTTGGGCCACTACTTAACACTGTGACTTTGAATGAGTAAATTATTTAATCTTTTATTACTGAGAGCCTCAGTTACCTCATCTTTAAAATTAGGTTAATAAAATCTGCTTTATGCATGACTATTTTTATATTCAAGCTAGCTCACATAAATTTATATTATAACTTCATAAAATTCTAAATAAGAGGTATTTTGGTGTAGAAGTGGCTTGAGGGAGGAAGGATTTTGCCTCTTTCATTATATTTTGTTCAATAAAGTCCCTAAAAACTGAGCAGTAAAAAAGCAATCGAGTGGTCACCTTCTATAAAGTACGCTACAAATATTATCTCTTTATTCCAAATTATAAAGAGTATCCTAAAATTAGGGATAAAACACTGATGTTCAGAGTAGTACAGTGACTTTCTCAATGCTATACAACCTATGCAATGTATTGAAATGCATTCCTTCAACAGATACATTGGATGGTGTATTAGTTTTCTAGGGCTACTGAAACAGATTACCACATATACAGAGTTGTTAAAACAGAAACTTATTCTCTTGCAGTTCAGGAGGCTAGAAATCTAAGATCAAGATTTCAGTAGGATTGGTTCTTGTTAAAGGCTCTGAGGGAGAATCTGTTCCATGCTTCTCTCCTAGCTTCTGCTGGTTACCAACAACCTCTGGTATCTCTTTCCTTGTAGATACATTACTCCAATCTCTGCCTCTGTTTTCAATGACATTTTCCACTGAGTCTTCACAACATCTTCTTACAAAGACATAATATATATTGAATTAATGACCCACCCTACTCCAGTATGACATCATTTTAGCCAATTATATCTTCAACCACCCTATTTCTAAATAAGGTCACATTCTGAGATATTAGGGGTTAGGACTTTAACATAACATTTTTGTGGGGACTCGGGAGTGACACACAGTTTGACCCATAACAAATGGGTATCTGCAAATTTTCAGGTTATTGGAAATGAATCAAATGAAACACATGTTATAAGATGGGCATTTTCATAAGTAGCGTCACAGAAGAGAAAGATATATAAAGATCCAAACTTCTGTCAGTAGCCATTGTTCAGCAAAAGTAAATATTTAAAATCTTACAGAGGCAAGGTTAAGAAGTAAATTAAAAATTTAAAAAGCACCCAGAACAGCTCTCAGTTGTATTCACTCTATATAAAAAAGCACCTCCAAAAAAATCCCCAAAACTCTAAAGGTTACTAGCCTTCAGTGTTATATTCAAATAAACAGTTTAATTACCATATGAGACAGGGGTCCAATCCCATATACCTGCCCACATACAAATCATCCTGAAAATTATTTTCTGGAGAATTGAAATCTGGGGGAGAGAAGCCCCCTCATCCTGTCATCAGTGTCTGCCGATTTCGGTGAAGCATAAAGGCACCCAAGCACAGGAATGTAAGTGGTAGGAGTAGAAGACTTGTCATTACCCAGCAGTATAGATTGTGTTATTGTGTCTGACCCTGAGTTCTGCATGGTCAACCACCTCTGCATTGAGTACCCGGGGGATAATTCATCATAAATGAAAATGCTCTGGCTAAAGGTGGGGGAGGAGTCAGTGGTCATGACTAGAGCTGCGATTTATGTCATTTTAATAAGTTAATTAACTGCTGCACTCATTGCTTTTTAAAGAATGAGAATAGCATCTAAACGCAAATGCTTATTAGGAGAGATATCTTAAGGCATACCAAATGCTCGTTAGGAGAGGTGTCTTAAGATGAATTAAAATATAGAGGTCTGAGCCTACACATTAGTCATAAGAAGGAGAGAATTACAGGCTCATGGTGCCAAAAGGATCTGATTGGATTACATTTGTGGGCATGTGCTGAAATTGCCAGTTCAGAAATATCAAGGCAGTACTAATAGAACAAAGTTAATTTCATTCCAAAATAACCAGATACCAAATATTTGGAAAGATTCTGAAACTAGTGAATAAAAGGTTCATAAATGGAGAGAAAAATCTTGATGAGTTGTTTTGAGTTGTTTCAATGAAGTCACAGAAACACTTTGCAAAAAATAAATTTATCCAAAAATAGTTTTATAAAAAGCATGACATCCAAAAAAGCAGGGTGAAAATGTTCAGAGCATGCATGCAATTGAAAACCTAATCAAGAACAAAGTATAAAACTTTAACAAATATTTTAAATGAGAAATGGAATACAGCAGACAGAAAAGATCTAGCCTAGTATGGTTATATGTTAATAAATTTTAAAACATAAAGGAGTTTAATTTTTATGCAAACTAAAATACATAAAAATTAGCACAACAGTTAAAATTAAATTAAATTGAGAAAGGTATTCGACAGCCACATCTGATCCCCTAGAAAGGGAACTCAGGATCATAATAGTAAATTCCTTCAGACTTTCAAGGAATAGATCGTTGTCACATCATATAATCCGTTTCAGAGAATAGAAAAAGATTAAAAGTAATTCAGATCATTCTGAGAAGAAACTTCTTTTAAGTTTAACATTTCTAACAGAAATTTTAGGGGAAAAATGCAACTGAATATCAATAAATATATAAAAAGCTAAACTAAAATATTAGCAAATAAAACAATAATATAATTAAAATTAATATTTTATATCTAAGCAAACAGTATTTATTCTATAAATCCATGAATAGTCAAAAATTATAAAATTACAGATTAATAGAATATATAACAGATATAAATGCAAATAAATTTTAAAAAATAATCATCTCAATAGTAGTATATCTTCTTAATATATATTTAAGATATCTAATTCAAACCATCATCTAACATTTTATTTAACAGTGGAATAATAAAATAATTCTCACTAAAGTATGATTAAAATACAGATACCTAAAATTACTGTTATTATTTAATATAAATATTACTAACAATAACATTATATGACATTTATTGAGTTCTTATATGTCAGCAACTAGCTAAAGGATATACATGTTATTTATTTAATATCATTTCAAGAGTTCTTAAAACATAAAACATAAACAAAGCTACAAACATTTAAAAGGAAAAAAAATGTAATTAAATACAGGTGACTTTCTTTTAGAACATAAAAATAGAAATAAATCAAATGAAAAGCTATTAGAATTAATTATAGGTGGGTATAACAGCCAGACAAGAGATACATATTCTCATATATAAAATAACAATGTAATAGAAAAATGTAAACCAAAAAGGTATCCCACTTATAATCACAAAGCAAAATTTAAATTAACAGGAAATAATGTCTTACATGACAATGAGTATAAAATATAATCTATTTTAAGGCTCTAGAGAGAACAGGACTTCCTAAATTGAAAGTCAATTGGAAGAGAGAAAAGGGGCAGGAAGGGGCAGTGGAAGACCTTTATAAATTAAGAGAATTATTTTTACAGAGAAATAAAACTAAAACTAGAGCAAAGTAAAACAATAGACTACATAAAAAAAAGTTAAAACTGTATCAGAAAATAAAAAAGCAAGATTGAAAGATAAACAATAAGTTAGGGGGAAATATTTGTAGAAAATGCATCCATTAAAAGGGGAAATGTCTTTATTTTCTGTAGAGTTCATGTAGATTGACACACTCCTCCTAAGCTGGATAGGACCACAGTGCTGAGGTTAAGCTCGAAAGGTGGAATAGCCCAGGTGAGAAATGGAGACAGGTCAAGAGGGCAGGCTCACATAAAGAGCACGTGTGCAGCAAACGGTGGATGGCTGTCTGGTTTTGGGGAGGGAGGAGCATTCTAGTAGAGTGTTCTCATGCCTGCAATATGAGCTTATATTACCAGATTGACTCTTTTCAGGAGAAACCAAAGATTCAGACCTTTTTTAATGCTGGCCAGATTGTTCAACAATGTGCTGATAAAACAAAGCTACATGCCATAGCATCATTAGTTTACAACCTCTAACTGGCATGAACAATTAGTTAAGGAGGAAATACTATTAGCAAAAATACATGAAAAATGTAATGATGGTCAACTACTCATCTCGTTTGCTAGTTAGCTATATGGTGTTTATCTATGTAGGGAACTCCAGGATGTAAGAAATTTCCAGCAAGCAAGATGCCATGAAGGCTGTGTCTGGTTGTTGTCCTCTTCTAATACCCACTGGCTCAATATCTCACCATGAAGCCTGTCCTGTCCCCTGCCATGAACATCCTTACATACAGCCACCCTGGATACATGCAGTTACCCGAACACTTGCATTCTTTTCTTCCTGCTGTTGTTTCTTCCTGGAATGTTCTCTATTCTTGGTAAAGAAAATCTTACTTGCTCTTTAAAGCTAAGTTCAAATGTTACTCCGCTGTAAAACCCAAGGCAGAATTAGCCACAAAATCAACACATCTGTTGAGTATGGGTTCTGTGCTGGAACTATAGCAACGAAGAAGATAGAATCACTTCTGCCTTCATGGAGCTAACACTTTACTTTCTCACAGCACTTAGCTCCTGTGTTACAGCCCTTAGAATGTTTCTATTTATAGTCATTAGCTTTTGGAAATGGTTTGCTCCCCCACCAGACTGTGAGCTCCTTGAGATAATGAATATACCTCCCCATAACACCAATTCCTCCAGTAATTTATATTTTTTACTCACTACAAGTTTAGAGTTTGTAAATAACTTGTGTATATAATAGATATTTAATATATTCTTGTTAAATATTGGAGTGGGGGTCACTACCCTAATATAAAAGACCACCATGACAATGAAATCTTAAACTTTCTGTAGAAAGAAAATGCAAACTAGGGTAAATTTTTTAAAAGTAATTTAGAAGTCAAAACTATTCATCACAATTTCCCAGTACTCTGCTACATTGCTACATTCTGCTTTCCTTTTAAAAAAAAAAGTGACAAAAACACTGAAACATTAATCAATCCAGATATCTGCTAATCACCCTTACAGTTAATTTGAGCAACAGAGAAAGGAGTCAGTATTCTTAAATTAACCCTGCAGAGACCTATTAGCATAGAAACATAACACAAAATCCGTTTTGACATCTGGAGTTCTAGGCAGTAACTACACTCAAAACACAAGTATATCTGTCATATCCTCTTTAAGCAACTGCAAAATCATTTCTTCTGGTATTAAGCCACAAAAAGATTTCTATCACAGAATTATCCTGGGTCACCACAGCTAAAGTTTACAGTCTGGGCTAGGGGAAAAATGTGTTTGTTGTCAAGATAGGAACTGAAGGGGAAATTTAAAATGACATCAAATGCTGTTCTGGCTATGAGTTCCCAGAGTGATTTTAAGGTGTGTTGTGTGACCTATCAAGCTCTCCCTCTGTCTGTCTCCTCTGTGGACTGAAAGTTCTCTGAAGGTGAAAAGACAAAGAGCATGTAGCTAATTGTGTGCGGTGAAGGTTTTTTCATTATTACAATATTTTATATTTTATCGTATAATTTAGAATATGAACATTTTACACTTGAAAGAATACCATGCCGACATTAAAATGTTCTAATGTTTGAGTTTTAAATCATTTGCATCCTATTTATAATCTTCAACACGAAACATGGAAGTTGAGCAGAAGAGAGAAGTCAGAGAATCTAATTAAACATTGAGAAAGCCAGTAAAGTGAGTTCCTCCCTTAGGCTAGATAGAGTCTTTATATTTACAGATCACAATTAAAAGATTAACTGAAACTAATGTGTCATGATATATCTCATACTAAATACTAGAATACTTTTTTAAAAGTACTTAAATACTTAAGAAAAGAAAAATCCATCAAAGTCCATTTTTGAAAACTATATACATTGCAAAAAATCTGAGACAAGAACAAATTTTCAACCCCTTCCTTTTTTCTAATAACATCACACTATAGATATCTTTAAGAGAAATAAGGTGTTGCCCACATTTATACAGAATACAAGTTCTTCTGGCATTATCATGCCCAACTATGTATGCTCTTGCCTTTCAATTGACTTTTAGCAATTCTAACTCAGCTATAGTTCAGTTACCCCCACCACAGCAAAATGCAATTCTTTTTATACATATTTTATCATTTGTTTTAAGTTGTACTTTACAAGGTGTCTAAGTTTTCCTCTGGTATCCTGATTTTAGTTAATAGCAGAAAACAACAACAAGAGCAAAAATATAAAATAACAGTCCTTGATCTAGACCTGTTTAGTGTACTGAAGAAAAAAATGCACCAGAGCTGCAGGCACATGAAAACATGTCAATCAGATGTAATTGCTCTCCAAGAGAAACACTTTTCAGACAAGTAAAAAGAACTCATCCTGAACACAAGGCTTTGTAGCAGCAACTAATCTACTAATGACAAGCTCAGTTTGTTATTCTCAAACTTGTTATTCAAGATTCAACATCTGAAACATGACAGAAAAGGACAATCTAACCAAGTCATAGCTCTTAAACAATTATAAAAATGATATTGCGGGCATTTATAGAATAGATATAGATAGATGGTAATGATGATAGATGATAGATGATAGATATAGATAGGTAGATAGATAGATAGATGATAGATAGATAGATAGATGATAGATGATAGTGTGTGTATATTATAATATGTATATTGTATATATAATATTGATATTTCATTATATTATCAATAGTTGCTAAGAATCAAAATAAATTTTAAGTACTCTATGATTACTTGTATCAGCTCAGACCAATATCAAAACCCAAACACATTTTTTTAGCCCTGTGCTTTTTTGCACAATAACTCTTAAGAATACTCAATAGGCCAGATTCTGCCTGAAGACAGTTGAAGACCACTTCCCAGGGGGGTATTACATGAAGGTTATATTTGGCCAGATACATATAAAGACAGCATTAAAATTCTTTTAATATCTTTTTCCATTATTGTAGAATCTACTTAAAAGAAGACTTTATAATCTCTGCAACAAAGGACAACTGCTAACTCCAAAAAAGAAAAGAAATGGCCTCTATTTTTGCTGCTTACATTCATCACCCAAAAACTGAGATGTCATAGATTTTTATAGCACCAGAGTTGGGGTATTCAATAACTAGAAGGTATAAAAGTTAAAAAAAAAGAAAATAGAAGAAAATAACAACATAAATACTCTAGTAAGCCTTAGCCAAGAGCTCCATTGTAATCTCCACTTAAATGTACTAAAGTTGGATGCCAACTATTATGACACTGTCATTCTCTGAGATGCCATATTCAGGAAAACTCAGAAACTATTTGTTTATAAAACTCACTTTAAGTTTCAAAATAACTTGTTTTCAGTTTTAATGAGACCATGCAAATGAAAAGAGTGTATAAAGCCAGAGCTAATGGGAATTGGGCACACCAGATTGTTAAATAGGGTATTTTCTTCTTTACTCATCATAGTGCCTCAGTCTGTGAGAAAAGGATGAGGTTCAACACTTTCAGGTAATGTGTTCACTTCCTAAAATCTCCTCTCCAGGGTGCAAGAGTGGCTAATCACATTGTTCATAATTTGGGGTACATATTAGCTATATTTCGCTAGCGGTCATTGTTATTTATGGTGATTTAAAGATAAAGCCAGACTCTTCCCCCACCTACTTTCCTTTTCCTGTATTCTGGCAATGAGATGTCTCTACATTTGACTTCCAGGTTGTAAGCATAGCCTATAAGTGTCAGACTGGCACTTTGTCCATGCGGATTGTTGACAAGAGTGTTTGGTTGGTGTACCACCTGTAGTCACAGATCAGATCCTCCTTCAAGGAAGAACTTGCTACACCTACAGCTGGTTTTAATGTCAGGTCCATAGGGGACTGCGTAAGTCACAGAGAGTCAGCATCCCCTCCCCAAGATCACTTATCTTCCCAGGGCAGCCCACACTCAATAACTAATTGATACAGAAATATAAAGGCCTGGCCATCCCGGCCCACCTCAGGAAAATTCTGAAGGTCCATTCTAGCTCTAGAACGCCCAAGGAGTCATTCTACGCTGTCATTGGACCTGCATCACAGCTCAACTTCCTCCTCTATCTATGCTTGCCTACTCACCCTCCTTTTCACAGGTGTAGGTCCCTGGGCACCCATTAATAAACATTCTGCACATTAAACTCTGATTTATGGGTTGCTTTCTGGGGAACCCAGGCTGAGACAGAAGGATTCTAATCACCATTCCTAACATTCCCGAGTCTGCAGAGTAGAAATCGCTATTTAGGTTTCTAGGTCTAAGACTCCCACTACAGCTTCCTTTACCAAGAAAGTCCTGCACTTGGATGTAATGAGCACATTTTAGCTACTAATAAAAATTGCATTTGACTTCTCTTTTGCATATCACCATCATGTCATGGCCCATATGTCATTGGAGTAGATTAGCAGTGGGCAATAGAAGTGAAGCATTAAAACTCCACCCCCCTACTTTACTAAAGTCTACTCCTGAAATCAAATGAAAAGAAATAGTAGGAAAATCCAGAAATGTCAAGACTTCTTCTTTAAGTCATTTAAATTTGCTCTCTTGAGATTCCTCATTTCCATGACAACTATAAGGGAGAAGAGTTTGTGAATAGTTTGCAAAATGTGGAAAAGTTTTGGAGACTAGGGAATTTAAGGAATTAAATTTAAGTATTTAAATTGAATCAAGGCAAACTTTCCTTTTTGTTTAATAAATAGAAATAATAAGGATCTGAAAGAATATTTTTCCTACCCCTTCTTACCAAAGGAGCAATAGATGTCTCATTTTCCAAAAAACCACAGACATCAGGGAACATTATGAGAACATTCACATTTCAATCAAAGCATACTACGTGGCCAGCATTTGTAGGTAAAGGAGAATGATACAAAATTAATGCACCAAGTGGATGGTATCATGATCTGATGTTTATTGAACTAAACTTATTTCCTTTGTGATGCTGAAGAAACCTTAACAGTGAGATTTCTGAATTCTACTTACATGAAAATATAAAGATTATCCTTTTTTCCAGCGTGATCATATTATGAATCTGCATATACTCTATGCACATAAAATAAAAGCAAAAGTATTATGTTACCCCATAGCATACCACTCAGAATCCCTTATATTTTTATCTAGACAGTTAATCTAACCACGTGGAAATTTTCTTTCACCAAACCATAAATATATCATAATGTCTTTGTAAGGTAGGTCAGTAACGTTAGCCAATTTTACAGAAGAAGACACCAAAATTGAATTTAAACTACTTGCCCAATAAACAACCACTCCAGACCGAATGTTTGCACCCCCTCTCTGACTCCATCTTGTTCAACCCTGCATTGTTCTCATGGCTTTCAGGCTAGTAGCTCTTGCTTTAGACATACTAATCATTAGAGGAATTCTGCTTAAGATGAGATTTTTACAAAAACAGCCCCTTTGTTTTCTCTCTTTCTAATATAAAAGAAACAGGAGACCTACTTTCTTAAAATGAATTTGATCAACTAGTAGAGCTCCCATATTCTCAGATTCTCAATCAATCGATTTTCCTTACTCTAGCTCTGAAATATTGAGTTTTGACCTTTCAAAGCATCATGGAGTGTGGGCCAGTGACACCTCTGAAATTCCTATTTTGAATTTTACTCCCCATTGTGATGATATTTGGAGGCAGAGCCTTTGGGAGGTGATTAGGCAGACCCCTCATGAATGGGATTAGGGTCTTTATGAAAAAGACCCCAGAGAGCTCCCAGGCTCCTCTGTCATTTGAGGACAAAGTGAGAAGACAGCGATCTATGAACCATTAAGCAGGTTCTCACCAGACACCCAATCTGCCAGGCACATTGAACTTGAACTTTCTAGCCTCCCAAACTGTGAGTAATAAATATTTGTTGTTTAAGCTACCCAGCATATGATACATATTTTTATGGCAACTCAAATTTAGTAAGACAATAACCAACAGAAAGATTACTGTAGTCTTAGGGACATAAACGCCCATCAGTTTAGAGGGCAACATGGCTTCTCCACTTTATAGAGTAAAATTTAAGAAATTTATGTGTTTAATACCAATCCAGTTCAAAGTTCAGTAAACATTTTTAACATAGTTTAACTATTGACCCTTCTGTTACTTAAAAAAGAATTGATATTTTGGTAAAATATTAAAGAGTTGCTTTAATTGTTCCCAGCATCTCCTCCCAGGTCTCTGACAATCATCACCTCAATTGGGCCATCAGGCAAATGAGGATAACTTTACAGCCTCAGCTCTTACCCACACTAGTGCTCACTCTAACAAAACTAGCCTAGAATAATTTGTGCTTTCCTGTGACTATGCTTTTGCTCACATTGTTGCCCTTCCTTATAAAATAAGTAGCTTACATTTTAATAGCAATTTACATTACAGTTTTATAAGTACCATATTTTAAAAATACTACATTGAGCCTCTACTCTCTGCTTATCTGAAGTCTTCAACAACAAAGAAGCATACATACATTTCTTATATGTGCTATGTAAATTTATTAAATAAGATCTTTGTTATTACATACTTGTTCACAAGTCAGTAAGGACCTCAAGAGTCAAATGCCATATACTTCTGAGTTTAGAACAATGCTTTCTAGGAATTAATCTCTTAAAATATATCTGTTATTTTGATCTGACATAAAATTCAAATACATAGCATTATTATGTTTTTATGATATATAAATTTAAATGTTTATTTAAATAAAAGTTAACTTGACAGTCTTGTTAATATCTTAAACTGAAAATGTTTTCCTGAACAAACGAACACAAAGGTCTTACCTTCTTATTAACTAACATAAGTTATTTTGAACTTTTTTTCGGTCATTTATACAGCTTCTTTTAGTTTTAATCATTTCCTATATAAATGCTCAGTTTTTGAATTTGGGTTCAAGATGGCAGTGAAGGGAACCAAAATTTTGCCACTCTAAAGCTGTCTTTTGGATTATCGACATTAAGCCATTTGTTAAGAAACAAGACCCAGAAAAAAAAACCTTTGAACCCCACCACCCATCACTTCCCTGCCAAGAGACTTAGACAGAGAAACCTGCTTCAGGGACAAAATCTTAGAATACTGTGCTAGCCTAATTTGAATTGAGTATGGTAAATAAGAGAACATCAGGCAGGCCCTATTAGCTAGATATCCGTGTCCCATTGTTTTTTAGTTGCCCACAAGAATTCACCTGCCATGTATGTCCTATTTTTCCTCCAGTACCTATAAATTACCCATTCTCTCTTCTGAAATCTAAAACCCCATTCCTCTCTTTTCCCTTTTAGCCAAAATGTCTTGAATACCCAATGTTGCCTCACTGTCTTTGGAATTTGCATGCTTATGTGAATTCCCTATACACATGTATTAAAACTTTAATTTTCTCCTGTTAATCTGTCTTTGTTAATTTGATTATTGGCCCAGCTAGAAGAACTTAGAAGATGGGATGAAGAGTATTAATTATTTTTTTTAGCCCCCATAGCAGACGAGGCAATTAAATTTGCTTCTCATCCCTCCAAAGATTTTGCTGAATTAAACCATAAAATGTACATAAAAGGAATAAATATGTAACAGAAAAGAGACTTAGGGGTGGGTGGGTACCAGTGAATGAGATGCTTTAACTGTTTTTTGGAATAAGGGAGAAGACAGATAGGAATAGAAAACAGAGAAAGCCTCATCCTTAAAAATATCAAAGAAAGCTTCCATAAAGGAGAAAGCCATTTTTTTATAACAATACTACAGAGGTCCTATACTTAGAATCAGAAGGCATGGCAGAGGAGGTAGTAAAAAGTGGTCTGAAATTGAGATATTTGTTGAACATCGCCACACAGGATGTCTGTAGGAATCACAATACTCCTGACCCAGCCTCAGCACTAAGCTACAGCCAAAACACCAAAGTATTTAAAAATTCCAAGACTGAAACAAGTCTCAAAGAAAGACTATAAATACAAAAGGAAAAAGAAAAAGAATGTTAGATTAAACATAAAAGGCATAGAAAACAAATTTATGATCAAAGTATTCAACTAAAATATAGTCTCAGGAAGAGATAGTCGAGAAAAAAATGAGAAAAGTACAATTATCTAAGAAATAGAATTTTGTAGCACTGAAGAAAATAATAACACCAAATTAAAAAGGTCCACTGAATATAATGTAGGGAGGAGGCAATAGAACTAAAAGTTAAATCAAGGTATATTCAGAGACTGCAGTATGCTGATCAACCCTGCAGCCAGACCACCAGGAAAGCTACAGAACAAAAAAATGATTTCTACTGGTATTACTAACAACTCATTTCCCCACACCATTTAGGGGAAACAGAAAACAAAAACAGAGTCTTTAAGTACCGCCCTGTGCAAAATAAAGTCATTCATTCCCTATGGCTAAAATCAGGGGGTACCTGTGAATTGAAGGCTGGAAATTGCCAGCAGGCCTTTCAGCTACAAATTCTTACCTTTTCATGCTATGTACTCTTATCCTTCCTCACTGTATGTCTATTTCAAAGAAAATGAGTAAAAAAAATGCTTTAACTACAACTCACGGGTACTAAAGAATGATATATAAACTGAATTCCCCAACACTCAGGGCCCCTCCCAATGTCTGTGCTCAGTTCTTCTCACTGCCTTTACTGTCTTTCTCACTGTCCTCATCTCTATTGTCTCTGTTCCTCTGGGTTTCTCGTAGGCTATCTCCCCCTGCCTCTGAGAGGAGACCATACTCTGTCTATAGAGTGTTACCCCTTCTCTAATAAATTTTTCTTTTGACCCTGACTTTGACATGTGTTTGAATTCTTTCTTAAGCTCCACCAAGAACCCTCTTTTCTCTCAGTGGAGGGCTTGAGTCCTCCTCAGCCCCAACATGGGGGAATTTGTCCTGTCCTGCAACAAATGAGTACAAGAACAGAAATTCTGAAAGAAATCCTTTCAACAACCTATATGTAATTTGAAAGATGAATAAAAACACTTTCCAATATATAAGTATTTAGCAATTTTACCTCTCACATGTGCTGTTTTTCAAGAAAGTTTCATAAGTACATGTTTCAGAAAAATGAAGGAATGTACAAAGAAAACAGGAGATCCAGGAGGCACAGATCCAAGCAAGGAGAGCAGTTAATGAAGATGCACATTAACCCATTCAGCTTGAAATAGGAGGATAGAAAACACTGCAAAGAATCTTAGGGAAAGAAGGGAGCAGGATAGAAGAGAAAGTGTAATTTAAATGGAGGAGGAGAGGGTAATTGAATAAATTGAGAATGAAAAGAAAAGTAATTTAAAAATTCAGGATATGTGCCAACTAGTAATCTTCCAAATATTAAACAAACTAAGGCAAGAATTGAAGCAATTGATGGCACTTGAAAAAAGATTTTATTAATAGTAATTAATGCAAGAAAGTTTTCTTCCCATGGCCCAGGTACTTCTTTTATCTCCTTGGTACTCTAGAGCAGTAAATTTAAGACTCTAATTGGACCAACAATAAGAATGGCCACACTCATGTAAATAGCCACACTTATTGTTTATTGCTTTTGAACTTTTCTATTTATTCCACAAAGAATGGAATGTTTTATATATTTAGAGGAGCAGAATTTTCACTTTCTCCCAGGGTAACCCACCTCTCTGTTGGCCTTTACTATAGTCACTGTGTACACCACTCAGCTCTATAGCTCTTTAATGTCTACTCTCAATTCTCTTTCTTCTTTGACTCAGAAATTACTTCTAATTGGGAAACTTGTAATGTCACTGTGACTTCTCTGACTTTTTTGAACATTCTGCAGCTCTTCCCCTCACATTCAGTAGAATGTAAATATAAATGTGATAGAATGACAGGCAAAATATCTCGGTGCTTTAAGTAATGATAGGAGAATATTCTCTAACTAGTGTAAGTCGGTCTGAACTCTTTTGATTTCAAGTAACAGAAAGCAAATTCAAACGTGAATGAGAAACGAAGTAATTAAAGACTCCAGGACTCCACAAAATCATGAAATGACCAAATTGTAGCAGTAGAGGTACAGGTATGCCTCCAAAAAATAGAACCAGGAACTTAAGCATTGCCAGGATTCCCTCCCTGTCTCCTTCATCGTCTGATTTATCTCTGCATGCCAGCTTTATCTACCTCACTGAAGAGTCGTCCACATGGGCATACATGGGCCAAGCATGATAGCAGGCAGCTGTCAACCCTCACATCACCCACCTTACCATCTGAGAGCTATTTCCTCAGGTCAAGTTTTAAAAATCTCTAGGGAATTTTTAACTCTGGACAATTTGGCTATGATCCAGAAACACTGCAATTGAACAAATTGGAGTGCATACTACATTTCTTCTCCTCCAGTGACCAATAAACTCTTGTAAGGGACACAGAGTCATGTAAGAACAAGGCAGTTCGCACTGGAACTATATGGTTAAAATAGAGGAAAAAGAAACTCTTGAAAGAAGAGAGAGAAATGCTATTCCAGGGAGTTGGGTTAGTAGATATAAATACTAGTTAGACCAATAACTATTTGACATGTAGAAGATAAACCTATTTCAAAGAAATTGTCTGATGCATAATAATTGTAGGGAAAAAATCAGTTTTCACAGCATTGGGGCTTTCCTCGTGAGAGACAATAATTAAAGCATTAATCCAACTTCACTCCTCAAAAAGGCCTATAAATGAGAGGAAGAATGATTATTCATAGACTTAAAAATTATCTAACTTTTGTCCAGCATGCCGCTAAACAATTTCATCTGAATTTTCTCAAAGATAATAAAATTTTGTCCTTTAGATGTATTCGTAATTTTTAAAAAAACTAAAACTCAATTGGATATATGTGTGAGAATATATATGGAAGGTGTTCAGGCTAAAGGTTTTGATTTAAAAACAATGTTTTAGGTTTTAAAAAATGAAATAAATGACTATAAATAATGCAATTAATGTCCCTGTGTGGCTGTAAAAGTAATTCCAAAGAAAGATTAAATTTCCAATTCCAGAAAACATATTTGGAGTAAGAGGAATATTTTCTAACAGTAAGTAGCAACCTAGAATGAATTCTTTGAAATAAGCAGATCATTTAGAGATGTGTCTCTCATCAGTCTTGCTATTCCATACCAGAGACTGAGAAACTTTCCCTATAACGAGTCAGATAGTTTAGGTTTAGTAGGACGTACTGTCTGTAGGGACTACTCAACTTTGACATTGCTCTTTGAAAACAAGCCATAGATACGGTAAATAAATGGCTATAACCGTGTTGCAATAAAACTTTATTTATGAAACTGGTTTGTTGGATTTGCAAGTCATAATTTGCTGACCATGCTCTATACTAAGCAAATATTCATCACTTCCATTCTCTAACTCTCTTCTTCTATATACACTACCTACTTTCACTGTTTTACAGCACAAATGTAATCATGTCACAGTGTCACTTAAAAACGTTTACTAACAAATTCTAGTTCTAGTCATGACAGAGCAGATTGTATCCGACCATCCTCCCTGCCAAAAATATCTAGAAAAGGAAAATACTATATAGAATACAGTTGTTTGAAGTGAACAAACAGGAACCAAGTGACCTGGCATTTGAGGAGCCAATAGCCTAGAGAGAAGGAAAGGAAGTACACTGGGTGAGTGGCCCCCGTTTCTTCAAGTTTTCCCACTATACATTTCCAATTCACAGCACAGCACATAGAGGCTGAACTGAAGGAAGCCACACAGAGCTTTGACATTCCCACAGACCTGAAGAAGCAAGACCTGGAGCCCAAGGCTCCCAAGTCAGTCAAGACTTGAGGGACCAAAATCCCAGAGAAGAAAACTTGCCACACAAAATATGCGCAGCTTTTACTGTTGAGATATTTGCCGAGCCCTAGATTGTGAAGGACTCAGAGGCTCAGAAACCAACTCCTTGACTTGACTACAGTAATTCATTCTGTCCTCTGTAAACCATAAACATTTAGGAAGCAGATATTTAGGCAAGAACAAAAGACATGGCTTTTTAATTCAACATATTTACTATCTGATTGGAAGGTACCTAGCATCAGCAAATGAAATTGCATTAAAACAAACTACAAAGAAATTGGCACAGAACAATGAAACATAGGTACTGATCAAACATCAAAATCTTTAGAGTTCTACAACCCATTCCTCGAACCTTTGTGATTTCAATTCATCAAATACTATTTGTCACTTCCTAGCTGGGTCTACTTAATCTTGTTAAATCCTTTTCTTATAGATCAAGTTCAACTTCCTTGCCTATTTCCAAAAAATACTCTGAGACCAGTGTTATCTTTCAACTCCTCCAAACTGGGGCAGCCATTTATAAACTGAGGTAACAAGTCACGTACACTACTCACATTTGCATTTGTGATCTCACAACTTGAAGTCCAAAGGAATTTAGTTTCTTTGGAGCAACTTCCTACTTCTTTCTTGGCCCATCCACACCCCTAGATATTTTGTCCAATGAAAGGACCCTTAGATAATATCCTTTCAAATCAAAGACACTTACTTTTAGGGAAATATAGGTTCTTCTAGGTTCAAGGTGGCATGCATGGCCTCCTTGCCATTTCCCATTCAGACTTCACATTAGGTAGGTTTCTTATCTTACACAAATTTTCAGTTGTAGCTTATACTTTGCTTTTTCTTATACACAGCATGTTTGCTTTTCTAGTTCATATTCTTATAGTTCTTAGTGGTGGATTTTGAGGGAAAGAAGTTGAAAAATGGTTTTACTTAGTCATTTTTAACCATGAGATAGTCTTCCTTGAAACAAAAAATAAATGAAAGTCTAGCCCATCAGTTATGAATTTGGGTAGAATGTGGACATAGGTAAACAACTTGGACATCAGAATGACGATCATTAAGTGAAAAATGGGAGAAATTTCAATGTTAAAGGGCATTGTCAGGATAACTTTTTAAAGATTACAATATTTTTAACTTCAGGAATTATGTGTTGGGAAAACAACCTTTGAAAAGAATCAGTATAACTTAGACCCTTGGTATTAATTTTTTAAAAAACAACAGATAGATCTTTAGCAATATTCTGAAGAGATCTTGAACATTCTACATAAAAACCACAAGGGGTTTCAGATCATTTCCATCAAATAGGAGTATGAGTGTGCCATCATAGATTTAAACATTATTAATATCATATTATTAGGCGTCTTTTTCTAAAGTAGATGAATTTCTTCTCCTTTGAAGATTCATTGAAGCAAATAATCCTTTCCAAGATAATCACGACAAGGGTAACAGGAAACTCCTCAGCCATTGCAGTTCCACCTTCATTGTGCTGGCCACTCACTTTGGTGTTATGCAGACTAGAGTAAGCACCATCTGGGGTTTGATGAGTTTCATTGGTGGTACACTATGTTTAGCTTTTAGGTTCTCAAATTCTTAACCTTCCATCAAATTTACATTAAGCTACTATGCACTCAGAACTTACTTTGATCCTTTAACCACACACTCAAAAGATTTTCTATCAATCACATTTCTCATCTCTTGTTAATTATAGTTAAATATATATATACATATATATGTGTGTGTATATATATACATACATATACATACATATACATATATACATACATATGTATATATGTATGTATACACACACACACACATACACACACACACACTGTACTTTTCACATTACGGCTGACTCATTCTGCATTTCAGAATTTTCTCTGTCAAGTGGCTAATTCACAGTGAATTGTGATATTTATTGTCTCATCTCTTTCTATTTTTCAATTATCTCAACTCAGTTTACATCATAACATACACCTCTCCTCAGTAGAATTCGCAACGTTATTATTATTGTTATGTTGGGAAGAATAATACTCCTAAGACTCCTCAAAACTAAACAAGAGGATAATCAACATGTAGGCTTACATAAATGACAATGGCTGAGAATAAGTTAGCTGCTTGTAGCCATTACCACACCTGGTTTGTGCTAGTAGATAGTTTTCATATTAAAATATTTGTGTAAATATACCTTTTTGAGTTTTGAAAGGCAAATTTAATAATGCAGTTAAATTACTAGTTGATTTAGTAATACTGCTTTTCTGGGTTAGTGATCTCAATTAAAAATACTGGCAAATATTGCCGAGTATGCTCCTAAAAGTATTAAAATATTTGGCTAAAAAGTAGAAGACAATTGGTATTACAAATATTCTTTTTTGTATATCAGTTTTCATATAAGAAAAATCTTGATCTCCTACTGTGAGACAACAGACCTTATTCTAAGAATTACCAAATTCTTTTCCATTTGGTAGCCTTTTCTCATTTAATAGTTTAAAGATTTGCTCCTTAATGCTGTTTAAGTTAGGAAATGCATTGTTATATTTTTACTTCCATCCACTTAAATGTGAAGGTCACTCATGGAAGCCCAAGGAAGCCCTTTTGGCATCATTGACATTTAGATGGAAAGCATACACTATTCATTCATTTTTAATTTGCTGAACTATTAAGCTTGTAGATTTAAAACTTGTACTTCCCACATTCTCCTTCCTTAGCTAAGCACCTTCTACATGGCGTAAAGGCACATAATCAAATATTTTTATGATAAGAAAGAGGTGATTATTTGGCATTTGTGTCTATCATGCAATAAAATGGCATTAAAATCCTCTAATGCTCTGCTTGGGCTCGAATACATTTTCAACAGTCTTAAACCCAAGGCCAAAATGTTGGATAAAAATTAATAAGAATTTATTTATCACCAGCATTTATCCAGAAGATTCTTAAAAATTCCATAGAACTAGTTTCTAATAGGCCCATCATAACCATTAAAGACATTAAAAGCATATAACATTACTTACACTTATTTCTTCTCTAATATACACTTTTCCAAATGGGATTCTATGGTTTTCCTAGAAGGAAAAAAGAAGTCTGATCTTTGTTGATTGCTGTTATTCAGGATATCACTGAAATACATTTAACTAGGCATCTACTGCTTGGGGAATTTACAGTGATTGAGTTCCAGTTCATTACTTTCAGGGCTGTGATGCTATTGTCAGGGCCTCAAAATCAGTGAGATGGCCTAAACCTAGGTCAGAGAGGCTACAATAGCACAAAGGCAATTATGCTGCAAGAAAAATGTTGTCCACTAATCAGCTGGCAATCAATTACTAAGAAGAGAAGATAACCCTCTCCCCACTCAAGCTCTTCAGTATTAATAGTGCCATCGTGTAATTACTTTCGGCTTGGGCAGGTGCATGAAAGGACAGACTCCATAGCACACTGCATTGAAGATTAATGAGTTCTGTCAATTTGCCCAGCAGACATCTGATTCTCCAGCTTTCTGTAGCTACTAGTTTTACACTTTGCCTCAGGGCTTTTTCCCCTTGAAAAAATTAGCTAGTAATTTAAATACATTCAATAAGCATACATCTTTAGGGAAGAGAAAAAACACCCTAATTTTGCAATGAAGTACGAACCAAAAAAACTCTTCATCTGAATATTAACATAGCAAGTGGTTCATAATGGCATATTCTTTTAGTCACATTTTATTTTTAGTTGTCGCAATTAGTGATGTACAGGATTCGGAAGATATATAAACCCCTCAAAGTGGGATCATGTAAACCCAACATCCCTGCTATTCTCTATTCCCCTGGCTGGCCCAGGAGCTGAAAAGGGGAAAACTGTGAGAGCTCCAATAAATAATGGAACTGTTTTTAAGCCTCCTATAGTACAAATAACTTGACTAAGGAGTAGTCTTTTAGCCCACAGACTTTCTAGGTTAAATCTATTGAGACTCCTCCTGTGCCCCCACCCCATAGGAAAATGCAGCTTTGGCCCAGAGAACCTGGTCACCAGGTCCTATACATTTGTGTCAGAACAGGAATTGCCTATAAACTGAAATGAATATCAGGAAATTTGCTGTTGCTCTAAATTGATATTTTATAACCCAACTACTGTAAAATCTCATAATCTTTATATACACGAGGTCAATGTACTAAATGGCTATTTTATGATGCTTCCTAAAGCCTCCAATTTGTTTCTCATGAGGACCTAAGTCTTCCTAGTTCACGGGTTTTCTCTCAATTGCTCTTCCAATGAATGGTTGAATAAAAGGAGAAAAAATCTGACTCAGAAATGCTAGTTGTTATGACTCAGAAATGCTAGTAGAAATGCTAGTTACCTTCCTTCCTTCATTTAATATTATGATCATCCATCCATGAAATTTTTTTCAGACTCCAATTATTGGATATTAGATTTTGCTAATTAATTCTTTATATTAATATCTTCTTAAGTAATATTATCAACTGTTTCTAGTAAAATGGGGTGGGGGAGGGGGAAGAAAACAAAGAAAGGAATAAAGAGAAAGAAAAAAGAAAAAACCCAGCTCAGCCAAAACTTGATTTTCACATAAATAAATTTAAGCCTACTTGAATACTATAGTCATATTTATCATTGATAAACATATTCACTGGTTTATGCTGTTTAAATTATTATTTTTCTAGAATAAGAGACTATAATAGAGTGGAAAATATTTTTGATCTGGGGACACTGTTTCTAAGACAGCAGTATCTGTGTGTGCTTCCTTGAAAACAAAACAAAACAGTCTCATATCTTCCAAAGCCACTAATCTCCAAAGTTGGGAAATATTTCGAAACCCACATCAGACACAGAATCTTCATCAAAGAGAGATGAGAAGCACATTATCAAAGCCATGACCTCATGTGATTTAAAAAAGACAAATGCCACCTTACCCCCACACTAAAAAAAAAAAAAAAAAAAAAAAAAGAATCAGCTGCTTGAATGTTCCTTTTTAGAATATTTTTACCTATGCTAATATCTTTTTTATTCATCCAGGGGTTGCAAAAGAGATTTTTTTCCCAAAAATTACCTTCTTATGAAGCCCTTGGCAGGCATTTATGTAGCTCCATTTTAAGTGTCCGGCCCAGGGCTGAGAGATGGTCTGCCTGAAGATTTAATTGGGAGCCCAACCTTGATGCAGGATAACTCAGGCCACTGCTTATGGTGC
The DNA here is from genome assembly GCA_030015415.1 of Cynopterus sphinx. Taxonomy (NCBI): domain Eukaryota; kingdom Metazoa; phylum Chordata; class Mammalia; order Chiroptera; family Pteropodidae; genus Cynopterus; species Cynopterus sphinx. The sequence continues at coordinate 69,576,127 of CM057387.1, read as the reverse complement.
CAGAACAGGTATCAAAGACAGCTAATTTCAATCACATTCATCCAAATATATGCACATATATGTATGTATATTTAATTAGTTCTTCTATGCCATTATGACTATTAATTCTTTGTCAACACAAGCTGAGTACTTTAAAGACCAACATTTAAGATCTATTTGGATGCTCTGCCCAGGAAAGAAAATCTAAATAGTGTAAACTACATGGGTAGGCAAGGAAAATAGGCAATCCTACAAGCAATATTAGCACTTTAGACCAAAGAAAATCTAAGTTCATTAGTCTCTTAATATCACTGCTTCATAAGTGTATATATTACTGACTAATACTAATGGGCATATTATTTTTTTATCTTATTATTATTATTATTATTATTATTATTTATTATTATTAAATGAGAAAAGACGACTCTTAGTAGTGATATAATACATCTGAATCCTCAAAAGCCCAGACTACACAGGGCAGAAGAAAAACTGGATTTCATTTCAATATATCTTTAAGGGGGAGGAAATAAGGAAACTTAAGAGGTTACAAGCAAAAGAAAGGTCCTAGGTTATCTCCTTTCTTAACCTCATCAATCCTAGGGTATGTTTTATCCGGGTGGTTCTCTGTCATCAAGCAGAGTGCTTCCCAGGTAAAGGCTGCCTTTAATGGGAAAAGCCTGGTGTTAGCAGAGGACAGACTTTTCTTCCGTGCATACCCTGCAGGTAGCTGCATACAGAGGTCTGCTTACATCTCTGCTTACACATAAAAGTAAACATTAGCCCACTGAAACAAATAGGCATTTCCTCAGGACCCCAAACCCCCTAACTTCTTTCATTCTGGAAACAGATTTAACGAGCATGCTCTGAAATAAGATGGCTGAAGGAACCAAACACCATCTCTCTGTGATTCCGGGTTTATGAAACCTGTCACCTCTTTCGAAGCCCCTGTACAGAACTAACCTAGTACACATGAAGAGATAAATCCCCAAAGCAGGACACATTTATAATTTAGGCCCTCAGAACAATTTTTTTTCAGACCCACTGTCAGGTACTGCAAATATGAAATTATATAACTTTGTAAAATGCAACTTAATATTGTAAATTCAAAGTAAAGTCTAAAACCTTTTTCAACTATTATAATAAAAAAAATAAATAATAGCTAACACCTTGTGCTTTTAAAGTCAGGCACTATTTATTCTAAGTGCTTTACATGTATTAACACTCTTAATTCTCATGACAATTCCATAAGGTAGGAATTACTATTGGTTTCATTTCACAGATAAGGAAACAAAGGTACAAAAAGGTTTAGGAATTTGCTCAAGATCAAATGGCTAAGTGGCAAAACTGGAATTCAAATTCGGTGAGTTTTCCTTCAGAGCCAATGCTTTTTACCTTTACATTATGAACAGAATTTTTAAGACAATCTTACTACCGAAAAAAGAACAAAAAAAAATAAAACAGTTTTTTAAATTGTATAAAATGTATAATAGACTCAGTAATGAGCATCACATATATTTTAGCAATATTGTAATGCAGTTATTTAATCAACTTAATATATCAAAACACTCCACTTGGAAACCCAAAGTTTAGTCAATTAAATTCTTGAATTCACCGGTTTGTCTTCAGTCTCACTCTGAGCACTCATTTTGTGGTGGGTTGGCTCTGTTCTGATTACATCACTATATTTCATCCACATGACACACAAAATTATTTTTCTAGTCAGAGCATCTTAAGGAATAGCTTGAACTGAAGCTCATCTCTTTCTTAAAGGACTTATTAAAGATTGTGAGAAGTCATCAACATCCTCCAGCACCCTGACACTGTCTACACATCCTTCCTTTAATACCCCAGGCTTCTTTAGGCTTTAGACGGAACCCTAAGTCACACTAGTGACAGTTTAAACAGCTGCCTTGCTGTATTATTTCAGAAGCAGGTTAAACTATGAATAACAGAAAAGTGAACTTACAATGGCTTAACCAAATAGAAGTTTGTTTGTTTGTTTGTTTGTTTGTTTTCACATAATAAGGGGTCAGGATGTTGAAAGTCCTCAGCTGGTGTGGCATAATACCATGATGTCATCAGGGCAGTGCCTTCTGTCTTTGCTTCACCATATGTTTGGGCTGTGGACCCAATCTGCATAGACACTACGGTGCTGACACAGACAGAAGAAACAGGGAAGGGCAAGGTGAAAGGTACATGCCAATTGGGCCTGGCTGTCATCTTAGAACTTCCCTAAGAGTCCTATGGGACTTTATATGTCATTGTCCAAAACGGCATCACATTGCCATCCCCAATCAGCAAAGGAGTCTGGGAAATGTATTTTTTTAGCTAGGCACTTTGCCACCTAGAAAAATAATTTGGATTATGATAGCAATAAAATAGAAAGTAGAATTAGGCTGTCAACTCTCAGTCTGCCATACTCACATTAGTCATGCATGGGAGAATCCTCACACTGCTGTGTCTTGCTTAACCAATTCCATAATTTAGAATCTGTTGACTGCAATTCTGATATGTAAGGACACTTTTGGATATTAGTGAAAAAGACAATTCAAAGTAGCTTAAGTGTAAAATAAAATTAATAAGAGGTCTGAGGTATATTTGCTTCAGATACAGCAAAATTCAGGAACTAAAATGGTATCATCAGACTCCTCCTCCACCTCTCTTCCTCTTCTTCATCCTCCTCTTCCTCTTAGACAAGCTTTCTCTATGTAGCAGAGAAAATAAAATGGCTGCTAGCCATCTACATCCTATAAACTTAGCATTCTCAGTGGAAGCAGTGATTGCTTATAGTATTACAGTTTCAAAGATGAGTGATAAATGATCCTACATTTAAGGAGTTCACAAGTCCAGTGAGAATGCTTCAATTTTCTCAGGTGAATCAAGCTATGTGAAAGTAAAGGATTATACTCCCACTAATTTGAAATGTTTTCAAAATGTATTGTTCATTTCTAGTCTGTGCTCGTATCCATCAATGTTACAAAAGACTAGGCATCATATCCCAAAGAGTATTTCAAAAAGCAGAAGTTCTTTCATGTTACATAGTAAAGGGGTTCTACAACAAACAGTGTCACAAATTATGTATACTACATCTTATTCTTATAGATTTTAAATGTTCATTAACATAGTAAGGACTCTAGGAGATCTTAAAGTTAGGAATTTTATATAATATAGCAGTTTTCAAACTTTTCCACACAGCAGTATTTTTAATTGAATGAAGGAAATTCAGGCCTATAATGCCAGTCCTTAGATCTAAAAAAAAAAATTAAAAGGCAGAAATGAGACTTATAATTTATATTTTATAATGTGTCACACAATCTGCCTCTTACCTGTAAAGACAATTCCCAGTTCATGCCATAATACACTTTGTAACAATCGCAAAGGTAAAAAGAGACCAAAGCAGTATAAAAGAAAAGGAAGTGATTCACTTTGGCAAATACTAGGAGATTGAGTTATTTCTTGTAGAAGCAGTTCTGTCTTCCAACAGGAATCCAAGTGTATTTGACAGGAGAATGCTGAATGGTTCACGTTGTTTACTATTCAGTGTTTCGGTTACTTAATTATACCCTGAAATACCTGGAAATGAAATATTGCTTTTATATACAACATACCTAAGAGAGTGTTTTGTAGGTTGAAACTACATGGCTCTTTTTGTATTCCAGCATGTTACTCAGTGGTGTATACATTAATAGGCTCTCTTTGTACTTGATGTTGACAATAACCATGAGCCTTCAGCAACAACTAAACTAGTCTAGTGACCATCTCTCAGTATACTTTCTGCTTCCCTACAGTCACAGCATTGTGCAAACTATTCCTGCTATGTGAATGCCCTATTCGGAGGCTTATGAAATGCCACCCAATTTCAAACCCTGACAAAAATAATAATAGCTAATATTTGCTAGGCATTTACCATGTGTCGTGGTCTAAGTGCTTGGCAGACATTTCTTTGATTCCACGTATCTTAAAGCCCTATGGGGTCAATTTAATAATTATCTCCATTTTATATAAGTCCTAGCCATAACATCTTGATCATTTTCCATTTTTAGAAAATTTTCATTGATGTGTGGATCTATAACTGGGATAGCACTGCTCCTATTCTTTGACTATTTTAAAACAGCATTAGTTGTAGGTGCTTTGTGTCAGATCGCAAATATAAAAGATTATATAGAGAGAGTGTATGAATTAAAGCTGACTGTTGAGGCAAAAGGTAGGTTTTTAAAGTCAAGTAAACAAAAACTTACTGGGGCATATGGATCCTGAAAATCATCATCACCTACCTACTAAGCCATCCAAAGTCTGAATCATATGCTATATATATAAAGTCTGTCACATCAAGAGAAAGAGGCAGGAATCCATTCACTGAAACTGATATTGTGCCTTTAAAAAGTATTTGATTTGATCATTTAAAATACTGTGCTCCACTGCTGGTTTAATTTTTATAAATGTTCCCTCTCTTATAGATCTTCTCAATAGCCACATCAAAGAAAGTGAAGCAAGAATAAGCTCCTCATTCAAGCACTCAGTACACTCCTGCTTGATTGGAATGGATATTGTACATAATATGTCCCTACAGATGTTTCCTCCGTGGGGCACATTGAATTTCATTTAAATGCCAAGGCACAAAATCTAAAACAATGTGACTTTAACAAAAAATCTGATGAGGAATTTGATGAGAAAATGGCAAGAATTCCTGTGGCATTTGGGTAACAATTTCAAGCCTTCATTTTAATAGAATAAACAGGATCATATTTCATTCAAATCTGGCAATGAGATGAGCTTTGGGTATTACATTGATATAAACCAATAAAGAATTTGCAAATTTGAAGCACTAATTAACAGACACAATATTAAATGAAAAAAGTTTGCTCCTGGGGCAAATATATTTTGAAGACTTTAAACTTTTATTAAAAGACATTTTTGAATCACTTCTTTTGTAATGTACTCTTTTGCTGGTTTTTACAAAATATGGAAAATCGTAGTATTTTCAAACTAATACCTTTAATTCAGCAACTGATATTACTTTTACCTTGTGGAGACAATATATCAATATCACAGCATTTTAAAATGTAGAGGAAAGTAAGCCAGAACATAAGCCCAAATATCATGGAAAAAATCAAAGCAAGCTTCATTTAGGATATTCTGTCAGTGGTTAAAGACCAACAAACTATAGGTGTTCAAGCTGACCATAGCATGTACATCCTATAACAATTATCCTTGTGGTAGTTGACTCCCATTTCTGAGTATCGCCTTTGCCTTGGGTATAGCTAATTAGGACAATAACCCCCCAAGGGCAAGAGCAGTACTCAGAAACACTTTCATGGCAAAAGGTGTAGTTCCATCACCTTGGATTAGAAGAGACCTCAAGATTTTGTCCGTAAAATTTTGTAATTCACTTAATTCTACCACCACCATGTCAAGGGGACATGCCCAACCCCCATGTGAGCTTTTGTGACTCCTTCCCCTTAAATGTCTCTAGGATGTTAATTTAAACCCAGTTTCACCTGGATTAAAATGTGAAGGGAAGTGAAGGAGGGAGTGAATTTAACTCAGGTCTTGCAAGCAGATACCACTTCTCAAAATGACCTATTAATTTTTAACACCATGGAAAAATTACTTTATAATAGTTTGAGAGGAAGAACTCTCTGAAGCATTGGCTTACTGGTCACAGTGTTAGTACAGAAAGAGAATCTTCTCTACCTAATTGCAATGCTATACAGGGTCACTTTCTTGAGACTACAATATCTAAGACATGTGTATCGAAAGACTCATACTTCAGAAAATGGGAACGTCAGCCAGAATGTTAAAGAATTAAATATATGAAACCGACCTTCACATAAGATATTGTGGGCTGGCTTTGTGAGCAGGCGTGTGTGTGTGTGCATGTGTGTGTGTGTGCACACACACACATGTGCACACACAAGTACACCTCTTTGTTTGAATGTATCTTTAAACAAGTAGTTATTTTATCCTAAGTATGTATTCAACAGAAGTCAGCTGATGTTAATATTACCTGTACCAATAATTCAACAATCTGTGCTATACTTACTGATTTTCATTGAGAATTAATTCGTTTGCATACAGCTAAATACCACATTATCTAAGAGGGGATAAAAAAGGAAAGGGGTATTAAGGATAATACAAGAATTTATACACATTTTAGCCTCAGAAACACCATTGAGAGAGGTATTGCTGCATCTACCTTACAAATGAGGAAAGCAAGACCCAGAAAGTTTAAGTAACTGGCCCTAGATCACACAAACAACTTTAAAAAAAGAGAGAGAGAGAGAGAGAGAGCTAGAATTTCAAATCAAGTATATTTGGATCCAGAATCTAGGCTTTTCCCACTATGCTAGAACACCAGAAAAGTTGGTTGAAAAGTGGAAGATTTAATCAAATTCGTTAAGCCATCAAATAACTAATTTAACTGATTTAAACTTATTTTTTGACTAAGAAGAAAGAAATCTAATCCAGTGCTAAGAATGTCTGTTTCAAGAAAACTATGAGCCAGTTTTTGCTGTAAAAAGCCTGGGAACAAAATTGTGCTCACCCACCCTGCCCCTGTGGGGCGTCATGTTATAAATTCAAAATTTTATTCCCACCTCCATTTTACTTCACTCATTTTTCTATTTTGTAAATGTGTCATGTTTTATATATCCTTGTTAGCTACAAGAAACACTTCTGGAAGAAAGTATAAGTATACTGAAAACAAGCAATTAAAAATTTCTTCTTCTAGTGTATTAATCAGTTGTTGGGTAGAACTTAATGGGTCAACCAGTATTTGGGTACCATTTTCTCTCCCTCCAGTTTTTGATATAAGGGATATGTCATTGCCTGTCTTTATAGTCCTTAACATAAATAAATGATATTGTACTGTAACATACAATACATTTATTTTACATCATAGCATTTAAATATTGTTAATTCTACATCATAGTATTTAAGTTATAGGATGTCAAGGAGAAGAATTAACATTACTCAAGAACTTCACCTCTTCTTCTGGGGAAGGTGTTAGAGCATTTTCAGTTGTGCACAGGATAGTCATATCATGTTATGTTGAACTATGACCTTGTTACTGCCCTTATTTGAAAATTAAGCATGGTTTAAGGTAATGCTAATGGGTGCCAAATTGACACAGGGTAGACTTTTAATGGTTAGTTTATGTGTAAACTTGACTAGACTATAGAGTGTCTAGTTATTTCTGGGTATTTCTATGAAGGTGATTTCAGTTAGACTTGTATTCGGCGGACATAGAACTCTCCCACTTACACAGATTAAGTACAAATTTAGTAGACTGCCCATCTGTTTCACTGCTAGGGACGCCATGATCAACTAGCTGATACCATATATCTACACAAGTCAAGACTATTCTGGTTAATGCTTTGACTCTTATCCATTATGGTAACCACACTTACCTTGTCTGTGGTGATTAAGTGCCACCACATGACCCCTGCCACTCCAGGACTCAATTATCCCCATTGCATTTAGTTGTCCAATTCAGAAGCAGTAATTCCCTCTGTGATTTCTGACTTACAAAGAAGAGTGACCACAGACTCTTCGAAGATGCTGGCGCTCCCTCACAAATTTATTCCTCACAGTAGTAGTGCAAGGTGTACCCTCTCTATCCTACCATGGTAGATGAATAGGCCATACATGGTAAGTCCATTTTATAATGCCAGAATTGGGTACCTGGGTGTGTGTGAGCATATGGCTTAGAGGGCAGAAAATGAGAATAGTATTTAAAAATCAAAATCAAACAGAACTCCTAGGTAGAAATTTTAATAGCAAAATGCTTTCTTCCTTGCAACTCAGTTTCTATCAAACCACAATCTTACAAGCAAGGACTTGATTTCCTTCTGGTTGACTATAGTTTTTCCAAGATTGGGACATCTCAGCATCTTTCACACTAATTTTCCTTATCTTCGAAAGATAGTGACATAAGCTTTTTTTTTTTCTTCTTCCAAGCAAGAGGTAAGTGCTTACAAATATAAATGAACTGCAGCTTGCAGATGATTATCTTTTCAGTCACTGGCATGAATCAAAGCCAAAAAGAGAAAAAAGTATTTCCAGTCCAGCCTTGATACTATCAACAAAACTTGAAGAAAATTGAATTCTTTATTTAAAACATTAACTATGAAAATAATTTAATTGACACATAAAAGAATTATAAAATTTTTACCCCAATATTTATGCTAAGAGTTAAGCCTTGCCACTTCAGTATACAGAGCTATACAGAGTTGTTCTTTTTAAAAATTTAACTGAATACCTTTAAATAAAAAATCATCTGGGAAAGTGATTTGTGTATTACACAATTTAAGTTCTAAGATTGCAATGGTTTTTCCTCCTAGCCTAGAGCAACTAAGACATAAACTTTCTTATTTATTTTAGTGAGTACTGTATGTATCTGCATTCTACCTATGTATAAGGCTACTTTTCTTAGAAAATTTTGGAAACATTTGGTTTTACATATTTAAAAAGTAAACCAAAAAAATTTTTTTTTGTTCCTTTACATTAAGTTTATGAATATGGGCATCATGAGTCACTATATCATTCAAGGACTGATAAAGTTTGAATTTCAAATAATTTTTAAATAATTATTTTAATTATCTGTGTTTTTGTCTGTCTCAGTAGATTGCAAGCTGTCTCACTCATTTTTTCATATTCAGTGGCTAGCAAGAATATTGCTGGGGTGTTTTCAGCCTAAGATCCTCCATGTAAAGGTTTTTCTTCAGTTATACAATCAGATTAAATACAGCAATTTGGTATAATAGAATTTATAGTAACAACTGGCCATGACACAAACTAGCTAGCAGACTGGCTGCTCTCTTATCTTCAGCCATTGCAACCACTATTAGAATTACCAAAATAATACTTTGTAATAATTGAATCCTAGAAAAACTCTATTTCCATTCAGTATAGAGCCCAATGCAGCAATCTGGGAGTAGAAGTTCTGAGAATCCTGATACTGTCTCTGAGATCTAAGCTGTCAACCGCATCCCCCATCTTCTTACTTGATTTTAAATCCCCAGTGCATAAAATTTAGTTATTACACACTTCAGTTTATGACACACTGCTATCATCTCTGATACCTGTGTCACTTGGACTTCTGGTCTAGGTGTTCTCAGAAATTAAATCAGAACAAGATAAAAATCCTGTGCTGTGAGACACTAAGAGAAGCAGGTGAGAGCTAAACAACTTCAGATAAGTAGCTTCTCACCCATATCCCTCCAAACACACAAGTTTGATGAGTTATAATCTCTACTACCTAACAGCAGCTTCTCCTTGGGGTATAAAGTGTGAAGATCTAATCTAAGGAACTGCTTAGTAGACATGATTTTCTGGTGCCTGATCTCTTCACCAAAGTATCACACACACACAAACATACATACATACTGAAATATTTGGAACTGACCTTGACAAGAGTCTGGCCTTCCTCTATTTGCATTTTCTAATAGCATAGCTGGTACTCCCAGGAGAAAATTAACTTGCAGGTCCAGAACACAAGACAGTTAAGGAGCACAACTATTTCAATGTATTAAATTATGGATATCATTAGAAAGAGTAATATTGAAACAGACAGACCAAAATTTCAAAATTGAAAAACATGTTTAAAAAAGAAAGATAGTATATGAAGCAAAAACATTATAAAAGAGGCAGAAGGGAAGGGATGGCAATTTCAAATAAAGCAGCCATGATGGCTTCACTAGAAAGGTAATATTTAAGCAAAAAACAAAAGAAACAGGGGGAGTTTGTCATGTGAATACCTGTGAAAAGAGCAAAGCATTCCAGGCGGATGAAAGTCAAGTGCAAAGCTGGAGCCAAGAGAGGGGAGGAAGAATGGTAGGACATGAAGCCTAAGAGGAAAAAAGGCAGACTATAGGGGTCCTGGAAGCCACTATCATGACTTGCTTTTACTCCAAAAAAGTGGGGAAAGCCATTGGAGGATATTAAGCTTAAGAGTGGCATGATCTAACTCATATTTTAATAGGATTACTCTATTAAAAATACACTTGGGAGAGAAGGGGGAGTTGACTACAGGAAAACCAGCCAATAGACTATTCTAGATAAAATGAAAGCAAATAGGACTAGCTCTAGAGGTAGTGAGAATTAGTCAGTTTCTGGATGAAATGGAGAAAAGAAAAGAGTGGCCATTTACTGAGTTAAGGAAAACAAAGAGAGGAGGTTTTGGAAGAAATTTCAGCAACTCTGTTTTGGATATGTTAATTTTGAGAACACTTATAGAGCATTCAAATGAAATGTCAATTAGGCAGATGGATATAGAAAGTCTGTATGTCAGAGGAAACATCTGAACTAAATGTAAAAGTCTTAGAAGTCATGTGATATTAAAGAATTAAAAAGCTCTTCAATGTGATGAATTAAATGGATGAATTTTCTGATTTTGAACAATTATATCATTTCTGAGATAAAAGTATTCAGTCCTGACATACTAGTTTTAATACAATGTAAGAGTCAATTTGCAGCAGAGGAAAAAATGGTGTAGATGATAGAGGTTCTGTTCATCTTTCTGGCGACCAAATCAAAGTTGCGATGGAAACAAGGAGCAGCAGCAAGGAAAAATCACCAGGGATCTAGATGAAAAAGCCATACAACTAGGGAATAATCCAAGAAATCACCCTGCAATGACAGAAGGTAGGACAGGGCAAGGACGCAGGGCTACCCAGTCTCCAGCAGCTAAGTGAGATGGAGGCCACTGCACTGGCAGTGACAGACGCCTCTTAAAGGGGCCGCATCCATGAGTGAATTTTCCATGTGATAGTCCTGCTTGCTCTGAACACCAGTGCCAATTTGGCTGCATGTAGGGGCTCCAGGAGTTTACAGGAAGACATTGTCAGAGTGGGGACTAAGGCAAGATTTACTGGGTACAAAAGTGCTGGCAGTATGTTCCCTGTTGAGCCCTACCCCCTACTAGTGAGCAGTACACAGCACAGCCATAGCTGTGACGTCATCAAACTGGATAACAAAGGTCACTGCCCAGAGGATTCCCTGAAATTCCACCTATCCTAACTCGGGCCCACCCAAGCCACATCCAGGTGTATCCTCAGCAAGTCAGATGCTCCTTGCTGAGCAGCACCTAAACTCACACTGGAGGCAGCTGGCCTCGGTTTCTGGTGTGGCCTTTTGAGGCAACTACAAGCACAGCATCCGTGGATTGCTTGCTGAATCTTAACAGGTGGCCCTGGAGGGGCACAGTCTTGGGCTAAATTTGGCCTGCAGCTGAACCCCTCTCAGGACTGTCACCGGACACTACTTCACAAATCCACACTAATAAGACTGGGAGACTTAGGAGCTTTGCTTAGTCCATAGAAATGGATATGAAAAGGCAGCCAAAATGGGAAGACAAAGAAACAGAAACCATATAAGAGAACAGAACAGAGATCCAGATATACTGGAGTCAAGTAATCTAACAGATGCAGAGTTCAAAACACTGGTTATAAAGATGCTCAATGAATTTTTGGGAAGTGTAAAGAACTCCAACAAAGAGATAAAAATAGAAATGGAAATTACAAAAGGGAACCAGTCTGAAATGAAGAACACATTATCTGAGATGAGAAGTATATTAAATGGAATAAACAAAGGAATAAACAAAATGAATAAAGAAGAGGATCAAATGCCCTACCTAGAGAACAGGAAAGCCAATCAGTGTACTCAATCAGAATGGCAAAAAAGAAAAGATGCTGAGACCATAAAAATAATTTAAGGAGGATATGGACACTATTAAGGCTTCAAATATTCATCTGATTGGCATAACTGAAGAAAATCAAGATGTTGAACAGCTGTTTGAAGATATAATGATGGAAAACTTTCCTAATCTGGTGAAGAAAATGGACATAAAACCCCAGGAAGCTCAGAAGATTCCAAAAATCAGGGATTCAAAGAGACCCACACCAAGACACATCATAATTAAAATGCCAAAGCTTAATTACAAAAAAAAATAATATTAAAAGCAGCAAGAGAAAAACAAATAATTATATATAAAGGAACATTCATACGACTGGCAACTGATTTTTCAGAAGAAATTATGCAGAACAGAAAAGCTAGGCAAGAAATATTCAACATGATGAAGGCCCTGGATATACAACCAAGAATATTTTATCCAGCAAAGCTATAATTTAGAGCTGAAAGACAGATAAAGAGCTTCCCAGACAAAAATAAACTAAAAAAATCACCCCCAAGCCGATATTACAGGAAATGTTGGAGAAACTTCTCTAAGAAGAAAAAACATGTATCAAATACAGGAATAAAAAATAGTAACAACTACATTCCTATCAATAAGAATTAAGTGCTCCAACCAAAAGAGAGGGTGACTGAAAGGATAAGAAAACAAGATCCCCACATATGAAAAGTAAGGGAATGAGAAAAGATATTGCTTTGATGAACCTAGAAGGTATTTAAGTCAGACAGAGAAAGATAAATACCATATGATTTCACTTATATGTAGAATTTAATAAAAAGAACAAACTAATCAAAAACAGACTCACAAATATAGTCAACAATTTGGTGACAGACAGAGAGGAAAGGGGTTTGGGGAGCTGGGAGAATGGGGTGAAGGGTTAAAGAAGTACAAATTAGTAGCTGATGGATGGGGAGCATGGCATAGGGAATGTAATTAGCATTAATACATTGACTAGGTGGAGGATCAGGGGAGGGAGGGAGCAACTGGGGGGATCATTTTACTAACTATATAGATGTCTAATGTACTGTATACTTGAAACTAATTAAAATTTTAAAATGAAATAAAATAAAATAGTCAATTAGCTAACATTTTGTATGCATAAATTTTTTTAACCTATGTCTATGAGTGATATTGACCTATAAGTCTCTTTACTTAACAATAACTTTTCAACATTTATACAGGCATATCACAGAGACATTGCAGGTTCAGTTCCTGAGCACAATAAAGCCAGTCAGTCATAGACTTTTTGCTAGTGGTGGATCATGCCTTCAATTTTTAAAAATACATCTGTGAAACACAATAAAATGAAGTACAGTAAAACAAGGTATACCTGTACATCTAGTGTTAGTAGCAAGGTTTTTCCTGCTTCATAAAACGAGTTTGGCAGCTTTTCCTCTTTTGCTATTTTCTAGAACAATTTGTATTGAATACAGTCTATGTCTTATAGACCAAGAAAAGGACATTAGGTTATATTCTAAGTGTGATGGAAAGGCATTGGAGAATTTTGACCAGGAGGATTACAAAATTTGATTAATATTTTAAAGAAATTAATTTGACTGTGAGATGGAGAATGATTTATAGGGGGCCACTGTAGTGATCTAGGTGAGAGATAATGGTATGTTAGATGAGGATGACAGCAGTGGCAATGAACAAAAGAAGACAAATCCACAATAGATTTGGGGAAACCTAGTTGATGATTGTATGAGTCCAATGAGTTTTTAACAGATGAAGTGGCTTCCATTGTGATAACGGTGCTTAACTTCTTAAAAGTCAAATTATGTGAAAGCAGTACAATACTAGAGTTGCTATCGTTATCTATCCCTACTCCAACCACAAATTAAATGTACAAACTATACTAAAATTTATTTAATATAATTCAGACTCATCACATCTCAATAATATATTTCATATTTGTGAGGAGATATTTTAAGTGCATTTTACATTACTGTCAGTTGTTCATAACTATTTTTAAAAATCCTAGACTGAGATTTTTTAATTTAGAAAAAACTAGGTTTTATCAAACAGGAAGATTCTGATACCAGTCACAAGAGAGGATTCTCATTTCTTGGAGGAGGGCAAAGAGAATGTTAATGCCGACCACCAAAAATAGGAGCCCACCAAATCCTCAACAAACACGACACTAGTTCAAACAATGCTTTACTCACTGAAAGGAGGAGACACAGCAAGATCAAGGTCTGTAATGTATGTCTGTATCTCACGGCCAACAGGTCTCTCCCAATAGCCCATACAGGCCAATGGACTGTGGATATCCCTCTCAGGCTGCAGAAAAGAGCAGAAGAGTGGAGCCGGTCAGGTGTCATATGGCAGACACAGGTATGCAGCACCAGAAGTTCAAAGATCATCAAGACAGGGAAAATTTTTTTCAAATAATAAAGAAGAACCTGGGGTCAAGCAGCATCTTGGTACTTGCCCTCCATGTAAGGAGATGTTCCAGGGCTAGGGCACTGATTGAACAATACCCAGGTGGGTACTAAGTCATGTAATGACTGCTTCTCTAACAATTTTTATAGGCACCCACTATTTACTCTAACTTCTTCATTGTCAAGTACTCTTTTACTTGCACATTAGACAGCCACTGATAGGAAATTACAAAACACTATTCAGAAAAAAATTATCTAATTGTTGTATGATAATTTCAAATTTTTTAATCGATCCTTCTCCATCATGTCATGTTAATTAAGTAAAATTGCTGATTTAGGAAATAGTAAAATATAATTAAGTTATACTGATTTGTATTAATAATAAGTCTATCACAGGGAGTCAAATAAAGGTAGAAAATTCTCATCACAAAAATTTCATTAAAAATAATGTGCTTACTATCTCCCACAACCACATCAAAATTACAATTGAACTACAGAACAACCATGATTAAGAATCACCTGAAGTCTAGCAGAACAGAAGTCCTATAACTAAGGATATACAGAAGCCATGTCAAAACTAATAGAAGGGGTGGAGACAAAGACTGAGCTCATCCCATACCACATGTGATGGTTAAAAACTGGTAGGATAACTTGGCTGCAGAGGTCTCCCCTGAGGAGCAGGGAGTCTCAGCCCCACACTTGGTTCCTCAGCCCAGGGATCTGGGAAAAGAGTTCCCGCAACTTCTGGCTGTGAAAACCAGAGGAGATCGTGGCTGGGTGAGATGAAGAGCTGCTGAAGTCTCAGGCATTCCTCTTAAAGGGCCTGCATGCAGACTCATTTGCTGACGGACTCACTTGCTCTAAGCTCCAGCACTGAGGCAACAGCTCAAAATGTGCCAGGGATATACAGGGAGGAAATGAATTGTGTGGTTTGGGGGCAAGGATTAGAGGGAAAGCTTTCTCCCAGTCAGAAGTGCTGGCAGAAGCCATTGTTCCTTTGTTGAGCCCTCCCCTCTACCAGCCTGTAGACACAGACAGTCACTATATCTGAGTCTCCGTCAACCTAGCTAACACCATTCCCCTGCCCTGGTAATTCCTTGAGACCCTGCCCTCCCCAACTTGTGGGCCCACCCAAGCCACTGTCAGTGGCTTTTCCATACAGCCTGTCTTGGTTCATGCTGCAGACTTTCCTAAAATTTCCCAAATATTCACAAACCCCACATAAGTAGCAGCTAGCCTCAATGTGCCCTGTACCTCTTGCTAAGCAGCCCGAAGCTCAGCACTACCAACAGCCAGCCTTGGATAACAGCTTAGCCTCCCTCAGTCACCTCCAAGCCCAGCACAAGTGGCAACAATCTACAAATCACTTTGTAACTCATACCAAGTGGCCCCAGGCAGGGCACAGGCAGCAGCTGACCTTGGACTGTAATAGAGCCCCTCTCAAGAGGCGCCAAACCAACATACTCAGTAGCCAGCTTCAGACCACAGCAGAACACCACCCAACCACCTCCACAAATGGCATATCCAAAGAACAAACTGTGCAGGCATCAGAGCCTTGCTAAAGCAAATCTTGTTCCACAGTGTCAGCCCCTGCACAACAGCTCCTTCACTACAGTCACAGCCAGTCCTCACAACAAATAGGTCTGGGGGTCATCCCCTCTCATTGATATGCAAACAGCAACCAAGGTTCAACTACAATAGGAGGGCGCACACAACTTGCACAAGGGACACAGCTGGAGCACCCAGCTCAGGTGACCAGGGAGACTATGCCCCACAGGATACCTACTACATAAAGCCATTCTTCCAAGACTGAGAGACATAGCAGCTCTACCTAATATATAGAAACAAACACAGAGAAGCAGCTAAAATGGGAAGACAAAGAAACATGTACCAGATGAAAAAAAAAAAACAGAACAAAGCTCCAGAAAAGAAACTAAATAAAATGGAGACAGGCAATCCACCAGATGCAGTGTTTAAAACACTGGTTATAAAATTGCTCAATGATCACAGTGAGAACTTCAACGAAGAGAGAAAAAACATAGAAATGGAAATGGAAAATACAAAATAAAAAGTCAGAAATGAAGAACACAATAACTGCAATGAAAAACACATTAGAGGGAATCAATAGCTTAGATGGAGCTGAGGATGGAATCAGTGATTTGGAAGATAAGATCACAGAAAACACCTAATCAGAACAGCAAAAAAAAAAAAAATCCAAAAAAATTGAGAATATATTAAGGAGCCTCTGAGACAACATCAGGCATATCAACATTCACATCATAGGGGTACCAGAAGAAGAAGAGAGATAAAAAGGAATTGAGAATATATTTGAAGAAATAATAATGCAAAACTTCCCTAACCTGATGAAGAAAATACAGAGACTTCCAAACAAGATGAACCTCCAATCTTGTTAAAAGCTCCAATTGAAAGACATAGGGTGGCTGAATCAAAAATAAAACAAGGACATATGATACCTACAGAAGACTCACTTCAGATGAAAGGACACACCAAACAAAAGTAAAAGGATAGAAAAAGAAATTTCACAAAAGTGGAAATTTAAAAAGAAACTGGGGTAGCAATACTTTCACCAGACAAAATGACTTTAAAACAAGAGCTTCAATAGGGGACAAAGAAGAACCCAGTAATTTCACTTCTGGGTATTTATCTGAAGAAACCCAAGCACTAATTTGAAAAGACATACACATTTATATGTTTATTGCAGCATTATTTACAATAGTCAAGATATGGAAGCAATCTAAAAGTCTGTCAATAAATGTGTGGATAAAGAATGAGTGGTACATACAAAGGACTATTACTCAGCCATAAAAAATAATGAAATCTTTCCATCTGCAACATGGATGGACCTAGGAAGTATTATAGTAAATGAACTAAGTCAGCCAAAGACAAATACCATATGATTTCACTATATTTGGATTCTAAAAAACAAAATAAGCATATAAAACAAAAACAAACTCATAGATACAAAGGACATTTTGATGGTTGCCAGATGGAAGGGGGTTGGAGAATGAATGAAAAGGGGAAGAAATTAAGAACAAATTAGTAGTTACAAAACAGTCATGGAGGTTTAAAGTATATAATATAGGGAACATAGTCAATAGTATTGTAACAACCATGTTTGGTGTCAGATGGGTAGTAGATTTATGGGGTGATTACTTTGTAAGTTACATAAATGTGTAATCACTGTAACTGAAAAAATTTTTTAATATTTTAAAAAGAGAAAAAGGATAAACAAAAACTTTTAGTAGCATAACAGAGTAATTTTATATCTGTTGATTCTAATTTTAAAAAATCAAGGCTTTTTTAAAAAAGGAAAGGAAAAAAGTATCTGCAGAAAACATTTTTCATCCTTTCAAAAGCTACAGGTAGGTTATAGAATTCTACCAGCTCAAGTAATTACAGTCTCTGTTTGGATGTAAAATTGCTTAAAGCTTTACTACTATAGAGCTTACATGCAAGATATTTGAATCAAAGCAGCCTTGATAAATATCTACTGAGAACCCTCTCAAACTTAAAAGCTTATTGTCACTGGTCCCCTGAGGACTGTTTATTTTTATGAGTTTACATATATTGATTATAACTTATTTAGTAAGCTCTATTTAAGACCATCAACAAAACTCATATCAAACTGCATACAAGCAAAAAGTCTAATATGCTATCAGTGAGAGGATCCATGTAAATAGATTGAAAAGGTCAAAAGGAATTTACTGAGACTTCTTTTAAGCACTCTACTTGTTGAGTGAAAATCTACCTATTCTTAAGAAGAAAGGTCTAATTCTCAAGTATGTAAAACTAATATATTATGGCTTTTGAAAACATACTGAGAAAACAGGACCCAGACTTCCAAAGGTAAAATATACTGCTCCTAAAATATAAAAGCCACACTATGAGAATTTGTAACCCAATTTGGGACTGTTATCTAGTATTTACTGGTATAATGTTTTGGTAAACCATGCTACTGCGACAAAATTTAATTTCCAATTACACTCCTGCCACGTTTGTGACTATGTATATTTTTCTCACTTTAAAGTAGAGATGACAGAATCTGTTATAATGGAAATAAGATAGACTCCAAAGTTGGAAGACTTGAGTTTGATTAACATACATGCACCTTATGTACTAAAACTTAGGCAAGTCACTGAGCCTTGGTTTTCTCCTCCATAAGTGGGGATAGTCATAATAGCTACTTTCCAATGTTCGAAACAAGAAGATATCTAAGAAATGAATGTGTAAACTCTAGAGCACCCCACAAATACTGAAGCATATTATTGTATACCCTGGTATCTCCTGGGGTTGAAGCACAGAGTTTTGAACATTCATAGTACTCAGTACCTGCTTGTTGACTGGAAAATACCCAATTGAAATAGTGAATTAATCTTATATGATAAGAATTGGTAGTTTTCCTCTTCATGAGGCACATTTCAGAGTCAGGAAAACTCAAATTGCAAAGTCTAGTTTTCCCTAAGAGCATGGAATGTTTAATGCCCCCAAGCTGTCCCTCTGGCATCTAGGAGGTTATTACTTTCCTGATTTAACCAATACCCTCTCCTATCCTCAGTTGTCTACTTATCAAGAATCTTATTTCAATAAAACTTAAAGTGTCAATTAGTCCAACTGTATAAACTAAGTTTTGTAAATAAGGAAAAGTATAGGATCCAATAATACCCCTTTTTCTGTCATCATCTCAATATTCCCATTTTGCATATGGCAATAAATTCTACATAAATTCTGGGTTCTACCCTGAGAAATTTTAAAAGCGTGTTTTAAAACATTTGAAAAGTATATTAATTGTGTTTAATTAATTTTCTGTAGCCTTCCAAATTTCTGTAATTGTTATGAAAACCCAAGGTTCCATCTGGACAGTTTAGGGTTTGACCAGTAGTATACTGACCACCATAGAGAACCGCATATGAACAATGCTTCCTAATAAACACTTAGTATGAAAGAGGAGAAATTCTTCAGATGTATTTTTTGCAGATGGGTCTTCAGAGGGCTCGTGTCAGAGGAATTTTCTAAATTGCAAATACAATAAAACTATGATATGGCATTTCTTCTTGAATTCAGTGTTTCATGTGAAATCAGCAAATTGTAATTAGGAGTAAACAATATGGAATTAACAAGTGAAAATTTGAATATCTATTACTCTTTACTTACGTGATCCAGATATGTCACTTAGTTTCTCTAGGTAATAAAGGGCAAAATAATAGCACCTACTTCTCACCCCAGTACAAACCCATTGGGGCCTATAGAAAAATCTATTTCTTCCTCAAAGTACTTTATTGTCTGCCAGAACATTGTTGTTATATATAAATACATATGTATATATGTGTATACATATCTGTGTGTATATGTATGCATATATGTATATATGCAAATCTACAATGACCACCAGTGAATATTTCCTACAGTTTATGCAGTTCACAACCTGCAGAGCTACATGCAGCGATCATCCATTTCTCACAAGTGAGATTTTATCTTGCCATTTATGACAATTTCAATAAGTGTCTATTATTAGTATTGTTATTATATATATATATATATATATATATATATATAGTTATGCCTAGGCTATATATATATGTGTCTATATACATATACATATATATATATAGCCAATATATATATAAGGCTATATATATATATATGTATATATATATGATACAAAAAACCTATAACAATGATATTGTCCTTCTCAGACAATAATATAACATTATTATAGTTAAGTTTCATTGTACAAATGCTTTGCACTTTCCAAATGAGAAAGGCAAACAGAAGAGGCATTAAAAAAATTTTCTAAATACTTTTTAATATTTTGGAGTCAGGTAAAATTTCTAGTCACCCTAAAATTTTGCATTGGCCAATATATATATTTATCAATGCCAATCCAGTTTTACTTTTCTCTGTTTATGTCTTCTTACATTTCTTAAATTAACATAAAATAAGAAAATAGCTACAGCAAAATATTCTTATTCAAATCTGGACACAGATTCCCAGGAAAAGCACGCACAAAAGAAATGTCAATAGGAAATAAAATATGTTTAAATCATATTAAGTCAAAACTTTAAAATGAAATGAAATTGAGATTTTTCTGAAAAGTTAAAATTGCTTTTATTCTCCGTTTGGTTTTGTTGATAGTATTTGTTGTAGGGTAGAGAAGAGTTGTTAAGAATTTGGAAGAGGGGATAAGAACATTTCATTTTTAAACAGATTGGGTTTATAGATCAATATTAATTTGCATATAGATATGTGAAAGAAATCTTAGTTCGGCCTCTGAGCTCCAGCCTCATAACCACATTCTAGAAGCAACTTTATTCACATTGAATTCAGGGGAAAAAAACATGTTTTAAATGGAAAAAGAAAGTTTGTAATTAAGCAGAGCTGAATGCTCTAACAGACAATATGCAAGGAATAGAAATGAAAAACATTTTGGTCCTTCTTTTACTTCCTTGTTCTAACACATCTCTCCTTGATGAGCTGGTCTGACCACAGCTGGGCTTTACATTTCTGTAATTAGCACAGCAGAAGCCCAAGTGAGGCCACAGCTTTTCCTCTTCTATTGTTTGCACATTGGGGGGCAGGATTCTAAATGTCAGATGCTTCTTCCTATTACAAAGTGGCCTACTAGCTCCTCAAAACCAGTTTGAAAACCTTTCAAGAATCATTGAATCGGGCCCCATGTTCCACATTAGATAGGGATTCTAGCAGCAGGGACCTCCAAAGGGCTGCTCAGTTTTCTTAGTCAGAAAAAAATAAGAATGAAAATAAATGAGCTTTTAGGTTGCCTTGTGGAAAGCCCTGGTGTAAATTTAAAGGTACTGGACCCTGCCTTTTGATTCAATTTTCATGTCATTCCATTGAAGGAGAGATACTTTCTTTTAAGTCAGCAGAAAAAGCTGGAGGAAAAACCAAACCATGACCTTTATTTCTAAGTCTTGACCACCAATCCAGTGCTATTTCATAATACTGTACACACATTGGCATCCCAAATGCCCACAATGTATAAGGAAAAAAATCCTAAGCATTCATTGGTATACCTACTTACTGACAGCTAGATTTCCTAAGTCAGTAAATAACCTAAGAAGAAAACGTTTGGATTCTTGTTTTCCTGACAGTTATATAATATGTGGGCCTGTAAAACACTAGGTACTTATTTTATATCACTAGAAAACAGCCAACTACCCAGATATCTCAAAGTTTTATATAGTCTTAATTACTGCAGTATAGAGTGGCAAGGAACTAAATCAGCCATTCTGTTTTGTTCCCCCTAAGAGTTTCCAATACCTGGAAATAAAGCTGAGGATTAACTTAAATGAGAAAGAAACCTATGTTGCTTCAATTATTTGAAAGGTCCACATTAACTTGGACACCACATGCTTTCATCTTCTATGCTACTTTCTACATTAGATGAAACTCTAAAGACCGTGATACAAAACAGAAGAGTCTTCTGAGAGCTGTGCAGGCCACTCTTGTCTAAGAATCTGTGGCCCATTACAAGTAACATGGTATAAAATTCCACTAAGCAATGCTGTGAACACCATCACAAAAACAAAGAGCGAGATCACAGATTCATAACATGAGGGTAAAAAATTGAGGTAATAATGGTGGGAAGGAGATTGGAGAGTGTCAGCATCATGTAGGACAATTTTTCACCATTCATGGGTCATGCTTTCATCTCATATTTAAGAACTACTATACTAGACAAAACTTCCTAAACCTTCCACTTTTTCTTCTATCTGAAAAGGAAAGAATTTGGTGCCACCATTACCAGAATAGTCTTGGTGAAAAGAAGGAATCATAGCCAGAAGATGGGAACCATTCTACTGATAAATAAAATTTCTTCCTCAGTAAGCCCATTCAGCAGTCAGGTGCTTATCTTTGGGATAGCTTTAATTTTTTAAAGAATGAAACAAGGTAGACAGCTTAAGGAAGTGTAGCACCTTGTAGTTACTTAGATATGCTCCATTCTTAACCTTAGTCTCTAGTGAAAATGCTTACTACTCCCCATGAAATTCCATTTCTCATCAGACCAGCACATTATTTGGCCTACAGTAGAAAGGATATTATAGAGAGTCACACTCAATTCATGTATTTTCATCCATTACATTTCTTTTCCCTTAAATATGTATGTGTGTTTATCTATATGTATGTATGTGCCTGTGTATGTGTCCTGAAGTGTGTGTATGTGTCTGTCTAAGCATTATTTCTCAAAACTATAGTGCAGTGTTGTACATTAGAACTTTCTGTGGTGTAGAAATGTTCTATATCTGCACTGTCCAATATGACAGCCACTAGCTACATATAGCTATTGAGCACTTGGAATGTGGCTAGTATGACTGAGAAATTAAAATTTTAATTTAAATAGCCACATGAGACTAGTGGCTGCTATATTGGACAAAATATGTATCAATATCTTTTTTATATGTAATATTGACACAAGCTGGCACAAATAAATAAGCATTCTTATTGTTCACAGATCAATGTATACATTATCATATGAATAGGCATGTCTTAACTAGCTCATTTGTCAGGAATAAGCTAAGCAGTCATTCAAGAACTAAGGATTCCAGTGACTTCCAAGGTTGTCCTAGGGATTTCCATTCCATTAAGCTGGAATGAGAAAGAGCATAGAAGAGGCTGTGTTAGAAATTTAGATAGGTCAGGCCTAGAAATAAAATATTTCCAGTTATGTTCCATTGACTAGAACTTAGTCATATTTGCATTTATCAGCAAAGGTTCGAAGTACAGCTATGTGTTCAGAAAGAAGAGAAAGCCTTTGGTAACCAACTAATAATATAAGCCACTACAATTGACCTTACTCTTCTTTCTACATTTCTATTTTGAAAGTTTTCTGTAAGAATATGTGTTTCCCCAAAACATGAGAAAACCACACTAAGTTTCATTTTTGAAAGGAATACCAAATATCTTCTTATAGGAAGATATGATAACTAATATTTAAGGTTGGAATATACATTTCAGGCTCTTGAAAGGGTTAATCTAAAAACATAGGTTTTATTTATAAAAGATATAAGAAATTAAAGCTGAAACAAATGTTCAATATCATTCAGCCATTCATCAGATAAGTCAGTTTCTCAATCTTTATTTCGTCGTTATTCCCTAAAGAATCTTTTTAAACATTTTATTTCTAATTGCCCTTAATATAAACTTTTTTACAACAGAAATGTTGAACATCTGTTTATATACTGTATGTGTGTGTATTTTATACATAAAAAGAGTAAGATCTCTTTTACCTCTTCACCCCAAGAACAAATTTTCACTCCTTTGAGAGCAATATCACAAAGAAGCCTAAGTCCAGAGAAATTAAGGTACTTATCTAAGGTCACAAAGCTAATTAGCTGATCAATCAGAAATGATACTCAGATATCTTGACTACCAATCTAGTGCTATTTCACAATACTGTATATATGTTAGCATCCTAATTGTCCAAAATGTATTTAAAAATAAAAAATGAACAATGTCTTATCAAGTATGATATAGTTGCTGGTTGGAACATTTTTGTTTGCTTACTTTGGGGCTCATTTTATTTTTATTTTAGTTTTTTTCCCCCCTGTGTGGTAAATAACACAGGCAGAGACATACCCAGAGTTTTAATAGCCATTATTTGTAAAAATGCTGTGGATAAGGTAATGAAAATCAAATCAAAGTAAAACTCACACCCAGTCAGCTATCCAATGACTAGATGACTTATTTAAGACAAAATGTCTTTCTCACCTCTATGCTTTCTTCAATAACAAAGGGTGGTCTGACATTGCCTTTCCAAACACCAAAGACTTGTTTTTTTAAAAATGTGTCTAAGTGTTGCCAGTACCAAAAGGATCAAGAAAGCCAAAATATTCTAAGGAGATAGCATTGCCATTTTTCCGACCAAGTACTAGCTAATGGAAAAAAATAAAAATTAAGAACAATATCTCACAATGCCTACCTGAAACATGCTCTATGTTTTTAGAGCAAAAAAAAGGGG
Organism: Cynopterus sphinx; assembly: GCA_030015415.1. NCBI lineage: Eukaryota > Metazoa > Chordata > Mammalia > Chiroptera > Pteropodidae > Cynopterus > Cynopterus sphinx. The sequence continues at coordinate 69,552,081 of CM057387.1, read as the reverse complement.
ACAGATGTGTGTCACACCAGAGATGACTTTCCATATCTGTGGAAGTAATCTTTACAGCTACTTTAAAATATTTTAAATATTTTAAATGACGGTATGCTACATACATTATTTGATGAGAACAAAGTTTATGATCCCTATGTTGCATCAAATTGATAATAATGACATTTTGTCAGATTTTATTATAGAATATTGCAGCTGTACTTGAGAGTAAGAAGTTGCAAAGTTATGGAATTTTTTTAAAGTCTTTAAAATTCCTCCAGAAATAAGCATAAATCCAGCATTTCCTCTTAGGAACTACCTAATATTACATGATTAGAAAGATGTATTCTTTTCTTTTAGTAGGGCAGGTAAAATTGTCGCTTAGAACATCAAGCCATTAAATTTGTTTTTTCAAAACAATCATCTCTTAGATTCCATAACACTAGGATTCTAAATAATTTTCTACTACATTTTTAGTGAAAAAAAATATATGACTAAAATTGCACTATATGATCTTTTCATTAATAGTCTTACTTCTTGCCTGTCAAGCTAATAAAGAGTTTGGAGAATCATAAGGACTCATCTGGAAACAATAGAATTTCTAACTTAATCTTTCTTTCCTGGACACTAATGGCTTTTTGTCAGTGCTCTTCACTCAGTGTATGACACATGAAGCCATTCCATTTTAGTTGTCCATTACCTTCAAGTATTATGACAAGAACAAAGCAATCCCCTAAAGAAACTGAACTCAAACACTCATATTAAATTTCTCCAATTCTTCAATGTGTAAGGTGCTGTTTTCAATTGTCAATAATGTTCATAAGAGTAAGCGATATCCATTACTAATTAAAGCAAGCTGTTTAAACAAACACGAAAGGTCACCAAGCCTGTAGATCAACATATTCATGCCATTGTTCTGTTTCCTGGTGTGTTACAGTTTGACAATTTGTTTCTATCTTCTAGTCAGCTATTTTTCTAAATAACAAATATAGAAAATAAATAGCCAAAAAGCAACTTTCCACAGTAGGTGCCATGAGGCCCAAGGCTCCAATATGACAGTGGATATTGTTTCCTTAAGATCAGTAATGTACATCATATCACTGCAAATGAAAGCAAAGACATTTTCATTTATTTTTCCTGAGTTTGTGGGGATCAAAGGCTTAAACTACAAGGAAAATGCAGTTTTTATTAGGAAAAGTGACACCTGTAGTTTTCTGCAAGATATTTAAACAACCTTTTATCTATATGGATGTGCTATTAAGGCACAAATAAAATATAATACCTTGTCTGACATGCTGAACAATGGCTTATTTTAAAAAGTTTTTTTCATGCCACAAAGTCCCTTATAAAATATTTTTAACTATTTGCTCAATCTTTACTTGAGCTCTGACATTTGAAACTGACTTTTCTTTTAAGATTGTATTCCCTAACAGTATATTAATTACATGGAGGATATAATCTCTGAATTAATATCAAACCAACAGAGTAAGCTGGTGTAAGGAGTCAGAGAGATTTTTAAGCTACTTAATATTAAGTTGTGTGGTTCAGTTATTATAATCAATTCCAAATTATCAACAGAAGTAGAGAGGAGAAATAATTTAAATTATCAAAACTCAGAGATAATCCCCAAAACTCACTTTGGTCAGTAGTATCAACATTCTACTCCAAAGCTTTTATCCAAAATCCACAATTGTGTTATTAATTTAGTTTTTAAATTCATCTTATTTAATATTTTTCTGACCAACCCAAACTATAACAGATGCATAAATGAATCTTGAAGGAAGGATGGAGAATATAATCTTTTTTGCTCATCTTGTCTGAATGATAAACCTTTTACATACAGCATCTCATCTCATTCTCATGTCATGCTGCGAGGGTGGCAATATCACCCACAGTTTGCAAATAAGGTTACTAAAGTTCAAAGTGTTTACATAAGTTATCTAAAATTGTTCAACTGGCAAGGAGTAGTCCATGCTAAGACTCCAATTGTATAAGCAAGTCCAGCAGATCTAGGGGTTAATGAAAGTCAGTGTGATCCTTTTTACTTTAGCTAACTAGAAGACATACTGAATTTGAAAGTTTTAAATAGTGTTTATTTGCAGTACATAATAGAGTTGCTTTATTCCATTCTGACTCTATGATTATACATATTGTGACTTTGCTTTCAACTTTACAGCATTGTAGTTCTTTGGTACACGGAAGCACTTCATTAGTTACCATACAGTGAAGACAATACAGCTGGATAGTAATGTTGACTTTGCCATTCAGTGCAAAATAAATAAATAAATAATCAGATGTTTATATCTGAGAGCTGTAATGTTTAGACATTTGAAAATTGTGATTCTTGTCAGATTCTAAGATTCTGCCAACTTGCAACCATCACTTAAACTCCATTTTACCATATTCTTATTTTATTCCCTGAAAAATTAATAAGCAGGCACATTTGGGGGCACAAAAATAACAACCTCAAAAGCAAAATCTACAAGTAAGCTAAATCTGGTTATTTTTCTGCTTACTTAAGTAGTTTCTAGTTAAAAAGCTATTGTATCAAGTATAAACCAAGCCAAAATGAAACAGTTTGCCCTCTTTCAAACTCAGTTAAAAACCATGATTTTGTTTTAGCAAATATGGTGTAGGGCATTTTGAATGATTGAAAGCACAAGAAAGTGTGTATTAAATGCTTCTGTGCCTTAGAAAAAATTAAAATTCATAGAAATTTAAAATAATGTTAGAATAGGATGTTAGATTTAAGAATGAATAAATTTAAGAATGAATAGATTTAAGAATACAGGATTAAATGCCTTTTAAAATCTGTTTCTAAAGTATAATGGGAAATTTTTTCCAATTTTTTTAAAAAATTTCTGAAACAACATCATAAAAGAAACTTGAGATATTCTTGATGACAAGAAAATAAAGTTTGTCTAGCTCACTGCTTCTACCCAGGTTCTTCATTGTCCTTCATTTTTTTCCTTCCTTCCCACTTTCCTGGGCATTAATGTATTTGCCAGAGCCTTATTAGGAAAAAAAATCAAAAGATGTACAATTCAAATTCATTATTCTTGCTGCATCTTAGCGACTCTGATAAAAGGTTTGATGGAGAAGAGTTTAAACCACAAAGCAAAGTACACCGTTTGATGATGTGTAAGGTTGAATTTTATCAAGCAATTGAGAGCTGACTATAGATGTTTAGATGTCTAAACATTATAGCTCTCAGATATAAACATCTGCTTTACCACTAATAATATTAGGGAAAAAGTAATGCCAGTGTAACATAGAACATGTTTTGTGAAATGTACAGTTAGTTGTTCATTAAACCTTAAGAAAATAAAGACTTCATTACATAACCAACTATGAAGATCAGTCTTCAGAACATACAGGAAAGAACATAGGACTTAAAAGAAGGGCTAGATTCAAATCTCAGCATTTCTACTTCTTAATTATATGACCTTAAGATAGCCATTTAATATTTTCAGAATTCAGGTTCTTCACAAATAAAGTTGAGCCAATAATATATTTAATTGTTACAAGAATTAAACGAATGACCTAACATACTTAAGCACCTTGCACAGTATCTAGGCACCTGAAAGATATTCAATAAATGACAAGAATTCTGATCATGCAATTACTCCAACAAAGTGATATAAGTACAAAATGATCCAATGAACTCATTCTTCTACATATTCATGTCCCATAAAAAATAACTTAAAAAAAAAATACCTCACCACAGACAATTGCAGCGTACAGCCAGCCAAAGGAAAAGAAGTAGAATTATACAGGCTACAGTAAAAACTCTTACCATTTCTGTCACATGCCCATGTGCAGACTTTCATGGACTCATGGTCAAGGCAAAGAGAAAATAATGTATGAATATTTGATTTTTAGTAAAAATTCAGATGGCCAGTTACTAATTTAACAGCACATAACAGATACATCTGTGATTTGGTGATATCTGAGAGTTATTAAATAATTTAACATATTAACACATTTGATGGGGAAAGTGGTAGTAATGACTGATTCTTGTGGTTTGGGGATGAATCAAAAAGTAAAAATTCAACTAAATATTGAATATAGATGATATGAATGACGTTAAGGAGAAGTTCAAATATAATAATCGAAACTTGTACTTCATAGCTGGGGAGGGTGCAGTGAGAACAAGAAAAAAAAAGGAAAGATTTTATGACTGGTAATTTCAATATGGTAAAAATGTGTAAGTATGTTCTACAATGACATTTTATTTCTGAGGCAGGATATAATATGGGACTTTAATAATACATTGCATTTGAGATCAATAAAAAATTTTAGTTGATAACTATATACTAGACATTAATGGGTGCAATTAATATAGAATGTCACAGTGCAAACATTGTAAATATGATAACATGTCATATATACTCATAAACATCACTCTCAAAATTACCATCAACAAATTTTTCTTACTTGGCTTTCTACCTGTAATAGTTAAGAAGTTCAAAGGACATTTTTGTTTTGAATTATCTGCCCCTTTTGGATCAAGTGGGCAATGGCTTTATTGGTATAATTCTCTTAAAATTTTGGTGGTTCTTCTACAAATTTTGTTAAGATTCATTCCACTAAACAAAAGCCACACCCACAAATCTTGTTGCAATAAGTCCTTGCCTGCCTTGTCTGCTGGTGACGCTGCAGAAAAATAGCCTAAAGATTCTTGGAAAAATAGCCTAAAGATGTTGTCAAAGGAAATGTTTTGTGGAGAATGCTCTTAAAATTCATATAGGGACTTTTCTCTATTAGAGGTTCTACTTTAAATCTTTCTCAATTTTTTCACAAAGAGCTTTATAGTCACACACTTAGCTTTATCTTAGGACTATTTTGCAGACAGTGCCTGAATTTAATATTTTCCCAGAAGTTGTTGTTGTTGTTGTTGTTGTTGTTGTTGTTGTCGTCGTTGTTGTTGTTGTTGTCATTGTTGTTGTTAGTGAGTTGCTAATAATAATGTATCTGGAGAGCCTGGGCATAAGAAACAATTTTTTCTTTTTGAACTCAGCCCTTACCATTTAACTGAACTTGTCTGAACTTACCTTGTTTCTCTTGCATTTTACTCTAAAGGGAAGAAATGACCAAGTGGAAATTTCAACAATTTGCCTAGAAATATCCTTAGCTGGATTATTTGAATTATTAAGTACATTTTCCACTTTCAGTGTTACAAGTGACAGTGCTAAACTTTCCATAAATATATAACAAGAATCCCCTTTCTCCAGTTTACGATATTTCTCACAAATAGCCTCCTCAAGGGTTTCCACTAATAGTCTTTTCGAGGCCTTTCCAACTTCCACTCACCACCCAGTCCCACAGCAATTACCACATTTTCTGGGTTTTGTTTCAGAAACACTCCACTTCTGGTACCAAAATCTGTACCAGTTATTACGGTTGTGCAATACATTTCTCAAAAACATAATGATTTACCACCACAATAATTATTTATTATCTCTTGTGATTTCTGTGGATTATAAATTCAGAAAGGTCTCAGCTGGGGAGTTATCATTTGGGGTCTCTCATGTGATTTTAGTTAGATGTTTGCTGGAGATATAGTCATTTGTTGGCCATCTTTAATTTAAAAAGAACAATTCAGAGATGGAACAAAGAGCCCAGAGGCCAAAGTTAATTGTTCCCAGTCAGTAGAATTGAGCCTTAATCAAGGGACAAGTGTCTGACTGAGTTTCAGAATGCTTTGGGTCAATGACTCTTGTGTGCCTCTCATTTTCCCCATTCTGGAACAGAGGAGTCTATAGTAGCTATTCTTGCCCTGGGACACCACTGGATGTTGGTTGGATGGGAATCAGATAACATATTTCCTTTGTTCAAAGGTCTTCAAATCAAGAATATACTCCAGGAGTGTTAGTTAAAAGGAACTTATTTGTCTAAATCTTAGTTAGACAAGAACTTGGACCTATAGCTTGGGTCAATGCTTTTAAAGATGAGACTTTTTGAAGGCTTGAGAGAAAGGTATATTTCGATTTATGAGGGATGTGAATTATTAAGGACCAGAGAGGGAGCTGTAAATACCAGCCTCCAAGATCCTTGTTTCCCAGTATTCACATCCTTGTGTATTACTATCCCACAATAAATTAAAGTTGGCCTATATCATGGGTCCCCAACACCCAGGCCGCAGACTGGTACCACTCCGTGGCCTGTTAGGAACTGGGCCGCATAGCAGGAGGTGAGTGGCAGGCAAGCAAGCAAAGTTTCATCTGTATTTGCAGCTGTTAGCATCACCAGAGCATCACCACCTCAGCTCCACCTCAGATCAGGCATTAGATTCTCATAGGAGCACCAGTCTCTGGTGCCAAAATGGTTGGCGACTGCTGGCCTGTCTAACCAATAGACTGACAGAAGAGAGGACATTTGTGTTCAAAATCTAGATCATAAATTGTATTTCAGTTTCTGCCTTAGCCTCTTGGATTTCTCATTCTGGAGGAAGCAGGTTGCCATCTCATGAGGAAATTCAAGCAGCCCTGTGAAAAGAGGCCCATGAGCAGAAAACTAAGGTGCTGTGACTCACTAGCTGTGCTAGTGAATGAGTTACATTAAAAGTGGATCCCCTAATTCCAGTCAAGACTTCAGATGACTGCAACCCTAGCCAACATCTGCATGCAACTGCATGAGAAACCCCAAGTGAAAATTACCCACCTGGTTTCTCCCCATATTTTGAACCCATAGAAAACATGAGAGATAATAAACAATTGTTGTTTGAGCAACTAATTTTTGAAATAATTCGTTACACAGCTACAGTAGCTTATACAGAAAAGCAAGATTAATTAAATGTTGAAAATAAGTAATTATTCAAAAGTAAAAATATAATAAAGGAAATAAATTATATTTTATAGAAGAGAAGGTACATTGAGAAAAATAATATGGCAGGAAAAAAGCTATAGTAACTCATAAAAGGAAAATTTATGTGTTTTGAATGCATTTTACTTTGATGACAAGATGTAATATGGAACATTAATAACACAATATATGTAAGATCACTCAAAAATCTCATATGATAATTATATACTAGACGTTATCAGGTATAATTAGCCCAGAATTTCATAGTACAGCAATATAAATATGTTAATGTCATATATACTTACATATATATAAATATATAATGTCATATATATACACAGCACTGGTTTTAAAAAAAACAGCTATAAGCATCTAAAAATGCACACTTCGCAAATGGAGATCATATTGTATAATTTCAGGATGTAAGCAAACTGAATGTTATTTATCATTTAACAAGAATTTAAAATACTATCAGAATTTCTTTTATGTGAATTGGTGTTTACTATAAACATGGCACCAAAAGTTTGTTGACTCTTATTTTGCCTTCAATAGACAATATATGTTAACCTATCTGACTTTACATATAAACTAATTGTAATTATTACAATCCATATAATTTAGCAGATTTTTTAAAAAAAATTACACCCAAGCAACACCTTTCCATATGGCCAATTAGTAAAGTTGTAAAATGCAGCAAATATATGATGCTGTATTGAACATCTGTGTTGGTTATCCTATGGGAATTTTTAATAAAGGACCAAGCAGCATATTGATGTTAATTCTACGTTACCGGGACTTTAAATAAAAAACTAAAATAAATAGCATCCATTAAACTGATCATACTGTTGTAACTCAAATTGTGTTTATTATGCTAATGGAACATGAAATTAAGAAAAAGACCTTTATGCCAGTGGAATTAATTAATGAGCTTTATGAAGGCATTGGGATGTAATTTATTTCTAGATAAGTAAGTCTAATTTGCAGTTCCATGGGTCTCTGCAATGCTGATTGTAATAGTTATTCCTGCAGATGTGCTGCTCACAGCATGTCTTTCCATTAGAACTGAACACCTCATTATATAAACTGTACCTAATTAAACATAATACAGTGGTGACTTGTTAAACTGGCCTTTTTAAGTCAGCAGCTGCCTAAGCTAATAATACTGTACACAAGATTTATATCATCTTCCCTATAATACTGATATTAAAATATACTGCCCAAGGGATTGATAACTAATTTACCAGTATATAACAGGTACATTTCTGATTCTGTGATAAGAGATTAAAGACCAGCAGCCCATAAAAATAAAATGAATTTGAGTCCATTTGGAACTCAAGAGGACTTGGGAAACTTTATTAAAACTACAAACCTTTTTTAAAAATCAGTAAAATAGTCATGAAAAGAAAGTGAATACCAGGAGTGAAAATTATAAATAAATAAATGTGAAAGATCTAGAGGTCCTTCAGGTATTTTTCCAAGTGCATACAAATTTTTTAAGACTCAACATGCTGCAGTTACTTAAAGTCACTTAAAGTCATACCTGGATATGAAATATGGCATTTGCCACTAGAGATAAGGAAAATATTTATAATATAAGACCTTCTCTGCCTAAATTAAGTTTTGAACTGACATCCTTAACAGACACTATAATACTCTTCCTTTTTTAAATTGTTGCCTAGTAAGGTAAACCATAGTCATGAAGCTTGAGCTCAGTAGCATAAAGCCCAGCACATATAGAAATATTCATGCTACTTTACGTTCAGTTCCACAATCTCCTGCTTATGCTATTCATCCTTCAACACTCAACTCAGGCCTGAAAGCTCTTAAATTCTTGACTAGCCCAGTCTATTTAGGTATCTCTTGTTATATCTCCTAAACACCATTTCTTCTAATTATTGCAGGTATAATGCTGTATTATAGGTATCCAGAATATGTGTATATCTCCTTACTTCTCCCTACCTACAAAGGCTATCTATAATTTTTCACTGCAACTCAACTTTTAACTGGCACATACTGCAGCTTAATAAATACTAGTTGATTGACTCAAACAATTCTCAGCATGTTATTTTGCTGTTAGTTCTTTCTGCATTTAACTCCAACAGCTTTATAGAGATATAGTAGATCACTTGTTATATTTTTCAATTTAATGTATTGATGAACACTATTAAAACCAAAGTCCATTTAACTTGTAAACCAAATATTAAGTTAACAGCAGGCTTAGAGACTCCACACTTCTCCCAGCTTTATATTTCCAGGTCTTTCTGGTCCCCAGTGGCCACCTCCATTTAAAATATATATTATTTGAATCATGAAAGTGTCTTCTTTCAGCAATTCCAAATATCGTCCACTAGAAATATTTTTAAATGTCCAGATGGCCTCTTTGAAACATTTAAACATAAGGCATAGTAAGTTTTGATAGTTACAAACTGGTACTTATTTGCAGAAAATAGTAGAGCCGCCATAATCCCTGCTGTTAGCTCCTAAAATGTTTATAAGCTCTTCTATCCTCATTTTAAGTTAGCAAAGAACATCAACCCCAGGTAAAAAATAAAATAGAATAAAATAAAAATAACAATTCACAGGCTAACCAAGAACCAATGGCCCATATGGACTGACTAAAAAAATAATAATAATATACTAGGCAAATGAGATGTTATTTTGAAAAAAAATCAAAAAAACAAGCATAATTAGTTAGTTAGAAATGAAGAGGCATGTAAAAGATTCACAAAATTGCATAAGATCTATGGCAGGCCAAACCCATTCAAAAGCTAAAGATGTATAAAAATAGAAAAGGCACAGAGCTTGAGGTGAGAAATGTTGGTCAAACAAGAAAAGTTCAGTTGCTCAATTGGAAGTAGAGATGCTACAAGATGGACTACTGAACTTTCCTTTTATGGTTTCAATCTACATAGAGAATTTTTTTTTCCTTCAGGCATCTGTTGGACACCTGTTTTTCATAGCCAAAAGAGTCAAAATCAAGTGCATTATTAAAGGAAAGGCACATAAATTAATACGATGCTAGCTGCTGTAACAAATAAAACCCCAAACTTCAGTAGCTGTTCTATTAAAAAGTAGTCTCATAAATGCATTTGAAGGTCAAAAATAAATAAATAAATAAATAAATAAATAAATAAATAAATAAATAAATAAATAAGCCCACTGCTTTCAAATCATTTGCACTGATTGGCTGAAAAGTATTTGTTTCTAATCCACTCTGATAAAATGAAGATACTGACTCTACAAAAGAAAAGTATAATTCTGACATAGACAAGAGAGGTGCAGAGAGAGAGAGAGCTTTTAAGTTCTCTGTTTTTAATACAACTCTTATAATGCATGAAAAATACCAAACCTGGGAGGATAAATTGTAAAATTTGATAAATGTGAAAACTTGAGAGAACACAACTGATATTAAAAGAAAGTAAACTTCACATTTCCAGACATGGAAGGAATGCTGTTTGATTTTAGATATTCTAGCTACCAGTTCATATTCTTCATTGTTTTATCATTGTTGGTCTACTTTAAAGAGGAAGCACCAAGTAATAATAGAAGGGGTCAGGGACTTGACTGAATCCTATCTTAATAATTATGTCACTTCTAATAAGCTTTTTTAATATCTCTGATCTTTAGTTTTCACATCTGAAAATGAGCTAACACCTAACTTTGCAGCTGTTGAGTAAATTAATAGGACAATATGTATAAAGTTCCTATTATCTGCTGGACTATAGATCTTAGTTTTAAGGGGTATGGCTAGTTTAGCTTTGAAATGTAACCTGAGTATGGCACTATTATTTTGATGACATGTTACATCTAGATTTCTTAGAGGGTAAGAATTGCTCTCCTAGTTTCAAAAATAAAAAGAAAAAGCTAAGGTCTCAAGCTGTGGCTATGCCAGTAACCCCTGAATTTAAAAATACAACTCCTAAAATATAAAGGTGATCTTAGTTGTATGTTAGGCATCAAATTAACAGGGCAAATTATTCTTTAAATCTGTCTGCAGCTATCAATTCAGAATTCTAGACCTTTTGTTCTGAATGAGAAAAGATAGCATATAGCAATTGTAATACAAAGTTTCCCTCACCCCTCCCCAAAATGCTGATAACAATGCGGTTACCTGTAGAGGAACAATCTAAATTTCACTGTCACCTTTGCAGAATGCTGGAACTCAGCCTCCAATCAGTCTCAAGCTATTTCAGGGAGTGCTGGGGTTTGTCTCTCATGTTCTTACAAATACCCTGACTTGTACTTACAGTATGCCTTTCTCCCTGCCCCATCCCCTACTTCTAGATTTCTACTGCTTAAGAACACTCATGAGGACATTTTTATCTGCATTGCTAGCAGTGCCATCTTTGAAAACAAAGATTCCCTGCCTAGGATGCTGTTTCCAGTGTACCCAAAACTACAAGCACCAAAGTTGAGAAGTGAGGCTGTGTTCTCTTCAAACATCACCACTCCAAAGCCTCCCTAGGTTTTTATTGAAATGGATAGAACGCACTCCACCATAATTTTATCATCTGGGCTCCAAAACAGCACTAAATCTACCTTCGCAGCTTAGAGTCTTTCCAGAAAACTGATCTACCCCTTTCTCTGAAGAACTGTGTGCAGTCCTTCTCAATTACCTCACTCCTTTATCCCACTGTTCTTTCAACAGAAGTATCTTGTATATTTCTTTTCTTCATACAAATAAACATTAAATGTCACAGGCTCTACCAATATATCACACAAGCTCAAAATTGGGAGAAAGAACAACCTGCACCTTGGATATAATAAAATATATAGAAATCTATATACTGGCAAATATCCAATCAAAATACCACTGAATGAGAAAAACCTGTCTTGTTCTATAAGTCCCAGGTATTAAGTTTTAAACAATCCTAGACCTAAGATACACTGACTGGCAACTAAGCTGATAATTGGGACCTTTAAAGATTTGTCACATAGAGGTCATACAGGTTGACCAAAGAAAACCCAAACTATGAGATGTAAAAGGTGGCAATCAACTCACAGAACCAAACCTTGCTAAATCCCATGACCACCTGAAGTGAAATTTGATTTTTTTAAAATCCATATCCTTCCCTACATCCAGAAATATCTGTAATATCTCCTTTAGAGAATATCCTATTTGATTCTTCCAAGATCAGCTTTCCGAGTCTCTAAAGCAAGAACAATTTACAGTTATCATTGGGAAATAAGAGAAAAACATTGAATGTTGTAACATCAAAACAAAAAACACAACTAACTGAAGATAATGAGGTCTCATCTCAGTGCTTGAAAGTAGATTATTATTATATTGAATCTATGCATTTCTCTCTAATTCCACTGTCACCATTTTTGACTAAGCCAGCCTCATTTCCCATCTAAACTACTGCAACAGCCTCCAACTACTCTGCATCTTCACCTGTATCCTATTTTCTCTTCACCTAGCTAATAATATAAAGCTGCAATGTAAATGTTAATCCCTCAATAAAAAAGGTAAAAAACTTTTTCTGATCACTCTTGTCCTAGATAAAGATCATGTGGTAATCAGAATAATGGGTCCTTAATGATACCCTAATTCTTAGAAATCGGGAATGTTATTTTACATTAAATAGCAAAGAAGAATTATGGTTGAAGATGGAATTAATGTTGATAGCTAGCTGACTTAGGGAGCTTATCTTGAATTATCCATGTGGGTCCAGTGTAATTAAGACAATCCTTAAATGTGGAAGAAAGGGGAGAAGAAGAGATCAAATAAATGTGAAAAGGACTCAACTGGCCATTACTAGATTTGAAGATGGAGAAAGGGAGCCGCAAGCTAGGAATGCAGGTGATCTGTAGAAGCTAAAATGAGCAAGGAAATAGATTATCCCCTACAGCATCTAGATACCCTAATAATAACGTGGTGAGAATTATTTTGGACTTCTGACTTCCAGACTGCAAGATAATAATCTGTATTCTTTTAAGTCATAATGTTTGTGGCAATTTGTTACTGCTTGTAACTGATTTAGCACATGCCTGAAATATAGTAGGCTCTCTGTAAATATGTGTTGAATTAGTGAACTGTATGAGCGGCAAAATAGTACCATCCTATACAATAAAAATGATTGTACTCCAAGTGATGTCCATTCCAGCCCCAAAGCTAAGGTTTTTTTACAGCTAAATGATATATGATGTATAGCACTTTAAAAAGAGAAACACTTTATAAATACTAAATGGATACAAGAGTGAATGAGAAATATTAAGGACAGGCAAAGAAGATCCAACATACATATAAGTCCCTGGAGAAGACTATTAAAATAAACAAATAGAACAAATACTAAAAACTATAACTCAAAAAAATTTTTCTAAAATAAAAAGATTTGAAATTACACATTGAAAGTGCACTCTCTACATTTGAGGATATTAACTTAAAATAATCAACATCAGACATATTTTAGCAATTATGGAATATTCTAATTGTATCATTCCCTATGTCCTTAAAAACCAGTATTCTCAGTGTGAAAGAAAAAAAATGCAGATATATGAGAGTGTAAATGAAAACTTTTAGTTTTGTTTGAAATGGAAGTATCAACACACACACACACACACACACACACACACACACACACACACACACACACACACTTCCTAGACCTCTCCACTGAAAAGGTCTAAAAACAATGATCAACCCAGAAAGGGAGAACACCATTAAAGCCCAGATTCTAGCCTCAGAACTGAGTTTTCTTTAAAAGAAACTATGACTGTTTAGAGAAATGTCAGATTCCAGGTCAGGAATAGAAAATATTCAAGGTTAGCCAGAATATCTTAACATACCAAGTAGCAAAAAAGTTATGAGACCATAACAGTGATAAATACACATAACTCAGGAGACAACTTAAGAGAATCCAGGGAGAGCCCAGGCAAAATGGTGTAGATGATAGAGGCTTTGTTCATACCCTCTTGTGACCAAATCAAAGTTGTGACAGGAAAAATACAGAGCAAATAGCAAGCAGTCACCTGTGGTTGAAATGAACAGAAGTCTTTCAACTAGGGAGAAAAATAAGAAACCACCCTGCAATGAAGGAGGTAAGAGGGGGTGAAGACATGAAGCTATCCAGTCTGGACTGGCTGAGTGGGACAGAGGCTGTGGCAGCTGCAGCACGCAGCTGCAGACATTCTTCTTAAAGGGGCCATGTCTATGGCCAGATTTTCACAGTTATGGACTCACTCACTCTGAGAACCAGAGCCAGGTTGGCTGCTCGGGGTACACCAAGGACTTACAGTGGGACACTGAGTATTTGAGCAAGGGCCAGAAGTGAGGCTAGGCAGAAGTTCTGGTGGTATCTATTGTTCCTCCGTTGAGCCTTCCCCATCCCAGTGTGTGGACTCAGCACCACCATAGCTGAGATGTCACCAAACTGTATAACAGAGGCCACTCAGCCTAGAGGATTCCCTGAAACTTCACCTTCCCCAACTCATGATCCCACCTAAGCCACATCCAGGTGTATCTTCAATGAGTCAGGTGCTCCTTGCTAAGACTCACACTTGTGGAGGCAGCTGGCCATGGTTTCTGGTGTGATCTTTTGAGGCAACTATAAGCACAGCATCTGTGGATTACTTGCTGAATCTTAATAGATGGCCCTGGAGGGATACAGGCTGAAGCTAAAGTTGGCCTGCAGATGAACCCCTCTAAGTCTGTGCTTCTGAACACCTACTACACAAAGCCACGCTAATAAGATTGGGAGATTTAGGAGCCTTGCTTAATACACAGAAACAGACACAGAAATGCAGCCAAAATGGAAAGACAAAGAAGCAGAAACTGTATGAGAGAACAGAACAGAAATCCAGGAATAATGGAGTCAAGCAACCTAATAGATGCAGAGCTCAAAACACTGGTTATAAAGATGCTGAACAAAATTAAAGGGAATGTAGATGAATTCTGTGAGAACTTTAAAAAGAGATTTAAAAAAACATAAAAATGGAAATAAAAATTATAAATGGGAACCAGTCAGAAATGAAAAATACATTATCTGAGTGCTCCAACCAAAAGATACGGAAGCAGAATGGATAAGAAAACAAGACCCCTACATATACTGCCCACAAGAAACTCACTTCAGATTAAAAGACACACACAGACTAAAAGGAAGGGATCGAAAAAGATATTGCCTTGGTGGATTTAGAGGGTATTGCATTACATGAAGTCAGTTAGAGAAAGATAAATATCACATGATTTCACGTATGTGTGGAATCTAAAGAACAAAATAAACAATGACAAATAAATGGAAACAAACTCATAGATACAGAGATTATTTGAGAGCTACTAGATGGGAGGTGGATTGGGGGGACTGTGAAAAAAGGCAAAGGGGTTAAGAAGTACAAATGGATTGTTATAAAATAGAGATATAAAATGTAGCATAAAAAAATCATTAACAAGGTAATAAATATTTAAGGGGAAGCAGGGTACTAGATTTAGTGGGGTGATCACTTTGTGAGTTATATAGACCTCTAATCACTATGTCGTACAACTGAAACTAATATATTATTGTATGCCAACTATAATTGGGAAAAAACTCATTGAACTGTACAATGCAAATATGAACAACTAATTGTCTATTATATTTCAATAAATCTGGGAGTTCTGGGGGGAAGAGTCGAATGTTCCAAAGATAGGAAAATTTCAGATTTAATAAGGAAAAGATGGCAATGCATTGAAATCCATAGATTATGTTTAAATCCATGAATTCATAAAAACTTTTATGCTCAAGAAAAATTTAATCATCTTTTGTGAATGACAACCAATCAATTCACTATCTTGAAAACTGAACAAATAAAAAGAAAACAAGAAGTTATCCTGTCTTCTCTATGTGATCAGTATCAGTAACAGATTATAGATAATAACAGGTTAGAAGAATATCTCCTTATAAAATTATTATAGTTAATAAATAAAAGTAAGATAAATGAATTAGAATATTACCATTTACAACCCCCATTAATTAATGGATCTAAGTATTGAACATCAATGGCAATTGTTTTTACAACAATGAAAAGAGCAAAACCAGATAACATGTTCCTCCTTATGAAAAATTATAACACCACCTATAATGTTGCCAAAGGATTAAACCTAAGTCTCTTCTAGTCTCTGCATTCAGCTTCCAATTTATAGAAAATACAGAGGATAGAGAAGTGCTTCACGAGTATGTAATCAGGAAAATCCAGACCGTGGGAAACTCCACAAGTAAAATGCCCAGGTTCTCTGATAGACAAATTCTAAATAAAAGAAAGATAAATTATAATTGTAGATTAAGCATCTTAAAATGATTTATCCATTTTTAATATGAAGACTAAACTTTAGTGTCTAGGGAAGTAATAAAACCATAAAGTTCAAAATGCGACAGCTACAGGAGTCAGAAAAATGCTTATTTTGGGAAGGAGACTGAGACTATGATGAAGCAATGGAGTAACTGGAAAAGTTCTATTTCTAGTCCTAAATGGTGATTGCAGTGATTTTCACCCTACAATAATTTACTAGCTATTGGTGTGATATCTTGTACTTGCATTATATTTTACAACAAAAGTTTTTAAAATATTTATGCAGTTTCTAAAAAATAGAAAACAGAGAAATAGAGAAGTGACTTGTTACTCTCTAAATGATTACAGATATAGATAGAAATAAATTCTGAAGAGATTCAGAGTAATAGAATTATCAGTGGTACTAGTTTGCTGAAGAATTTTTTAACTCTTAGCAAAATATGCTTAAAGAATTAAAGTAAGGCCAGATTCACCTAGACTGTAAAATCCTTGAGAACATAATCATCTTTTCCCCCATAACTTTAGTATGATCATTGGGTTGGAGTGTTGGAATAATAATTTATGACTGGTTGACAAAGTCGCCAAAAGCTACAAATTTTCATTAACATTTTAATCTACGCCATGCGAAATTGAGAATTTGGATTTGTTTTTTTCTTCATATCGTCATTTCCTAGGTTCATCTGAGAGTAGGGGTAAAAATAACAGATCAGCTACTTGAATAGAAGACCATTCTATTTAAATAAACCAAAAAATAACACAATTGACCCTTTTCAACATAATTATTGATAATTTTACATGCTTATTTAAAATTATCTTAGTTCTATAAACATCAGAAAGTTGGGATTCTACTTAAAACCAAATTTCTAAAACACACACAGGATCAATATAATCAATCACTAACCACAATACATAAACAATTTAGACCCAAGTACTATGAAGTGAAATAAATTGTATATTGCCCTGAAAATATATTAAAATTAATAGAGACAGAAAGTAGATTAGTGGTTGCCAGGATCTGGGAAGGGGGAATGACTGCTAATGGGTATGCAATAAAAATGCTCTAAAATTCGATAGTGTGATGATTGCACAAGTCCGTGAATATAAAAAAAAGCCATTGAATTGTAGACTTAAAAAGGGTGAATTTTATGGTTTGTGAATTATATCTCAGTAAAGCTGTTACACACACACACAAATTAATGAGCACCCCTTTGCTTTCTCCCTCCCTCACTCTTGCTTTTTTTTCCTATTTTTATTCCCTTGTCCCTTGACCTGCAAGATAATCAAATTAATTCTTTAAAAAGTCTGTTACATGTGCTTTCTTTAAATAGAGGAGTATGCCTACAGTTGTAAGAATTTGCATCCTTTAATTTTACTTACTTCAAATCAGAGCTTTCAGGATTCGTCACGCAAATTTATGCAAAATAAGAGTGCATTATTATTTCAATTCAGAGACAGGAGCACTGACACTTTGAAAAATAGAATGAACCTACTTCACAGTTATCTTGATCTTTCTGATTTCAAGAAATAGCAACTATTTCTGATTAAAGTGCCTTCTCTCTATTATGTGTATTTATAATGGATATTAATAGCCCATTACATATATTACATCCATTAAATGAAACACATATCGGCAAATTTGTGTGCTACATGCATCGAATGATAGCATACTTGATTAAAATACTGAGTAAAAGTGTTTCTACCCAAGAAGTATCTAGTATAGATATAATTTATTTTATGTATATATAAATTATATTAAATGCCTTGGTTTCTAAGTGTTTAAGTGTGATACTACAGTGATTTTCAACAACATGTACCTCTACTACATTTCTCACACCACTACTGATTGGATATGTCTTCAAACATAAATGTAACACGAATTTTGTCACATCTTTCATGACTGCAATCTACAAACCAAGCACTTCAATAATGTTTTCTACATTCAAACAAAAAGACCAGTTTTTGCATCAGAAATTTTGTAGATATAATTGGGCTTTAATTGAATTCCATCTCCACATTCTCCCTGATTATTTGAAAGGCATTTCACATTTCACTTATAGTAAATGCTTAAAGCTTAAACATTTTATTTGCATTTGTTTCAAGGCCAGAGATTTATTGAAGCAATATCAAAAAACATTTTTAAACTTTAGTAAATACAGTGTCTCATTTTATAAAGCAAAATACTCAAAATTTGTGCCAGTTTTCCTGTGGTTTGTAAAATCTGGTGTACAGTATGTTTGGTGAGTGAAGCCAAATCATCGGGATAAAAAATACAGTCCCAAGTTAATACATCACTTTACCATCTAGCATGTATCAAACACATAGAGAAAAGTAAGAAAACAGTGCTAAACATGTTTTACATTAAAGGTTACAATATATTGGAATGTTTTCTTAAAGTTATATATCTTTCTTTAAAATGAACTAATTCTCATTCTTTAAAGAAAAAAATTTCTTGAAAATAAGAAAATAAATTGCAAAAGAGGTCTGTCTGTCTGTGATGATGTCTTTTTTCCTTTCTAGAAAAAAAAGCAGGACATATTCACACTGCCACTGTCTTTTTTAGCTATGTGATTTCGGTCACCAAAATATTTAAAAAATTGAGACATTTAGCTAAGCCAGACATTACCCTAAGACAATGGCATTCTTATACCCTGATTTCTTCTCATGCTGGGGAGCTATTTATAATAAATGGTTTGATCCAGTTACAGACATTCTGATGGTAGCACCAGGAAGTCATAAAGTTTATGAATCTTTTTTCTCTTCTAAGAAATTTTGTGTTTATTTCCTTTTTGTTCCCTATAGTTGCTTTCTTTTTTGCAAGAGACTAAAATTTTCTGTCAATTTTATGTATTTTTAACTAAACTTGTGTACTTTATGTACCAAACAGCTTGTAACACTGAACAGCATGTTATGAAGCCTCTAAGCATGTATGAAATATTTCTAATATATCATCATTTTGTAATAATCAGATATTAAACTCAAACAAAAACCTGACTATCATACTAGTTTTATACAGTCATATACCTTAGACTTTAACTATGAATCACTCTTCTTAGCAAGATACTAATTAAAGTAAAACTGATATTGCATGTAGCAGGGGGTATGCCAAAATAAAAATATTCGCTATTGTATACAACCAGAAATAATTCTCCATTGAAATCAGCAAAGCCTGCTGGAATGCACTTCCCATGCAGGCAGGAACTTTGTCTCATTTTATCACTCCATCCCCAGCACCTAAAACAGAGTCTGCACATAACATGAGTCCATTACACATGCACTAAATAAATAAACAGCTTACTAGTGACTTAATAAATAAATCAAAGTCATAATGACTTATAACTATCTAAAATGTTTTAAGTAAATACCTGAACTTTGAATGCATAAAGAAACAGCATAGAATGACAGTGAGTTTTAAAAAAATTAAATATCCAGAGTTAGTAAAAATGTAGAAAAATTAAAGCAGAACTATCATCTACTGCTGATGCAAATGTAAATTAATACATTTTTGGATTATAATTTATAATATATATTATAAACTTTATATCCAAAATCTTTTATAAATTTATCCTAAGAAAATGATTAAAAATGGGCACAAATATTTGACAAAGATAATATAGTTGTTCATAATGATAAAAAATTGAAATAGTTTATGCATCTAAAAGTAATGCAGTAGTTAATTAAATCATAGAATGGAATACCATACAGATATTAAAAAGTGTCAATAACATCAACAATAACAAAAAAATTATCAATGATGTGAAAAAGATATACTGGAAATATTGTTAAAAAGAAAGTCACAAAATAGCATGATTTTTTTTATTTTAAAAGATTTTAGCGTGCATATTTATTTTAAAAAGTGGAAAACACTTCAAAATACTAATGTAGTTATTTCTTGGTGGTGGGACTACAGATAATAACTATTTTCAATATTTTGCCATTGTTATTTGTCAATATTTTCCAAATTTTATACAATGAAAAGGAACTACTTTTGAAGTTAGATAATTTTAATGATCGTAATTTAAAAGCAAAACACACCAAAAAAAGTTTGAAAACAGACAAATCTGGGTTTGAACTTAGGCTCAGGCACAATTTTCTTAGCCCGCCCCTTTTTGTATATACCTTCTAAATCACAGGGCTTTGCATAGGGACATTGCACATAGTCGATGCTCAATAAATGATACCTAATATTAACTACACCCAGTTATGTCACATATAGATATCTACAAATCAAAATTTAAAAACATATTTTTGGAAAATTCCCCTTTTTCACATCTTTCTCCCCATTGAAAACACATCTCATTGCTCATTACACAGGTCAGTTCAAAAAAACAAATTACATATGGAAGGACTATGCAATTATAGCCAAAGCAATCACTAATGTCGTTCACCAATATATTTTTGAGCATATTGCTCAAACGCTTAAAACGTGATTTAAAAAAAAATCTATCTAAAATGTTTTATAACTGGCCAGCTCTTACGACAATTTAAATTTTTCCATATGGCCAACAGCTGTCAGTATTATGCCAGCTTTAGTGTTCCTCTCCTTTTTTATATAAATACATACTTTCAAAAACTGATTTAAATTATTGAGAAGAGAACCATGAATTTTTATACAGTTCATGTTGACACAGGGTTTTGTAGTACTTAAACTAAACCATTATAGTATATCTTTTATATCACTTTTCTCCATAGCACACATGAGGTCTTAACTCTATGAAAATCTTAAAGAGGTAGATTTTAAAGTCTCTCTAACTCTATTGATTCTTCCATAACAAATTTTGTGCTAGCTCAACTGAGCTTTTGGCTATTGGAGATCCAGACTTAGATTTCAAAAATCTATGTTTCAATCATAACCCCCTCGCTTCGAATTTAGTTTCCTTGTTTTTAACATGGGGATAAAAATGCTGGAATCACAGGAATAGAAGAGGATCAGATGGACTCAGACACAAGCAAGTACTCTGTCAATGGCGAAACCACTGTTGCAAGTGTCTCCCAAACAATGTTTATCATCTATTGGTTCCAGCTCTCCATGAAAACAGGATTCCCACACGAGCTTGGGAAATTGTTTCCGTGTTGCAGAATCACTGGCACATTAACACACTAATGATCCTCAAGATTGCTGAGGAGGTTGATGGAAAAGAATAGAAATATTGAGAATCACCTGAAGAACATTATCAGAATAAACATATAATTCCATGCCCCTACCTCCACAATACCCAGCAACCACACCTCATCTTACACTTGAGATGAGGACACACCTTCGGGGAGAATTAAAAAATATGTTTTTTAGAGGTATACGAGGGCTTTGTATATGTGATCATGTCAGTGTGTTTAAAACTACCCTGTGGAAGTTGATAACTTCTACATTAATGTTGGGCTCAACTTTTTAATTCCATTATTTCACATATTGCTTCGAGTAATGTCTATTAATATCCCATCAACTACTGCTCTTCAGAACACACCTTGGAAAACACCACACCCTGCAATGTTAAGTTAGCATCATTGCAATTATTATTTGCCACTCTGGCTTGAGAAAACCACAAAACACACATGAATACTTAAACGCAAAAAATATATATATAAGTATTTTGCACAGTAAGCAAATCTGTTTTTGACAACTGTATTGTCAAAAAAAAAAAAAATTAAATCCTTAGACCTAAGTTGCCATTCAGTCTTTCCTTTATTCATTTATTCACCAAATATTTATTGCATATAACTGAGTAACAGCTTTAAAGTTAATTTTTTCAGAGACTTGTATACTAGTTACCATTTTTTTCACATAGACTTTGCCGCAGCAATCACATTCAGTAGTAGGAATTTTCATTCATGACAGCTCAGCAAAATTTGTGATCTCTCTCTCGATTCTCTTCTTTCTACTGACTTTCTTCTTCATGACAAGGGGCTTCCAGTAAAAAAAAAAAAAAAAAAAAACCACCGCTCATATTTACTTTCTGACCTGGCAAGATATATATTTTCTCTGAACATTCAGGTGAGAACTATCACAATGTTTTGCAACTGACAGGACTATATAATGATGTAATATGATTTATTTGAGTTTTTGTTTTTATTCTACAAAAGTAGGTCTTTCATTTAAAAAGTCATTAAAACACATTGGTATGTGGAAATGTGATCAACATGGATTATGTACCATTTTACAGGATTAACAACTGGTGAGGAAAAAAGATTAAAGAATTCAGAAACTTACCTGTGAAATAAGTTAGTATTTCCAATTTACGAAGTCTCTGAAGGATATTCAGCATGTACTCCTGCAATCTTATGAGCACTAAAGCAATCTGCTCACTGAGGCTGCTTCTTATGATGTGTGTTTTGACTTGGATTTCTTTGTATTTATACTGTTTGGAATTAACTCAGCTTCTTAAAGTTATAGATTTTTGTGTTTTGGGGGGTGTTTTTTGCCTAATTTAAGAAATTTTCAACTGTTATTCCTTCTAATACCTTTTTAGGCCCATGCTTTCCTTCCATTTCTTCTGGGACTTCGTCGATATTTTTGCTGCTGTTATAGTTCCATAGGTCCCCGAGACTCTGACAATCATTTTTAAATCTATTTTCTTCCTCTTTTGTACTGGGTGATTTCTATTATTTTATTTTCAAGTTCAGATTCTTTCCTTTGTCCTGTCCATTTCACTGTTGACCCTATCTAATCAGCATTTAGTTTTATTTTTATATTCTGACATTTCCATTTGGTTGTTCTCCATTTCTCCTTTTTCCCTGCTGATACTTTCCATTTTTTCGTGTGGTTCAAGTGTGTTCATAATTGCCCTTGAAGCATTTTTATGATGGCTGCTTTAAAATCCTTGTCAGATAATTTCGACCTCTATGCCGTCTTGTTGATGGCTTCTGCTCATTATATTTTCTCATTCAAGTTAAGATTTCCATGGTTGTTCAAATGACATATTTTTTTTATTATTGTATTCTGAATGTTGTGGGTATTCTATTATGAGACTTTGGATCTTATTTCTGACTTCTGTTTCAGCAGTCCTTCTCTGAACCAGCACCAGTTGGAGAAGGAGAGCTGCCTCATTTCTGTTGGGTGGGAGTGGAAAGTGAGATTTCCTACTAGGCATCCACTGACATCGCCCCAGTCGAGATAGGGCAAGGCGCTTTATCTTGCTCCACACATGGCCTCCATTGACACCACCGTCTCAGGGGAGTGGCTCATGACCTTTGGGAGGAGGTGCAGTCCCACACTCCCATTCAGCCTCTCTGATGCAATGAGGAGTGAGAGAGGTGCCTTATTACCCCCAGATGAGGGTGGAAGTTCAGGTTTCCCACTCAGCTTTTGCTGACAAATGAGAGTAAGGCCACAATTTTTTCCACATGGTGTTTGGCTAGAGTAAGGGGGCTAGGTTCTAAAAAGTTTTATCTTGCTAGGCTGACCCTTCCTGGGTCTCTTGCTAGAGAGATCAGATATTTACTGGGGCTTTTCTCTTTTTTAATTTTGGCATTTTTTGGCTTCTACCTTCTCTAGCACCCAGTCTGGGATATATATAGGAAAAATAAAACCCAGAAAACTCACCACAACGTTGTTCTTCAGATCCCAAAGTCCCTAAATGGTCTGACTTCATCTGTCCAACTTTCATAATTTTCTTATGTTTGTTTTATGTAATGTCCAGAGGTTTTAACAGTGGTTAGCAGAAGGAATAATAGAAAGAGGTGTGTGTATCCTATTTTTCTTCCAGAACCAGAAGTCAATATATTTAATTTTAACATTCTCTAGGTTATATGTGTTATTTCTCCAGGGATTTTTGTGGCCTGATACTATTGTTATTTCATTCATTTGGAGTCTCACTTAGAAATGTTTTTCATAACGGCTATGTCTTTGCATATTTCTCTGAGAAATTTTTATTTCACTGTTAAAATTTTCTTAATCTGCAATACACATCCAACTGCATTTTTGCTGCAAATCTATGTTTTTTGGAAGGTATAGTACTCACAGTCACAAAACTCAATTTTAATAAAAGTACAAAGGTAGTATATGATCATTCCACGTGAGCAAAAGATGAGATGCTACTCATCTCTTTCATAGACTTTTTTCCGAATGCACACAACCAGAACCTGATTATTCTCTTAATTTCAGCCTCACCTGAACAGATGTTTCTAGTTGATTTTCTTCTACTTGTGCACTGATAGTCTCATTTATTCTGATTATCATTTTGTGTTTTTATTGAGCATGATCTCCTATTTGCTCATTTTCATTCCCCATTCCTGTTTGAGCACCTCCATCATCTTTCACACAGTTTGCTTTTGATGTCTGAAAATGCCAATAATACCCACAAATCTGCTGTGGCTCAGATGCTCACTACAAAAGTCTTTTTCTTTTCAGTCCATCTCCTAAAGATATTTTCCTGGCAGGCAATAAAACAACTTTAGAGAAATAATGTCTCATTTACTTCTCTCCACTTAATTTGTTTTTTTTATTATTATTATTATTATTTTCTTATCTTGGGAATTTGTACGAGAAAAAAACCTTCATTGTTTTGAGCCTATCTCATGAACTAAACATAACCTTTGACAACATTTCAGCAATACAGTGTTTATCTGAAAATTTTACTGGAAATGTAAAACTTGTTTGGTGTAGCAGATCATGCTAACAATTATTTTCACATATGCATTATTTTGAAACAAAGGATTGCAAAATCCAAATAATCTTGTCCCTGACTATTCTTCTGGTTAGCAAAGGGGGTTCATGAAACTTAATAGGTAGGTAACATAAACTCACATGAGTAACACTGGTTTTTTTAACTGATATGAAGACTTCATACTACCATCATTTTGTTTTCTCCGATCACCCAGGAAAGGATTTTTTAAAAGTAAAAGGAAATAGCACTTTAAAAAAATCACAGAAATACTAGGCCTGCTACTTCCCCCCACCCCACCGCCCCTTCTTGTCATGAATAGAATTGCTACTCAGCTCTTATGATGTCATTATAGAAATGCCCTCTTACAAACCCTTCCCATTTGTCTCCTTCACTGACTGGTCTGTAGTTGAAACAATTACTTTCAAAATAATTTACAAATTGTTTTGTATGACGCTAGTGACATTTATTACAGGCATCAAGTTCAGCAAAAGATACCCAATTGTTTCTACTTAATCTATTTATCAAATGCTAAGGGCTATGGCAAGAATTTAGAGGTCACATCACTTAGTATCTCACAGTAAGGAGGATGGTTTTGTTCCTAGTCAGATGAGCTAACTTGGAAGACATTGGTCAACAGGAAATCTTCCAGAGAAGGAGAAATGGTGGCATTGAACAGAGAGGCTCTAGACAGAGGCCAAAGATTAACCACAGTACAAATTGTTGATTTGATTTGCTGTCATTTTTTCTTTTAATTTTAGAAAGTGGCTATTTTCCATTATTTTGTTAAAATTGTTTTACTTGTTTTTTTTCAAATTGTTCTATTTCATGGTTAAGAGTGATTCTTGGAATAAATCTGATTCTTCAAACTTAATTATTATCTAACTAGTGTGCCATTATACACACAATGAGATTATATGTGAAATGTAGGTAGAAACCATCTCCAATTTTCCTCCCTATACTGCACACCATGAAGTTTTAATGCAATGCAAACATTTCCCCGCATTAATTCTCTCCATTGAAATTTTATTTGAAGAATTTATTATTACAAAATGAAATTTATAGAATCTGTATCTGTCTGTTGGACAACAGAATTCCTTTTCCTCTATCTTTGCCTCTATTCATATGAAAGTATATTCAAGACCATAAGGATCAGTCTCTGCTTTAGTTCATTGACTTTATCCAGTGTCAGAAAACAACTGTTGGATAACATTGTAGGATCACTCTCTCATTAATTTTCATTCTTACTATGCTTATAACTCTAGCTATAAAATTGGCCATACTGGTCTTTTAAACGTAGTGATTTTCAAGCTCAAAGAAGGAAATATTCTAAGATTTGAACTGAATGACATCTTAAATTGAACTATTTTTAATCTCATGTTACAACATTGATTATTATTATCTATAATGGATATTATGAGTTTACTCAAAATTATCTGAGCAGAAATGAAGCTCTTCAGTAGTCCTCACAAATGAGAAAAGATTCTCAACCTGGAAATCAGAAAACTTCTACCCTTTAGGATCTTGAAGAATGTGTGAAATAGATGCCACTTAGAATTGTAACAAAGATTGTTCAGTCGCTAATGATAAGACTGAGTCAGCCAAAGTGTCAAGGTGAAAGGGATCCCTAACTAGCTAAAGAGATAGCTGACAGTCCCGCATCATCGCCTTGTCATGGAAGCTGGCCTTTGACTGTTACTAAGAATCTTCCACTGCTCTAACCTCGCATTGGCACCTGTATCCTAGAGCTAGCCTCCTCTGGTTTGGGAAAGTAAAATTTATTTATTCTGAGATGTTTAATGCGTTCATGTTAAATGGTTCATATTTCAAACTCTTGAATGTTGATAGCACCTTGAGGTCTCTAAAGTTTATTTTTGTGTATTTTCTGGTCTCTTAGCCCACAGTTCCCTATTCTTCATCCATCTGCCTTTATTTCTCCCACTGTTTTTATCCATATCTTGCAAAGAAATGGGACTTTAACATTTCCCTTGCAGTACTTTTTCCCTAGAGTCAGTGCCAACAAACTGCAACCACAGATGGGCTCTCGTGTGCTCCTACGCCTCTGTGCACCGCAACTAGAAACAGTAAGAGACAACAAGCGACTGCAAATGGAACGCCTAGTGTGGATACAGAGCTAACATCTACCACTTGGCAAGCCATGTTCAGGGAAGCTTGCTTAGCTCTCATTGCAGGATTATTATAAAAATAAATCTTTTAACATTTGTTTGGGATTAAAAGTGAGGGAATCTAGACTCACATTTTAAAATGCACATCCTGATGAATAATAAATACACTTAGTAAATATACATTAAGGAAGAATTGTATTTTCTGCAGCTCGTTGTGTTTCACTGAAGTCATTCTCCACATAACAACGAATTAACACAACCCTCAAATATCATCAGATGGAGATCAGAGTAGTGCCTGTGTAATTCGTACCATCTCCTAGAAAAGAAAGACGCCTGAAATGAGAGTAGACCAAAATGAAACGGGTGTCTATGAGAGGAAAGAGGTGTGTCCTGCAGAACAATCCGGGCAGTAAATGGAGGAACCTGGGTTGTACTAGAGGGAGCACAGAATGCATAGCAAAAAAAAAAAAAAAAAAAAAAAAAACACGTGAGTTCTAGTCTCAGGTCGGCCACCAATCCTCTGAGACTCGGTTTTCAGCTGCAAAAGGGAATTGAAATGCCTGCGGAAATCTCAAGGCCTTGCGCCTATGGAATTACATGCAAACTCTGTAATTGACAAACGTGAGAGAAGGTCAAAAGTCCTGCAATCTCAGGATTAAGGGGACATCTAAGAAATTGATTCCACTGGGCTGTCCACAAGCCGATCTGTGAAATTACTTTTCTGCCTCCTTAGTTCCTCTTCTTTCTTTGTTCATTTCCACTAGCCTTTCCTTTCCAAGCACCCAGAGGTGATATCTATCTTCCCTATTACTTAGTTTTCCCTTCATAGACTCTCCTTCATTTGTGGGATACCACCCTCCCTAGCTCCTCACATCAAAGTTTAATTGTCTTGCACCCTCTTCTTCCTGGATCTCATTCTCTGCTGATTCCAACTTAGAAGAACACACAGGCTCAGGAATCAGAGATCGAAATTCAAACCTAACTGCTCTGCTTGCCAACTCTGAGTACTGGCAAATAACTGAACCTCATGTGCCTTTGTCTCCTCATCTGTAACCCGAGGATAATAATAGAACCGGCTTCACAGTTTTCTGGCACGGGTAAGTTATAAAGATAAAACCTCCAGTGCAATTCCTGGCTCATGAATAAATACTCAATAAATGTAAGTATTATTTGATCTAAAATGTTAATAACAGATATCAGTTTAATGTCACTCCTCCAAAGCAACTCTTAATTTTACCAGCAGTCTTAACTTAAAAGAGTGCACAATTGTGTGATTTTTAAACACTATGACAAGATGCTTAAGGTCAGGTGGCAAAGAGTCCCTTGGGATAAGCTGTTCCAACTTTCAATAAGGATATTCCAACACAGACAGCACTATTTGCTGTGATTCCTTTGAGTGTCCACACATCCCCTTCCTCTTTTGCATAACAACAGAAAATGCAGAAGCATGAACCAGAAGACAGAGGGAATACCTATCAGGATATTGTTTACTCTGAGGCCTTGTCAAAGGATCTGCTCTTTATCCAGAACTGAGTAAACAGAAATTCTTTTGCAGAAACAAGTAAACACTGTTCTGTGCAGTGATTTCACAAACAACTATTTAATAGTCCATTACCAGCTTTTCCAGACAAGCGATCACACACCTCCTTTTTTGTGGAAAGGGCACTCATTGCTTTGTTTATGGCTGAGGGGTGGGGGTTGCAGGAGGACAAGGGAGGTGACATTAAAATTACTTGTCCCTCTTTGAAGCTTTCCAGGTAAGCTGTGCCCAGACTCAAGGACAATGTGTTAAGACTGACTCCTATGTCGCCCCTGAAAAGCCCTGGGAATTTTAATTGAAATTACTTTTCAGCACTGGCATGCTGCCTTATTTGCAATTTGTATTATGAAGGACAATGCTAAATTAGAAGGGTGACTTTTTTTTTTTTAATCCAGACTCCAAAACTGTATGTTGGCAATCCTCCCCTCTTCACCTAATGAATAAATACAAGATTTTATTTTTTCCACTAAATGATAGTAACCATCTTTGGTTATTGATATTCAAAAGCCTTAAACTAAAACAGCACAGCAAGCTGTAGTGGGAGAAGGTCCCTAAAGTGAAAGCTATTCATGGAAATGGAAACAAGCGGAAGAACAAACAGAAAAATCTCCATGTTTTCATCCTACATTTCAAAGCCGTGTTAAAGTCTCAGTTCTCTTCACAAAGCATTTCCTAAAAAAAATTCATGAAATTCCATGAAACA
This sequence comes from Cynopterus sphinx, assembly GCA_030015415.1. Taxonomy (NCBI): domain Eukaryota; kingdom Metazoa; phylum Chordata; class Mammalia; order Chiroptera; family Pteropodidae; genus Cynopterus; species Cynopterus sphinx. The sequence continues at coordinate 69,523,071 of CM057387.1, read as the reverse complement.
GGACTTTCAGACTTTTAGCTTTTCAGTATTATTCTCTCTTCTCAATTCTACGTTAGCTTATCTACTCATTTAACAGAATAATATTTTTTAAAACTGAAATCTGCTAACCTCCCTAAATACCTTTCCTGAAAAGGCCCCTGCCATCCCTCACCCCTCATCCCCCACCTCACTTTTACAGTGTTCTAAGCTGGTGGCCCTGCCACTTTCTGGGACTTAAGAACAGTTTTCCCCAAAGGAAATATTACACTAAGCAAGATTTATCTTCTCAAAAATGTGATCAAGCTAGAAAAAAAAATAATATTAGCTAACTATGAGATAAATAGCATCTTAAGGGAAAAAAAAATCAAATCCTGCTATTGAAGAGAGTCAATCTCAATAAACCTCCAACTTCTTAATGTAGGAACGTGGAGACCCTTTTCTCGGGGCCCAGGTCTGTATCAGAGATTATACACTAAGAGATGATTATTTCCCTGTAATGGGCTACTGTGATCATCTATCTCATTATGAGTCAAGCCCTTAAAAATCCAAAGGTAAGCAGCAGTTAAATGTCTATAAACAGTGGTTAATGAGAATTTTGAGGAAATATGATGAAGTGACAACACTGTGAAACCCACTGCAGAAATGAATGCCTAAGTGTGAAAAACAGGTTTCCTACATGTCAGTCTCTGTGCACTCTTTTTCTTTCATGATCTTCTCCCCACCTCCCCCCTTCTTTTCCTTATTTCTCCAACTCTGTGTTCATTTCTCCAGTTTATCTTTTTTTTTTCCTTATTTCCTCTACCTCTGTTTTTCTCCCTATATTTTTCTCTTCCATTTTCCTTTTATCTCTTATTTCCACACATGTCTTATTACTACACCGAATGATGTGTCACAATGTTGCATGGAAGTTTATTGTAAGCTTATGCGGGTTCCTTGTCATTACTTTTTTAATCAGAGTTAACTCTTTTATATCACACTTTTCGTGTCCAAAGGAAACCAAATTAAGATGCTTTCTATTTTTATATATGTCTGTTTATTTAAAAACCATTCGTTGATAGTGAAAGAGGAGGGGAGTAAGAAATAAAATACATAATCCTTACTCTCAAAAAAAATGCCAAAGCTTTAAGAAACTACCCAAACTGGATTCCTTTTATTCCTTATGCTTTGTTCTCCAGCTTTTTTATTTAATATTTGCTCATCATTAATTTATTGAGTACTTAACGTTTGCCAGGAAGTTTAAGCATACTAACAATAGTTTGGTGGGAGGATTATAAGGGAAGGAGGAAGGTTTTTCTACTTTTGTCTCCCAAATTTTTGTCTTATTTTTTCTTTGTGAGAAAACCAGGGCAGAAGGAAATGCAGGCAGGAACAAGCCCCGCCCCCGACCCCCGACCCACCCACACGCACGCTATTAGAACAAAGCAAGCTATTGGAACTTCTGCTTTCCTTTCTTCTCCCGTCCCTGCCTCTATGTAAACCTCACCTGAGATATGGACTGCATTAAAAGGAAAAAAGAGGCAAGGAGAGGAAGGCTGTGTACAGAGGCCAAATGCTTTTCTCTCCAAACCTAAAGGACTTCAGGTAAAGAGTACTGATGTGCAGCTGGTGGTACTCTGACAGATTTGTAGGACCGCCTGCCCTGCAAAGCAGATATTGTCATTCTTGACCATTGAGTTTCAGAGAGCCTAAATACCAGCAGGGGTATAGCCAATTCTAATGCTGTTATCTAACTACAAGGCCCATACTCTTTCCAAACTACTCCAAGTCTGCCTTATCTGCCTCCACACACTCCAAATGATTCTTTAACATTCAAGTTAAGTTTCCTTCCAATTTATGTGGTCCTTCACTCTCTTTCCTCAGAGCCCTGTCTCTACCTTCATTATAACACTTATTACATTGATGACAATTATTTACTTCTCTGTTACCTTAACCATTCACCTAAGAACTGCTTAAGGACAAAGTAGCCACCCCATTCATCTCTGTAGCCCCCAAGACCCTTCAGATCTTCTAAAAATTTTGGTTGCATCCAATTAAATTTGAATACCAAAGTATAGTAAAGAATGTAGGGTTTAAAAATCTACCTTATTCTAAGAGAATAAATGGCAAAGCAGTTAGTTATCATAGAAAAAAAAAGAGACACTAAATCCAAAATATCACTTACTCTGTTTCAGATTGAGAGAGCAGGTCTTCTTGAAACAATTTTTTAAGAAGAACCTATGCAAGATGCAAGGAGAAGGACAAGAAAACCCAACAAACTGATCTGGAGTTGTAAAGTTAATTAATGAGGCAGAAAGTGTCTACTGGTCAAACCTGACAAGGCAACAGCTAAATTCCTCAGAACAAAGGTAATAAAGAAATGTTCCCTCATCAGTGGTTCCAGTTGAAATTCTAACATTATACTCAATTAACTGGCCATTTGAAAGACCTATAATCTTAGACTCAGACACTCCTTACACAGACATAGAATTTTAACTTAGCCAGTATTTTCTTAGCTTTAGTGAGTTATAACTGACATGGTAACATTGCAAGATATTTTAAAGTGTGCAACTTGATGATTTGATATATGTACACATTGTAAATGGATTCCCACCATTTAGTTAATTAACACATGAATCAGCTCACATATTTATCTTTTCTTTCCTTTTTTTTCCCCTATGGTGAGAATATTTAAGATCTACTCCCTTAGCAAATCTCAATTCTATAATACAGTGTTATCAACTATAGTCATCATGTTATACATTAATTCCTCAAATCTTATTTATTTAATGGCCGAAATTTTGTATCCTTTCCCAATCTCTCCCTATTTCCTTCCCAACCTTCCCCCGACCCCGCCCAGGGCACCACTTCTTTGCCCTTTGTTTCTATGAGTTTGAATTTTATTTATTTTTATTTTTTTAGTTTTCATATACAACTGATAACATGCAGCATTTGTTCTTCTCTGTCTGGCTTATCTCATTTCACGTAATGCCCTCAAGGGTCATCCATGTTGCACATGGAAAGATTTTCTTATTTTTTAAGGCTGCATAATAGTCCATTGTGTATACATATCTTCTTTATTTATTCAGCCACTGAGGGACACTTACATTGGTGTTTCCTTATCTTGGCTATTATGAATGATCATAGCCAGTGTTCTAATTCAGCTTAAACTGATAAATGTAGAAAAAGGCCCCTGCCCTGTCCACCCTTAGCTGAAGTTGAGCAGATCTTTAAATAAAGCTCTCTTTGATTGAATCAATCATAGATAACAAATATAACCTACACTAGGAAGTGACATCACTTCGCCTGGGGCTTTTGTTTGGATTCTTAATACTTCCTTTAAAATATTTACAAAAAAATTTTCAACACATCAGGTGGTGAACTCTTATTTCATTATTAAAATGATATAATTCTGCTAGAGATTTTTTTGGGGGGGATAAAGTGTCATTGATTTTTTTTTGAAATGTATTTCTGTATGCTATACTTATATTTACCTTAGTTTTCTAGCAAAGATGATTGAAACCCAATCTTATAGGTCTGCAAATAAAATGGATTTAGTAAAATCATTGAGAATAGCGGGAAAAGGTGGTATGCTGGGTAACCACAGTTAACAATATTAAACTACCCCTATTCACCATAAGTCAGACTGATTCTCAGAAACTTGATACAATACTCCTACAAGACTTAGTAAGGCTTTATCTGTCTTGATTTCATTGGGGCGTTAAAGAGTTTTTACTCATTATTACAAACATTATAAATCATCATTACACATTCTCATAATACAGTTTTACCAAGGTAGAAGTTGTAAAATTCTAGCTATTACCCAAGAACTGAAGGTGCACACATGATTTTAACAGCCCAAGGGGCTGTGAATATACACTTCATTTCAGGTACCACCCTCTGATCCTCGTCAATGTTGCCATTCTTCTTTTTTCCTTTCCTCCTCCCATTCCATCCCCCAAATTCCTCTAAGCTGCTTTATATTGTAACTAATCACTACTGAAGTACTGAGTAATACTAAAATATTATTAGTTATTAAGGGATGAAAATGAGATTACCCTAACTCCAGGAATAGTTACACTGTTGTGGAAGTTAAACAGCTGCCTCCTAGATGAAAAGGAGAAATGACTTAACCTTATCCTTAAAGTAATACAAAAAGGCACTTACTACTCTGACCCCTGGCTTTGTAGTTCAATGTCTCAGCACTCTCTGGCACAAACCCACATCCAGCTTTCATTCCATTTTATGCCTTCTTGCCATCCCACGTGCTTTCTGCTCTACCTGGTAAAATCTCCCTTGCACCCACAACCACCCCATATCACCATCACTATCTTCACCTTGGTGACTGGTTCTTGGAGATAGGGCTCAAGAAAATACCATAGAGAAGCTTTCTCAGCCCTCCCGGGCTGCTTTAGATAACCCTCTTCTGTTTGCTGCCAGCATTCTATGCACACATTAGAACGTTTACTATTTCATACAATAATTATGGGTGTCTTTCTGTTTTCTCCACTGGTTGTAACTTTAGCTTACAACCTTATCAGTCTTCATATTTTCAACATCTAGCAATTTGTCGGGTACTCACTGCTCATTACAATTGAACAAATGAAAGACTGCAATGAAATGGAAGTTTAAGACACCAGTTTCTTGGGGGGTGGAATAAATAAATACTGAAACCACTAATTAAAATGTTGACCACCCCCACTGTAAAATATAGAACTTAATATACACAGAGTCGATAGCACTATAAAATTCCCTGGGTTTTTTGTTTTAAAAAATCTCTGATACTAGCTTATTAACTTTGCATTTGTTCTCTCTCACTAAAAGAAAGCACAAAACCATCCCGTTATTTTTGCTTCCCAATTGTCTAAATTCCAGATTAATAGGCTTACTGGGTTTGTATGCGCTTTTATGCACTTTAATCAATATATTTCTCAGTTTGAACAAGACAATAAATTAATTCCTGTCTTTTTAAAACTAGTTTCCACTTACTCAAAGATGTCACTTCACAACTTGGAAGCATCCTTGAATAGTGAAGAAAATAATAATTCCTTGGCCCAGAAGTTGGTATACCTGCAAGTTTCAGCCATGGCTGTGCCTCTGGCTGACTCTATGGTCTTGGGAAAATTACATAACATTTATGGGCCTCAGTTTCCTCATCTATAAAACATAAGAGTTGGAAAAGATGATTTTTAAGCACACTGTCAGTTTTCAAATTCTATTATTATATAAATCTTTAATTTTAACATAGAGCAAGTGGACTCTGAAAAGTACTGGAAATGACGAGACCATACTGTCACACAAAGAAGATAATCTCCATCACTTGCAATTCAATTTAAAATTCTCGGCAAAGTTGAATTCACATGCACTATGTCTGAGTGGCCAAGAGTAATAAAACACGTACATGGAGAGAACAAGAGGCGGCAGGGAGGAACCCATGCACTCTGTGGAACAGTACTCAGCCTAAATGTATTTTCTCACACTGATGTATTTTAAATTTGTGACTATGAATATACCACAGTGAACAGCTTGAAGTTCTTTGGAACAAACATTGTCTCATCTAAGGTCACTCCTGAAGGAACTGTAATAATAACATTTGGCATATGTAGATAGAGTGCTTTGCAGACTGGAGCATGGAGAATTATGCTCTGCGTGTTCCAGAAAAGATGATCCATGATTCAGGTGGAAAAAAAAAAAAATGTCAGGTACAGTTCTGACAGTGGCAGCAAACCCAAACAGCATAACCATACAATCAATACGGACACCCTCCTTAAAATCCCCAAGTAGATGTGAGTTTGATTTTCAGCAGGATCTGGGGCTGGAATAATGGATTTGGTGGCCTGGAGGAACATTAGGGGTTTTAATAAAAGGAACTTAAAATTACTAGTGCTGGCCCTGGTTCCAAAGAAGCCCTGGCTCGTTGTCTGTAACAACACAGGATGATCCCAATTCCTTGCCTCTCGGTTTCTTGCTGTTCAGTTTAAAATGCCATTTTATATACAGCCTGGTAATTTCTCCTTAAAAATAAACCCATAAAAATTGCTTTAAAATTTCTGATCAATGTTTTCAGTTCACATAGATATTAAACTGAATTTCCTAAAGCCTGAAAAGCTAATTATACATTCAATTAGAGTTTCTTAATAAAGATTAAAACTCTGAAGTCTATTACAGGCCCATATTTAATTCAACTGCCATTTTATCCATGCCATGGAAGTGTAAGTGGTAACAATGAATATAAATTATAATACATGCCATAGAAAGAATGCTATTTGTCCAAGTACGTTACTATAAAGAATTAAATTTTGCTATCAGTTTCGTGATCTAGTTAAAATTGGTATTCTTTATTTGGTCTTTCAATGTAGTCCAATTTCCTACTTTGAAAAAACAAATTCTAGGGAATAAAGAAAAGAGATTAATTTATCATTAAGACTCTGCTTAATTGAAGTCAATTCCGAACAAACTTGAATTCAATTTCTGCTCATTAAATTGAATGTGCTCTGCGTTCCTCTCTGCATTGCTTTGAGCAAGCAGCTGAGAACAAGGGACTAACATCAAAATTATTAAATTGAGGAGATTTTATTTGGTCTTCACATGCCAGAGCCGCTTTGATGAGGAGCTGTTTTGGCACTGAAAGGAAAGAAGAGCAGCTGGAGGAAAAATCAAATGAAACTAAGCCTTGGAAAATTGAAGAAAACGCGAGCTTAATAATATTTAATAATTAAATTTCCACAAACAATAGCGGCAAATGAAGTAATCTGCAAAGTCTGTGAACTCATTTGCATAATTGATGCCGGTCCCCTGTAAATGAATAATGAAGATCATAAAAGATGTTGCTAAAAATGGGCACAATAACAGCAAATTTCATCAAGCCGCGCGCTCTGATTAATCTGCTCTTGCAAATCAGCGGCGAGAGGGGAGCGCGTGATTAACCGCGCCGCGGCCGGCAGCAGGCGGCGGCGCTGCCCTTTCCCCGCGAGCCTCTGGGCGCGTCCCGCCCGCGCCCCGCTCCCCGCTCCCCGCACCGCTCCCCGCGGCCCCGCGCCGCCCGCTCCCCGCACCGCTCCCCGCGCCGCCCGCTCCCCGCACCGCTCCCCGCGGCCCCGCGCGGGCGCCCTAAGCGCTGCGCCGCGGCTGTCCGTCGCGGACGCGTGGGGGGCGGTGGCCGCCCAGTCCGCTGGTGACCCCCCACGCCTACCCCGCGCCAGTCGGACAGGGCTTCCCGCCCCCCGGATCGCAACCTGGAGCCTGAATCAACTACTACGCAGCCCGATGGGGGAGTCGGAGGCCCGGGGGCTGGGGAGGGGACTCCAGCGAGGGTCGCCTGCGTGTGCCCCCGCTCCCGCTCGCGATGGGGACGGTGGCAGTTGGGGATTTTGTGCCGGATGGAAGGGTAGAGGTGCCGGGTCAGCCCACCAAGGCGGCCGCGCTCTCGGAGAAACCGGGCACGGTTTTGGCAGGCCCCGCTCCCGCCTCCGCGCTCCCCAGCGCGCTCAGAAAGAAAGGGCCGTGCAGAGGATGACTTTCATCACGCGCTTTCAAATGACTATTCAGAGGAGATCAGGAGGCACAATTAAAATTAAAAAAAAAAAAAATGCTTCCCACCCCCACCAAGTCCCCTCCTTCGAAGAACAAAAAGACAGAGAAAGCAACCCACACGGGTAAGCGGGGCATTTCAGATGCGGTCGGGTTTGTTTCATCCATTTATTTATTTAGAACTGAGATGACATTTTCCTGTGTGCGAGTTACGTTTTCCAGTGTATTTTTCTCAAGGCCAACCCAAGGGGCTGATAAAATCTCTGAGAGCTGTTATTCCCAAATGCGGTCTGTGTGGGAGTTTGTGGAAGCAACTTTGCCGAGTGCAAACCTTAGACGATGAAACTGAAAATGCTTCGAAAATCATACGATCCTCTTCCAACTGCGACGCCGCACTTTTCCAGCTTTGTAGGATAAAGTTGTCTCAGGAAAATAAAACTGTTGATAAACCATGGCTCCAGGCTGTTACTTATTTTACAACCCTTGGTTTGCAATCGATCATAGCTTTGGCCTAAGAGGACTGACTGGAGCTTTTCATTTGTTTATAGGGTAGGCAATGTTTCATGCCTCCAATGTACCATGTCAGCTATGTAAAATAATGCATTATATTGTTCGCATCCTGGATCCACCGCCAGGATGGTATTTGTTTAAAATAAAGACCGTGATTATCTTCCATTATTTCAGAATGGAAACATCAATCCTAGACATCTGAGAAACATATTTTAAAAATCCAGTTGGGAAAAACAAAGAGGAAGGAACTCATGACTGCTTCATTTGTAAAATGCAATTGACTCTTTTTAACCTGACCAGTTTTCATGCAATCTAGTAAACCATGAGCTTGCTTCTGCTTCAAAAAAACAAAAAGGCCAATGTGCTGCCCTGAGTCCCAAATTCCATCTTTCTCGGTGTCATGTCATCAAATAAACCTGTGCTTCCTTGTTTTTGCTAAGCGAATGATTCATATGTTTCATTTAATTTTTCTGGTGCAACAAGCACAATGTAATTTTCCTTGACTCCTCTCTGTAAGTACAAAGAAATCCCAGAATCATGGACTTCTGAGCCATGGGAAGAAACAGACCAAGAGAAGTGACTGCACGCTCTCGCAAGAACTCTACCTCAACATTCCAGGTTTCCCCATTCTCAGTGGTTTCTCCCCAGCTCCATATTTCTTGTGAGGATCAAAGGAAGGAAACTGGAAAAGGATTTAGCAGCATTTCAGGAAGCACAGGGAACCTAAGGGAATGAAGTACCAGAATTAACAGGATGTAGGAAAGAGTGATAAACCCAGGACCCGGGTGGCAAAATGAGTTTCAAAGAATCAGAAGTGGATGGTAATAAGGAAGCTATGGGAAGGGCAGAGGCTGAATAAAAAAGCTAATCTGGCACAATGAGGACTGCGAAGAGAAAGTAAATGGTTTTTAAGATGTGTCTAATGTGGGGTCAAAGTCAGATCAAGGGAAGAAAGGACAAGTCGATGGAATACTTGTAGACAGGAGAGTGTAAGTGAACTGGTGTCCAAAAGATTCTTTCTTTGTGCTGCTTCTGAGGAAGAGGAAGAAAGGATGACAAACTGTCTCACGAAAATGAACTAGTAAAGAGCTGAGAGACCCAAGAATGGCTGTAGTCAAGGTGAAGTGTAGGCAGTTGTGAGTTTCAACCAGGAGCATAACGAGAATGCCTGGGCCTGTCCCACATCAAGAGTACTCCATCTGCTCGGAGACAGTCTGCCCTTTGATGAAGAAGCCCATTGTCCACTGTCACTTCAATGCCACTTGGAGAAAATTCAAGCTTTCTGATTCCCATCTCTGCATACCCATGGTCATGCCACTTTCCTGGTTAGGATTTGAAATTATTCAGTTAGAAAGGTCTCTGAAGAGATGCTCTTGGAGTTCTCTGTTGTTTCCTATTTCAAGTCACCCTAAAGTACAAAATAAGAATGTATTCCACAGTTTTCCTCACCTTATTAGCTAGCTATCATGAACGAATGATTCTCAACGTCACTTGAAAACATCCACATTTTGGAAATGTTGAGGCTACTCAAATGTAATAAAAATAAATGTATTTTTGTTGGTCAGTCTTGAAAATTAATTGAACAGTCATACTTTATTCTAATGATTCCTGGCTAACTGATGGAAGAGTGAATAAGGTTTGATAGCCAACTGCTTGTTCTTTTTTTTTTTCCTCTCTCTCTGTCTCTCTCTGTCTCTCTCTCTCTCTCTCTCTCTCTCTCTCTCTCTCTCTCTTTTTTCTTTTTTCCCTGCTCTTTTAAATGACTGACCAGTTTGGGCAAAGACCTAACACTCTAAGCAGATGAATTTGGCAGCATTGTTTCTGAAACCCTGGCTTCTGGGATACTTTGTGGCTCTTCATCACCTTCCAGAGCTGTCCTTATGAGGCCAGGAATCTAGCTGAGTTCCATGTGGGTAGAAAATGTTCTGTTCCTCTGGTTGCCTGGATACCCTAGTTAACTGCTGGTGGCACACACATTATAAACCAGTGTCTGATTCTTAGAAACTTTGAAGGTTGTTGAAGGAGAGCTAGCCAGCTCTCCTTACATAGAGAAATAGGCAGAAATTGTTGGTAATCTGACAAATGAAATTACTCATACCCTGTGACGTTTACTCTCTGTTTATAGACTGAATTTGTACACAATCTACAGTTACTAGTTCCTCACAAATAATTTATCTCTAATAATTTATCACTAAATTATATCTCTGAATAATGATGCCTTTATTTTGCGGCCATGCTCCAAATACCAAGTTTTCCCTAGTCATAATTATAACTGTTATATATTTTCCCATTCAATTACACTTTTCTTACAGAAGTTAAGGTTTATTAAAACAGTCAGAAATTATTTTTAAAATTAGCATGTAAACTAAGAAAGGCAATATTTAAGTAGGGTACCCATAAGCCATTAAAGTATAAAAGGTATATAGACATTTTAAACAATTAGAGATTTTCCCTCACTGGTTATTAATTCTTTATAATGATAGTTTTGCAGTCTATGCTCCTAAAAAGCATAAGTTATTTATCTTTCCTGGTTTGTTCAGGATTTTCCAGGATTTATTTAAAATCCCCTAAAAACAACTGTCAAAAATACCTGCCTCTGCCTTTTTCTATTTATTCTACCCTTCTCTCCAGCTGGAAAGAAATTAAAAGAAGAACCTACAATCCTAAAATCCTTACTACCACTCTTTTTCCATCTCAGCATATCTAATTCAATCGATATGAGCTGAGCACCCACCGTGTGACAGACATTGAGGAAACAGGTGAATATGGCCCTAGTTCTCAAGAAGCTTACAGCCAGGGGAAGTTGGTGGTGGTCGGGGTGGGGCGGGGGGGGGACAGGGGGAGGACATCTATATGTATGCAGATCATGTTTATGTAATGTAGTAAGCTCTACAGCACTTAGCCCAGCCTCAAAACTCTGGGATGTTTTCCTAAGAAGAAAAAAATGAGAAAATTGTGTAACTTAATTAATGATCCTTTTGTTAACTACAGACATTTTATAATTCCCCATCTTCAATAGATATTAGAAAGGTTTATTATTTATAGTTCTAGTACACTATTGGCAATCACAATTGAATTCTAGATTATTCCATAGAACTCACCTTTTCATAAAGCTTAAGTTTTAAAAAACATCCTGGCAACATTATTTAGCATTAACCTGTATGACATTGATTTGTTAAGAGTGCTGTATATACGTGAACTATTTTAAATGTGTATGTATACACCTAAATATATACATGTTTCACTCTAGACATTAAATTATATGTTTCACAGTGACTTGAGATGCCATTTAAAAATTTGGTCTAAGAAACCAAATATAAAATTTATCAGGCAATTAGGAATTGATGGACGTTCTTAGACTTTATGAACTGTATTGTAAACACCACTGTAGCCTGAGAGAGGTAACCAACAAATGTTTCACCAGCAGTAGCTAGATGAAATTATGGCTAGAGTGTGTCATTACTTCAGGAGATGTGAGAAAATGTAAGAGTGACTGACGAAGTAGAATATTAGGAATCTATATTTTCAGCAACTATATGCTAACAAACCTGTTGCATCAGACTCTATTGCTTTCACCTATATGTAACAGGAACCTATTCAACTGGCTTAACCAAATAGAAATTCATTTTTTACTTAGGGATAGGCAGGCCAGGGCTAGTTCAGTGGCCCTGCAATTCCACCAGACTCCATTTCCTCTGTCTTTCCTCTATTATCCTTAGCATGTTGGTTTCTTTCTTTTTTTTTTTTTTTTACAGTCATAAAGAGATGTTTTACTCCAAATCATTGTATCTGTATTCCAAGCAGAAAGAAGGAAAGGCAACGATATGTATCAGCTGAGTTTTTTCCTCTTTATAAGAAAACAATAGCTTGCCAAGAGCCTCATGCAGTAGAGTTCTGCTTACACATCATTGGTTCGAAGTAGTTCACATGATCTCAGCTGTAAAAGAATCTGGAGTAGATAAAGAATTTTAACTGGGCACATGGCTGTCCCAAACAAATTCCCATTACCTTGGTAAGGAAAAAAGGAGAAATGGATATTGGGTAGACAGCCAGTTCTGATTCAAATAGGATTTCCAATTCTAGAAGGTGTCACCCCACACTTTAATGCATGCAACTACCCTTACATATATAAAACATTGTAAAATAAAAATCTCAAATAATTTTTATATCTCCATTTCTAAATATACTTTCCTTGGGCAAAGAGGTAGCATATTTATAAGTGTATCAAGTAGGCTGACTGTCCTTAATGACTATCAAACACCCTATATCACTATAACTAAAGATATTGTACTCCACTTCATGGTGGATCTTAATCTCACACTATGCTGTATTTTTAAAAGGTTTTGCATCCTTATTGCTGAAAGTTTACTTGTATGCTTATAATAAATAAATAGATATCATTAAGTAATGCTTTAATATACAAGACAGATATAAAAGTATCGAAGAACCCAGAAATCAGGATATATGTCAGTGACCGGAGAGGAAGAGTGGAATGGACAATACATATTTATTATCATATTTTCCCCTCATTGAAAAGCACTTATTAAGCACCCACATGCCCATATCACAGTTGTCAAAATAAAACAGAGATTTTTTTTTTATTTTATAAAATCAACTCAGTTTTATTAATCCTGTTACCTATTTTTCATAAACTCTTTTTCTACTAAGCAGTACCTCAGCCCGTGCAGGCGAGGGGGAAAAATAAACCTCAAAACAGTCAACCAAATTATATTATTAGCTGTAGTTAAAGGTTTGCTGAGAGAGGAGATTGAAGCTATTTGTAAAATGAGGCTTGTTTGTCTGTGGATTGCAATTATCCATGCTATTCCTAGTCCCTATTTCCATAGATAATCAAGAGTTGGATGGATCTAAAACTATTGTTTTGGAGCAAAATTTGGTTGCTATCTGTCAGAAATTATAATTAGCATCAAAAAATATTTATTCCATCTTACTTTTGTACAAGATATTGTACTAACTGGTAATAGTGGGGACATTTGGAAAAAGTAATGTTACAGCAGCCCTCTTACCACATGCACATTTTCTTAGAAAAAGCATGTAATAAGTACATAAGTGTATAACCTTCAACATGATGGGAGGAAAGAGTACAAGTACTTTTTTTCCTCAATAATTAGATTCAGATTCTTAGGAGTCTGACTGAAAGGCATCAGCAGTCGTGTATCATCTCACTGGTTATCCCAAAAGGGAAGTTTGAATGTTCAATTTACACAAATGTGTTGACTTAGGTTTTGCAAATGAAGGACTTTTTTTAAACATCCATTCTATGGTCTACACCAGAGCCTGCTTTCAATCTTCCTTTCATTACAGTGCACAGAGACACAGCTCTGCCAATTACTATGTGACCTTAGGCAAGTCACTCAACCTTTCTGTGCCTCCTTTCCTTCATCTTTAAAATAGAGGCAACAAAATCTGCTCTTCAGGCTTGTTATGGGGAAGAAAAACAGATGACTTTGGGTGAAAAATTACTGTAAAATATAATGTGCTGTACTAACATAAACTATTCTTGTTTATTAATCCAAACATACTACTGAGGAATCTTTATCAAATGTTGAAGTCATTGAGAATTTGAATGACTCTGAGCTTTATATAATTTTCTTGAAGTATCACATGGTCTCAAAGACCAGTCAATGTTGGCCAACTAATTAGAAAAGCTCTGGTTTTGAAGTAAATGCCAAGGTAATATGTAGTGTACTTCTGCTTCAAAGATCCTGTTTAGGGTAATCCTACTTTGGAAATAGTCACCAATCATTTCCTATTTTTGTTGAAATAAATGATCCTCAGCCTTCAGAAAGAATAGATAGGCAAGTAGGCGCAGTCATCATTCATTGATTCAGTGTAGAGTATTACTGGTACCTATGAGAGGTGTCAGGAGAAACCTTCACATTTTTAGGTGCATTTTCCCTTTTTAAGGAATGCACTAACTAAAATTAAGAAGACTTTGCTGTAACGGGTGTACTAGTCTTCATAAATTGCCATCATTCCAAATCTGGTTAATGTTCTCTCCTTTATAACCTAAGTTTCAGCTTTGCTCAACCCAAGAGATCTGGAACAATAAAATATCATGTAATTCTTACCCCAAAATTTCATAAACATTTGATGGAAGGCTTTTTATTTATTTCTAAACTTTTGCTCAATTCTTCTGGTGATTTGTAATGGTAGATTCAGGCTAAATAACATCAGGTATTATGCTAAACTATTTTTTAATGCATGCTTCCAAATATTTGTGGGTAATTTCTAAAATGAGTTCTGAGCAGAGAGTCTTAGAGAGGGAAAAGTATCACAAGTATTTCTCCTCGACTAATTTAGCCAAGTGCATTCCATAGCTCTTCCAATCAGTATATTAAGCAGATGTGGTCTTTGTCCACCTAGTAAGTTGTGTTAGACCTTTCAACACTCTGCAGTCTTTTTATCACTCAGCTGCCAAGTTCCCTAGGGTAATCATAGACAGCTTGTCAATTTAATTGCAAAGAAACAGGCTTTCTTGTGACCATTCCAATTTTAGCTGCTACTTTAAATTGTACATGATAGTTCTTCCATGCTGTCTGCCCTTTAAACAGTGTGGAACTCTGCAAGCGTCTTAATGGTGATGGAAAGAAGAGGCGAGGCTGGAAATTTGGCTTGCTGATAGAGCATTTTATAGAGATAACATGCATTTTATTAAGTTGCTGCTTTAAGAAAAGAAGCTTTTCCTTGAGCCCTGTATGTTGCCATTACATCGCCAATGCTAAATTATTTTTTTTCTTTTCAATGTTTCACTTTCATGCACATTTTTCTCCTTTCTGGGTGATAAAGGATTCATAGGCCATCTGGATTCTGAAACATCTGGACACTGAATTTCTGTAGAGGAGAATCAGAAGGAAGAGACGATCAATGGTATTGAATGTCTCTGGAGAGATTTAAATCAGCGATGATATTTTGGTTGTCTTCCTTTTGGAAAGTTAATACAAAAAGTGAAAAGAAAAACAACACATCACAGGAAACCCATGTTCCAAGAATACCAAGAGTATATAAGAAGGTAGGCCTTTTAAATATGAATTCAGGTCAATAACTGAATACAACTCTATATTAGATATCACTGCCAGAATTTCCTCCTACATTTTTAATTGTCATGCATTTTGGGATTCAAAATTTAGTTAAATATACTTTCAACAGTGCCACGTTTAAATGGTGCATCATTTGAGTATATCATAGTTTACTTTAAACTGTATATAATTTAATAAACTTTTATTAATCAAGTATCATGTGTAAAGTCAAAAATATCATGATAAAAATATTGACGTGTTCAGCTTGATTGAAAGACTAGACACTGACACCACTTGAACAAATCAAGAATTACTTTTCTAAGATATACAAAATAAAAATAGTGCAAGTTGATAAACAAGGTTTCCCAGGACAGTTGGAAGCTTCTGTACCTAAAAACTGAGAGCCAAGAAGACAATATGAGTTTGAGAGAGGGCTTCATTAGACCTTTAGAAAGTTCAACTGGCCTCCTACAAGCTCAGCTTTCTGAGCATGTGTGCAAATGTGTGTACATGTATGTGTGTGAATGAGTGTGTGTGTGTGTGTGTGTGTGTGTGAGAGAGAGAGAGAGAGAGAGAGAGAGAGAGAGAGAGAGAGAGAGAGAGAGAGAGAGAGAGTCTGTGTGTATAGGATCGCATAAAGACAGAGAATGCTCTGGAAATATGCAGGAGACCACCTCTTCTACACTCTCAATCTCAGCATTACACTATATATATAATATAACTACACAGTTCAGTGTAGTCTAGTCAGATATGAGCACCCTCAGCCTTACCCCACTAACACAGCCTAGTCCACGGTCTTCCCTGAACCTGAGCTGCAGAATGAGAACAAGAGTCAGTTGCCCAGACTACTCACGAATCATGGGAACTAGCCCTTAAGCTAATCTTAAAGCTTCTTTGTGCAAAGGCACTAGACTTAGTTGTCAGACAAGTGTGAGCTGTTTAGATCTTGTAATTTACTTCCCATGCTATTGCAAAATTTTATATTTTCCTTCACTATATTTTCTCTGGTAAATATTTAAGCTCTTCATTAATCGATTTTTTCCTGAAAAAATTGAAATTGCTACAGAGTACTCTTTAAGAGATATGAGTTTAAAGCAACTAATCTTATGCACCTTCATGCAGTTTTCCTGAAGTATGGGATGCTCTGCCAATAAGACATAGTTAAAATTGCCAGTTTAAGTTGATTCCTGGGAAACTAGAACAGTTCAAAAGAAAAAGGATCCAAAAGTAACATTTTAGTAACTATTTTTTAATTGGGCATGCTTACATTTAAGTATAATAACTCTTTGAAATAAGGGACTACAGACACCTTCTCTGGCTTCTGCCAGTTCATTGTGTCCATAATTTCCTCTAACTGCTTCTTCAGTGAACCCCACAATAAAGTATAATGTTAGATGTTCACTTGTATGATAACAACCTTGTATGAAGAGGATGAATAAAAAATGAAGTTCTTAGCTGTGCTCTATTTCAGATTAGCCATTTTCATTTATAAAGGTGTTTATTTTACTTTGTCAGCTTGAAGGTCAATCTAACTTCAAATTGCATATTGCAGAATTTTAACAAATATATGAGGCCTATCTCTGCTTTTTTTAAGACTAAAGGTGAAAAGCTGAGTCTTAACCGGAATATTAGGCAAAGCTTTATGAAATGAACCAGATCGCATTGATAAAAAAAACTTACAAAGACAGTGCAGCTTAAAACTAAGACATCAGAGCCTGGACAGAGAAGCAGATGGCATCAGGATTATCAAGTATTAATTGTTGACATTAACCCAGGGCAATCCATAAGAACATGTTCAAGAAACAGTTGTCGTATACTAAGAAAAGAATAAACAACAATGATCATAACAGCTACCATTTATTAAATAGTTACTATGTATCAGGGACTATTCTATGCATTTTAGATAGATTATCTCACTGCATCTCTACAATAACTTTAAGATAGCTCCTATTGTTATTACGTGTTACAGGTGAAAAGGCTGAGGGACAGGGAAATTAAGAATTTTGGCCCCAAGATGATAGAGCAAGTACACAAAGGAGCAAGTATTCAAACCCAGGGAGAAAAGCTACAAAAACTATATTCTAAAAGACAAGGTTAGTGTATATGCAATGGGAGGAACACTGTGAAGACCACAACTCAATATGTTCAGATATTTATCTATATTAAAAAAAAAACCCAGCCCCACCTACACACTTCCATAGCACTTTTATATCACCACACCTACATGTAGTTACATATTTCACACCTGCCCCACTTGACTGTAAGCTTCACAGAGACAGTGACCATGTCTGTTTTGTTCATAACTATAATGTTGGTGCCTAGCACAGTACCTGCCACTTTGTACCCATTTGATTAATATTTGTTGACTACATATTCAATAAATTGATTTAGTGATTATTTATTGAACTGTGATTTCTTGTGAGGCACTGTCCATTTCATAGGTGGTTTTAAATAAGACCATAGAGTCTAGTAAAAAGAACATGGGATTTAGACACAACTTGAGTTCTAGTCCCAACACTTCAAGATCCCAGTCCTGTGGTCTTTGCCAGGCCACTGACCCTTAACCTCTGGACCCTTGATTTTATCATCTAATAAGCAAACACAATAAAGATACGTTTCTTAAGCAAATTTTGGGTGACATACAAATTATTTTTATTGCAACTATGGTTTTTTTCTACTTGATGATGAAAAATCTAAAAAGATAAGTGCCAAATCTTTTTTGTAGACCTGAAGACAGGAATACAAAACAGAAAGTCACAAATGATAAATGCCCATTTCACCGAAAAGACCCTAATCCTCAAACTAGGCCTAAAAAGGCCTTGTTGCTTTTTTTGTTACGTGCCCCATCTTGGACCTCTGCTGAAGGAAATAACCACCTGGGATTAAAGCATCTCTTAACTGATTCAGGCCATCAAGCTTTCTGTCCCTTAATGTAGGCTGGCTATTTTAAAATTTTCAAATGCACCCCAAATTCTTTGCCCAGAGCTTCATTCCCCAAAGGCATCTTAGAGCTTTTATTCAAGGAGACCTTCTCAACATTCCAACTATGCTTCCTTATGATCCTGTTTCCTCTTAGGTTGGCTTATTTGGAAACAGTCTTTTGTTCCCAGTAAGGAAAACAGTTTTGCTTTGGGGTTACATATTTTCCTTTTCTGAAAGGACTAAGCTCAGAAACTACTGTGAGATAAAATCATAGACGTACTATTTCATATGGTGTGAGCCCAGATTTATTTTTTCTTTGATGGAAATTTTAGTGATGCCGACAAAATATATAGCTTTCTTAAATCAGCCAGTTACAAGAAAAAAAGTATGTCCATATTTGGCAAGTGATTTTAAAAAGAAATTCTAATATAATAATCCCCTTATAAATGGAGTTACTTATGAAAATAATTTTACCATTTTAATGTCACCTTACACCAATTTTGGCCCATTCAGCCCAGCTGAAACCCACAACTTCTAAAACAAAATTCTACTATAACAAAAACTGTGAATAGTTCTTTGTTAATAAATGTAATAATAGCTAACATATTCTTATGATCATAAGTATTGCTAATAAAAAACAGATTTTACAATTGTAAACACATTTTAAAAAGTGACCTATCTAGGGGTTCCTAACTGGTGACCCATATACAGAATTAAGAAAGCCTTTGAATTTGAATAAGAATAAAAATTATACTTTTATAATCATGAACTCTGATTAAAATGTTGCATTTCCTTCCCCTTCCATTATGAATGTCAGGAACCAATCACAATCGTATTAGTAGTACCTCTGATTTTTGTCACCAATTAAAATCGCAAACATGTTCAAGTTATATTACAGTTATTGCAAATATTTTAAAATATTGTTTTTACTCATCACTATGTCAAAATTATGGCAGTTATTAGACAAACTACTAGAGCATGTTATTTAATGTGCTAATAATAAAGAAACTCATGTACTTCTAAATTACAATGTTTTAATATTTTGCTAACTGCCTTTTCATATAATTGGTTTCCTTGGCAATCCTATGTAATTTACTTAATGCATTTAATAGCTTTATTCTGAGAGGGAAACCATAGGCTTTACCAAACTGCAAAAGGGGTCTTTTGTACAAATATAGATAGATGATAGATGATTGATAGATAGATAGATAGATAGATAGATATATAGATATAGATATAGATGATACAGATATAGATAGATATATAGATAGAAATAGATATAGATAGATTAGACATAGATATAGATATAGACATATAGATATACATACCCCTATTTAATAGCCACATTCGATAATTTAGAGTATGCTGTGAACTGAATTGTGTCACCCCAAAATTCGCATACTGAAACCCTAACCCTCCAATGTGACTATATTTGGAGATGGAATCTTTATGGAAGTAATTAAGGTTAAATAAAGTCATAAGGGTGGAGCCCTAATCCAGTAGGATTACTGCCCTTATAAGAAGGAACACCCGAGTTTGCTCACTCTCTTTGCTAGTGAGAATGCATACAGCAAGGCGGCAGCTGAAAGGCTTCCTGGACCCAATTACGTGTGTGTGTGTGTGTGTGTGTGTGTGTGTGTGTGTGAGAGAGAGAGAGAGAGAGAGAGAGAGAGAGAGAAAGCTTCCCCACACTAACAAGCAATTCTCAGCACCACCAGCATGTCTGAGATTTCAACTCCATTCTGACACTATCTACCAGGATACAGAATCAAATAGTTTAGACACACAAGACCTCTCCCATTTCAGATGCTAGCTGCAAGCCCAGGTTGTTACCTGAGCTTCTGGCCTACCTACTACAACTTGGAAGTTCCAATGACTCCCTCCATTGCAGGATGTCAATTTCAAGTCCAGGTTGTTACCTGTACTTCTGACCCACTGGCTATAAATTTGGTTCCATTAATTTCCTAGAATGTCTCAATGAACTTAAGAAATCCCATTTACTTGCTAGATTACTGATTTATTATAAAGGATATTAAGGGATACAAATCAACAGCAAGATGAAGGAGCTTCTGACCTCACAGACCTTGGGGCCCAGCCTAATGTGATGTGGAAGCCTTCTGGTTCCCCAAAGTGGAAACTCTCTGAAAGAAAGGCCAACTAGCTAGCTGTCCTTTTGAGTTTTTATGGAGGCTTCACTACAGAGTCATGATTGACTAAGTTGTTGGCCATTGGTGATTCAATAAACCTCAAGAGTGTCTCCCTTCCCAGTTAAAATCAGGGGGTGAGACTGAAAGTTCCAAGGTTGGCTCCTACTGGCAACCAGCCCCCACCTTTGGGTGGAGTCCAAAAGTTACATCATTAACATAACAAGAGACATCATTGTTGCTGTCTAAAATTCCAGGGATTTTAGAAACTCTGTGACAACACTGAGACAAAGACCAAATATATACGTCTTATTATATAAATCTCAATATTATAGCAACCATGTGTAAGCCAGAAAGAGAGCTCCCATCAGAACCTGACCATGCTGGCACTCTAATCTTGGACTTCCAGCCTCTAGAACTCTGATACAATAAATTTCTATTGTGAAAGTCACCCTCGTAGTATTTTGCCATCACAGCCCAAGATGTTGTCGCCTTTAGTTGCAAACCTAAGAAGCTATTGGGAAATTCACTGTACTCCATCAAGATTCAAAATTCAGAACCTATTTAAGCCATAAGTCCTGTGTTTTTATTTAAATAAATATAAAAAGGAACCAACCTATTAAACAGTAATACATAACATTTTAAATAAAGTTGCCATTTGTCTCCAAAATAGGTAGCAATTGCTGCAACTGCTATTAGATTCTTCTGATTCCATCAGCAACATTGTTTGTACACATCCTCTGTGATCCAACTCCCTTCTAAGACGTAGAATATCTCCTGGTATACAGTGACTTTGCAGGCCCCTGCCTTACAGGGAACACCAAAATTCACCCAATTAGGCAGCTGGCCGTCCTAATTGCAGGTGGCTAATGGTGAAAGGAATTTTTGCTAAGGACCTGTATTCCTACATCAGCACTTATAACCTACTTCAGGAAACACAACATACCATTTCTGGTTAACCTTAAAACAATCACATTAAAATAAAGAGGACTGTCAGTAGAGCAATTTTATAAATAGCTAAAATTAAACAGAGCAAGACTGGCAATGCTAATGCATAGGCAAAGAACTGACTTCCTGCATTTCATCGAGAATTCCTGATAGCAAACTGCAGTATGTTTATTATACATTAATTCAACACAGCATTCAAAATGAATTTATGCTCTAGCTGAAGGGTGCGATATTGAAACTAAATATTATTTATTATCTTAATATTGGTAACCATACTAAAAAAAAATCGCTTTAACAATTCAGAGTGTTTAAAAAGCTAGGGGTACCATAGCTCTACTTACCAACTAACTGCTCTTGCCTTAATTTATGCAAGTGTAGCCTATAGCTAAAAGCTTTGTATATTTGTTTCCCCATGGTATTAGTGCTCAAAAATAGGACACTCTTTCAAGGGCACCTTATAAACACAGAACTATAATTTATTTGGCAAATTAGAGCTCATATAAAATGTGCACACAGAGGTACAGATTAACATATTTAATTTCAATATTACCTGCAAACCTATTTTTTCCATACACTGTTCTAATTAGTCATAAAATCGAGTCTATGTATTATAAGCAATTATTTTAGTGGAAATAGAAACTGGATCTGAATTAAATATACTGTAAAAAGGTAACACTTTTATGAAAATTAATATATCTATTTGTACCTAGATAAATGTGTTCTAGTTAAATGGCATGAGAATGTTGAGCATTCAAAACCTGATTATGCTAAAAGTTGAGATTTTATGATTTAATAATACAGAATAATATGCAATCTTGGTAATATACCTACCAATATTTATATTTTGATGATATTTCCAAGTTTCCAAATCCCTAGTAACCATTAGATTCACGTTACGCAGTAGAATTTTTCCTGTTACGAATAGTCACTCCCCCTACAGTTGAATGTACAAATTGTTTGTGAATATTTTATTTAGCAAATGATTCTTTTCCTATTAAGGCTGTACTAGGAATTATAGTGGTAAAGGTACCAAGTTTACATTGCTTTAAAATAGTTGAAAATAGATGCTGACAAAAGGTTGTGTTCGAAAGTAAATCAAAGCTATAACTTTAATGACAGTATTGTTAGGCTTTCTAAAAGTTGTCATAAACTGACATACAGGTGATTTTTGAAAAAAACAGAATTAAATTGAAGCCACTTAACCTAGAACAGGACATGTGACAGGGAGTAATCTAATGCCTGAGACTATAAGCTTCTCATTGTCAGGTCTCAGCTCAAATGTAACCTCCCCAGAGGAATTTGCAAACCCCTAATCTCAGAGAACTCTTCTGCCCCAGCCCAACCCATTACTTCTCCCTCCCTACCTGGTGAGTTACTTTCTTCAGACAAACCACATTTGTTCATTTCCTTGTTTGTTATTTGTTTTTTCCCACTAAAGTAAACTCCATGAAGACAGGGACCAATCAAACATTAGCACAGCTCCAGGCACAAAGAAGTAGCTAAATTGTCCTTCTTTGAATAAATGAATGAAAGAATGAATTAGCTAATGTGACTTTTTTTTCTTTAAGACCTTTCTATAAGATTATTTAGTATTTGGTTGTCAAGAAATCTTAGATTTCTTAAAAGGTTTTTAAGATATTTTGAGTCAAGATTAGCTGTTTATTACATTCACAAAAACATGGACTAAAAGACTCATGTCCTTCCCTTTCATGTACTTTCCCAAGCAGATGAGAATCTGTCTCGTAGATTTATACGCATATCATGTGAGGAGACCCCAAAGAACTCCCTGAATGATGCACTACTGCTTTTCAGACTACCCCATTATGGCCCCAGGTAACTCTTGATGCAAAGTGCAAACTTTTGCACATCACTTTTTCTTTATTTTATGCTAACTATCTTCACTCCCAGGCCCCTGGAATGATGCTTTAATTGGGGCAATTACAACTAATAAGTCCAACCAGCAAAACAAACTAAAATTCACCATAGTTACTTGTTTTAAACATTGTAAACCTTTTGTCTGTCCAGCTTCTAAAGACTTTCAGAAAAGGCAAGCTCACAAAATTCATTGTAATGTATTATAATGTCAAAAATTCTTCCTCCTACTTCTCCTAAATCTTTAGTAGAGGCTCTTTTTATTATTTTTAATCTGGAAACATAGAAAACAGCTTGTTGCCACTCATTAACCATGACCTATTCTAACACTACAACACAGGACAAACAGGACCAACCACCTGGTCTTTCTATATCACTCATTATTTTACATGCCTGATTCTACCCTTTTCAATTTAAAAAGGCTTTTGCAACTCTCAATCTAAGGAACACACCACCAGGCACAGCATACCTGGTTTCTATTATTCTTCTCTAGCTTTTGTAAGGTTTTAATTTTTTTTTTAATCAAGTGACTGTCATATTAAATACTACTCATAACCCTACCTTGTTTTGGTTAATTGTATACTTCAAAAGACATTTTTTGCTACTTTGCCATTCAGCCTAGTTCTCCCATGTCTTCTATATACATTTTAAGCAGAAACTTCTGGTACATTATCTTTGAAACTCTTCATTATTAACTTCTTTCTAGCTAAGGATTTTAAACCATTGTTTTATAGTTTTTTTCTTCTTAGCATTTTGAATTGATTTCACTGTTCATAAATGCAAAATCCTCACATGGCTGGTAGCTCCTTGCTGAATCTGGCTCTGATCTTCCCCTTCAACCTCATTTCACGTCACCTTCCATTGCCACTATTGCTGCAGTTGCCTGTGCTGTTCGGCAAGCACACCAGGCCCCACGCTGCCGCAGGCCACTTGCTCTTGCTATGTTTCTGCCTTCTCTCTGCATGAAACCTATTCTCCTTCCCTTTTCAGGCTAACTCCTTCTTATTCATCCTTCAGATCTCTTTGAAAGTGCCACTATCTGCAAGAAGCCCTTCCTGAAAGTCTTATACCTCAGAGTCCCATGAGATTTTCCTTCACAACACTCTCTCACAACTGCAGTTACACTATTCCTCTAAGTATGTGTTTAATGCCTGAAGCATGATGAGAGACTGGGTCGCTGGCCCTTGTCTCTCTCCACTCTCACTGCCTGGGTAGTCTCGTTCATCTCAGGGCTTTAAGTATCATCAGCATGCTGACAATTCTTAAATGAATACATCTACTCCAGATTTGTTTCCAAACTTGATTCACATGTATAACTTCCTCCTTGACAGTTGACCCAGATATACTTACATCAAGCCACATGTCCACCTCTGAACTCCTAACCTTCCCCATAAAACTTGTTCTTATCTGCAGCCTTTCCTCTATTTCAGCTGAAGGTGATGTCATTCTTCCGTGTGCTTGAAGTCCTTCTTCACATGACGTTTTTATCTTGATCCAATCTCTCAGGAAGTTCTGTTGGCTCTTTCCTCAAATTATGTTCAAATTTTGTTTATTACTCATTATTTCCTCTGCACCTTCCTTGGTCTGAACCATCCCTGCCCTCTCCTGGATGAGCACCTGGGCCTCCTGACTGGGATCTCGGAGACTGTTCTTCACACTCAATCTCGACACAAGATCCGGATGGAACTTCTAAAACTCAGTGAGATTGTGTAATTCATCTGCTCAAAATCCTGTAAAGTCTCTGCATTTTCCCTCAAAGGAGAATCAAAGACCTGTGTTATCTGTCTGACTTTCTCTCTCCCTTGCTTCAAACATATCAGCCACCTTGAACCAGCCATGCACCTGCTTTAGGGTCTTTGCACTGGCTAGTCTCTTATCTTAGATGCTCTTTACCCAGGTGTCCCCATAAATAACCCCTCACCTCCTTCAAAGCTTTTCTTTTTCTTTTTATATAGTAATCATCACCTTCTAACATCCCATATATTATTTTTTTACATCTATTATTTATTATCTGTACTCACCACTGAAGTGTCAGCGTTATAAAGTCAGGAACTTTGTTCACTGATAGATCCCAAGTACCTAAAATAGAGTGGGTTCTCAAAAATTTGTGAAATGAATGTAGACAACTTCCTATACAAACTGTAGTTTATAAGCGTTTCAAGGTTGTTTTAAGGATAAATGAAATAGTGTGTGTAAAAGTGCTTTGTGGGCTAAAGTCCACTCTGATGAATGCCCTGATCTTTATTCTTTCCACGAAGTCACCACTGGTGTTAGTGGTATATTTTTTCACTTTATCTATTTACACATACCAACAATATAGTATTATCTCATGTGAGCTTTTAAAATAATGAACAGCATTATAAGATTGAAAAACAAAGATCCTTTGCAACACATTAAGTTCTATGTGTGTGTGATATTGTTACTTGGGAATAAGAATTAAGAGACTCAAAACCAGTGAACACGGATCTTTGCAGTAACTCTGTACCTTAACTCCAGCATGAACCTTGAATATCCCTCTTCTGAAAATGGAGCGCCCTGTGAAAATAGAAATAAATTCAATCTCCTTAAGATTGAGGTGAAGATTGGGGAGATAAAATTCGCTTTTCTAAGACATAGTCTATTTGGTTTGCCATTCTCCATGTGTTCTGAAAGATTCAGGTGGGATTTATATTCAGTTTCTGTAAAAATGCTGAGAGTTCTAGACTCAGAAACATCACAGAGGAAAATGTTTTCTCAATCATCTAGCTATTTAATTCTATGTCTACTAATTTCTGACTTTGGATTTAACATCTAATATATTGCCACTTGTTTCTAGAACATTTGACTATTTTTTAGACCTCATAACTGGCTATTTTATCTTTTTTATTCATGTAATAAC
Organism: Cynopterus sphinx; assembly: GCA_030015415.1. Classification (NCBI taxonomy): domain Eukaryota; kingdom Metazoa; phylum Chordata; class Mammalia; order Chiroptera; family Pteropodidae; genus Cynopterus; species Cynopterus sphinx. The sequence continues at coordinate 69,497,272 of CM057387.1, read as the reverse complement.
CATTTAGCATTAATGTCGACATTTTCTTGAATTAAAAAAAAATTAACTGGTTTCTTTGAAATGTTTTTTCCCTACTGAATGCTGCTTATTTACCTTAAAAGTAGATTATGCCACTTTCTCTTTTAAAGACCTTGTCTTGTTATTTGCTTTTGTAAATTTGCCAATTTTTATATAATTTTTGCACTCTTCATCAATATGTTTAAATTAATTATGATTTCTATGCAAGTTAAAATAGGCCTATAATAGGTTCATTGTAGCTTAACCCAATAAGCCTAGCAAGTAAAATTGAAAGTTTGAGTCAATGAAGCCATGCTGGGATATGTTGCCAATTTAGCTATCAAAAGTAATCCATTATTATATGGTTTATTACAAAGTACATTTAACACATGAATTATTAATCTGCAGTGCAAAGCTTTTACCAAAAGCCTGTCCTTGATTGCTTTGCTTTCCCAACTAGTTAGATTCCACAATCTAAGATTAGTATTCGGCGCCTTGACCAAATTCCCAAAGTTCTGTAATGTCTCCTTTTATTGCCAGTAAATCCAGATGGAAGTGGCTTTTAGTGTTGTTATTAAGTGTGAGTTTATTAATGTTATCTATTAAGCCAACACTGCACATTGCCCATATAAGAACGTTCAGAATCATACTTGATAAATGTACTATGTAAATCCAAAAGGTTTAAGAACAAAATGGAGACTTTAGTATATAAATTTAAACACTTTGTTGGCACTTAAAAAGTGTCTTGGACACAGAGTTCTGACTCATTAATTATATATTAGAACAAAGCCTCTCATCGAATAAAGTTTAAAAAAAAAAAAAAACTATAGGCACTAGTTCCCAAAATGGACTTTAACTAAAATTTGAGGAGGAGGAGAGAAATGAAGCCAGTCAGAAAAATATTAGCTTCTGACATGTGAGTCGTGAGGGGAGGGAGGGGACCATGTGTCACAGGGCAAATGTAAGCTGAGCTGTAGGGATTATCTGCTATTATAGAACATTTCTATACCAGAAGACGAAATAAAATTAAACTCCCACAGAGTTGCCCAGAAAATAACTTTTGCGGAGGCAGGTATCTATTCTGTAACCGTTGGTCCCCTCATTAAAGACCCAGAAAAAGTCACCCTGCTCTCATTTCCAAAACTTAACTCATATGCTAAGGAAAAATGAAATCATCAATAGATGGAGTGTTTAAAGTGTTTCATGTCCCTCAATTATTATTTGCTAATATTATTTCCCCTAATATTATTTCCTTGAACAGTTCTGTTTTTAAAATCAAGCTGTCCATTTAAAAACTTAAGAAAGAGATGGTGGCCATGATTGTTGCCTAAGTCTCAGAATGAAGGCCTGAGACATGAGCTCATTATAAAATCAAACCTGTCTGGGGCTCCACCTGTTGGACAGTGGTACTGGAGGTCAACCTGGCCCCACCCCCTCATCCCCAGAAGGAAGACTGAGCTCAGTGGAGAACAGTACAGTGTGGATGGATATTCAAAGAGGCACAGGTGTCAGGCTAAGTTCTAGCCCCACAGCAAGGGCTGGAGAAAAGGGTGGATTTAGAACAGCATGGTAAAGAGCAGCAGAATGGCCCTCAGCTTGCACCACACACCTACTTTTGGGTCTAAAGCCAAAATCACAGGTATGTGATGAGGAATGCAAAACCTTGCATTGTTAGTCTCTGAGAAACAGAGCATGAAGCCAAGTGTACTTTGCGGCCTAACAGCAGGGCTGACACAGGTGACAGGGAAGTGTGCCTTCACTTTGACAGGGGCCAAGGAGCCAGCATGAACATGCAGCTATAGTAACATCTCAAGTGGTGGTAGTGTCACAGTCCCTTCCCAGGCCTAAGAGACCTGGGTGGGAGCAGAAAGAGAGAATGTCATAACATTGGAGTACAGGAGATCCTCTTCCTTTCCCCTACCTTCACCCAAGAACTTCCTGCAGTAATCAGAAAGGATTGAGGGCAGAAGTGGAGAGATAAAACTAAAATTTACTCTGATTTTTCTTAGGACTCAATTATGTACCTTTGTGTGCCACAGAACATTCACCTTGCATCTCCTCCTTCCCATCTGGAACTTGTAGCATCCTTTACTGGTACCTCACTGAGCATCTAATCCAAAATATGGAGTCCACACAGAATCCTCATAGTTAAACCAACAAACTACTCCCAGAAATCCTGTGTTAGAGAGCAAGAAAAAAGATGATGTATAGAGTAAATTATTCCCCTCCAAATGTTTTTTTTCCTGTTAGATATACTTAATAGGTGAAAGTCAAGTAGAATAATTAGCTACTATGTGATCAATGATTTGTGCAAGTTCTTGATAGTTTCTGTTAAGAAATCCAAATACAGCTGCTTACTGACTTCTATGAAGCATTGCTGAGAATGGCACTACACCAATTCATTTGCTTAGAGTACAGTCATAATAAAAGATTGAGATGATCAGATTTTAAACCTATCTCTAAGCTTTGTTTCTTAATTTTTCAGTCTTTGCTATTCTTCATCTAAAAAGAGAAAAGATTTGTTATCTTACCTGCACTTTATCAACAGGATCCGTTCCCAAAGTTTTAGGTCAAAATAGCTCTGAACAGCTGTAGGTGACCTCTCTGGCCATTACTAGTAAAACTGGGCCCTCTCTTTTTATTGTAAAGGAGCTCAAGACATGACAGTTAAACCAATGCCTCACCATAAAGTGCAAGGGGAATGACAGAAAGAGTGACAGACAAATTAAAGAGTAAGTTCTGTTTAGCAATTTTGGGTGACAGCACTTAAAATTTTTAGCTTTACAATTGTTTAGGAATGACAGTATGCAGCTGAGAAAGGCAGCCTACCCATAGTAAAATGGAATTCGTGTGCGAACTTAGAAAAAGCAGTCCTCAAACCTGAAAAAAAATCTTTACAGGTTCTATTTAAATAGTAACCCATTAACCTTTTACACAGTATTCAAATTGTTTATTGTCGCAATTCCTCATTAGCCCAATGTTTGAATTAAAGCTTTCAAACAGATTTTGTTTCACTATCTCTATAAAAATATCTCTAGAAATTGGATTTCACAGTCATTGTTGCCATTCTTCTATCCAATGTAATCACAAACATCAGCTTCTGACCAGAAAAAGACGTCAAGATGAAGCCTACCTTTAGTAAGGTGCTTGCTGCATGTGATAACAATTGGCACCAAAACTTGCAGTAATCACTTATTCTTTATTATAGACTAGAAACTCTGATGCCTACTTTGCACTTATCATCTGTCTCTGATATATATAATAAACACTCAGTAAATGACTGTTGGTTGGAAAAAGGATGAAAGAAAAGAAGAAGGAAGGGAATGGAGAGGAAAGTAGGGAAGAAAGAAAGTTTTATTATAATTTATAACTTTTACTGAGCATTCACTTTTATGTAGGTCATTTTGAAAACTTGAAAAGCAAGTTGTTGAGTAGATAGAAATATTCCTTTCTTCCACTGGGATTTATTGAAGCAGGTCCCAAGCCTGACCAGAAACATGCCCAAACAGCCTTTTGATTTTTGCACTTAACAGTCTTCAATCATGATTACCTCTGCTGCCAACAACTAAGATGAATAGCTCAGAAGTAAAGACATAAACAACAGTTTTTCTCACTTCAGGGAAACTCCGAAATGAATCCAGTTACCCTCAGTTCCTTACTTCCCCTTTGCTTTTTCTTTTAACTTTGAAGATTTGAAGCCAAGAGGCAACCCCTTAGGTGTAAACCACAAGAGATTACTCGTAGATGATATAAACAGAAGATGAGTGCAGAGGTTAAGGCCAGGACCCAGTTGTCAACTAAAGAGATACATTAGCTCTAAAGCCTGTCCAAACATTCATCAAAAAACAGGTTTCAGAATGCTTTAAATGGGATCGAGCCAGAATTTTACCTTGTCCATATCCTAAAATGATGATCCATTCCAGTTCCAGGAACTTTCAAATAACAATGTTATTGTTAACTATTATGTTGTTGTTGTTGTTGTTGTTGTTGTTGTTGTTGTTGTTGTTGTTACCAACCTAAGGCTACTTCTCCACACTCCATATTTTGCATCTGCAAAACAGCAAAGGCAGGCATTCATTCGAACATAATTTATGTTTCTTCCTTTATTCCCAATCCAGTCTGATTGCAAACTAGTTTTTAACTCACTTTTTAATCCATAGCTTAACTTTTCATTTATTGCTTATCACTATCCTTTGGGGCTTGATATTGAAGAAAAAAATAATTATCTCATTAAATACAGTAAAAAGTATTTAATACTCATTCAAACTTTAACTCAAAACCCTTTTAAAATTATTACTAGAAAAAACTTACTTAACCTGAGAAATGACATCATCATAAACCTATAACAATTATCATATTTAATGATAAAATTATCAAATAATTCTCATTTAAATCAGAAATAAAATGAGTTGCCCACTCTCCTACTATCACTGCTTCTATTCAATATTATCCTAAGGGTCTCACAATAATAAGGTAAGAAAGAAAAATGGGATATACAAAAATTAGAAAAGACAAAATGGTCTTTTTTACACAACATAATTATCTATAGAATATATTCAAGAAAATCTACAAACTATTAAAAACAATAACAGAGTTTAACAAAGTGGTAGCTAAAAGTAATTTTACTAGCTAACACATACTGAACTCTTATTGTGGACCAGGCACAGGTCTAGGTACTTTCCATATATTATTAATTAATAATATGAAATAATTTAATACGACAACCCCTTGATAATGATATAATTACTAGTTCCAAAAAAAATTGATGTGCAGATAGGTAAAGTAATTTATTACTAAAGTAACTTACTGGTCTATCAACCAAAGATCCTAAAGTTTCTCAATACCTAAACTATGTCACAAACTACACTTGTTTACAAGAACTGGAAAATATTCCTTACCACAAAATGAAGAGGGCCAAGAGCAAGGACTAATGTGCCAAGCTCAAAAACCAAGGTGGCAATGGGGTATCATGTGCAAAAAGGACCTTAAGTCAAAGGGTTGAGTGCAACAGAAGATTAATGACACATGCCTAAAGGAATTTGATCAATCCACACCATGGCCTATAAATACAGAATGTTTCTCAGAAGGTGCCATTAGAACAAAGCTAACCCTTCTCCATTACTTGATCAAAGAATTAAATTTCTACTCTGCTTTACTGAACTCAGTCTTATTCTATTGGTACACACAGTACTAGGCAGAAGAACATTGGTTTGAGTCCCTGATCCAGAAGGGTTAATAATAGGTTGAATTGTGTTCTTCAGAAGATATGTCAAAGCCCCTAATTCTTGATATCTGTGAATATAAACTTAAAAATCAGATTTTTGCAGATATGATCGATTTAAGAGGAAGTCATTAGGGTGGGCTCTAATCCAATAAGCCTGATGCTCTTATAAGAAGAGAGAAATTAGGATACAGACACACACAGGGAGAACTCTGTGAGACAACAAAGTCAGCAATCAGAGTTATGGAGCTACAAGCAAGACTGCCAAAGACGGTGGCAACCACCAGGAGTGAGGAAGAGGAAAGGAAGGATTCTCCTAAAGTTTCAGAAGGAGCAGGGCCCTGCCAACACCTTGATATTAGACTTTTAGCTTCCATAACTGTGAAAAAATTAATTTCTGTTGTTTTAAGCCACTCAGTTTGTGATACTTTGTCAGGGCATCCCTAGCAAATTACTAAACATGCCAAGGATCACACAGCTAGTAAAATGACAAAGCTAGGACATAGGATCAGTATACAAAAATCAATATACTAAGTCAGTAAAAAACAAACTAGAAAATATAATGTAAAAACAGATATTATTCACAATTACATAAACTACAAGTTACCTTGAAATAAGTGTAATAGAAAATATTCAGGATACAGTCGATTTTCATTATTGGTGGCAATTATATTCTGTAAAGTTGCTACAAACACTTAAGTAGCAAATACTGAACCATCACTCCTGGGGAAATACAAGGTTAGATTTCTTCAAGTTTCTGGTGACAACATTTTACCAACTGATCAAAATATAACCTTGTTTCATGTGTGTTTCTGTTTAAAAAGACCTTATTTAATGTATATTGTTGATTTGTTAACACTAACTCGTGGCCAACAGCACTATAACTCACCCCTGCACAAAGCTTATACGAGACAGGTATTTTACTCTGTAAGGCACAACACAGCCTTCTTATACTTAGAAACACTATGCTTAGGGGACATTTTAATCAGGAAAGTCACTACCAAAAATAGCACAAAAATATGAAAAACATAGCACTAAATAAACTCCAAAAAGGACACATGTTTATAGTATGAGAACTAAAGCAAGGAGACAAAGCATCACTTCGCACAAACTCAGCTGGGAACAAAGGTGTGTCGGCTACCTCAAATTTTTTTGTCACCCCACACGTTTCTGAATGATCAGGAAAGCACAGTGAGTTTTGACAGTGAGTTAAGAATACAAGTAAATTTTAGAAAGTAGATGGATTTGCAAATATGGAATCTCTGAATAATGAGAACCAACTGTATTTATGGAGAAAATTACAAAACCCTATAAAAGGACAAAAAAAAAGACCTTAATAAATAGAGATGAAATATGGTCATGAATGGGCAGAATTATATTATTAAAAATTATACTTATATAAATTTATGTCAGTTTTACAATGAATTAATTCCATCAAAATCCCAAAAAGTATTTTTGAGGAACTTGACAAGCTGATTCTAAAATTCACAGGGAAAAGTAAATAACCAAAACTTACTCAAATAATTTTGAATAAGGTGTAGAGACTTCTTCTATCATATATTAGAACTTAGAATAAAGTTATATTATTTAAGATAGCATGATTTTGACATAAGGCTAGACAAATAGAACTGAGGAACAGAAAAAGAGACCATAATGACATACATTTATATAGAAATGTTCTTTATGTGTGAGATGATGTTACAAATCAGTAGAGAAGGATTAACTATTTAGAAAATATGGTCAAGAGCAGCCAATTATCTAGGTAGAAAAAAAATCCCTACTTCATAGCATATTAAAAATAAATTGGGAAAAAAATTGAAGACCCAAATGTAAAAATTAAATGTCTAAAACATTTAGAAAAAAATAAAGAAGATATCTTAATGATTTCTAGGTAAGAATAGATCCATTTAGTAGGACAAAAGAAAAGCACAATGTTAAAAGAAAAGATTAATAAATTTGACATTAGATTTTTAAAACCTCTGTTTTCTAAAAGACACCATACAAAGTTAAAACACAATGTGCAGGTCTGGAAAAAGTATTTGCAACTCACATAATTACCAAAAAGTTAAAATACAAGATTTGTGTAGAAATCCTACAAATGAATAGAAAAAAGACAAAGATGGATTAGAAAAATAGACAAAGGGTATGAATGTACAAAAGATACTCGCCAGCTTTAATAATCAGAGAAATGCAAAACTCATTAAATTTCACTTCATACTTATTTGATTGGCAAAAATTAGAATGTCTGATAATTCCACTTTTTGGTAAAAATGTGAAGGAATAAGAACTTTCAACAGTGCTGATTAAAATTGAATTGTCAGAAACATTTGAGTCAAAACTGTGCATATCCTTATACTCTGCAACTCATCTTCCAGGTAAAATCTCTGAGAAAACTTCTTCATTTGTGCACAAGAAGACATGTATGAGAATGTACATTGCAGCATAATTCGTAAAAGCAAAAATCTGGATATTATCTAAAGATCCATCAACCGTAGATTCAATTAATTATGGGTATAGTCATATAATAAAATAACAAATAGGAGCTCAAACGGGTATATTTTTAAAAATAAGATACAGAAAGATATGTAGGAATTCCATTTTATAAAGTTTTTTAAAAAGTAATATCATATACTATTTATTCATATACACATGTGTCATAATAATAAAAAACATTCATGGGAATGATTAACAACCAATTTAAGATAGTTTTTTCTCAAGGAGGGAATAGTGTTGGAGAGGGCTAGTTAATTGTAACTACAATATATTATTTTTTTTTTAATCTATAGCAAAAATGGTAAACGGTTGAGTTAATACAAGAAAGATTGGTAGGTGTTATAGACTTCTCTATAACTTTGTGGGTGCTGGCAATACTTAATTTAAATAAAAAATGTTAAAGTCTGTTGAAGTTGGAAGGAATTGATGTCACTTTAAGTCCTAAATTCAGCACTTGTTAAAATTTAGAGCCTGCCATGGAGTTCTATAAATAAGATAATAGAATGTAAGAATTACACTTAATCCTCTAATTACTCTCAGCTTTAATCAAGCCTTTATTAACATAATGTGTCTAGTTTGGGGTCTTAAAACCGGAGAGGGGATTAAGGGAAGAGTAATCAAAACAATGAAAAATAAGAAGGTGATATGAAGAAAAGGAAAAGGAACTGAGATGATTTAAACTAGTGAAAGAAAGCAAAGGGAAAAATATATTGAGGAGGATGCACAGTTTGCTTTTTTAATTGAGTCTGTGCCTCAATTAAGGCCTGACTAAAATTAGCTGTTTTGGTTATCTATCTCTATGTAACAAATCACTCTAAAATATAGTGATTTAAAGCAGGGGTCCCTGGTCTGTTAGGAACCAAGCCACACAGTAGGAGGTGAGTGACCAGTGAGCAAGCAAAGCTTCATCTGTATTTGCAGCCGCTCCCCAGCACTAGCATCACCTCAGCTCCACCTCAGATCATCAGGCATTAGATTCTCATAGGAGCACAGGTCCCTGGTGCCAAAAAGGTTGAGGACCACTGGCTTAAAGCAATGATAATGATTTATTTTGCTCATGAATCTACAATTTGGTCAGGACTTCAGTGAGAGTGGTTCTTTGCTAACTCATGTAGCATCAGCTGCAATAGCTCATCTGGGGCTGGAAGATCCATTTTCACGATGATTCACTTTCATGCTAGCATGTTGGTGCTGGCCATTGGCTGGAACTACACCAGGACTGTGGGCCGCAATCCTCTGTCCCTCTCTTTGAGGGCCTCTCCAGGAGCTTTTTGGACTTCCTTACATCGTGATGTCTGAATGCCAAAAGGAGCGTCCCTTTGGGGAAGGGCCTGACATTTTTATAGCTTATCCTTGCAAGTCACAGAGTGTCATTTTCACTGAAATCGATTGGTCCCTGTAGTCACATAGAACCACCAGTTTCAAGAGGAGAGAACAAATAATTTACCTCTTGCTGGGGTGAGGCAGAGTTGTAGGAGAAATTTGGGTGGGAAAATATTGTTCCATCCACCTTTGTAAATACAATTTGCCCACTGACCTCCTTCCTCGAATCTTTCTGAATGTCAACCTATTTTTCTCACTCCCAGAAAAAGATCTGATCATATATTCTCTTATTCAGCAACAAGTGAGGTTATTCTCTGCTCTTCACCCCACAAAATGAGGTTTGTTCTGTGGGGCTGTAAGTGTTCATAGAGTAAAAAGACATATTACAATTCACTGAGGGGTCTTGAAACTTTTTACCTCTGTGACCAAAACTTAGGAAAGTCTGACCAAAAATATCAGTGTTTCAGATGCTTTTCTATTTGAGTTTAGCTAAACTAACATAACAGGACATTTATTTTTCATGGAACCTGAAATGAAGTCCGTGTGCAGACATATCAGGTGAATTTGGAGAAATTCACACAGCAATATTTCTGCCACCCTCTACACATTCAAACAAAATGTAATTTATCAATCAAATCAGATTTAATTTTTTTTTAACCCAGAGAAAGACAAGGTAGGCCTTACTAAGTTTTCCTGTGAAGTTATTTAACTTGGGATTGTCAGCACAAGTCAAAAACAATATTTGTCAATTCAAGAATTTGATAGCTGGTCACACAATTAGGTTTTTATTTTCACCCTAGTCACCAAGTTAATACATTGTCTTCTTGTTTCTTACTGAACTTGGAAAATTAATTACCGTTTTACTCCAGAACAAATCTTACCACTTCTTCCTTGCTGAAACTGTTAAGCATGCTACCTGAATGGATATCAGCTGGAGCTAACTCACAATGTGAGACTAGTTTGCCCTAGGGACATATTTAACTAAGATTGTGCTTAAATTCTACCTCTATTAGTCTGAAGCATGTTTAATTGCTGTTTTGGCCAACAGAAAATGGAAATTTTAAATGTTTCTATACATATGCATTGGTCAGATTGAGAAATTTTCTTGCAGAACCCAAGAAGTCAGGAATCTGATTCAAAGTCAGTCTAGAATGAGACCTAACTGAAGATTCAAACTGCTTTTCCATGTATATGTTTTAATGTAAAAGCCCAAGAAAGAGGTACCTCTGACTCAAGGAAATCAATCCGTTGAGTTCTGCATATGAGGTCTACTTATAGAAAACATTGGTAAGAAATCCTTGTTTATGTGAACGGTTTTTAGATCAATAAAATTTAAATACAATAGTCTTTAAGAATAGGTTTGATGTTGGCTTAAGCTTTTATGGTTTTTTTAATAAACCAGGTTTAACTAAGAGGGTTAAATTTTGGTTTCCGAATCTGTGAAGTAGAGAAAACAATCTAGATGTACCCCAGAAGTCAGAAATAATGAAAAGAATCCTTAAACAATACTTAATAAATACTTAATACTGTAACTATGATCCATAAAATAGATTTCCACAAAAAGTATGACCAAATGTTTGGGAATTATTATTAGTATAACATAATAATAAGACTGTGGCAGAGTTTAAAAAGTAACCACCTATTTCAATTGCTTTAAAAAAAATACTGCATGCTAAGAAAATTAAAATCAAGAAGTTGTATAATTTAAAAACACATTAATTTCATTTGGTAATCTTTGGAGATAAACATAGGATTAGAATAAATCCTTTGTGGGTGTTTTTTGAGGAGTACAAAATTTACCAAAAGTTTCTGATTAATCTATTTGTATTTGATGTGCTCCAAGTCAAGTGATTTAATAATGAGTCAATACAAATTACATTGTGTCTAATATGCACAATATACTACTCTGAACTTCTCTTCTAAGCACAGTAAGTAGCTAATAGCACGGCCCTCTGGATATATGAGGAAGATGAGCAGTTTGGTACATCCAGCCTTCCAATTCTATCCTAACCTTCTTCATTCCAATCACAAGTTTGTCCAGAGAGAGAAATATGAGGACAAATTCACACTTGTTTTTTCAGTTGTGGTGACAAGAACACTATGATCCCTGTCTCACCACATTTAAATCTGTAGTGTTCGTGTTTCTTTGAATGCCTTAAAAAATATATAGTTTGCCTTATATTATCTTTAAGTAACACATTTAGTAGCATTTCTGAAAGTGTGCTTCATAGAAGTCTAGCTCCATAAGATATTAATAAAGTTATTTTGACATAAGAATTTCATGTTAGTGCTGGGTTAAGCAAATTTAGTTATTTATTGCATTTATATTCTTCTAGTCTATATAGTGTGTATAATTTCCCAAAGTTAGTTCAATCATGGAAGCCATTTTACAAAAATATCCCAACAAACTAGAGCACATCTTGTGAAACTCAGACTTAAGGAATTTCTAATATTTTCTTGATACCAATTAAGATATGGGTTTCTAATGACAGAGTTCTTGTTCAAGCTTCTTATTCATCTCCCTCTGATTCTAATAACTACTAAATATTTATCTAGAAGGCTACTTATTCAGTAAATACTTGTTAAATGCCTACTATGCTTCCAGTACTATTGTGGACTTGAACAATTTTTAAAATGTTCTTTTTCTTATGAAAATTACATTTAGTTAGAGGAGTTATTAATTTACACATGAACAAATAAATATCAAGACCGCAGATGTGAATAACTGCTAATAAAAAAAAATGCCAAGAGGATGATCTAGAGTTTCTTGAGGGTGAGAAGAGTGATTGTGGCATTTTAGAAAGATGACCGGCATTTCTTTCAGACGGTGACATTCGAAATAAAGGAATATGAAGCAAAACTTTCCCTTTATTTCACTTACCTTTTAATCAAAATAATATTATATTTATACATGGTAAAAAAATTACATACTGAAAAGTTTATAATAAAAAAATAATTGCTGCTCTGACTCTCTTCATTCTAGCTCTAACTCCAGAAGCATCCTCTGTTAATAATGATTTTTGTTTTTCTGACAATGCTAACAGTGGAGAGGTTGGTAGAGCAACAAGAGGAAAAGATCCTGGGTTCCTTGATGTTCTTGAGGTTACTGTATCAGCCTTGAAGTTCCTTCTTTCATGCGAGGGAGGAATTAATCTATCCTCCTTAAGCCTTTATTATTTGGAGATGACTGTTAGTTGTAGCCAAACCCTATGTGATACGGAATCCAATATTTTAACCCCAAGCAACTCAAGGAAAAATATTCCTGGCATTCAAGTCAAATGCATTATTTTTTCTCTCTCTACAGTAATTGCTCAAAATCACGCTACATTTAAATTCTTCCTATTTGGATCATAACTTCTTTAAATAGTTGTTTGCTTATTTCTTTCTCCTTTTCTAATTCTGTTTTCTGTTCTCTTATAAGAGAAGAAACATACCTGCTTTTCCCCATCATTCAAAACATCATCTTTTAACTCATTCTGTCTAACCTTTGGAATCTGTTTCTTTCTTCTACTTGAGTCCTGATTCAAGAACATTCAGAAGCTTCTCAAACAACTGTCATACTGCAGTGTCTTTTCCTTGGTCTCTGATTTAGTTCTGTACTTTCTTTTATGGCCCACTTTTTTCTTTTATGGATTTTTACCTCATTCTTCCAGGGTACACCATAAAGTAATTTCCTAAGGAAGAGTGCCCGCAAACAAATGTTCCAAGTTTTTGAATGTTCAAAAAAGTCTATTTTTCCCTTCATACTTTGACTGGCTGTAACTTTTCCTCAGAACTCACAGGCTTTGCTTTGCTCTATTGTCTTCAAATGCCCTTACATTAAAGACAACCAAATGTCAGCCTGACTCTTGTTACACTGTCTTTGACCTATATTTTCTCTCTGGAATCTTCTCAGACACACTGTTTATTCTTGATACCTGAAGTTTCATGATGGCTTGTTTAGATATATAGGTCTTTTTGTATGCCTTCAACACGGGGTGGGATTTTTCAATAACAAAAGCTTGTGTCTTTTATTCCGCTCTGGATTTTTTTCTTCTGTTGTTTTGATCAATTCCTTCCCTCTGTTCTGTCTTTCCAGTACATCTATTAGTTAAGGTTAAATATCTGGATAAATGCACTGCATCTGCCAACTCTAAAGTTCCTTTAGAGTTTTTCTTGGCAAGTGAGTTCTTTCCATTGTTGCACACCCTGCTTCAGAGTTCTATTAACCGGCTTCTATTCTCCTTCTATCTTCCAGAAACCTGTCAAAATACCTCATTCACAGATGGTATCCCTCTCTTTCTCTTGGTTTATTCCTTTGTATTTCCTATATTTTACTATATTTTCAGATTTTTGTGTTCAGTCTGCCATCTTGCCAGAACACTTAAGATTCACTGTGGGAGACACAGTTGAAATAAAACTGCTGCACCAATTCCTGAGCAGTGCTATTTTTAAACACAAGAATGTTTTGTACAACTTAAGTAACACAAAAATTCAAGTTTAAGTATATAAGTATTTTATCACTGTAAAATAGGATACAAAGGGCAAAATACACCCATTTTTTTTTCTTAAAAAAAATGAGTAGAGCGCTATTCTTTTCTTGTTATTTTTCATTTTCATATAGAAAGTAGCTCTTGAACCTATATAGTTTTTAAAACATTTTTTTTCATTTAGGTGATACCTTAAAAGGTTCTCTCTATAAAAACTTAAATGATTTTCAGTAGAGATTTTTCCCTGTGTCCTTGGACCAATTTCTGATTCTTTTTAAGACATGCTACCTACTGTGATATTAACGTGTTACTATAAAACTTGTAACAGCAGGAGACAGCTTTTTCTTCCTTGGGAGAGATAGAAGGGAAATGTGCCTACACTTTGCAAGAGAATTTTTTTGACATCTAACTTATACTTTTGGCATCATAAGTGCTATAGTAATAGTTCTCCACCTTAGCAGACTTCTGATGAACTCAAGGATATTCAAGCAAAACATATATATAATTACCCTCATAACTAACTGTTTATAAATTATTGAAATATATACTCAATAAATTTTTGTGCTGAACACTATATTTTTCCCAGGGATACCATAGTAAAGAAGACATCATCTCCTTGAGTTGCTATTAGGTCTAATGAAGGGATACAGATAAGTAAACAGCAAATTTCTAAGAACTGTAATCAGTGGCATTGTGGAGTAAGGTGCCATAAGAGCACATAAAAGGAAGAGTGAATCTATGGAGGAGAGTAGGGCATTTGGGTGATGGCTTCCCAAGGAAGTGACTCCTGAGCTGAGACTCTAAAGACCAGTACAAATTAGCCAGGGGAAGGAAGTTGAGGTACATGGGATAAAGGGAACATTCCAGATGTTCAGACCAATATGTGTGAAGCCCTGAGGCAGGACCAGTGCTTCAAGCATCACAAATAAAGATAGTAAGAGATGAAATTGGAGAAAGAAGCAAAGGCTAGATTCAAAAACATTTGCAGTATATTGTGCTAAAGAATACGGACTTTCTCCTAAAACGAGCATAAAGCACTATCCTCGGTACAGGAGCAAATCCTTCACTCTCTCTTCAAGCAAGTTCTAATTTCTTTTTGTAGATAAAGTAATAATGTGACCAATTTTCATTTTGAGTTTACTATGTACAAGATACTATACTTGGCAAGTGGGAAGAAAAGACGTTCAAGCTCAGGAATCACTGTGAAAATAGGTCAGAATATTTGGGACTACCATGTATTCTGATGAGAAGGAAACATACATTGTAAGAGCTCTGGGTTGTAGAAGATAAAACTAAAAAATTATGTTATAGCATTATTTGAGATGTGGACTTAAATAATAAATAAGCTATATGCTATTTCTGGTTTTTGAGCAAGGAAGAGACCAGACTATACGTGTGTTACCTGAAATGTGTATTTCTACTTTTTATTATACTGCATATGTCAGGAAACATATCACTTAGCCTACAGCAATTTAAGCTTTGCTTCTCTTTTAGTTAAGGACCTGGATTATCTAAATAAGCCACTATAGCTTGTTTTAAATATTGATGTTGGAGACCACTGCTCAGCATTCTTTCCAAATTCAAATTGCACATTTATTCAATTGGCCCTTGAGGAGCTCACAGTCTAAAGTTACAACTAAAACTAGTTTCATTAGAATCTATTTTATTTTTCTCTGTTATCATTCAGTGACAGTAAACTTGAATGGGCACCAAATCTCATGGTAATCTCATGGTTCTTTCTCCATTTCTCTATCCATTTCTCTGGGTTTCTCAAGTAATCAAGTTGAAGACAGTGGTTTAAGTCAATCCATTCCTTCTCCCACAGAAACTATCAAGGTATCTTTTATCTCTGAAAACCAAAAAGTTCTTTCTACCTTTTTCTCATTAACAGAAACATATCCAGTTTGTGTAGACATGGACTTTACTCATTTGAGGGAGGTGCAAGACTCTTTAAGAAAATAGAATACAAAATTATACATACAGATGTCTAACTGTCCTCCTTAGAAAAACTTGGCAGGAATCCGTACAAATAAAAGGTCAAGTTTTACTAACTTCAGGGTAAATTCTCCTCTCATGAAGAGCAAATATATAAGCATTTAGTGTATTTTCAAGAGTCACCAATAAAAGTTACACCTACACTGGCTATTTGGGTATAAGAAATATATTGTAAACACAGAGGTCCATTCAAGGATTGTGCTCTCTGATATAATTGCCCTCTTTGGCCAAAACCTTGACTTTTCACAGGAGGCAGTTCTCATCTGAATATTCAATCAACAGAAAATTTTTATGCACTGCCTAAACTCTTTCTCTCTCTCCTTCTCTTTTAACTATTTTACAGATTCTAGATTCTCGTTCCTAATCTAACAATAAACCTTTGCTTCATATCTGCCCTTTTAATAAGTTCCACCCATAGGGGTAGGCCATTTTCAAATTCTGGCACCTGTTTAGCTAAGATAATAAGGTAGACGAGATGTGTTTTATCAGGTAGAAAAAAACAACAGGAGAAAAAAATCTATTTGGGTAGTGTCCTTAAAAGTCTGGTTCTGAAGCCAATGTTGGCTGCTACATTTAGATACTTAGTTCGGTGGAAACCAGTTGTATGACT
Organism: Cynopterus sphinx; assembly: GCA_030015415.1. Classification (NCBI taxonomy): domain Eukaryota; kingdom Metazoa; phylum Chordata; class Mammalia; order Chiroptera; family Pteropodidae; genus Cynopterus; species Cynopterus sphinx. The sequence goes on along the minus strand of CM057387.1, from coordinate 69,481,164 downwards.
CTGCAGATAAAAGGCTGTAGACCTCTGGAATACAAGCAAGTAGCACCTCATTATACAAATAGAAGCAACTCAACTATGCATGCCCTCAGACTGAGCTCAGTGTTCTGCTGCGTTTCAAAAAAATCCATCTGTTCCGAGAGAAGAAACAGGAAGTTTTGTTAATTATCTTACAACCCACTAGTTAGTTTCCAGAAAAATCACTAAAGCCATATTTCCTGAATAAATTTAACAAGTAAGTTACAAGATGCAGCACAGTAGATAAACCTTACATTACTCCTTTTAAATGAACCAAATCTATCTGTCGGCTAGTTGCACAGTCATTGCCTCTAAGCCTCTTCCTGTGCCCTCAGTACTCAGCAGACATCAATTTTTTTCTGTACAAAGATTTTTTCCTATGACAATATCTATTAATAAAGCAAACACATACTAGATACATGCAAAACACTACGATAGATATTAGGCAAGCACTTCAGACATTTTCTGATTTATTTGCTTTAAGTACAATTTTGTTTCAGGATTCCATTAAAATATCTCACAAATTTTCACACTTTTAGACAAAATAAATTCATTGGAAATATTGTGTTGGTGGTTATTAGCTAATTTAAATAGGTCACTAAAACTTCTTCCCCAGTCTAATCATGTTGCCTGAACTAAGATTCCATGCCAGAATGTTATAATGGTATTAAGGATACACATGCCCAGTTGGACTCCTGCCATCATTCTATAAATCATTGCCAATTATGCCAATGAAGCAGCCTGGGCAATGATTGATTTCTTAGTTATGCAGTCAGCTGTTCTTCGACACTTTGTTTTCCTTCAGATATCTCAACCATGGCCTAGTTTTCTGAAACCAGGATGGTGTTCATTGCCTCAAAACAGATATTCGTACACATCTGTTGGGAGAAAAAGAGTTTAGAGTTTAGAAATTCAGTGATATCTCATTAATCCCGTCTGTTAGGAGGGATAACCCACATTTATAAAAACTCTGAATTGTGAGAGAATTTTTTTAAAAAACAAAGATTTTTTTATTTTTATATATCTAAAACAACTTAAATTAATCTAAGAATCACTTTTTAGAATGTTCAATTTGTGAAATGTAATTTTATGTAAATGTAACAAATATTTAGCATTATCATATCAATTGACTGTTAACTAGGGTCACTTTCCTGGCAATGAGAAGCCTATTATGGAGTTTCTGAAGCAGTCAGCTCTTTTATTTTTAGTAGAATTAATTTTCTATTGAAACAAACGCATTTTTGGTCAAATATCATAGTTTAAGACTGGATATTTGATATTTATTCAGATATTAACCATTAGACCCAGCTGTAAAATACAGTGATAAAGTGGAAAGCCCTTAGACTGTGAAGCCAACCAACCTGGGTTCAAATCCCAGCTCTTTCCTTCACCAGCTCTTTAGGATTTATCTATTAACTCGGTCAACAAATATGCATTGTATAGCGTATTCTCTGGCCTGCAGTGACAAGACTAAGGTCCACTGAGGATTAAATTCTCTCTGTGGAGAGAAGAAATAATCAAAAGAACAAGATAATTTCAGAGAATACTAAGTTTGTAAAAAGTGGAGTGAAGATTGGAGTGGGATGGCATGTCTAGGTGGTTAGGAACAACCTCAAGGAAGAGAGGATGCCCTAGTTGAGATCTGAATGACAAAGAGGGCCTGCCCAGCATAGGCTGGAGTGGGGGAGATTTTTCAAACAAATAGAACAGCATAGTGGTCCCCAGTTGGAAGAAGTTTGATATGTTTAAAGACAAGAAATAAGGCCATCGTGCTTGCTTTCTCTAAGAGACAAGTATCTTCAGATGTGAGATGGGAATAACAATAATGCCAATTTTGAAGAATTGTCAGTAGATATTTTGTTTGCAAAGTGCGTGGCACATCTCAGACACTCAAAAAAAAGTAACTATTATTATCATTATCGTTATCATTAATGCTTGAGGCACTGAAACCCTGTAAATCTGCAGAACCAAAAGAAGTTAACCACTCAGAATTATGGATAATTTCCAAATAATGCCAGTGAGCTGGGTTTATTTAACATACCAAAACTGAGTTTGCTTTATCTCCTCATAGAAGCAGACATTTATACTTAATTTTAAATACCTATGAATATATCTTTTAATTTTAAATATCCATGAATATATGTCTGTCATGTTCAAATCATTTTAATAAAAAACGGCATTGAAATGTTCTCCAAAAACCTTGTAAATGTGAAGTAAAAATTGATACTGATAAAGTGACGATGTGTCCACCTGGATTATTTATAAATATGCATATTCTCTGCATTATCAACACAAAAATGTTTAAACATACAGTATCAGAATGTTGCATCATTGTAACTAGAATTAAGTGTTCATAATACACTTTCTGATGTAGCAGCCTAAAACTATTAATTGTACTAAGCATAATCATATTTATAAGCATCCCTTTTAACATTTAACTTTTAGTCACCCCTGGGTGATAACCAACTCAGTCATACTACTTCATATTCATTGCCTTAATATTTACTAAGGCCTAAACTACTTAATTTTTTTAAATAATAAAAATGCTCACACACCAAGAAAGCTATCTTCAAATAAATTCAAATCAAGTAGGCAAAACATTAAAGCTCTTGTAGAAGACAAAAAATGAACAGTTTCAAATTCAGTAAGAAATTACTAATTAAAAGAAGTCATCTTCTTTATTTAAAAATGCCATGTGTCAAGAGATAAAATAAAAACTCACCAACATGCATTACCTTCTCTCTCTGGGTTCTCTGAGGTCCATAAATTATCTCACTCCTACTTGCACATCTTTGTCTTAAAATCAAAAAAGTAAATAAATTTGAGCAACAAAATAAATGTTAGTATTTAATTATAATCCAAAATATAAAATAGATATCCATAAGTTTATACTGGTATTAAGAAATGATTAAATTAATAAATAAGTGGGAAAGAGACAAATCTCTCATGCAGAAAAATTCTAAATAGTTGATGTATTCTATCCATGAGGAGATTAAGCATAACTCTTCACTTCTTAAGTGTGGGCCACACATAATAACTTCCTTTCAAAGTGTACGATATGGAAAGTCAGCAAAAGAGTCACTTGACAATGGAGAAATCTGGCAAACTCCACCTCATCCAAGTGATCAAGGTCAACATCAATAGTGTTAACTCATGTTGATAGCATGCACCGTTGAGATGATGCTCTGAGAGATGATATGTTGAAAATGGTGCTTTACCTCTGTGGTCTTCTTTCCAAAAGCCCATAACTCCAGTGTACAGTGTAAATATGAGACAAATCTTAACTGAGGGGCAATCTACAAAATACCTGGCAAGCGCTCCTCAAAATTGTCAAGGTCATCAAAAACAAGAAAAGTCTAAGAAACTGTAACAGCCAAAAAAGAGTCTAAGAAGACATAATGGCTAAATATAATGTGATTCCTGCATGGGATCATAGAACACAAAAAGGACCTTCGGTAAAAACTAAGGGGATTTGATTAAAATATGGACTTTAGCTTTAAAAAAGAGAACAGTGTACCTCCACAAGTCTCCTGATTTCTTTGAAATGAACCTAAGTGAATCAGGAATAAAATATACTGTTTTCATTAACTGATTTTCTTTTTTCTAGCCTAAGTTATTGGTTAACTCAACAAAAACATTATCAATAAGTGAGAGGCAGCATTCAAGGAAAGAATCAAAATTGTCAACGCTGTATCCTCATAAGGTGTTTTAAAATTTACTGATTTAAATAACAATGGAAACATTGGTAAAAGATCTATTTGGAGAAGCAAGAAAAACACTCAGATATCTTAACTACTTCCTAGGAATTGTTCTCTTTCTGTGGAACTCTTTGTAGCGCGAACCCTTATGGAAAAAATATCAATATTAAATTTTGGCAAACTTTTACTTAGCACATACTATCTACCAGGAACAATTATTAGCCCATTATATACATTAATTCATTTAAGTCTCACACCATCATGATCATTATTATTATCTCTATTGTACTAATGAGGCAATTAAGGGACTGAGAGGTTAAGTGATTTGCTAGGTAGCCAGACTAATAAGTGACAGTCATTTTTTTTTTAACTCAGGCAGTCTGGTACCAGAGTATGTACACTAATTCTCTAAATGGGCTACACACCATCCCCCTTCTTTTCCCCAAGGCTTCTACTTGAGCTTCTGGAAGTCGGCTTTGATCACCTCTTCTGCCCCATGCTGAATACTCCCTTTGTCGGCCACCACCATCAACTTTGGGAAAACTTAGCAGGATTTCTGAGAAGGCAGATCAGCTTCTTGTCCATGGCAGTTTAGTTCTCTAGGAAAAATTCTGAGACAGAGTTTAGTATGCAAGATGTCTATTAGGAATGCCAAGGGACTAATAATGCCTGTGGAAAGGAGTAGTGGAAAACACGAATGAGCAGAGGGAGAAGTCAAGCTGTGATGTGTCTAAACAACCTCAGCAGACTCCACAGGGGCTCTGGGTCTAAAATGGCTTTTAGATTTATTTCCACGTTGGGCAAGACGTCTAAACTTCCATAAATTGCGTAATAAATTATCTAATCACTTACCTGAGACCCACCACAGTCAGTACAAAAGAAACTAACTCTTCAGTTCACTCTGTAACATGTGCCTGTTCTAGAGCGTGGGTGCTGGTTTCCCATAGTTTTTCCCAAGCAGGGCCCATTTGGAGTAGGTATTAATTGAAGTGATCTCATCAGGTATCTCCCTTTCTACCTAAAGGTCAAGCATGAAGTTTGAAATTCCATCATTAGAAATTCAAACAGTGCAAGTTGAAGATGTAAAAATTACTGGAAACCAATTTATAGCAGCTGAAGCAAATTAGAGCTTTAGGGCTCATCCCAAACTTAAAAAAGAAAGGAAGTAATGAAACAACCAGCTCTAGGCAAACCATATGTGCCATAGCAAATTTTTATTAATGAAAGTATAGCTACATGTTAAAAGAAATTTAGTCCCTACAGCAAAGATCCCAATAGTGATATGTACAGATTGTAACCCTTTATTCTCAAGATGAATTACCAAAAATCATACAGAGATTTAGAGGCAATTTCTATAGAGGCCTTATACTCACGTGTTTAAAAGACTTCTGCATTTTCACTATACTGATCCAAAAATCAAGATACTTTTGAAATTTGGGGAAACAACACATTTTGTTTTGTCAATATTGAAAAACTTAATGACCTACAAAACAAATTCAGAGTAATTGTCATATATATCTTCACTAAAAACTGAGATTTTTAGCAATTACAAAAGGTACCGAAGTTTAAAACATTGGTCAAAATTTTTCTTTTTCTAGTATTAGTAATAATATATATGGGGTCATAATTTCCAAATTTGTTTTAAGATATTAGCTAGAGTATATGGAATCTCTGAACAAAAAATGAAGAACCAAGGAATTTCCTGCTCAGATGACACCCAAAATGACTCTTCAAATAAGCAAATTATGCACCAGCTCTTAACCAGCATTCAACAGAAGCAGAAAAGATTATACAACAGGTACATCATAAAGGTCGACTTGATTTCAGCAAGTTTTAGTGAGCTGGATTGTGATTCATAAGCCTTATTCAACTCTTAGAACTGATCTACCTGTATTAGATTTTCTCTGGGAAGTTCTCCACCGCCAAATACTTACATACTGCAAAGTGCAAATGAAAAAAATATGGGAATATTGTAGATGAGAACTTGGTCAAGACCAAATATGTCTTATCCTCATTAGCACGATTTTCTTCTGATTCTCAACCCCATGCACGTGCCTAAATTCCTCTGGTTAAACTTTTTAGTTCTCTGACTGGTTGTTATGTATGTGGAAACAGCCAAATCACCAAATGTCTCTTAAACTTATCCAGCCATTGACTATATTTATATTTCAAAGATTTTATTATCAACTACAGTTCACTATTATCTCAAAATAAAATATTATTTAAAAATCATTTTAAAAATGTAGATTACCTAATTATCTCCATTATTTTGTAAAGTACTATTTTGAATTAAAATTATATTATCATTCCTATAATAGTGCCCTAATATTATTAGTATTAGTAGTAGTAGTATGCTTTTTTATATACCATATTTGAAGTGTACTTGTTGCTATTTATTATCATTACCTATGATTTAGGATGAAACATTATCAGAATCTGACCTTACAGTTTGCTTTCTAAGGAGGAATCAGCTGTTCTTTGATTCATCCAACTGGTAGTGATCAAGGTTGCTCTTAAGCATTTAAAAATACCAGCACAAAATCTACCAATCTATATAGATGTCTCTGTGGAATACTCCATTACCAAGGCAATAAAAAATGATGGTACTTTTGAATACAGCATCAGTATTTATATACTGTAGATAGTTTTACAGTTGAACATGTCATTATGTTTATGTCTAGCAGTTATAGCAATGTTCCTTGTTTAGTGATGACATACTATAGGAGAGTACTCATAGTAAAATGACTAGAAATAATTCACATACTATCATCATGAGATGGACAGCCTGACACTAAAAATCCTATTAGCTAAAACATTAAATGATCCTCTGTATAATATTTACTCCACGATTAAGATATTCTGAGGTCAACTAATTCAAAAATTAGACTGCCTCGCAATTACACGAGCCTGTTTTTCTTCATTTAATATGTTGAATCTCAATGTGTGCTTTTAATTAATTTTCATCATTAAATACCTAATATGTACTTTATGTAAATTGTGATGGTCACAGAAGTTTTGATCCGTGAGGTATACTGATCTCATAATTGCCTAGTCAAGTAACTCCCTTAGTAGGTCTCTTGCAAAGTACTCTAAATTTCTTCATTTCTCTCAATGTATGTGGTACAAAATTCTTCAACACATGGTACGCACATATGAAAAGTTTCACTACTATTTTTATTAAAAGCATGGAAGGTGTGATTGTCAATCCTTATAATTACGGATTTACTAATTAAGTTGCTTCAATCATGTCAAAGGCACTTTTTATCACTTAGAATATTAAAATCAGCCCTTTTTGGAGAACAAAGTCAATCAGAAAAACTCTAACAGCATGAAAAAGTGTTTCCTGTGTTCAGATGGCTTGAAAGACGCTCAAAGGAAATCCACCAAATTTAAATAAAAATTCATTATCCTAAAGAAAATAAGCCTGAAAATTATGGCCACAGCAGCCATTACGCTGAAAAAAAAAAGCCTAATAAAAGGCAGCCCCATCTACAAGGGACACTCTCTCTTACTATTATTATTCTAATCTTTTTCCATGCCCCTAAATCCATTTAGACTCATAGTTCATTTTTATCTAATATGGTCAGTAAATGAGGTGTTTTGATTAATGTGTTGAGCCAGGAAGAAAAGATTTAAACATTTTCAAACACCTAAATGTGGCAAGCATCGCCCACTGTATTTTATATTATTTAGTTTTCTCAAATTCGTACAAAGTAGATATTGCCATGCCCTTTTTTCAGATGCAAAGACCAAGGGTGAGAAATATTATATGACTCTACTGAAATCCTGGGCTAGCACATGAAGAGCTGTGATGTAAATCAAGGTTTTGATTCCAAAGCCCCTACATTTAATTTACTATGCCATATGCATAAATGTCACCAAGTACAAATTATATATATATATAATTACTAGTTTGCAGAGAATTAAAATATGATCAAAGTAAATTTGGATCATGAAAAATATAACTTATTCTCTTTGAAATTAAAAAAAAAATTAAGAATTTTGTCATGCCTCAGGGTCATCATTAGAAACATTAGTCATCCCTTCATTATCAATATATCAGAAGTGCCTCTTAACAGAAATTTATGCTGAATGGAATGACAAAGAATATATTTGCACATGTACATTCTTTCTATAGAAACATGACTAATGTACTTTCAACACTATCTAAGCAAGCATTTTACAGTTTTACATTAAAGTATGATTTCTTATTAAGCATGATTGTACATGCTATCTGCATGTTGCCGCCTCACATGAAGCCTTTAGAACTTGCTCCATGTGCATGGAGCAGGGCATGTCCATTATCATACTCACCCTTTAAACTCGATGGTACATTAGGTCCAAGCTTAACATCCAACCCCCAGAGGGCTACTGTTGTTAATTCCTAATTAGAGGACAATCTCAAGTAGCCCCTAACATTGTCCAAAGGAAAAGAATGCTTCATTTGTTTTTCCAATTTATCAGAATAAAGATAATCCTAAACAAAGTTACTTTCATCACTTTACTAGCTTAGAGTCAAATACTGCTCAGCTTCTCTAGGCAGAATTTGGATTTTGAAAGCTGTTGTTAATGATTGAAAGTTTTCCTGACCCAAAACATACATTCTCCAACAGCCTTTCTAGTCTTGACTGTGAGTTGAGGAGAGATTTGGAAGACCACCTGGGCTTCTGTAACTCTTTTTAACATTTGGTTAGCTGACTACTCCACGAGGCTGACTCTCACTTCCTCCTCCCTAAACTTGAATCTCAGTGTGGACAGCCAATTTTACACGAAATACAAAGTTGGAATCATTTATGCCTGGGTATCTTTGTATTTCTGCATTGCTATGGAGTGTTAGTAACCTCCATATGGGTAACCTGATAAAGCGGAAAAATAATAATGTGCAATCCATACATATTCGCAGTCGAAATAAATCTAGATCTATTGGTGCTTTTACCCCAAGTTCCATTTTAAATGCTACAGATACATGCCATAGGTGGAAAATCTTCTTCTTCAGATGACTTAGCTGAAACTATGATAAATAAACCATTTCTGATTTATAGGAACTTTCTAAAAGATCTCTATTTGATACGTTGCAAAAACTAGAAAATATGTAGTCGTTCATATCAGAGAAGGAGGTAAGCTGAGAAAAATCATATGGTCAGATTTATTGGTGATCTAGGATGTGCAGAGAAAGCAAATAAACTTGAAGCTTTGCATATAACATGAAGCTTAAGATATATTTCAAACTTCCAATACCTAGTGATATTTGAGAAGAAAGTGTAACAGTTTAGAAAATCAAGAAAATTGTATTAGTTTGCTAAGGTTGCCATAACACAGGTTGCTTAAACAACAGACTAGGTGGCTCAAACAACAGAAATTTATTTCTCTCAATTCCAGAGGCTCAAAGTCTAAGATTAAAATATTAGAGTTGGTTTTTTCTAAGGCTTCTCTCCTTAGATTGTAGATGGGCATCTTTAACCTGTTTCTTCACATGATTTTTCATCTGTATGTGTCTGTGTCAGAATTTCTGCTTCTTATATGGATGCTAGCCATGGTGGATTAGGGTCCCCCGTAGTAAACTCATTTTAATTTAATTACCCCTTTAAAGACCCTATCTCCAAACACAGTCACATCCTGAGGTACTAGGGATTAGAATTTCAATATATGGACTTGTGGGGGTGCGGGGAGCAGGGAACACAACTCAGCCCACTACAGAAAAGACATGAAAAATATAATCCTATTCCAAGCCTGCTTGGTCCCTCAGATGATTTTTTATAAATGATGCAGAAAGAAGCAACCCATTGTGGAATAAGAGATAGGGAACTGAGATATAGATATCAAAGATGTTGTCATGGTTACATGAATAAAAGCAATATTAAAAGCAGCCTGAGTAGATGGGGCAATAATTTAATCATAAAAGTTTAATAAAAATTATGAGGTTTGATATAAATTTATATTATAGAGTTTTAAAGAAAAAAAGCTCATAAGATCTATTTAAAATCCGTTTCTTATGTTCAAATGTACAATACAGATACTTTCACTCATTCATTTTATTCTGTTTGTTATTGAGAAAAACTGTCTACTCTGCTGTACTAGAACCAAAGTCCGAATAATAGCCAGTGTTTTGTTTTCTGGAGAACAACACCTATTCAAACATGAGCCCTCTGGCAAATCAATGTTAAAGTAGCTTGCCTATTGTTTTTAATTGTTTGCTTACTGTAGTTAACATAAATTTTAGCCAGCTTTCAAATGCAACATATGTAGGAAATAAGTATACATACATATATGCATGCCATCACTCTTTATAGTCAAAAATATCATGGTTAATGCAAAGATTTCCCAGGTGCATCTATGTGTTTGGAATAATAATTATTAATGGGTGCTCTTTTCTCAGTGGCAATATTTGGGTTAGCAAGTCACTATCAAGTTCTGGAGTCCTCACTGGTGCCACGAAATTTACACGCAGATTGTACCACTTAATGACTCTGAGAATTCATATCTGACTTTTCCTTTAACTCTAGATTTGAATCGTATTTCTAAGGAAAATAATAACAGGATGTCTGTGAAGCAAGACATACTCCTGAAGAAGTTTATTCTTCTCCCAAAAAGAAGTTGTAAACAGATAGTCATTACTAATTCTTCCAGGTTGCCAACTGGCTGCTGGGAATTTTGTGTCATAGGTTTTCAGGTAGTTAAATCCAATTTTCAAAATGTCACCTTCAAACATCAAAGCTTGGTGGTGAAATTGCAAAACCCGCAAAGGGAGAGATCACTATAATATAGGCTGTCCCTTCATAATGAACTTTTATTCCTCAAACAGACCATGTGACTTGGAAAGTCCTTGTCTGCACTAAATTGCAAGTGGTTCTGAATATAGTACAGATGCCATGGAAAGCAAAGACAGACTTTTTTTTTTCAAATTGAAAACATGTAATGGTTGCCTAGTACAGAGATAAAAACTTGGCTGATGAAGTAACCCAAACTGACTTGTAAAACTCTTGAACACAAACAGCATTTCATTGTACATCTCATTTCTCATCTCCAATCTTTGGCAGTGAGCATTCCTTCTTTGGAGAGCTGGTCTGATTAAGAAAGCTTTTACTGCTTTGTTTTCTAAAAACCATTGTTTCTGTCTCTGAGTTCAATGAAAAGTCAAAATTAGCAAGAGAGCAGGAAGAGTTAACATGAGAGAAGGTCCCAAAGATCTTCTAAAGAGTATTAATCAGTTAGATGAGAGCATTGCCTGTTCTCCACGGAAATTTTTCTGATAAGTGAAACAAGCCTGGCATTGCCAGAAAATGTCAGTGTCATTATAGAGAACAGATAAATTTAGAGTGAATAATTTCCCAATTAACTAGAGACCAACCTGAGTTTATAATAAAACAATTTGTACACAATTCGGAATATGACAATGGTAATTGTTGAAAACAAATCTTTCCTGATGTGTGCTTGTGGCAGAGCAGGTACTGTCCTAATATAGTCCTTCCCATATCTGTATCCAGTACCAGAAAGGCCATTCAATATTTTAACATTCTCCTAACTTAACCAAGAGCCTAACACATTTGGAGGCATGATTACACGCAAGAGCTTTTAAACCCTTATTTTGAGCTGGAAATATAGTGTTTAATATCAGACATTTGAAAAGCAGAGAAAAAAAATGGACTGTCTTTTCATCTTCAGCTTGTGGTTGATGTTCCTCTTATCTAGAACTTCTGAAGATATTTTAATCCTGCAGGAGCGCAGACTCTCAACCTGGCTACACAATGAAACCACCTGAGGAGCTTTACTAAATTGATGTCTGAGCTCCACCCCCAGAGATTCTGATTTAAGTACCTTGGGGTGTGGTCAAGTATTGGAATTGTTAAAAGCTCCCCAGGTGATTCTAAAGAGCAGACAAGGTTCAGAGAGACTGTTTAAAAAAAGAAAAGAAAGGAAAGAAGACAGACAGAGTGGGGGTGGGGGGAAAGGGAGGGGGGGAGAGAGAGAGAGAGAGAAAGAGAGATAGAGAGAGAGAGAAAGAGAGAGGGGGGGAAGAGAGAGAGAGAAAGAAAGAAAGAAAGAAAGAAAGAAAGAAAGAAAGAAAGAAAGAAAGAAAGAAAGAAAGAAAGAAAGAAAGAAAGAAAGAAAGAAAGAAAGAAAAAAGAGGAGAGAGGGGGAAGAGAGAGAGAGAGAGAAAGAAGAAAAGAAACTATCATGATGTTTTGTCATTTATAGCTATAAAATTTAAAACTATCTAAATAGTTCATATCTCATTTGTACTAGCATCATGACAATCACACAAGTCATCATAAAAAAATATGGAATAAAGAATATTTGAACTAAAATAAACCCAAGAGATCACTTCATCCAAAGATTCTCCTACCCAAGGTTCTTGGGCTCCTGGTAGTTCTTTAGGTGGTGTGGCAACCCTTTGAAATTGCAGATATGCACATTTTTTTCTGAGAAGAGTATTCATAGATTTCATCAGTTTCCAAAAAGAAGCTTTAGTCCCTTCAAAATTAAGAACCACTTTTAAATTCTTCGATTTGCTGGCAATAAAATTGAAGGCCAACATCTAAACAGAAAAAAAATACATCCCTGACCATCACCTTCAGGGCCTCTCAGACTCAAGCCCAAGATGGCCATACGTTTTTGCGCAAAACAGCTTAAAATCACAAGTTAAAAAATGGAGCCCTCAAACAGACTGACATTTTGACTAAATCAAGATTTTAATCTGGATAGCTGAGGTGACCAGAGCCACAGAAGGGGTAGCACTTTTTGAAGACTTCCGTAGACTTCACAGGGAAAATCCCACAGAATGGAGGCCCATGACTAAGAACTTTTTCAAGACTTTATTGGATTAAATATAAAGTCAGGAAGTGAGCAAATGCTAGCCAAGGCCAAGTGGAGATTATCTAGCACTCCCAATGTAGCGTTGTAAACTCAATTTGATTTCTTCCAAGTTTGTATCATGTTTAATTTATACCATTCCATGACCTTAGAAAAGCGTGGTTCCTATGTATATTCATCGATGATGACCTCACTGTGAGTCCATAGCCATTCATGAAAAAAAGATTCTCTAAGAGAGGTCACTGATATGTCTCTATATCACCGCATAACGCATTACAACTTTCTGTGGCAAAAACCATAGGGAGAAAGCTTTTTCTGTAATACAGACCCAGCTCTAAGCAAAGTCGCTATAGGAGAAGGCAAATCTTTGTATGACATCATTTGTCTTTAGCTGTTGATGAAATTATTGGGAATGATTCTATCAAATTTCTTTTGTTTTCTAATTCTGGCATATGCTAGCAGAATCTTTTTAGGAGTTCCCTCTGGTAAGGTACTCATAATATCAAATACTTAATACCTAAAGCTATTCCTCATTCAGTATTTATATACAAAGAAATCCATCACACTAAACAGGTGTAAGATAGTAAGTTTGGGAGGTTGGAATCAAACCTCTGTCCAGCCAATTTGTATAGAAATTATAATATAGTTGTAAATATGAGACAGCAAAATGAACATGGCTTTTGGAATAAGCCTTAGGTTTAAATCGTAGTCCTGCTACTTATTAGCTGTGTGATCCTAGGCAAAGCACTTGAACTCTATGAACCTCAATTTCCTTTCTGTAAAATAGGATGAATTGCACTTCCATCAAAAGTTGATATGCTGATGTAAAGTAACCTAATATAGTGTCTTGAATATTATAGAACTCAAATATGATTCACCTTCTCCCACTACCTTCTAAACTTTGTGTTCTTTCACTAGATCAAGTAACGTTTTAGAACATTTTCTATTCTTCCTCACTTCAGCACTACTAACCAAAAATGGACTTTTTTTTTAATTCCTAAATCATGGCAGGCTCACTTAAATGGTCTCTGATTTCTTTTTTTTTTTTTTTTAGATAGACTTTACATATAACCACTGAAGCTTTTAAAATCCAGAACAGAAAACATTACTTTAATAAATAAAAGATCTTGAATAGTTTTGTTCCCATGTGCTTTGAATTCTTACTCCAATTGCAATAACAGGTCAAAAATTAATATCATAAATCAAAAAGAGGAAAGGGAAAAAGAGAAAAGAGCCAAATTTAAGAGTGAAAGTAGAAAAAAATTAAGAAAAAAGAATGATATTTTGGCACCTAGTCACAATTCGGAACTGAGGTTTATTTACAAGATGGTATCAGTTTATTTACTCATCCACTAAATATTCTCTAACAAATTAATATGAACTCAGAACTATGTTAAGGCCCATTGTCGGGTGGAGTGTATAGATTTTTTACATGGCATCATTTCAGCCTTTGAGAGTATCTTTTATCATAGAGGGAACAATAAGATAAAAACATATGAAATTTTAATGAATAATACAAATGTTAACTGCTATAATTATTCATATAAAGAGGAGAAAGAGCTGGGGGAAGTAAGCTTTGATCTGAAACTTAAATGACTGGAAAGGTCAATCTGGGGGATATAAACTAGAGAAACTAGAGAAAGTAAGTATTGAAGGGAGGCCTAAAGGACTAGAAGATGTCAATCTGTGAAGCAAAGTTAGGAAAAAGTTCCACGCAGGTGGGATAACATCCCAGAGTTGAGACTTGTTCAAGGGGCATTAAAGAAACTAACCTCTGCCAGATGGTGTTCTGAAGTCACAAGGAATAAAATAGTAAAAGGATATCAAGGTCATGACCATGTTATGTAGCTCTTGGACATTTTCTAAGCCTAGCAAGTATATTCAGTGACATAGGAAGAAATAAATAATTGTAGAAACAAAATTCTTCAGAAGTTCCCCCCAAGAACCTAAAGAAAATCTAAATAAAGGGATGTGGCCCATTTTAGGTTTCTCTTTGCTTGTTTACATGTAACCATTTCCAAATAATTTTCAAAAAGCTTCAGAATTTCCAATAAACCTCAGACTACACACATAAACAAGAGACAAGCCTATGGTGCAGTTTGGTGATTCCAGGCTTGAAGTATAATTATTATTTAGCACTCTGACTGTTAAAGTCACCTGGACATATTTGTGTCATTTTTTAAAAGAATTTATCCATCATTTTTAAAGCAGCAGTCTCAAAATTGTCTGCCAAAGCACACATTTTTTTCTAATTTTATATTTTTCCACTTGGCAAAAGAGAAATTGGTTATTGACTACATTATCATCATTTTTAAGAAATGGCCATACTTTCCCAGTGATTCTCATCTCTGAATTTCTTCCACTAGTAACTCTCGAGGCTGGATACATGGCTCACTCAGATCTTAGAATACTGCCTGTGCCTAGAATACTGTCAAATACGCATTTAATAATAAGACTTAATATGAATGATTCTTGTGTTTGCAGAGGAAAAGGGACTAATCGATGTCATTTCCCTCTCAGCATCAAGCTTAGGGTTGGCTACCAAGGGAAACTGGCCCTGCTCAGTTTCCCTTGGAACTCTATGTAAACAGCTTAAAGCCAAGGGAAATCAACTAATACTAGCAAGTGAGATCAAGGGTTACATCCTTGTTCTGGGAATGCTAGCCTGTCCCAGCTATGATGGAATATCGGCAGAGGAAAAGACTCAGTATTATTTTATGAATGCCCCTTTCTTCATTGTGGGTGGGAAAAATCAGGGGAGCAAGAACCAAAAAATAAAAATAAAAAAAGTAAAGCAAGAGTAAGTCTGCAGAATTAAAGTTAAATATGAAGTGAAGGGAACTAATGTAAAGAAGAATAAATAAGAGATGAAAACTTTATGCTAACAGAAATGAAAAGGATGGTTGAGATAGAGATAATGATGCTTCCAGCAGGGTTAAGCACTACTACTTTTTTCTTCTACTTTAACCACCACTGGCACCTTTGCAAAACTTGTTATCTCTTCTCAAAGTTGACGGCAATTTATCTTAAAGGCATCTTACTGGTTAATACATCTTTACAATAAACTCTCTGCAAAGTATAAAGAACTAGAGAAATAAATTGAAGTGGCTTTTATGGTGGCTGGGGGTACCAGATTGACAGCTTTGGAAATGGATGGCTTCTTTTTCTCCCAAGAACAGATAGAGCCCGATAAAAAGAGGTGTAAGATTCCCCCAACTGCTTCACCAATATTCATTCCTTCACCCTGACAAAGTAATGGCTGCAAGAAAGAAAGAACAAGTCACCTTTTCCTGCCAGTTCACTGCTGACACTGCTCAAGAACTGCCATTTACCACCAAGGTGATAGGAGCATTTTCCTTACTACCAGCAAAACAGAGGCACTTAATTTCACTTGGAACAGTAAACAGTCAAATCGGACAGTAGTGACTTCTGACTACCCTGAACTCCACTGGATTCAAGGCACTGAACTTCAAATGAAAACTAACTTGAGTTTCCCGTTACAATTTCCCACAGCCATCTAGTTCTCTAACAGTTCTGAGCACTAAATCAGGTAATGCAGTATACTGTAGCTATTTTATCTGCTTCTCCCAAAGATATTTGAAATGAGTACTCCACCATCTATGAAATCAAATGAATCTCAGGGACATTTCTATTTATGCAGTGTGAGGGGGATCTTTCAAAAGAGAAAAGAAAAACAAAAAAGGATGGAACGTTTCCAAGAGAGCAAGTAACGTGCATTTTCCTTTCTGAAAGAAAAGCAGTAAATATGTATGAAAAATTGAGGGACATAAGTTAAAATGGAGTCAACATTATTTATTTATGTCCTGAACTTAGGAACCACTAAAGTGATCTTCATTATCTGACCTTAAAATGAGCAGAGGCTAGTATAACATGACTATCAGATTACAGCAGAAGATTTTAGAAAACATATGCTTTGTTTATCTTATACTTTCCTAAACAATCTTGCACAGCTTTCTTTTGTTCCAGGAATCACTCAAGCATATAACAAGAGTTCCAGCAAGTTGAAACCTTTTGTATCTGGTTATTTTCAGGGAGTTGTAAACCTGCTGCCTCCAAGTCAGTAGCTGTCAACGAAGATTTAAAAATAAATAAATAAATGCCATTGTTCTGATTCTCTAGTAAAGAGCTTCTCCATCTCCATTCCCTTCCATTAACCCTCATTAACAGTTTGCATTTACTTTTAAAACAACTTTAAATATCCCTGATGCTTTCAAGGTAAAAACCTCTCACCCTCTAGTCTGCAGTTCTTACTCATTGTTCCTTAATCTATCACAGTTTCTCACTGTAGGTGCTGTAGTTTGGCTTTTCTCTCTTGTATCACAGGGCAAATCTCCAACCATCAGCCTTAGGGACCCTCAACTGGTTTTCTCATGCAATACAAACTGTCTTGCCTTTACTCATCTATTAGTTTATTCATGTTTCTTTCTTTTATTTAACAGAAATTTACCTGGCATCTCCTGGAGTCTTTATATGTCCTACATATACGTTGAATCAACTCCAAGAGGAAATACTGTGCAGTTGAAAAGTCACTAGAATAGAAGACCTGGATTCTCATGTCACCTCTGTTATCTACCAAACATGTCATCTCGAGCAAGTCATCTTCTCAATACATAGCTCTGTTAATAGGATTAGGCTCTATCATGTCTAAGATCCCTTAGAGCTCTGAAATTACACAACATCATTTTCACCCCAAGGAATTCAGTTCAAAAAGAAAAATCTATACTACAATGTTAATAATTTTGAAGATATTTACATTTCCAGTGGTTGAAGACAGAGGCTCTCCTAAAGGGACATAAGGAAATTCTAACTTTGGTACTTTGGGCACATTATGGGCCAATGGAGGAATAATTAAGAAAGGTACTTAAATTCCAGCCTTGATTGCTAGTCTCTAACTCATCTTCTTCAATTCTCCCTCTACCCATTCCAAGCGGGTTTTCACTCTCACATATCCAATGAAACTGTTCTCATCAAAGTTACATTGGGGCTAAAATTTAAAAATTAACACTTTTCCACCCACCTTCTAACTTCTTCTATCTGGGCTAATAATGAAATTAACAGAGACAAGAGAAAAATCAAATGTTTAATATATGGAGAATTCACAGAAGT
Source organism: Cynopterus sphinx (assembly GCA_030015415.1). Taxonomy (NCBI): domain Eukaryota; kingdom Metazoa; phylum Chordata; class Mammalia; order Chiroptera; family Pteropodidae; genus Cynopterus; species Cynopterus sphinx. The sequence goes on along the minus strand of CM057387.1, from coordinate 69,463,513 downwards.
ATAACATTTCCAGAAACAAAGAGGCAACATTAGGTATATAAGCCATTTTTGAACAAAAGAGATAGGGGAGAGGAAGATTAGATTTCAGAAGTAAGAATAGGTGATTTACAGGTAGTTGAGGAAGAGTGGAACATATATGGCAGGAAAATTCTTGCCAGGCAACTCAGAAACAATGAGACACAGGGGGCATCTAGCTAACAGGTTTGGAGTCTTCCTGACTAATGTGAGGGTGAAGATTCTTAAAGTGATTAAGCCAAGGCTTCCTTCCTAAAACACGTTTCTCTGTCTGAATCTCTTGGGCAAGGAAGGGAGGAGGGTCAAATGTTCTTTCTGAGTCTTGTTTCTTAATAAACAACTTAAAGTCAGTATTCCAACAGACAGCTTCACGGTGGCAAAATTTTGGTTCCCTTCATTACCAGCGGCTCTTCATTACCAAATGACTTGCACAGAGTTAAATCTAGTAATCAACCATTAATCCTCGTGTTACTTGACCTGTCATCAGCATTTGACATATTTGATCTACCCTTTATATACCTTCCCATTGGACAGTTATAATTCAGCCACTTTACCTACATCACTGGTCATTTTCCATTTTTCTTTGCTAGTTTCTCTTCTTCACCCTGATCTTCTAATGATGGAGGACCTCCAGCTCTGAATTGTTGGTTCTCTTATCTATGTGCACTCACCTCCTTGGTGATCTTGCCTATGACTGTGGTTTTAAATTTCATCTATATACCAAAAAGAAATGAAAATGAAAATGAAAATTCATACCTCTAGCCAAGACCTCTTTCTTGAACTTTAGATTTGTATAGCCAGATGGCTAATAAACCTCTAAAAAAAAGAATTTCTGGTGTTCTAGCCCAAATCTAAAACAAACAGTTCAGTTGATTAAAGCTTTATCTTTTCAGATGCTCTGTGAAAAAAAAGTCTTGGGGATATTCTTGGTCGTACCCTACATCTCATCCATTAGAATACTGGCTCTATGTTAACAATATATCAGAATCAAATTACTTCTTACCTCTACTGCCATCTCTCTCCTGGAGCTGCGGTAACTTCCCAACTGGTTCTCTGCTTCTATCCTTGCCACTTAGAATCTGTTCTCAATGCAGAAGTCAGAGTAATTTTTAAATTTTTTCTCACTTTTTCAATGAATCCTACCCTGATTAGACATTCCTTAGGCCCCCTACTTTGATCTACCTTTTCTTTCCTCCATAGAAGTTATCGCCTTCCAATATTCTGTATAGTTTACTTATTATATTTATTGTTTATTTTCTATCTTCTCATGCTAGAATATAAGCTGCAAGAGGCTAGGGATATTTTCCTGTTTTTCTCTGTTGTATTTCAAGTACCGGGAACTGCTCCAGGCACCTCTTAAGAAATTTATATTGGTTAAATAAATGATGAATCAATGTATCATTGAGTGAGTGGATGAATAGATAAGACTGGTCTTACAGACATCAGATTATATAATCAACATTATAAGAAACTACATATGAAATAATAAACTTAATATAGCCTCACTCTGGTTATCCAGTCAATGCCCAGCCTTGCTGCCTCTTCTTGATTATTTGATGTTCCTGACCATTTTTTCCCATAGTGGAAACCTTTGATATTCACCCACAAGAATTCTCAAAATAAATCATAATCATGAGTCAAAGAAACATAAGAGCTCTGTATCCATTCTGAGTGACTTAGAATAAAGCCTATACAATAACTACCTTATATTTCTGCTGTGAGAAGTATGAAAGAGAAGAGTAATAGTTAACAGCTATTGAGATTTAACTATGTGGCAGAAATTGTTCTAAGGTTTCACAAATATAAACTAATTTCTTCCTTGCAACAACCCCTACCTCGTCACATCTCTCTCCCTGTTATTGAATGTGATCCATCTGGGAAAAACTCCAAAAGCAACAATAGTGCAAATGGGTCAGGATGGAAGATACAGAACTAAGGAAGTAGACCATGACCTTTAACATTTCCAAAGAGAAATGTTATCTCTGCCAAGTATGGCTACCATATCTCCATGAAGCCAGATGGAGAAAATGTTGCTATTGACACACTGAAGGTCAAATATTCAAGGGTAATTAGATTTGTCCAAGGTGAATCACAAGATGGCCTAGTTAGAAACAGATATAGAGTTTTCACTGTCCAGCCATAAATTGTCACTGACTTGTGAAATACACTTGAACACATTTCTAAGTATTTTTGCTTGAAGTTTAATCAATTATTTTTTTTATTTCCTGTTACTAGTCTTTTACAGAATTGATAAGCATCACGAAAAAAAAATTTTACTAGCTTACCCATGCTCAATCAGTATCATTAAAGTAGCTTTTTATTACCCTCTTGCCACATCTCCATAAACATAAGAAAAAAATGTCATTTCAACTAACTTCTTTGAAGTCACCTTCTACTTGCTGCTTCCAATCATGTTAACCTTCTCAGTGTTGGAGACCTTCACTTCCTCTAGATATTTTCATCAACTCATTCATCTTATATTTATTGAATACCTATTGAATTGCTATCACAGTGCTAAGGACCAAGAAACATAATCCACAGTCCTCAACCAGAGAGCTTAGTGTCTAATAGCAAAAGAGAAACCAGAACTCTGAAGTTTCATATAAGAACCCTAATGTCCATAAAAAGAAGACTATATAAATAAGACATTTATGTTCATTAAATGAGATACTTTAACATATTTTTCACTTTATTCAGGTTGTCAGAAAAGCAAGTTTAAATAGCATTAAAAAAAAAAAAACTTCATGAGATTACAAGTGCTGTGTTATGTGAATGGTATACAGTACTCTAAAAGTCCCCAGGACTCTTTTATCATTTCCATTGTCAGTAAAGGGAGGCCACATCCACATGATTTCTAAGCATGACACCTCTCTCCAAAACAGATTGATGGTCCCTCGCCACTCTACTGAGCCAGCTGCTCTATGATCTAAGCCCAAATCTGGGCGATTAAATTATTTTTCTCAGTGAGGTTTTAGCAACCATTATCACTATCCCAGGAAGTTGTCCTTTCTTGGAGATAGATTGCCATAGGAAGCTATGTTTTCTCTTTCAGAACATATTTCCAAATTTTATTGCTCTGCATGGAGGGGAAGAAGCATATGTTCCTTCTCAATACCACTCACTTCAAACAAATGAGAATCACATGGTTGTTTAGGCCACAAGAGGGATGGACATACACCACGCCTTTTGTCCAACAAGCTCAACTAAAAATGCCACAAACTTGCATTAATAACATGCTGGTTTTGTCCATCATCAACCCACTACCACTGCCACCAACCCTTCAAAACAATATCAGAACTCTTAAAAATCCTCACCAGTCTCCCACTCCTCTTCTATACTTTTTTTGTCCCAAAGAACAAAGAAACAGATCTGTGATCTTATCAGGTTTACTTAGCAATATTTATCAAAGGTAACAAACTTTGTTACGTTGTTTCTTATTTGTAGTAGTGCTGTCACAGAGGAGATTTGAAATGAACTAAGACTATATCTCAGCTCTTGAAGAAAACCCACTCAAAACCAAAGCCAGCATGGTTCTAGTTATTGGCAGTTAGGTCTAAATGACAACAATCCTTTTTATCAGCAAAACTTTAATCCAGTGTCCTTCTGAAATGAAGGTAACAGAATATGCTACTTCAAAATATGCCTCTTTGGCGTAAGGATTATTTTTGAGCTGAAGGCAGCTGAAAAGCAAACACAACAAAAGTGCTCTGTCCTTCCTTCATCTGCCTAAAAGCAGAATATGAAATTATAAAGGTGTTCCCCCTCTACTCTCTACCATGAAGGACAGACATTACCAAAGACAAGTCAGACTTTTATCAACCCAAAGAAGGCACCAGAGGAATCCACATAACAAGCCCATCTTTCATTATGTTGCCACATGTATTATTAATTTGTCCACTCAAAGTCATTTTCCTTTTCTTGTCACTTCTCTAAAAATTTAATGCTCTTTTGTTAAGATATTAAATAAGTCTAGGTTCCAACCACCCGTTTGAGTTACTCATCCCTGAGTGTTTCCGTGTATATGCACAATGCACATGCTAATAAATTTGTTTGTTTTCTCTTGTTAATCTGTCTTTTGTCAATCTAATCTACAGGGCCTCAGCCAATGAAACTAAGATGGATAGAGAAAAAAAGAGTTATCCCCACCCCCCCCCCACACACACACACAAATGAAAACACATTAGAGGATGAGGAGGGGTGGTAAATTGCTTTTCTCTTATCTATTCTAAACAGAGATATTACCCATCTCTGAGATTATTGGTCTAGTGTCTTCCATGGTTACAAAACCTCCCAACAATTACAGACAAGGAATAAATGAAGATAAGTCATAACTTCGTTGTCATTCTAATTTTGAACAATTCTAAAATAAAGGAGTCTTTTCTCTTGATTTAAAAGAAGCAGAGACCAATAGGCCCAGCACATCTGATGATGCATTAAAAGTAACACTTGGAGTTCACCCCAAAAGACAGGTTAGGCAACAGGAGAGAAATCTATGGGACTTCGATTAGCCATCACAGGTTTTCATTTTATTTTTTGATTAACTTTCTTCTGGAAGAGCTGAAAAACACCAAACTGAATAAAAGGCAACTTTTGTAATTAGACTAGATTGCCCAAGGCAAGAGAAAAAAAGACAGGCAAATCCTGTAATTCAGCTACTAAGTAACATCTTCCACGTGATAGAGTTTCTTCATACATTTTTAAATCAGGTTTTAAAGTGTTGCATGTACACATTGAAATGAATGTTTCTGTTGGGGAAATATATTACTTTGCATGAAGGCTTTTATTTTCTCTTAAACACACATTTTCCCCCATATTTTAAAACATACTGTACATAGAAGAGTGTGGAGGCAAGGAGGAAAGGAAAAATATCATGAGAGAGAAATAAATGATAAAATTTACATCTGTGAATATAGCTCTTTCAATAATACTATTCATTAATACATACTTTAAACTATAGTATGAACCAAACCATATCCTCTGGGATAGCAAATAAAAAACTAAGTGTTGTATGCTTATGATATGGTGAAGAATGTAACTCATATAGAGAACCACCTGATTTTTTTAAAGAATACATTTTAATTTGGCAAAGTTCTTCATGTTATCTTTATAGTCAAAATAGAAAAAAACTGTAGACTACATGATAGAATAGTTGAACAAATGTCTCCAAAACAGTATTTTGAGTGGATCAATGTCATCCTAGAGCAATGTTTCTTGTAGATGACATAGCTTTCTGTCTTTGGACCATCAGCTTTTCTCATCAGTAAATTATATATTTTTTAAAAAATTAGCTTAGCACATTAATAACAAGTGCATAAATTGAAAGAAACAGCTAGGATGGAAAAATAACTATATTGAGATTTCAGAAGGACTCAATAGGCTAGTCATATAGACAAAAACTAGCAAGATATAATTTCATAAGGATAATAGTACAAGAATTCAAAATCTAGCTATAAAACTAGAAAATGGTGGAAAACCAGAATCTAGGATCCTTATTGGAAAAAGTCTCAAACATAGAATTAGAGCACATTGTGGCTTTCACCATTTTAACTCTTATATCTCTCTGTTTTCTCATCTGAAATTGGGGCAAAACAGTATCTACCTCTCAGGACTGTTGTGCAGTTTAAATGAGAAAACGTGTGAGACCGAATCTCATATAGCAGTCTATATGGACCAGGGACTTGTGAACCCACACACAACATCAGCATTAGGTCAAGTGGTAAAAGGCTTTCACTGTGCTTGCTACTGGTCAAACGAAGGGAATAACACAATGATGAGGGTTAGGGGGCCTCAGTTTTAGAAAAATGGAGTAACGATAGAAAATATTTATTGAGTATCCACTTATTTGTCTAATAGCAGGCTCTGGAGTATTCAGGTAAAGCCGTGGTCTCTGCCCTCAAGATGCTCTTGATCTAGAAACAAATGATAGGATAGTTTACCTAGAAGAAGAAGGTTGTCTGTGTGCTGACAGTTTTGTAAGCAAAGTCAATGAAAACTAGCTGTCTAAATCACTCTTATATCACTCACTGCATCTAACCCAGCATTTGCTTATCATATCTACTCAGTAAACATTTTTTGAATTAATGAGTGAGAATAGTTTTGCACAGAAAAGATTTAGGGAGTACAAGAAAACTCTAACATTTTGAAATTCTAATGGGAGCAGATGTGAATTTGTACCTTTAGAAAGCAGAACTGAGGCAAAAGTTTGAGGAGACAAGGAGGCAGATTTGAGTTTTCTACGGAAAAACATTCTAATAGTTAGAACCACTGAAACAGGACTAGCTTATTAAGAATCACTGAGTTCTCCATCACTGAGAGTGTTCAGCAAGAGGCTGTATAGGACAATCAGGATGTTGTAGAAGGAATTTCTACACTGAACTTCTGGAAGCTGGACTATATTGTTAAAAAATGCTTTTCAGAGATACTGATCTGAGGATTAGAAGGCTGTAACTCTGGTACCCAATGCCAGTATTTTAAAGCCTGTTATACGAGGTGCTGAAAAATTAAACTGGACAATAGCATTTGGTTTAAACCATAAAAAAGAAAAAAGAGGGAAGATGACAAACAGTTCAATAATTATCTCGGATTACAATGAGAACTCCACTAAATGTGCAACACCTGGTGTTGGTTGTCTTCATGCAATTGACAGGAACTTTTCTTGAAGTCCTTGGTTCCACCGTGGACTGAATTGGAGCAACTATTTCATAGTTGGTCAAATACATAAAAGGAATTTTGGCCAAGGTGCTTGTAAAAGTCCCATTGCTTCATATGCAATAGTGCATTTAACACCAACTCCAAGATTCGGGTGCAGAATCCTGGATATAGAAACCTCCCTGTGCCTTCAAAAAGGAATCAAGTTAACCCCAGACCTGAGTGAAAAGTATACCCATGTCTCCATGATGGCCTGTGCTCCAAGCCCTAATATCTGGACACCCTATGCTGAATCAATCCAAAGAAAAACACTAATAACAGCACTGCTGGTACTCAGTCATGGCAAACACCATGAAGATTATACATAAATATCTTGTATTCAATAAACATTATTCTATGACACAAAGATATTTATTGCCATAATACTAGTTAAGGTTATTATATTTTATCTGGGCCTGGGAATCCTAAAACTTTGTCTTCTTTATGTATCCCTAGTCAAAGACCACAGCCATGGTGTCTTTTTCTAAGATATTTGCCTTCATAATTAAGACAAACTCTGAGACCTTAAGGAATGATTTGAATAGTAGATCTAAATTACACCATCAGGGAATCTGTGTACCTGTCTTCCTCTAAAAGTTATATATATTATTTTTGCTTTCCTTGGCAGGATCCTTTGCCTGGTACCCTGCTGCTTTATGTGTGTTATTATGTAAGAGACACCGATATTGCATCTCAGGCTACTTCACAGCACATTTCAACATTTTACTTAAGAAATAGTTGGAAATATTTCCTAATTCAGTTCAGCATTTCCAGAGTGTGTAGGCAGCCCTGCTGCAAACATAGGTAGAAGTAGCCAGGCCAACAAAAAAGGTTATATTTGTTTGGCAACTTCCTCCAGGCTATTAGAGTTGAGACTGTGAAAAGCTAAAATGAGAGGTAGTTCTCCTTTTCACTAACCTAAGCAATATAGCAAAGAGCACAGCCCAGGGCCTAGAACAAAGGACAAAGCAGGAGAGTGATGCACCACCTGAATGTTGGCTCAGCAGGGTCACAGACCAAAGTACTTTGTAAAGCCCATGGCCACAACTTGACCCCGTGGCCCTTCTGAATGAATGCCAGAACACAGAACAGCGAGTCCCAAACACCTACTTCCATCCACCTCTCTAACTTACATTTAATTGTTTAAGTAAACATGGTAAAAAATAAATGAGGTTGTACTTAAGCTGTCAAAGGCCTCATAATGTTACCTCTCCAAACGATTTTGACCAGTTGGCTCTACTTTCCTGCTACCCCCAATTGCCACAAGTCATTATATTAAATTCAGACTCAAACCTTCTTAAGCTATAATTTACCATTCGTTTTTTATTTAACTTCTAAACGTTAAAATAAATAGAAATCTCATCAGTAAACATTGTGACAGTTATCTTTTTAACTGTCATTTATATAAACTTATGCACATCCCTTTCTAAATCACACTGAGATGTATCAGTTGTTCAAATATAAACATATTTAGCAGAATTCTGTCATTTCCTCATGTATATTCACATGTATATTCATTTCTGAATGACTCACTTCATACATCTTTATAAACCTGAGAAACTATCTTTTGAGTTATTCACAGATTCAGGCAGTGATGCCAGCAGAGTCAAAAGCTGACAATGTATGCAGGGTCAGCACTGGAAAAGAAGTAGCTAAAAGTCATGGCTCTGGAATCATTTTAATCTGTTTTTGGGTACAAGAAATGTCACAGAGGTTCACCTGAAATGGAATTATCCCTTTCTTTTAGCTTGTTTTGTACCACCTCATCCTCTAACTCTTTATTAAACATTATCTGTCCCATCTGTTCTAGTGAATGTTCAACACCTTGTGGACAAACTCCAGGCTGATTGGTTTTTATGGGCAACATGATCTCAGTTTTATACACATATTTAGGATCATCTCAAGGACAAAGAGGATGAACAATCCATTAACTGTAATAAGCAACTACACATCTCAAGGTAGCTATAGCACATATTTGATTTCGAAAGAAAAAGCTGAATTAAAATATGTCTGTCCAAAAATAACCTCCAACACATAGAAACAGCATTTTCTGTTCTCCACGCTCTGGTGAGTGGTGCTAGTAGAAATCACATCTCGGTCCCATTCAATCAGAGTTTCCAACCCTTAAATCTTATTTTAAGATCTGACACTTCAGCAAGAAAAAGATCCTCCTGAAAGCCATCTTCATGACACTCTGTAGGCAAAGTGTGTAGAATGTATACACACACGTACACACGTGCACACAAGCACTTTTTTTAAGGAAAATGTATTGTTATTACTTTATATAGGAAACTTGTCTTTAGTTACTTATAGAATAGCAGGTATCCTACTGCTTAACTTTACAAAACATCAATCTTAAAAATTCCGTCAAATACACAGAGTTATCTGAGAAAGTCATTTATATTGCTAGTCGGTGCTAATTACAGACATTAGAAAAGCACTGCTATTATTTATTTCAATATTAAACTCAATGTAATCTACTAGGACCTCATTTGTCCACCTCCTAATTTAAATATGAACATTATTGTAAAAGTCTTTCTTGATTTTCATAGTACTTTTTAAACACCTGCCTCTCTTTGCATCCCTGTTTCATTAGTGAGTTCAGTTTGTTTTCTTGGCTGACCCTTCAAACAAAGATTCTTGCTTTTCTGTTACTCTAAAGCTTTCTGATCCTGTAATATTAACAATTACGATGACATCTGATCACACTCTATATATTAATGACAAGACATATATGGCCACATGTCTTCACAGCTTACTGATCTCATTGATGAGAGTTGTTAGGCTGCTTCCTTGCAAGTCATATCTCAAGGTAATTAAAAACTAGCTTTTTTAGCAGTTCGAACTTCATTTTGCAGTGAATTGGAACTATCACATGCTGCAGAAAGAATGTACCAGTCACCTGCTCGGCTCTATGCAAGGAAAGGTGTGAAAAACAGGTACAGGAGTTAATCATGTACCCAGAGTGAAGGCTTTTAAGCTTGTGCATACGTTTCTTTATTCATTACTTTGCTTAAGGGAAGAATACTAAAGTGCAGAGCTGAGTGTCATCTCCAAATTGCAGTTCAGACTTTTACTTCACAGATCAAAGTCAAGGTAAAGCCAGGGTGAAGAACCATTTGGGTGCTTAAACAGGAATTAGCTGTGCAGAAGAATGCACACACCAGCAGTGGTGGCCTCTGAGGAGAGAAGAGAAGAGTGGGAGTAAGAGGGAGAATTATTTTTCACTGGGTTCTCTTTTGTTTAAACATTAAACAATAAACATTTAAACATTTCACCTAATGCTCATATTACTTTAAAAAATTAGCAATAACTAAATAGTATTTTCCCCTCCGTGCACTGTGACAACCGACACTGATCCCAAAAGTCAGCACTAGCACCATGTTGCAGTAGCCAAGGTTGCCTTCCAGAGGCCCCAGGCCCTCACTTCTTTCCTCCAGATCTCTTGTGAGGGTCTCTCTTCTCCCCTGTCCTCTCAACCACAGCCAATATCCTTAGACTTTCACTGTGTCAAAGCAACTTTCCAAGAAGCAACTGATTTATTGACTATAAGTAAATTTTGCTTTCATACACACACATACTGAAATGTCATACTGAACGGAACCATTCAAATCTTCATAGTGAGAACACTGGAAACAAATTTTCCTAGATTAAACATTTAGTTGGGGAAGATATCTATGTATGTTCTGGTTTGGGGGAAAAGGGATATCTAGGCAGGGAATGAAAGGAGGGCTGAGATCTTGAGAAGGGTTACCAAGTATATGGGATGCTGTGCTGAAGAATGGCCCAAAGGGCATGCAGACCTACCTGAGTACAACTCTCCACTGGGCCTACCCAAGCACATGTATGGGCAGAAAGCTGAGAAAATGAGATCTTTGCACCCAGCCCCTCCTGATGTTGCTAATGCCTGCTGGAGCCCTGAGCAGGATATGAATAAAATACTAACACTGAATATCTTTGAAATAGTATAGCAATTCCATCTAACAAGAGACTAGACTGATTAAAAAATATTTTGTAGGGTTCTTTGAATGCTCTCCATGAGACTGCTGTAATCTTCCTTAGCTGCCTGATTTTACTCCTTTACGCCTTCTCAGTGCCCTATTATGATACTGCTTCAAACCCAAAGTTTCTCCTTCCATTCATACACACATGCATTAGAACACAATAAGACAAAAGATTGCCTACTTGAGAATTAAATTTTTCACCGTTAGGTGTTTAGTGAGGCCAAACTCATTAATCTTCTTCTATTTTCTGCAGTATAATTACATGGCACCAACCAGTGAAATTGCTGGTTAAAGGCTTATGTTATGACTTTGTGGCTGCCTTTCATGCCCATCTCATTCTGCAGAAAAACTGGCATGGGAATACTAGCCCCCATTATTGAGTAATACACGTAAGACCTACTTTAAGACATCTGCTTTTATGTCCAAATAGGAAATTATTACATTAAGATTAAGCATCATTGACTTTTTTTCCAAAATGGAAACACCTTTATTGCTTTTGCTGGTTTTAAAATAATAAATACTTGCTTTACAAAATACTAACACTAAAGAAAAATACAAACCTGTAAATGAAAGCCCTCTTTATAATCTTCCCTGAGTGGGATAACCACTGTTAGCAGTCTGGTGTATATCCTTAGAGGTATCTGTTGTATACAAATGTTAACGAAAGCATACAACACATGCTTTGCCAGAACTCTGTTGCAAGTGACAAAGTCTAATTTATGCTAGCTTGAGCATGAAAGGTATCACATAACTAAAAAGTCTGTCTAGTTTTAGGCATCATGAGATCCAGGGACTCATCTGATGTCACCAGAACTTGGTTCCTATCTATCTCTCACCTTTGCCATTTTCCATGTTGCTGTTACTCTTCGGCTTATGGTATCCTCCAGTCGTTGCAGGCCTCACCTGTCCTCTGGTTAAATTCCTGCAATTTTTTACATAAGTCTTATGATTTGTATGGATCAGCATGGCTGAAATGTTCATCTTCCAAACAACCAATATGACCAGGAAAATGAAATATTCTGATTGACTAAGCTTATGTCTCACAGGCACCCCTGGAGCCAGATGGGAAATCAACTGCTTGTTAAACACATGGAGTGAGGGGGGATGTCTCCAGAAAATTAGGGACTGTTCATAGAAGAGTGAAAGAATGCTGATAAACAAAAGCAACAGATGCCCCCAGTACTTTTGCTTCTTTCATCATTGACATCATGACCAGTTACATAATCCGTGGGGCTCGGCTCAAGATAAAAACATGGGGCTTGTTCAAAATGCAGTAAAAAGTGCCATTCTAAGATATAAAGCTCTTTCTGTCCTGTTCACACTCTTTCAACTTGTTATGGTGTTTGCTTTTTAGCTACATAATATTCTAATTAAAGAAAAATTTTAAATTTAAATTATTAGCATGCTTATTACCATTCATCTTGATATTTTTCTATTTCAGTTTTAAATACAAATATAAAGCTTTTAAATACAAATATATTAATTTCACTTCTTGATACATGTAACTTCTACAACATTGTCTACCTTCAGCTTACTGAAGAGGTAGGAAAAACTTAAAGGAAAAGTCATTATGTGTTGTTCTTTTCTTTTCTGTGTCTTCACATTTAGCATGAGTAGTTAGCATAAAAGAATATAATAAGGTTTCTTCATTATTCAGGTTTCTTACAATGTCATTACCTTCTTTCTGCATTCAAAACAAGTTCTGATATGAATGAAAAGTATGGCCTCGTAGTGGGCTATCAGGGACAGTGCTTGCTTAGTCGTAGATAAAACTCTTTCCTTATACTTGCTTTGAGTATCACTGAACTTCCATATGCTGTGGGTCTACTGGAATTCTGTGCTCAAGAATGCTATGTACAAATGAAGTGGCAAAGAATACCAGACACACATATTGCATGTATATTCTCTTCTCATGCCCATGGTCCATTGTCTCATCAAGTTTCACACACAAAACCTAAGTTCAAAAATAAAATTTTTAAGAATTTTAAGACAACAACAGCTGAGTATTAAACCAAGCTCAGGGCTCTTCTGAGTGTAGTTCTTTTGCAACTGCGTAGGTCACAGGCCCATGAAGCTAGCTTGGGGTCTCAATGAACAGAACAAGACTATTTAAACAACCAAAAGTGACTGAAAATTCTGTAGTAAGACAAATGCAGTTAAAGAAGCCCACTGCTGAGAAAGAAAAGAAAGTTCCACAGAAAGCCATGCTAACAGCTATTGAAAAAATACAAATCATTTCAAATATCTGTCCTGCAATTTATGAAGACTCAGTCAAACCTATTATACATGTAAAGTTCATTTAATTTTAATGGTTACATAGTATCTTATTGTATGATTGCACTATAATTTATTTTAACAGTCCCATATTAACATTTAGGTTCTTTCCAGTTTTTCAATGACTTATATAAATATTCTTGAAAACTTATCTTGTTATTTCCATAAGATAAATTTCTAGGTGTACAATGGGTGAGTCCAATAAGATGCATGCTTTAAATTTTTCACGCATATCACCAGACTGCCTCTCAAAATGCTATGCCAGTTTATACCATTAGTAGTGTATGAGAAAACCTGTTTCTTCAATACCCAACACTGGATATTACCATTCTTTTTCACCCTTGACAATCTGAATAATAAAACAATGATATCATTGTATAGTTCTTAAATCATGGTTGAGGATGAGCATTCTTTTTACACTTACTATTAAATTTCATTTTTAACATATTGAACATTCAAATTCTACTTGAGGCTCATGTCTCATATGCTATGAGAGATGGACAAAGAATGAACTGAAGCAATATGCTATTATTTCCTACCAAAATGAGGGTTAATAATAACAGCAGTCACTGACTGAGTGCTCACTTACTACATAGCAATCATTTTATATACATCCTCCCTTTACATCCTCACAATCTCATTGAATCTTAAAAATAAGAAAGGCCATTATTATTCTCATTTTTAAAAAAAAAGAAAACAGGTTTGAAAAGTTTAATTGTTAAATGGCAAAAAAAAGACTGTTGGAACACACATCTACCTAAAACCAAAGTCTATACTCTTTAAGACATTGCTATAAATTATTTATCCCTAAACTCAATTTGATGTCTCTAATTTTCATATTAATATGGCAAACTGTCCTGCAACTAGTTGATTTAAATCACAAAATAATCCTTAACCACAGAATGACATTGTTTAATACCTAGCAACCCCTGAAAATGCTAACCAAAAGAAAGAATGTTACCTAAACTCTATCTGTCTGGCTAGGAGCTGAAAGGCAACTAGGAAAGCCAAGTGTTCATCACTCATCTTGAAGCCTCATAAAAGAAGGAAAATTGTATTTGCAAGTCCAATTTCTGAATGTTTGAGGAAGCCTCGCAGGAACACTGCAGCGAGGAGTTAAAATGAAAGGGAATGTGGATAATATAGTGTGTGGGGTTCTCCGCTGCAGAGTGTGTAAATACTTTATACACTAATTCAATTACATTTTCAGATTATGCAGGAAGACTGATTTAAGTGACAGTCTTCACCACTGTCCCATCACCCATGCATACATGCAGGAGAACAGAGTTCAGAGAGCTGGGTCAACCTTAACTCTGAATTTCTTGACTTTTATGGGCTTATGTTGGAACTTTAATGTTTTATTAATGTCGAGTTTGTAAAATTGGTATTCAAAATGTTTCCAGCAGAGATATGATAGGTCTCAAAGACCTGGAATCTGTTCACATTGGCAGGTAGTAAAAAAATCCACTATTTTAGACAAAGTATCAGCCAATCAAAGAACGCGATGGAGTCATTTTTGCATAAATTATTAACCTTGCCATAAGTGAAAATATTTAACTTGCAATTATTGACAAATGCATGAATAATGTATATAATTATGAACTTTTGAAAGTCCTTATTTCAATATATAACTAAATACATTCTTAAACTGATTATCTTCAGAGAAAGGGCAATCAAAAACCAAAAACAGATTTTCTCAAAGCACAAAAGAAATAAGCTAATGCTTGTCAGTGCCTCAAAGAGTCAAGAAATTCTAAAAGTGTCTTTCATATTATTTATATCTTGCATTGATTTATGCAAACAGTCCCTTCCAAAACCTCACAGCCCTGTTTGTATGTATGATTTTGCAGAAAGAAAGTCAAAGATGACCCAAGGTTGTAATTTCTGGTAATAAAAACTTTTCTATCACACTGGTTCTCTTCTACTTCAAAAGGTTTGGTTTGAGAAAAGTGAGATTTATGTAATATATTTTTGGGAGAGAAAAAAGAGTCGCACTACAAGTTAATTTCAGCTTTTTTGCATTTAAATAAGTAAATATATTTGATGGTCTGTATTTTCCTTTAAAATATTACTTAAGAACTTATTTCCCTCTTGAAAGAACAAGGATCAGCATGTTGTAAAAATTTTCATCAGATTGCTACTATCGATGAGTGTTAACACTTGTTCTCATTGTTAGTTCTGTTTTGCCACATTTAGATGATTTGCTTTACTCTTTCCCAGTTCATCTATAATACTCACAGGTTTTATTGAGGAGATTTTTATTTTCTTTCAGAAACTGAAGATTTTGAGTTTCATGTTTCCATATTCATAAATGTCTTGACTATGAAGAATAAAGTGAAAACAGATTTAACCTGGGCAAAACATTGCTTACAAAACAGTCATTCAGGAATAATCATATCATCTAAAGCAACAGTTTGTGCAAAGACAAAAAGGGCCAAATTCTGTCTTTGGATGTGCACACACAGCTCCTATTAGCTTTTGAAAACAGCTACGTGAGTGTAGCCAAGGACAATGTTTAGCCCAATTTGATCTAATTTATCCAGACCACTGTAGCCATGAAAGATAAAGACAGATTATAAGACATTTTGCACATCAACTCAGTAGCATGTTTTTTGTATTTCCAGTCCCCAGGGTTTTTTTCATCAGGCCAAATGTCAGTGATCATATCTAAAAAGTTTGAAATGTATATAGATCAAATTTACTTGCAATGCTTCTTGTCATAGTTTTAGTCCTATCTCAGATGATGCCATTTTTTCCATGTTGGGGGCCAAACTCTAGCAAATTAAATTTACAAAAAAAAAAAAAAAAGTCATATGCAAATAAAATCTAACACTAAGACAAAAATAAAAGAAATTGATATTAAACGGTTTTTTAAAGACCAATCCATAGCTATTAAATAGATATGTTTTAGACAGTCTCAGTGCCCTAGTTTACAAGATATATTCCAAGGATAGAGTTATTAAATAGTTTACTAAATTAAATTTTCCTCAGAAATGTTTATACCTAGCAGATTGGTGAAAAAGGTGTCTATTATCCTTGCCCAGTTGCTGCCTCTGTGCATTATACATATCATAAATATCAGATGACCTATCTTTATTTTATATAATATTACACAGTTGTCCAATATGGGAACACCAACCTCCTCTTTTCTTTCATTGACATTTTATACAGAAAAAAATAGTTTGGCAAACTACTTTGTAAGTCCATGTCAAAGAACACACTGCTAACTGCACTTTGTTTATTGCAGTTGATGGGTACCAAGGGACATTTGCTTTTGTGATGGACACTTATTTGACATCTCTTGATGCTCTGGTATCTTTAGAATGCTTCTTGTCTGCTGCACATGTCTGGGGGCCTAATTTGGGACCTTTTATATGAGTGAAATTCCCATTGATGTCAACAAAATGCTCCACATGAGTGTAAGATGTATCACTAAGGCCATCTCAGAACTTCTCAGGATGTTTCAAATACAAATTAAGGATGAATAGGTATTTATAAGTTATTTGTCGACTTTCACAAAATGTAAACTGATATTTCATAAAAATATTCTACCTCTTTCTAGAGAAAGAAAATTTTCAAATAATGATGGCAATGTGTATTTGTGTGTGGAGGGAAGGAAGTATACATGTGTGCATCACACGGTTACACTATATGTTCAGGCTAGCCAGGTTTAGTGCATAGTAGTATCTCTGCAAATAGCTTAGTAAGCTGAAAAATGGAATTCTATGGCCAAAATAAAGCAATTAAATGTGGTTTTCACTTGTCCATAATATGGTTCACTCTTTTCTGAAGACAACCAGTTCAACATTCCTAAAACATGCCAGGTGAGCAGTAGGTTATAATTAGGATAGTAATGTAGGGAAAAATAGAATCTCAAACTATATCTTTTCTTCTTCCCTTGAGAGAAATAACATTCAGTAGCTTCGATGGTTCTTTTGTATTTCATTCCCCTGAATTTTAAAAGTTGACTGGAAAAGTCTACTTCCAATATTTAAGGCTGAAATTGGTCATCCAGATCATGGGTAACTGCAAGATAATGATGTATGGGATGCCCATCTTATGAAACAGGAACCAAGATCAAGGCAGACGATATATGGGTAGTTTCAAACTTCATAGGCACAGGAAATCAGACACAGCTTCAAGGAGTAAAGAGTTAAGAATCCAAATTCAAACCAAGGGGAGCTGAAAATCCAAGAAACTGGGCTAACTATGAAATTGGCAACTTGTTTGCTTCTCTGAGACATCAGTATCATCCCAAAGGACTGTTTCTTCTGTGCTGTCTTCTGCTCTTTGCTGGTTTTGAATAGACCTGGAACCACAGGCAGAGGAGTGAAAGGACTCCCCTACTTGGTACATGGATGTGCTAACTTGATCAGGAGGTTTTCCCAATGCCATTTCAGTGAATTTCATGCTCTTGGAACTCTGAGCCAGTCCTCTCAAGGTCATTATTGTGTAGAAGAAAAACTGCATCTCAGTGCATAAATTACACAGCAAGGACTATGAACACCTGGAATTTTATTTCTTAAGTCTGTGGTTTGGGATCAATGTTCAGCATATATTTGCTGATTTCTCAATCTGTGCTTTAAAGTTACTAAGAAATGAACTAAAGTATTCTGAGTTCTTGGGGGAGAGTTTGAAAAGTATATATAAGTGCTATTCTATACAAATAATAATAATTAATAATAATAATAATAATAAACAATAGTTTCCATTGATTGAAGACAAACCATGTGCCATATAATATGCTTAGTTTTTAACATGTGATTTCATATGTGTAACAAATCTAGGAAGTGGTTTTCATTATCCCAGTCATACAAATAAAAAATAATAATAATGAGAGTTCAGAAAGGATAAAAACTTGTCCAAGTTTATGCAGTAAGCGATTCAAGGCAGAAGTTGCAGTGCTGTTTTTCCCAAATAAAAACTGGTCTTCCAGTTTGTGCTTATCAGATCTGGGAGTAATATGCACCCAGCGTTAAATCCTCAGCAAGAAGCATGTTGCTTTTGCTTATACAGCCACTTTTTCTTACAGTTGTCAGAAAGTTTCCTGGTTCCACAAGTATAAACTAGTCTGTTTTTTTTTCTCAGTATCTTTGTGGATACAAGTGTTTTCTGCTCCCTATAATATTCGGTGCTGTGGATTTCCTCGTTTTTGTTTTTCTGAAAAAAAAAAAGAAAAAGAAATGGAGGAACACTCATATGTTTGTATCCTCAAATAAAGCTGAATTGAATTGGTAATAAATGGCCTCTCAAGCATTGTTTTCATTTGCTAGTGCTGCCCCTAATGACTGACAATTTCCTCATCTTTATTCTCAAACAAGCTCAATGGCATCAGTGTTCTTCGCATTGTATGAAGGAAAGACAAAGTTAGGAATTTGTTCTTATTTGATTGTCAAACTGATTTTTCAAGATTGGCAATTTGTATTCACACCTTTATATTCTTTAGAAACTCATCAGGGACCTCAGTTACACCAAACAGGGTGATAACACAAAAGCAAAGAACTATTAACTGTTTATTGTGTCACCAGATGTCCCCAATATGCCATATAACAAACTGGAACTTTGCCAGTTGAATTCTTAAAGTCATCCTTGAAACTTTCTCCCTAGGCTTTCTGTTTATAATTTCTCTTTTTCCTTATCCCAAACCTTTTCAAAAATAAAAACTCATTAGACTTTAATTAGAAAAATTTGCCAACCCTATCTACTTATGTGGGCCTACACCCTGTTAAGTTGAGTTGGTCAAGGTCATTTCTCCTTTAGAGTTTCTCTTTGAACCCTCGAGAATTCAAGGCTACTTTTCAGAAAGGAAGAAAAATTGATATGGAGGCTTCATGAGCACTTTTATTCATATGAGAAGAGATGATCACCCCTCTCTTTCTTCTTTTTGCCATTTTACTTCATTGTTCACCAAAGTGCAGGACAACAAGAAGTTCTGAAGAAAATGGAATCTGACTTGGTTTATATAACACTATCCGTGGTATATAGAATAGTGCCTGAGACCCTGCTAGATGCTCATTAAATACTTATTGAATAAATGAAAAGTCACCTCTGAATATGGGGTATTATCAGGGAATTTTAATTTTCCAAAAAGTTATGATTTTCTTTTTCTCATCATAACAAAATCATATAATAGATATGATTAAAGGAGACTCACACTGCTACCTCCCACCCCACCCCCTACCTTTCCCATAGCTAAAAATATTTGTCTTAATGTTTCACATGACAAAATCAGATTTTCTGCATCATTGGGATACTACCATCTAAATGTCTTGGCATCTTTTCCCCATTCAACACAGTAGTTTCAGAAAGGTGGAAAGATTAAACAA
The DNA here is from genome assembly GCA_030015415.1 of Cynopterus sphinx. Lineage (NCBI taxonomy): Eukaryota > Metazoa > Chordata > Mammalia > Chiroptera > Pteropodidae > Cynopterus > Cynopterus sphinx. The sequence goes on along the minus strand of CM057387.1, from coordinate 69,444,207 downwards.
CCAGTGAATCTAAAATTTCAGTAAGTAACAAGTGATATATATAAAGAAGATAGAAAAATAAAATTTTATCTAGAAAAATTATGCTCAACACTACTGATTGATTCACAATATGACATTATAGTGCCTTTTATTTATTCTGTATTTTTTCCAATTCAAAATAAAGATGTGGTAGACAGAATTTCTAAAATGTCCCCCCAAAGATGTCCTGCCCTAATAGTCACCATAGTCACCAGACTATGAATATAATGAAATATCACTCCCATAAGTTATATTACATGGTAAAAGGGACTCTGCAAATAATAAGTTATATTACATGGTAAAAGGGACTCTGCAAATGTAATTAAGGTTACTAAAAAGATATATTTAAAAGAGGGAGATTATCTTGGATTATCCAGGTAGGCCCAATATAATCACATCCTAAAAAGCTGAGAACAGGGTTAAAAGGAGAAATCAGAGACGTTCAAGACATGAAAAGGAGTTGATTAGGTATGGAAATCAGTCAAGTATTCATCAATAGATGAATAAAGAAAATGTAATATAAAATGTATATATGTAAAACAAAGAACTATATATATATTTTATAGGTTTAGCAATGGAATATTATTCAACCTTAAAAAAAAGAGAGAATTATGTTTTTTACAGCAACATAGATAAACCTGGAGGGCATTATGCTAAGTGAAATAAGCCAGAGAGAGAAATACAAATATTGCATGGTATCTCTTATATGTGGAATCTAAAACAAGAACAACAAAAAAGGTCAAATTCATAGAACAGACTGTTAAAAAGTGGTTGTGAGGTACTGGGGACAGGGGGGATTAGGGAGAGGCTGGTAGAAGGATACAAACTTTCAGATATAAAATAAATAAGGTATGAGGAGTTTATGTATGACATAATGACTATAGTTGATAATACTGTATTGTATAATCGAAATTTGCTAAGAAAATAGATCTTAAATGTTCTCATACTAAAAAATGTGAGGTGATGATGTATTCATTTACTCAGTGGGAAGAATCCATTTACAATACATATCCATATCAAACTACCACATTGTACACTTTAAATATCTTATAATTTTGTCAATTATACCTCAATTTGACTCACCATTGCTGTCATTGCTAGTTTGAAGATGATAGGAGGGCTATGTAAAAAGGAATGCAGGTGGCTTTTGGCAGCCAATAGCAGCCCCTGGTTGGTAACAAGCAAGAAAAGTCAGCCCTCAGTCCTACAGCTGCAATAAACTGAATTTGGCCAACAATGCAAATGAGCTTGAAAGCAGATTTTTCTCATCTGGATTTCAGCTTAGGCGTAGAACTCAGTTGAGCCTACCTGGACTTCTGATCTGCAAAAACTGTAAGATAATACATTTGTGTTGTTATAAGCCTCTAAATCTGTGGCAAGTTTTACAACAGCAATAGAAAGCTAAAAAGACAATAGAGTGTTTTCTTTCACATTATTAAAAATAAATGTTCATAAAGACTTTAAATGTAAGAAAAGTTTTAATTTGCAATCTTTTTTTTTTTAACTTTTGATAAATGAAACCAGCCTCTATGGTTGTATAATATTTGAGAGGATGGCAGGTATGGTAATGATAATCTGGTAAATTGTATTCTAAAATTAACACTGAATGTCACCCAGGGAAGTTGAGTCACTCGATCAGCCAGCATTTACTGTTTATCTGCTACCCACAAAGCATTATGCTGAGCAATGAAGATAGAGATTAACCAGACAGGGTCTTAGTAATAGACCCTGTAAGTAACAGAAAAGTAAAATAAAATGTGAGAAATGCTATAATTTCTATAGGCAAAAGTGCCATGATGGGATAGCTAGGAACTGAAGACATTTGCAGGGGATAGTTCAATCAATTTCTGTCTTTTTCCATTATTTTTCCTTATTATCACTAAAATCCATCACTTCATTTCACCTTTTTCTATCCACATTACCATTTCCCTGCATGGAGCCAGAACAATCTACCTTTTTGCCACATCATTTTAACCAATCTCCTTCCCACCACTCTTACCATCACCTGATTCATTATCTGCTCTGCAACCAAGTTATATTTCTAGTATATGTGCTTCCGAAGTGAGCAGCAAAGTTATATTTCTAAAAGATGACTCTGTATTTCTAAAAGTGACGTTGCTCTTCTGTATAATATCTTTCAGTAGCTTCTCATTGTCTTTACAGAATTTCCAGACACTTTAAAATGACTTATGTGGCCTTCCATGACCTGGCTCCTGGCCTTTCCTGCTCCTTTTCTTATAATACAAAAACTCTCTGTTCCAATCACGCTGAATATCTTTAAGTTATCTGAGCATTCATGTTGTCATTCCTTTAGACTTTGGAATATATTGCTCCTTCTTCCTGGAATTCTCACCCTTGGCCTTATCCTACCTGGGTAGCTCCTAGTCATCCCTCAAGACTTGATTCAAGAATAAGTTTTCTTTGGCCCTATGGGCACAGAAGTGAGCACTCTTCCAGCATAGACTTCATTGACTGATTTGTACTTGCCTATTTACTTGTCTTTCTTTTTCCCCTACATTGTAATATCCTTGGGGACAGAAATCATGTATTATTCCCCTTTGTATCTCAAAAATTCAGCAAAGATATGAATACTGATTGGTGTTCTGGAAACCAATGAGGAGAAAACATCTAAAAGCCAAAAAAAGGAGGATTGGAGATCTTGCTTTCAGCATATGTCACCAGTTCCGGCTCAAATAAATTCTTATAAAAAAAATTTTTTTTAAGTCAAAAGAGTCAATGGTGTTAAAAAGCTGAGAAAGTGACAAAAACTGAAAACGAGCCATTGGATCTAGCTAGCAGGACATCATCGGTAACTTTAGCAAGACTAGGTGGTTCAATGGAAGGAGACGTGGGTGGGAACTGCGGAAGTAGAGACAGTATTTTCAAAGTGCTTCACAGCACAGGAAAATGTCTGAGACTCCCTTCCCTGGCAGAAAGGGTCAAACTTTGGCCCACCAGGTCATATTAGGACCTAGGAGCCACATGAAAGCTATAGCCAGGGAAACAAACTGCGAACTTATAAACATCTATTTAAAGGCAAGTTTAAGAATGAGGAAATAGAGAACAGGAATGATAAGCTAAGGATAAAAAGTGAGCAAGAGCTCCCAGGTGATCACCTGGACTAGGTATGACCTTCTTTTCCAAAACCCCAATGTGCAATGAATGGGGAGGGGAGTTGCAGATAGAAAAGAAAGTTGGCTGCACGTAAAGGGCCAAGTGCAAAAAAGGCAAGAATGGCGGTGGGGCGGTTAAAGTAGTAGCAGATGGTGAAGGCTAGATTTATCATGACTGTAGGCTGAAGAGAGGGGACAAGAGGAGAGGGAAAGAATAAATTTGACATCTAGAGAAGAGGCCAGAGGAAAGAGACTTCAATGCATCCTCAAAGGTTAATATTAGAATGAAGTGAAAACTCTCTTCCTTCAAGACTGAGGAAGAAAGAGGTTAAAATATGAGTGCTTCTGTAGGTGAGTCTACAGGTAAAAGTGAAAAAATTCCAAGGAAACTGCTCAGAAACTGTTATATTCTCTGTAAATTATAAAGCAAGGCTAAAGGCTGAGAAAGAGGGAGATGAGAAGAATGACACAAGTTTAAAGGTTTGAAACAGCTGCCTCAAGAGGAATTCTAGAGGAAGCTGATCAGAGGATTGCCAAGCTGTGTTGAGAGCCCAGCTGAAGTCAGATAATTAAAAATAATGATATTTTTCTGAATTTTAATTTCCATACACATGCAGAAAATGTTCTCCTGCTTGCATATGTTCCTACTTCCATAGAAGAAAAAAAAACTGAGTTTAAAAGAAAGAAAATTCAAATTGGATTTTTAAAATTAATTTCTGTGTTAAAATGGTTTTGCAGGTTCTGTAATTGATTTCCAAATATTAGAAAACCAAGCATTTTTGTAAATCACAACCATATGTACTTTCTGCTTGTGTGTATGTATTTCTACCTTTCACATTTGATTTTTTAAAAAATTACAGGTGGGGGTGAGGAAGAAACATCAGCCAACAGGGTTTTGTGGATCACAGAGCCCCATGCAATTAAGGCGCCATTGTTAATTTTCAAATTGTCATAATCCATTTGAGAATTTAAGACAATTCAAAAAAACAATTATGACTGAATGAAAAGTGAATTGGGCAATCAACTGAGATGAAATTCAGCCCAGAGAAATAAAACGTCGAGGAAAAAAAAAAAACATAGAATAAGGGAAGAATGAAAGGCATGTGGAAGTAAGTGACTGACTGCATGGATGGTCTTTATAAAGACCAAGGTTTCTTGACAAGAAGGGAGTAGGAGGTTGTGTTACACTGAATGAAATTTAAGTATTTGCTAAGTGCAACAGATCTGGCTTTTTCATGTTTAAGTTACATAATAAAAATGTCATAGCCTACCCAGATGCACATAGATATTGCTATATGTTGTTTACCTAAGACTATCATAAAGCAGCAAATAAACAAAACCACCCCACAAACATTCTGAAGCAGCTTGCAGCAAACCAGAATTTCTATTGTTTATTCTGATTCTATGATGAAAAATAATTTGTGATACAGCTAAATAAATTATTTTACCTTAAATAAGCAAGTTCAAATCACCACTTCCTGTATCTCTTGTTTTTTGAATTTGAAACAGAGAAGGAAGACCCTGGTTGTGAGAAATCTGCTTCAAAGAAGAGAAGCTGAAGCTGAGACTCGATAGATGAGTGTTTGTTGCATGAATGAACTAAGATTTTTAATCAGTTAATTTCTTTAGGAGATTTTTTGTAATCATAAGTAAACCTATTGAATCTATACTGTTGCTTAGTAACTTCTCCATCATTGGCACATTTTTCCCATAATCCTTTGTTCATTTCAGATTGAACCCTACATTTTTCTCTTTTCAGACTTTAACGCCCTAAAAATTTATAGTTAGCAACTCAACTTATTAGCCACCATCTCAAGGAGATTGGGGCACTTTTGCTGATGCCCTCAACTTCATCTTCTTGAGATCCAAAATAGGTTTCATCTCATATAAGAAGCAGAGGTTCCTTGTAAGTTTAAGAGTTTGAGGAGCCAAAAGACCATTTTAATTGCATCAATAATCCACTCAACAGCACCTTTCATTCTTTCAGTTTTCTCCACAAAAAAAGAAACTTATTCTCATTTTCCTCCTGTTGCTGGTAGTTATAAGTTGCAATATGCAAAAGCCTATACGCTGTAGACCCCCTCAAATCAGTAAGTACTCAAAATTGTGTGCAAAATATGAATAAAATATTGATTTCATTAAAAATGTTAAGGACTACTTAATTCAAAAACATTTTATATGTTTGCATATTTATTTCTAAATTTGCATATTTGTTTGCATATAACTTGTAAAGATGAATGTTAATTATACTTTAAAATCATTTATAAATCGTAACTAAGAATGTTGTATGAATTTTTAAAACTGCCAAATTCTCAAGTACCACTAATTATAAAGTATCATGTAAAGTACACTGGAGCAGACCTCATATTGAAAAAATATTGAGATCTTAACAAATAGAAAAGCAGAATTATTAACTGTGCTTGCTGATTAAATGATACCTGAGGCAAGTGAAACTTAAGTGACACTCTTCTTTTCCAAAGCATCCATTTACCTTCACTGAATTATGATGAGAAACTCATGCTCCTAACCAGACGGATATTTTACCTGATGCCTCTACATTATTCCAAATTTAAATGTGATCTACTGAGAATTATTCCATATTTTAGATGTTCACATTCTAAAAATGACCAAAAGTAAGTAAATAAGAATTATAATAAGCAGTAAGGCTGCTTCAGCAATTCCTGTGTCAAATGAGGTAAGCTGAGAAGATTTGACTGTGCACTAATTGGATTTGTAAAATTTTTTGAAGTAATTTAAAAAACATTTACACAAGGTCAGATCTGACCTGGTTTCCAAAAAGAACCATTGAGAAGAATGAAGTGTCCAAGTAATTACACTGGACATGTAGATCTAGCACTCTATCTACTAAACTGGGCATGAAATTGGACTTTTTTAAGTATGGTAGATCCTGCACTGTGAATTTCTAAAAAATTTTCTGTATTTTTGATAAAATGTTGAATTATCCTAAGCACAGACATGCCACGAATAGGAGCTGCTGCTCATCTATCATCTTTTCCTAAATTAGCAACTATTGTAAGTCAATTTCTCTTTAAAATGTTTTAAAGAGTTGCAGCATATTAAAAATTGACTGACTTGATTCAGCTTATTCCAACATCTACAGTCTTGGCAATAGAATGACAATGTCACCAGTTTCTCCTCTTTTACCACCACCGTACCCCTTGTCTATATTAGTTTAGAGTTGATTTGTAAGTGTCTTACTACAGAATATAATTATGCTAAATTATTCTATGTTGTTATATTATCAGTGTCCTATCTGAATCCATACTAATATAATTAGAGATATAGTTGACACTGAAATAATAAGGAGCTCTTAAAGTTTCATACTTGTTAAGTAGCATTTACTATGCTGGCAGAACAGAACTTAGATCTCGAAAATAATTTGATATTAAAAGACAAAGTAAACAAATTAGATTGTAAGTTTGTTCTTTTCCTCTGGGTATTAATCATCCCTAGTAAACCTTGTCTTACACTCTTCAAATCTATTTTAATCAGAATTTCAGTTTTGAAAGGCAAAAGGAAAAAAATTGTCTCCCTCTGGTGGGGAACATAATAAGTTTTTCTTTCCTTCTTTCTTTTTTTTTTTTTGTAATTTTCTCTATAGTCAATGTCAGATAAGTTTCATGATGGTCTAAGAGTACTCTTGAATAACCAAATCTCATCATCTTTTAAACAGATTTTATGGTTTGAACATGGCTGACACTCAGAAAATCTAGATTCAAAAATGATCTGTACTTCTTTCAGATTAAAGGATTAAAGGAGGAAAATATAAACCAGTATGAAGAAGTACGAAAACTTTGTACTTACATAAAAGTCCCAGCATCTAAATAATTGGATTGCAAAAATTCACTTTAGAATTTGTATTTTTCAACTAATGCCTCTAAATAAGCAGTCTCAGAGAAAACCACCTCTCTTCCACTAGAACTTCTATCAAGAGTTCTGTAGCCTTTCTGCTTTTTCTGTGATCCTGAAATACTTTCTCGCAGCCTCCAATATATCACACACTGCCTTACATCAAGATTTTCTTTGTATATTAGTCTCTTCAGTAAGACTATGGGCCCCTCAAGGGTAGAGATCATGCCTAATTCACCTCCAAGTCACCATGCAGCACAAGGAAAAACTTACCTCTGTACCAGATGTGTGCATAGTCTTTCTTAGGCATAAACCATGGATTAAGATATACCTGGTCCCCACCTTCATGAAATACAATCTCATGGAAAATAGTGGATTAATCTGAAGTACACTTTACTATAAAAATAATATATTAAATAGCAGCTACTAGCCACAAAAGCCTACACAATCCACATTGTAGTTGAAATAAATTAAATTTTCCCTTTAAGTAGATTCATCCCTTAAAACTCTATAGAGTTATTTTCATTGTGATGTGTAGAATGAATTTTGAACTAGATAGAAGTTTGTATGTTTGAATCCATTTATTCAACAAACACTTATCAAGTAACTACTATGTGTCAGGCATAGCGCCAAATCATGAAAACACATTCTCGTCAGAAAAGCCAGGTAATAAATGAGTAAACGAATTTTTTAAAGTTGAATATAGCATGTGATTTGTGCTGTGATGTAAAAAATAAGGTGACAGAGGATGGGGTATAGCAATTAAGGTTCAAGCAGGAATTTGATTTTATATTCAATGGAATAATTGAGGAAAATTTCATAAAATTTTAAAAGATGTGGGCAGCATTAAGGTAAGCCAATCAGGGGTAGTGAAACACATTGGGATAACTATAATGTGGGGAGCCAATAGATTCCCTAAGCTTGAGTGGACAAAGTTATCAGAACCCAATGAAAAATCTACAGCTAAAGAAGGGTATCCCAACAGGAACTGTGGCATTTGGTAGTGAACACAGCACCAGTGACTTGCAGTCCAGCCATTGTGGTAATAAATGCACTGACTTTGCCCTGCTCCTGCCTGCCAATATCCTGCCCTTCCCATTGGCCAAACCCAACCAGAAGTCAAAGGCAACAAGCCTACTGATGTTGTCCCTAAAGACCAACTTTTTGAGGCAGGTGGGAGGAGGCTCTAGAGAAGCACACTAGAATATGTTCACAGTCATTAGCTCACCCAATGTTGGAAGAGGTGACATACAAGCTAAAACCTGGATAAGTAGTAGTTGTTGTTGTTTCTAATAGAGATCACACCCAAGTAGAGCTTTTGAGGCAGGAAAAATCTTGGGGGGCCTAACTCTAGAACTAACTTCATGTGTGATCTTGTACCACTCACTTCACATTTTAGGCTCTATCAATAAAATGGACTGTGTTGATCTCTAAGCTCCCTTTTAGTTTAAACTACTTGGGATTCTCTAAATTTCATAATTTCATTTTCTCTTGTTATCTCTCCCATGGAGCTTCAATGGCATGACTGTAAATTGAATGTTTATAAATTAGAGACTGCCTTGATTTTCTGAGAGTTGGCAGTCCCAGAAATGGGGAAGAAAGGAAATGGGAGAAAAAAAAAAAACTACCTATACTGATCTTACATGTGAAGTTTGTAGCCAAATCTCAGGCCCATATATGAAAGCCAATTAGGAAACCTGGCCCTTGACACAACCAAAGCTGACACCTTTTCACGGAAAATGGCTTAACTAAAATCAACTTAAATGCATGATTTACTCCCTTTGAGGTTTTCACCAAAGAGGTTTTCCATGTTCAGTCAAAACTCCTTTATATATACATATTTTTATTTTTCAATTAGAGTTGACATATACTATTATATTAGTTTCAGGTGTAATAACTCTTTAAAATTCACATTTTAAAGTTAGAGAAACAAAATTCAAATAACATGGCTCATCTTTTTTTTGCAACTAACATATTATGTCAAGGTTTTATTGTGGTGGTCAAAGGGAATTGCACTAAATTAAATTATTATTGCCATTTCAACAGACTCATTAGGTGGGAACATGTTCATACACCAGTATGTGGGCTGATCCACATGACTCTATCACTAAAAAATGCAAATTCACATAGTATTTGTGTACCAACTAACTAAAAACTCATAGACCTTTTTTTCACTTTTTTCTTGTTCTTATGACATTAGACACTTGAAATTCTATGTAACATATCAACATACAGAGGTAGAAGGGTATATATTTATCATCCTAAACAGTATCCACTCATTCACTTATTCATTTATTCAAGATTGACTTGCTAAATGCCAGGTACTAACATTTGTGTGCTTAGCAGTAAAGAGCCAGTACCAGTCCTCATGAAGTTAACATATCTAGTGTGAGCTGCCACCACCAGAACTGCCTTTCACAACTTCAGTGAGTATGGGGACCTCTCCAAGCACTAAAAAGCTTCACATTCACTCACATTTATTCAAAAATAGGTACATGTTTTTGTCTGTTAGTTGAAAAAATATATAATGATACAAGCTATTATGAATCCAATGATCCTTTCAATAAATTTGCATTTATTATAACAGTCTCTACAAGACATTTGAAAGAACATCCATTAAGGAAATATACAATTTCATGTGCATATGAATTTGTAGTCTTCTTCCAACTGAGCTTAACCCCTCCCCCAGAAATCTAAAGACTTCAGGTACAAAGATTCTCTGCTGAAGACTGTGACGTGCTAAAGCCAGACTGTAAGCTCCACAGTTCTAATGCACTTTCTGTATTGTACCGTAAGAATGATACCATGTTCATGCAGTACTACCCTGAATGTCAATCTCAACAATGCTACTTGCTTGTGTCCAAAATCTCACAGAAAGTTTATATGAAAATAGTTTCAGATTTTTCAGTTGTAGCTTCTTCTATATCCCATCACCTTCTGACTCAAACACAACTGGATGGGGGCAGGAAGTAGGCTGGACTCATAAGGAAATCCCATCCTCCTACCACAAAGATGGTTTTTTGGACAAAGTATGTGTTTCAGATTATTTATTTTACCCCAATCTTATCCTTGCCCTCCAAAAAAAGACTTCTTCATTCTTAGATAAATGAATTCCTAAGAGATCCATCTCACTAATTTTACAGATGTGCCCAAAAATGTCCAAGTCCTAAATAAAAACACAGCTTTACCTGTCACTGGGATACTCCACGTACTAGACAGTAGGTAACAAGTACCAAATAAATGTATGACCAATTGAAAGAAAAGAGAGAAAATGGTACTAATTCTGATGGGGGAAGTGATCCCAGAAAGTGAATTTGATCTAAGTCTGAAAGCGTAAGTACACTTGCAACACCTTGTGGAGAGAGAAGAAGGATTGTCCAGGCCAAAGGAAAAATGAGACTAGGAGGGATTTGGAACATACCAAGTGGCCTACAGACTCTATGTTTTTTATTAAGCAGCAATTATTAGCTTAAGCAGGTTGCAAAATCAATGTTGACCATTGCTTGTAGAAAAAGAGGGTATGCCAATTAGGGAAAACAGCATTCTCAAAAGGGTAGATAGAAGAAGAAAAGGGATAAATGCCATGATGGAAACAGAATCTCAGGTGGAAATGATCTTTTTCTCCTTCAAACCCTTTGGTATGTTTCATTCTACTCATATGATACTTATCACAGATTATCTTGCCATCAGTCCTTTATGTTCTTGTCTCTTTTCAAGACTAATTAATTCACACAGGGGGCAGCAATATGATATAATGGAGATAGCAAAGGATTTGTGGCCAGACAGTTATGTTCAAATCCTGGCACATTCATGTATGTGAACTTAGACAAGTCTCTCAATCTCTCTTGGCCTCAGTTTTTTATAAAATACGAATGGCATTGCCTACATCTCAGAGTTGTTTTAAAGAGTGAGTGAATTAAGGCAGGCATATGATGTCTAGTGTACAGTAGGTACTCAACAAAAAAACGTTTTTCCCCAATCCTACCTGCACATTTTGAATAATTTGGCTTGGTTTATAGTCTCCATAAAATATATTCCAAAAATTATTTACTAGTCACCTTCAACATCTGGCACTGCTAAGGCCCAGAACCATAAATGTATGTTCAACATGGGCCCCCCACTCAAGGAGTTCAAGTTTAGAGAGTTATTCTTTTGAAGGACTTCATTATTATCCCTATGGAAGGGCTTTTAAGGAAATAAGCCAATGTTATGGTGAACATGGCCATTAAATCTGAGTAATCCAAGAACATATTTTTAGAGCCGAGTAAGTCCTTCACGAAAATGGTTTGTTAACATTATGAGGGCTTTAAACAAAAATTAATTCCATAGTTAGTACACAGATCCTTAACAGAAATAAAAATTTCAGATGAAAAGGTTTTATTCTATGCTCACAAAATTGTATTTAGTCTTATTAGTGATTTGGTTTTTTTAAGTATGATATGGATGAACAGATTACAAACCAGTTCAAGAGCATGACAAAATTCCTGTTTACACACTTATATAACCTCAGCAGCTGGGAAATGACAGTTCCAGGTTGTAATCTAAGATGGCATAACTTTATTTAAAGTAGCACCATACGAGCTACAAGCTTAGGGGAAAGAAGACCAGTGACACCTCAGGCAGTGGCCACAAGTCATCTCCGAAGGACAGAATTTCCCACTATCCTAGAAAGAACAGTGTAAGTGAAGTGGTAATTATTGATAAACACAACAGCCCAAAGATGCAGAACAGAAGAAAGAGATATGAAAACTTAAGTATGCCTTAAATAATCAAGACGAGGAGACTATCTAATTAGAATTAAATTGGAGTGTCTCAAAAGTAAATTATAAGTATGTAAAATTAAGTAGAAACTCTCTCCCTTACACTGTCACTAATCCCATTCTCTCTCTAATGCTTCACTGTCCAGGATCTTGATCCATTCCTTTATCCTCTTCTATATCTGTGTGGAGAGAGTACTTATAAGAATCCCTCATATTGGCTAGGCACTGTGCAGGCATTTCACAGGAATATTGATTTCATCTTACAATTACCCTAAGAATTAAGTGCTATTTATTAGTCTCAATTTACAAATGAGGAATTTTAAGACTTCGAAAAAGTAAGGACCAGATTTACACACAACTCACTGGAAGAACCAGGATATGAAACTCAGGTTTGTCTGATGAAAAGTCTGTGCTCCTTATAAACTTCAAATTTAATATGTCATCCCTCAAACAGGTACTTAAATTTTATTAATTTATAAGCATTTCTTCAGCTTTAATTTATTAGATGCTTTTGAAAATGAAAACTCCATTTAGACCCAAGGGAACACATTTCTAATGGTAAGATTTCAGCTAAGGTTCAGTGACAACTGGAGGCTAGGGCAGTAAGAAAGGCAGTAGAAAACCATTCCAGGTGAACTCAAATTATACCCCATAGGTGACTAATGCAGCCAAGTCACGAGGCTAGACATAAGTAAAAAAAAAAAAAAATGTTTATGAACTTGCAACAGAGCCTCAAAATGGTATGGTTGAAGGAGAAAGATAAGGTCAGACAAAAACTATCTCCAACTTAACCTCAGGAAAGGGAAAAAATGGGGATATGCTTCAAAACAGGGATAAGAACTGGATCTACTGGTGCTTGGTTTTCTTCCTCCTAAAATACTTCTCATGCCTGTGCTATTCATGACTATAAATGTTGTCTAGGTTATTCCCAGTTAAAAAAAAAAAAACAATTGACCATATCCTTTTCACCACTTTAATGTTGAGCTATTATAATCTCACATTCCAGTGGCCTTCTAACTGCATGGTTATAGTCTCCTTATACTTACTCTGAAATTGTTTTTTCATTGTTATCTTACATTATAGTCTCATCGTAATGTCATGTTTAAAGGTTCCCCATACACTTGTAATGAAATCGTTTTGCAGTTCAGAATGGCATCATATTGGCACTTTAAGCAGGGTATCCATCACCGTGTATTGATAGTTTTCACAACAAAACATCCTATTTTAGTGACTGTGAAAGTAAATAGCTGTTGCCAGTGATCTGTTCTTCCATTTCAAACTTAAATGGTCTCATCTGTTTTATTTTACCTTGTAATTTTCACACCCACTGTGGTATGGGCCAAATTTATACTGTTTGCTTTCAAATGAGAACTGTCATTCCATTGGCTCATAAATGTTTATATGACAAGCTACTTATATCTTTGGGTTTGGCCTTTGTGTCATAGATAATTCCTAACAGACTGATAATCAATATTGTTTGGCCACTACATTTGCAAGGTTAATGTAAATAAGCCATCCACTAATTAAAATCTAGAAGCAAATTATTTGGTAGGTGTTTTCTAATCAAACAAACTGAATATCTAAAAGTAATGTATACAACTATGAAAATGTCATTATACAATAACTCCAAAGAATAACTCCAAAGAAAGAATTCCTCTATTTCCAAATAAACACACATGAAAAAATTGAGTAGTGTTTTAAGACAAAAGCTTAAAGATGGGAAATTTGAGAAGAATAAATAATGTGTTATTATAGTTAATACCAAGAATCAGGCATTTTTATTTAATTTTTTTTAATGCCATCATCACTCATAGGTGATTAAACTTTGAGAGGTTAACAATTTGGTTCAGATCTTCACTTCGGAAATTAAATGTTACCTAACCCAAGTCTACTCCAAACTAATTCACACTTGGAAGTCAGCCAGGGCATGTGCAAGTCTCCTGACAATAGGCTTCACTTTTGAGATCTTTCTATTCTCTGCTGTTAAAAGAGCCATCACTACCTGTGACACAACTCCTCAACAGCTGTTTTGATGTTTCTTTGCAGGTCTAGCTAGAAGTTGGAGGAGCAAAAGAGAATTAAAGTGATAAATTTTACAAGAAAAGATTTCTGCTAGCATTTACAAACTCAAAGAAATTTGGCATTCAGTTGGAACTGGGAGCAAAGCTTCAGCTAAGCCTTTATTTTATACAAAACTACTTCCCTGTCTTTAGGAGTTAACATAGATAATGCGGATGACGCAGCCAGCAAATCAGTTGGGCCCAAGTGTTAAATACTGTAAATCCACTTGTTTTAGGGATTCATGCCTGGGCTAATGCTTGAACATATTTTCTGTCAGGAAGCAACTGGAAATAGCTGCAGCATTGATTTTGGTTCTTGTATAACCCAACGTGCCCAAGAAGTGACAATCAATTCTTTAAAATAACCCCTCAAATTCTAATTTGTTTTATTTAAACACCAAATATATATGTCCCACAGAAGAATATGGCATTGAGAAAACAAAGTATGAGATAGGGATAAGAATCACTCTACAAAGACCAACCCAAATGCCACCATTTCTGTTGTGAAGCCCTCCAGACTCTCATTTCAAAATTGCATTCAAAATTAACCCAAAGAGGAAAATGCATATCTGAATGACTACACATGAAAAACTTGAGTGAAATTTTAAAATATAAGCTTAATTATGGGCAGCTGTGTCTGCCTGAAAAAAAAAAAAAAGCATATAAGCTTGCAGAAGGGCATCATTATACACTCATGGTCCCTGAACCTTTGTGCCCTCAGACTCAAGCATTTTACCTGCTTATAATTTGCTCCCTCTCCCACTCCTAGAAATAACTGATAATTCCACACTTTTTCTAGTCTACTCAGAGGGTCAACCCTGTGTCTCCTACTCAAAGCAGTTGATATCCACTCCCTCCTCGTTGGGAATATTGAATCCATAGGTATGATCTCATCCTCTGGTTTCCCAGCCCACTGCAGCAGCCACAATCTACAAGTGTGTCTGCAGACACACACTGACACTTTTCCTCTGGTCTCAGGAAACAAGGGGAGGTTTCCATTAAGACTCATCTCCCTCCTCTGGGACCTCATTTAATCAGTTGAACTCTCTCTTATATCTCAAGTGAATCTCCTCTCTCCCTACTAACTCTTCTTTGGCCTATAAATATCTTTCAGCTGCTCCCATCATTTGAAAAAAAAAAAACTTTTGATTCCATATCTTTCTTGACGCCCATATCTTCCTTGACTGTGGCCCAGCTTCCTTTCTCCCCCAACAATGTCTCCAGCTAAACTTTTCAGGAAAGAAGTATCCATTTATTTCCAGTCATAGTTCCATTGCAATATTTTCTAAACGCTCCTTCTATCGAAACTGCCCTTATTTCAGTAGTCATCTTTCTGTGTTTCACTGCTACACTGAATTCTGTTGATAATTACTTCCCGGTTTGTAAAACCTCCCTTGACATCAATTCTACCATTAACCCCTGATGTTCTTCATACTTCTTTGACTATTCCTTCTCTCCTTTTGACGGGGACTCCTCTTTCTCTGTCTACCCTTTCAGTGGTGTTTCTTCACCTTCTGAATGTTATTCTTCCTCTGTCTTTACATAATCATCCTTGTGACTCCAACTACCACATAAAAGTAGATATGTTGTCTACCTCTAGCACTAACTTCTCCCCTGAATTTCAGCTTCATATATATAACTCTTCCTAGTTGTCCTATAGACATCACACACAGTATGTCCAAAATGACATTCATCATCTCCTAAATCCATCTCTTCCTCCTATTCTCTTTTTACCTGGGTATCATCGCAATCCCCTGAGATACCCAAACTAGAAACTTAGGAGTCATCCCAGACTTCCTACTTCATTTTCTACATTAACTAAGTATTTCTGACTTAGCCAATTAAAATTTTACTATAAACCATACCCTCCTCTCCATTCCTACTGCTTCTCCCTTATTTAAAACCCTAGTAAATAAAAGCCAGTCTGCTTAAGTCTTCATGTCTACCTCCCTCAATTTAACTTTGTCACCCTCCAATGATCTTCTACAAAACTACCAGCATGATCTGCCGGAAAGAAAATCTAACTATATTAAAACCTTTCTAAAAACTCTTTATGGCTCCCTCAGCTATAAGATATTTTCTAAGCTTCTTTACATTTTGTACTTTGCCTTAAAGTGTTTACCCCACTGACCACTGCAGCTTCATCTCTTGCTTTTCCTTGGCTTGTATTTTATGGTCTAGAAACACAAAATCCCTTTCAGTTTCTCACAAAAATCACACTACTTCACACATCCATGGCTATACTCGGACTCTAGGGAAAATACTTCAGTGTTCTTTCTCTAGGTTGATTTTTATCTACAGATCAAGCAATGTATTTGTTGAGATTTTTCAAATAACACATTCTAATTACCTCAGTTAAAGGGGATTTATGGTAGCATAACTGTGAAAAAAGAAAGTAAATCTCTGTCTTTTATATGTCTTCCCTGTAAAGACAACATAGAGCCAGACCTGCAAGTGAACTGGAATATCATTCTAGATACAATAGTAACTGTAGTAGGGTTACTAATAGGAAACACTCCACCGCTCCTCATAGAGATTTCCCTCCAGAAGATAGGTCTATTGAGCATGGCTCAATTGTTCCACCATTATTGTGGCCCAGCTTTTTGTAGTGGTTCTGCTTTAACTGCTTTAGCCACAACTGATTTATGTACTATCACCATATTATGGCTTCTATTTACTCTTCTTTCTAGCTCGTGGGTGCTTATTGTCTTCTCTTTGTGTGTCTTTCTGCTTTTACCTCCTCCTCTCCTTTGCCTTATCATTTTCTACATTACTAGAATTTAAACTTCTCATAAGAGAGAATCAGATTAATTGGCCAAATATAATTTGTATAGATACCTCTTTGGGCATCATTTTCCCCCTTGACCACTTCATAGGCTACTTTCTGTAAAGTATCCTTTCTTCCATGTGAGAGTCATATGGAGAAATTGTGAAGATTTCTGAACTCAGCAATAATATGAATACAAGTATCATCTGAGACCTCTCAAAAGGAGGTAACATAACTGGCAAAAATTTCCATGACTTGGAAAGTTCTCTTTTTAAATCCTTACAATTATATCATTACAAAACTCTCACCACTTATTGAACTACTACTATGTGCCAAATACTTTACATACATTCTTCTTAATTCTTACAAAAAAACTAAAAGGCAGTCACTAACAATCAGTAAGGATATTAGCATGCTTGAGATAGTACAAATGATCTAATAAATAGTAAGATAATTTGAATCGAAAAAGGCCTGGCTCAGAAAATAGCGTCTAATTGGCAGGAAAATAGACACACAAATGAATGGAACAGAATTGAGAGACCATAAATAAAGCCACATATCTATGGGAAAATAATTTTCAAAAGGAGCCAAAAACAAACAATGGAGAAAAGAAATCCTTTCCAATAAATGGTGCTGGGAAAATTGGAAAGCCATATGCAAAAGAATGAAACGAGACTATTTTTCACCAGATACAAAAATTAACTCAAAATGAATCAAAGACCTAAATATAAGACCTGAAACAATAAAATACATAGAAGAAAGCATACATATTAAACTTATAGACATTGGTCTTAGAAAAGATTTTATGACTTTGACTTCAAAGGCAAGCGAAGTAAAAGCAAATATAAATAAATGGGACTATGCCGAACTAAAAAGCTCTGCACAGCATAAGAAACCATCAGCAACACAAAAAAGGCAACCAAGAGAATGAGAAAAGATATTTGCAAACAACTCTTATGATAAAAAGTTAATATCCAAAACATATAAAGAACTGATACAACTTAACGAAAAAAAAAATCCAATTTAAAAATGGACAGAGAATTTGAACAGATACTTCTTGGAAAAAAAAACATACAGATAGCCAAAGGATATATGAAAAAATGCTCAATTTCACTAGCTATTAGAGAATTGCAAATCAAAACCACAATGAAGTACCACCTTATACCATTTAGAATGGCAATTATCAAAAAGACTAGTGATAACAAGTATTGGAGAGGTTGAGGAGAAAAAGGAACTCTCATGCTCTGCTGATAGGAATGTAAATTGGTTACAGTCACTATGGAAAACAGTATGGAGTTTCTTCAAAAAATTAAGAATAGAGTTACCATGTGACTCAGCAATCCCTCTCTGGGAATCTACCTAAAAAAATATGAAGATATCATATATTCATAAAGATATCTGTACTCTTCTTATGTTCATTGCAGCATTATTCACGGTAGCCAAGACACGAAGACAAAGTGCCCTTTGATAGATGATTAGATAAAGAAGCTGTGGTACATATATACAATGGAATACTATTCAGCCCTAAGAAAAAATGAAATACTGCCATTTGTGACAACATGACTGGATCTTGAGAATATCATGCTAAGCAAATAAGTCAGATGGAAAAAGTCAAGAAACATGATTTCACTCATATATGGGATATAAAACTGAAAGCAACAAATTAATAAACAAGTCAAACAAACAAAACTCATAGACATAGACAACAGTATTGTGGTTACCAGAGGGAAAGGAGGGTGGGGAGATGTAGAAAAGGATAAAGGAGGTCAATATATGGTGACAGGAGATTTGACTTTGGCAGGTGAACACACAAGGCAATATATGGGTAATGTTTTATAGAATCATACACTTGAAACATATATTTTTATTGACCAATGTCACCCCAATAAATTTAATAATTTTTTTACAAATACCTGACTCCAAGTCTAGTGTAATTCCCTCTGTACCTTGCTATTTCTAGGCTGTATTCCTCCAGGACCCTGTCTCTACATTATTACAGACAACATTATAATGCTATTTAGAGCTTTTTTTATTCTTCAGCCATGCCTTTGTACAATACAAGAACGAAGTTGCATCTTCTGAAATGTGGTAATCCAGTCTGACTGTCTAATGTATGTGAGAACTTCCTCTCCAAATTTCTGTCTGCATCATGCTCAAAATCTGATTTAAAAGTTTAAAATTGGCAGTACGATGTCCTTATTAGTCCACCTTCAGTACAGAAATAGCCCAGAAGCTTTCTCTTTAAATATACAAATTTGCTGATATCTAAGTAATTTTTAAAAAGAGAAAAATGAATGTGGAGTTTTAACTTCTGTTGGCTTAGTCAGAAGGATGGAAGAGTTTATATTTTTAATAAATGTAGATAAAATAGAAATGTACAGTGATAAAGCAGTATGTGACATTTTTAAAACTGAAAAGCGAAAGACCCTGAGAAACTACAAACACCCCAGCTTAGCCTAGCTCAAATACTACTCAGAGGTGCTGAGTAGAGAGAAACCATCCTGGGATCAGAATGCTATACAACTAAATATGATTTCCAATATTTTATTTCTACCTTTCTTTTCAAATCATATTTACTTCCACAACTGCTCTCATCTATTGAAGGTAAGGGTAATATCATTTCTTCTTTTAAAACAGAAATGATACTACAAAAGAAAAATAGTCAAAATTTCCAAACTTTTTTGGAGTTCTCAATGGAAAACAATCTTTATTTAACTTGTCCTATAGTTGACATTCATCCCCAAATCACTACCTGGGAATAATAGCTTACAAATTTTTACATTAAGTAAATGTAAAGCATTGGAACTTATGCAAGTACCATTATTTTGACATACTCGAATTTGAAAAGGGTAAATAAATTTAAACCATTTTTGTTTAACATCAGCTCCTTAGGCTATATACTCATAGTGGATGCCAAGTTTCAACCCAAAGTGAATGTTAAGGTCTATGTTATTAACCCTTGAAAAATGAGCTCTATCGTGGAAACAATGACAGACCTGGGGACTACCAGGTGCAGCTGCTGAAGCTGACAGTCAGTCAAGTAAGAGTAATGCCTGGTTTCTTCATATGCAAATCACATAATATGTACTTACCTTTAAAGGGCAATGTCAGATTATTGTAAAACTGTTTAGATATAAATACCTTTTTTTTAAAAGAAACCAAATTCATTTATACTGAATTCTCCATGGCTGACATACCATGATAAATCACCTCATTTGGCTATTGAGGATTAGTGTGATTGTAAATGAGACTGTGGGAACTCTACTGTGGCTAGCAATGACCCTCAATATAAAGATACCTGTAGATCATGGCAATAGTTTCCCTTGGAACTATCTAGAAATAGTGAGTAACTATTACCCCATGCTTAAAATGCTATCAAAATAAGTTTCCTATTGCTTGGATTTTGCTTTCTAAAATGAAGCTATTGGGGTATATTTTTCTTAGCATTGTCTATGATCTAAACAAATATAAACCTTCTTCTAAACATGTTGCAAGAGATTTAAAAATACAGATTGATAACTTTAATGCTGGGAGGGGTCACAAAATAGCTTTTTGGGGTGCTGAGGCTGTTCTAAATATTAATGGTCATTACAAAAAATGTGCACGTGTGATCACAGTACACTTAAGATTAGTTTATTTTATTCTATGTAAATCATTTCACAATTTTAAAAAAAGTTAGAAATCAAAGAAAAACAAAATCAGTGTAACATTACTAAGTCATTTCTTTTTAAGTAACAGCCTAGGACAAGAGTTGCTAATGTGAAGCTTAAGTGTCACCTCTCAAATTGAAAACCCATGTCCTGCTCTTCAGTCCTTGTCTCTTAAGTCCTTTCAGATTCTTCAAATGTAAAAATGTCCTGGTGTGAATTTTCTATTCAAATCTGGAAATATTTATGCTAAAGTGAGATTTCCAAAAAAGATTGTAGTGTCTGCATAGAGAAGTAAAATGAGAAGTTGTCCGAACAGCTGGCAAAAAAAAAAAAAAAAAAAAAGACTGAGAGAAAGGAAAAAGTAAAATGTTCTGAAGGGTATACAGAACTGGAGGTGAAAGATCCCTGGCTTTTCTGTCCTCCAGGGTTCCCACAGGCTTCTAGATCCTCAGTTCATCATTTCCACGAGTATTCATAATTTTGTAACCTGTGCTTCTCACATCTACCTCACCTGCTCAGTCACCAGGTATCAGATGAAAAGAATTGAGGAGTCCCCAACTATGCTGTCTGCCAGAGACAATGGGTGCTGTAACAATGGCTCAGCCTCATGTTTAAAAATCAAATTATCCATTTGCTTCTCAATTTATTTTCAGGTTAGGAACTTTTTGGCTCTTGGTAAAGGAAACCCAGAGCATATTCAATATCTGTGTTTATGCAGTACACAGACACCTGAGTATATGGTAAATGCAGTTTCAGTAGCACACGTCATTCCTTATTTAATTCCTCTAGCCTGACAGAGTTGGTAAAAATGAAAGCAACAATAGAAATATTTCATTTAGGTCCACTGGCATTCCTCATGATGTACATTAAAAAGATGTAATATGTTATAAATTTGGAAGCAGGTAGATACACAGACATGCATTTTACTCCAAGGTACATTAATAGAATGATAAATTCCATCTACAAGAATCAAAATACTCTGAGTTAAGGCATCTGTACAGAATGGGGTGTCAAATGAAATGTCACAATCAAATAAAACATCTCTTTATAAGAATCACTGAATTTTTTTAGGGCTAGAAGGAATCTTTGAAATCATCCAGTAAAACTTGCTCATGGACAGATATAAAATCTGAGTTTAAAAAAGACTAAATGACTTTAAGAAGGTCATACCTTATTAGTGAAAAAGCCACACTAGAACCTTCCTTCTCTAGTCACAATGTTCCTTCCACTACTTCATTAGCAGCAACTGCTTCTGAAGCAAAAGTACACAAGGGCTCACTATAACATCTTCATGTGTTCAGTTAGGTGTGTCTGTGGATGTTCTTTGTGCTGTGTACTCACTATGTATCACGCATTTGCTAAGTTGGTCAGTCTTTTCTCCTTTTGAAGACTGAACCAAATTGGATTCTTGAGACTCTAGAGCACACAATACTCATCCATAGACCCTATGGGCACTGATATGGTTGGTACTGGAGTCAAATACTGGTGACTTATACACAAATATATTCTCACAAAGCCCACTTCTTCAAACAAGCAACATCAAAATTATGTTGATTTAGTATAGTACCTAATTTAATTCTAATTAAACCAACCTGATCCGAAAGCTGAATTGAAGAGAAATGGTATAGCTGAGAATGTCTCAGCACAGATCTTAGAACCAAGGCAGAGAGACCCCAGGGCAGTGGAGAGTGTGAGGGACTGACGATTTTTGTCTTCCTTCCCAGAGCACATTGAGTGAAACTTCTTCAAGTCATGTTTCCATGAAGGGCTCCAAACTGAACAGCAGGTCTAAAATTTCTTTGAGATATAGTCTAATCTCTGAAAAGACTATAAATCAAAACTGAAATATTTCACCAAATATCTGACATGAGATTACCAAAGACTCAAGCTGTAGGTCAGGGAGAACATTAAAACAGGCAGGCAGCATTTCCCCTGCCCAATTCACCCTTGAGAAATTAAGTTTGAGTAATACAAACCTCAGCTGACCTTCTGAACAGCAGCATAAAAATCAGAACCTGTGTCTGTCTCTCAGCTGAAATGTTTCATGAACTAAGTATAAGGGAGCAGACTCAGCTTAGGCAATACATTCTTTAAACTCTGATCACAAGGACAGCAGTAGGGGCAGGTTGCTAATACAATTATTACAAAATTCAGTGTAAATGACTGAATTTAGAAAATTATCAAGGAAACAGAAAAGACCAAAGAACAAGACTAACACAGGACAAGCGATATTTTTATTATTATGTTATTATTAATAATTATTATTATTATTTTATTTTTAGAAATGTGTAGCTGGAAACCACTAGCAGTGCTGCCGTGGACGCTAGTAAAATTCCTGTAGAGTATTTTATAAAGGTAAGGAACTTGTGTGTGCCTCACTAAACAGGCCTGCTATTAAACTTTCCCTAAAAAATGAGATAAGATTGCTAGGGTGTTTTGTGAACAATGTGAGCTTTGCTTGTAGTATAATGAGAAATTTTAATTGCTGGCCCCCAAATTATGATTTTCACTGAGTGAAATAAAACAACCCAGTTCACACTCTACATCACCAATTTTTAATTCATCTTATTTTTAAGATTTTCCTTGTTAGAAGTAGATTTGAGGGAAAGAAGTAAAGAAGAAATCTCAAATGACAAATGTCCAGCCCTGACAACCCAATCACAAACAAATTAAATGTCCATCTCTGTCACAGCTGGCGACCTCAGCTTGGCCTGGGGGGAATCCTCCATGTACTTGAGAACAAATGTATTGGAGGCTAATCAAAATCTAATGAATCCCCCAAGAAAATAACTTCCTTAATCCACATCTATGAGAATTATACTCAGTTTGGGGGAGGTATCTATCAGTTGTTTTCTGGTATAGCACTTGTTTTGTAAATGACAGTACTGGACACCCCCAGGAAGGTATTTCAGCTAAGTCCATTATTCAAATCTATGTCTTCACTCACCAAAGTGTCAAGGTGATGCATTTGTTGATCTGTCTCACAATACATTTTATTACTGACATGTAGAGAGTGAAAAGACCAGAGGAGGAAAGTGTGGAAAAAGCAAGAGATGATTTTTGATTTCTAAACAAAGCCTGCCTGCAACCACTTGGTCTGACTAGCTCTGCCACTTTATTTCAAATTGTCTCAAAGGATGAAAAGGAAAAAACAAAAAAGGGGCTGATATAAGGGTGAGTTGGAAACATAAATTTAACCTGAGGAAAGCCAGGGACATGAGAAGGGCAAAGAAATAAGAAAAAAATGTAACAAGAGAGTTGCCATCAATATGAATCCGATTTGTCCTGTGTCCTGATTCTTTTCAGGACCTCACACACTGCTGAAGGGCAAGCTCTTTCAATAAAAAGTAAAAAGTATCATAACTATATCAAATATTCTTCGCATGCCTCCTAGGTTACTAGTCACTTTACACACATTATCTCTAAGTCTCATGATCACCTGGCAGGGAAGGAGTTATTATTTCCATATATAAATGAGGGAACTGAGCTTCAGAGAGGTTCAAACTTTGCTGAAAGCCAACCACAGATCCATTAAATGGCAAACCAAAAGTTAAACGCAGAGCCTGAGCTGCTTCCACCTTGCCACAACTGAATTCTTTTCTCTCTTTCTCTGATCTCCTCCAGAGACTTTTTTTTCTACCAGGAAACTTTTATCGCATATAGTTCCAAATTTAAGGCAAATTAAAAGCTGCCTCATACCAAAAGCATTCCTACTCCAAACTATGTAATCAGCCAGATAGCTAAAAATCACTTGGCTTTCTTACTTTGTAGATTATATAATTAGTCAAGCAAAGTGGGGCAGAGGCATGTGGAAGCAAAGAGTAATTTAGTTTTATTCAGCCTTTGCACAAAGACTTATTGTTCTCACCTTTCTTGGCAGGTGGAAAAGTGCTGGGTTCCAACACCATTTTAAGGTTTACAGTCTCTGGAAGGGCTCAGATGAAAATGAGGCAACATCCACATGATTCTAGTTTTTGTGTTTGTTTGCTTTTTGTTTTTTACAAAGAAGCCTACTACACACCTCTAATTAAAGTATATACATTAGTATTGAAAAAGATAACTAAAGAATTTATAACTATCTAAGGTCCTCTGACAAAATACTCATTCTTAGTAGTATCCCAAATTTATAAGTAAAATACTATTTTATGGTCCACTTGAAAGATATATTTCAAAGGAAGTGGAGACTTCTTTGAAAAAAAAATCTAGAAACCTAGCTGGGTTGAAATTAATTTTTTGAATTGCCTGCAATCTTTCTAAGAACTACATTAGTAATCTTTGTTAAGAGCCATTGTGGTGTCCACATATTAGTCCCCTTGGGGCCAATGTAATGTCACTAAGTGTCAGGGTATCATGGGAGCAAGATACCCTGTAGCTGGAGTCAGAAATAAGACAGCTTTCTATCCTAGCTTCTCTTCTTACTGGCTGTTGATTTAAGGTACATTATTTAAATTCCATGAGTCCCAACTTCCTCCTGTGTAAAGTGAGATCAATATATGCATCACAAGGTGGTTTTGAGGATTGAATAAGGTAAAGTATATAAAGCCTCCCAAAATACTTCGGAACATAGCAAGATCAAAAGCTGTTCCACTCAATATTTTCCTTTCTAGATTCATTTTAGTTTTAACAAATGCTTTTTGCACTTCTCCTAGGTAACAAGGCACAAGTCTAAGACTCTAAGCACTGAAATGTGAAAGTTATTGTCTTTGCTTATTCTTAAAAAGTTTATGGACTAGTAAAGAAGTATTTATATATTACACACATATAGAAATGTTTCTCTTTGATATTATGTAATAAGCAAAACTAATAGCCAATATTTATTGAGAACTTTCATTGTGCCAAGCACTGTGCTTTATACTATTTGGTTTAATGCCTACAACTTTAATGTTATGGGAGGTACAAGTAAAGTGTTATGAAAACCTAAGAGAAAGAAGTTATTAATACCAAGAAAGAACACCAGAAAGTCTCTTTCAAAATATTTGCAGTATTTAGATCAGGTCTTGGAAGATGAGTAGGACTGTAACAGCCTGACATGTTTAATAGCCTGAGAGAGGCCTATACCAAGTGGAGGGAACAGCAAGAGCAAACATGAAGATCATAATAGTGCCCACTCAGAAAACCCAGAGAAGGGAGATGAAACTGCAAAGATAGACTATGGAGTGCGCAGACTCCATGCTAAAGACTTCAGATTATTCCCCACTGGAGAACCTGTGAATTGCTTAATCAGATCTAACTTTTAAGAAGACCAAAACAGTGGATTGGGCAGATAAGCAACCTTGTTCTGAGCCTGGAAGTGAGGGTTAAAACTGTGTACGTTCACTGCTATCCCTGCCAGCAAGTGGGGATAAATATGGATCTTTTCAGTGGCATTGGTCTTTAGAGGGAGAAATAAACACTTCTAACTATATTGTGGCTGTCATTGTCTTCCAGTAGGGTCAGACTTGTTACAGCCTAAAATTTGAATTTAAAGAGGCCTTTAGTGGGAAATCCAACAGGCAAATAAAAGGTGTTGAATAAAATTTAAGAACCAAAGCGTAGATATGAGTCTAGTCTCAGCCTCAGGAAGATTTGCACCTATACCTTTTCATGTATCTAGGGCTTTTCTAGCTATACATCCCACTAGTAAAAAGCCAATCACCAGCAAAGTATCACTTCCTAAAGACTTTATTTTTTTTTTCTTTTTTGCAATGGGTACAAGGTTACTAGATATTGTTTACATGGTAAATGCCCTCAGCTTCTCAAGGAAAGTTCCTATTTATCCTCACTCTTGTTTCCCCAACTCCTCAACAGAATGTGGGACATAGAGGATGCTGCTTAACTCAACAATGGTTTATTATTTAATCAATCGATTTATGGCAGGAGACAACAATATGTTACACTAAGACTTTTGCTGGTTCTAGTTATAGGGGAACCACTTCTTTAGCATTTTTGACAGGTGAGGCTTAGAAAAGACCTGAGGTTCACTTCTAGACGGTCTTGCAACTCTTCCCTTGGAGAAGTCTATTTCTTACTCCAAACCCTATATTATGTATAAGACAGTACAAAGTATAACAGAATCTTTGTTCCTAAATAGATATTTATTCCACTGCTGTGTATCTTCTAAGCATGAAGTATTAATAGTGTGTGAACTAGTCTCTCCTAAATAGGTAAATGCCTGACATATGATCTATATCTTTTTAGCTAGGCCTATACATGAAGGCTACAAGTTGTTGCAAACTCATTTTCCTCTTGAGTCTCCCACCAATCTATAGTTGAGACCCTCTTCTCTGGTCTCTCTCTGTCTTCACCTTTTATTTATTCCTGATCCCTCTGCAGTGTCCCAGCTCTTTCCTCTTGACCTTGAACATGAGCTTTCAGTCGAACGGTCCTATTCAGTTTTCTCCCCACTGGAGTTGTATATGGCCCTTGCAGTTCCAGGGTAACTGAGAAGATGAAGAAAAATAATCATTCCTAGTGAATTAAATATGAAAAGACAAATCTCTCTTTGGTTTGATTGCATATTAAAGCAGGACTCTGTTGTTATGTTTATGAAAGCTTTCTCATTTTTTTTTTAAAGACTATCTTCTGTTATCCTTGGTATGTACCAGGGCCCCAAAAAGAGGTGGAGGAGAAAATCTTGTCTTGATACAATAGTATAAAGATATAAAGCATCAAAAATAAAACAATTTTCATGATTTCATGATGGGACTTTTTATATTTAAAAATTACTCATCTAACTAACAAATACTGTTCAATGGCTCTACTACGAAGGTAAGCTTAACCAGCTGGGACATATCATGAACAGTCCTGACATGCTTCAGTTGAAAGCATAGGCTCTGACATGGCCTTAATTTCCATGAAAGGATACAAATTATTATGAACATAATCTAGAGACAATAAAGGGCCGGGGCACAGAGCACTCTGGATAACTTATATTCCATGAAACATGGCATTACTTTTAATTTTATACTTACTGGATACCTTGTAGACAATTTTTTTGGGGGGGGGGGCAAAGGATGATTGCTGAATCATCTTCATATTTAAAAGAACAAAACCAGAAAAAGTGGAGCTAAATTTCAACTGAAAAGATTTGGATTGAGCATGTAAACTAAAATTAATTTTATCTGAGCAAAAAGGAGCTGCAGCCTGGGAGACATAGATTCAGGCAACCACCTGAATTGTGTTCCACGAGAAAAAGGGAAGGCCACCTTTAATAGCAAAGGTTTCTGCTCCAGTTCTCATTAAGTTGTTTTATGTAAATGAGGTGTGATTTACATAACGCCATTCTGATTGGACCAGTCTTAGTTCGTAGTCTGAAAGACAGCCCCAAGGTTGCCCTGTAGTTGTTGACTCAGAGGCATAAACAAATGGGCTCAGTGTGGGAAGCCAAGAGCTCAGTTTGAATGAGGTTCTCACCAGTGTACAAAGTACATGAGTAGGCACGGTCAGCAAATGGCCACTAGACTTTTATTATTTATAAAATATGGTTCCTCGGTTGACTATAGGGAGTTCATCTCAGCAGATAAGTTCTTTCTCAGGGTTCAAATAAGATAATTCTTTCTTCTCAGTGTCCACCAGCATAACACTGTTTCATGGCTGAATTGGAGCATCCTTCTTTAACAATTAAGATGAAGAGAGGGGCTAGTCACAGTGAGAAAGGATTTCAAGTTTTGTAAATATTCAAGTTTTGTTGTATGACATGAATAGAGGATTGATCATAAGAAACAACAGAAAGGAAGCAATTTCTTGAATACTCCAGGCTTCTGCACATTTTATTCTCACTACTTAAAATGCCTTTCCCACTTGGCAAACCACTTACTATTCATCCCTCAAAACCCAGATCAGATGCCACCCTCTTTAAGAAGCCTTCTTGTTCCTCATCCTAGTTGCAGTTGATCATTCTCTTCTCTATATCAAGTCTTTCTGTGTACATAGTTCTGTTACTGCACTTACTATGCTAATTTGTATTTGTTTGTCCATATGTCAGCCTCCCTAGTGGAAGTATTAATTCCTTAAAAGCAAACCAATGTCTTATTGATCTCTGAGGAAATAAAATATCTAAAACATAACAATCACATTTTTCACTTTGTGGAAATGAAGAAACAAGGACTAAATGAGCAAAATTGCTAAGCAGTTTTTCAAACATATTTGCATGGTCTGAGAAGTCATAGAAAATTTCATCTTCATCACCTTTGCTCTCTTTTGGCAATTTCTTTTACTTCCATGTTTTTAGCTTCTTTTCTTGTGGTTTCCAAATCTATATCTCTAGTTCTGAACTTTTGTCCAAGTTTTAAAGTCATATCTTTTACACCCTGCTGAACTTCTCCACAGAAATCGCCCATGCATGCCTCAAAATCTCAATATACTCAAATAAAACTTAGAATTCCTTTACCCCTACTTTACCTATCTTGCTGTGTTCTCTGTTTTGTTAATTCTCCTTGTATTACATCTTCTCTGTAGGACAAGTCAAACACTTAGAACCAGCTTTCTTCCTGCCTCTCTGTTATCCACCCTATTCCCTCAAGCTCCAAGTCCTTTCAATATGCCTGTCACCTGTCTCTTACTTATGCCTTCCTTCTTCCACTTCTACTGAATTACATCAAACTCTCTATATATTTCTCCTGACTAATGCAAAAGGCTGCCTGCTTCCAGCCTTTTTAACCCAACACCCATTATGCTGCAAATTAGCTTCCTAAAACAAAGACATACTTATGTTAGTTGCTTACTCAAAGACATAACTGATGGCACCCCAATGATCCAATTCTTCCTCAGGCATGTCAAGCCTTTCACAAGCTCTCTTTTTCCTATTGATCCATTATTTTCTCATCTTACTCCATACAATGCGCACACACTCCCCCCCCCACACACACACACACCCTAGCCACACCTAACTACTCCTCAAACACTCCCTCTACTGCCCTGTCCCTGAGGTCTTTTCTCAAGTTGTTCTATCTGAAAAGTCTTCCCCTCTCTCATTTCTCTTCTTTTTCTCCTTGTTCCTATTTATTCTTTAGGCCAACATTTGTTAACCTATATTCCACAGATTCCCAGACAGCCCAGAAATAAAATTAAGGGAATTTGTGAATCCAGCTTAAAGAAAAATTACATGTTGATTTTCACTAACTTCTAGGTGAAATGTAGTGTTTTCTTTTATTATGAATATGAGCAACACACTATAGAAATGTTATAAGTGCATATGACTTTGTGACAAACAGAAATTAGATATCCACATATTACACTACAGTCACTACAGATATCCTGAATTATAACTTATGCTCATCACTACTTAGAAAGTACAATAGTTATTAAATCTGAAAATAAATATTTTTATTAAAAGCCTTAATAAAAAAGCGAACTTATTATAATTTCACAATTTTTTGATATTTCAACAACTGTATTTCAATAAAATTGATTTTCATTATAATATTTTGTGTTTTATTTTATACATTTCAAACAATGTTCTAGAGAAGTAAATAAGCACAAAAAGATTAAGGAAGTCTCTCTGGCTTTATCTCAAACTCTAATTTCTCTAAGAAGTTTTCCTAGATCACCTTACCCATACCTCACACAGTTTAAATTAAGATCTCTCTCCCTCTGAGGACTCATCACCCTGCCATTCTTTGTAGTTATTTATTAGTCACTTATTAGGTTTTGAAGTCATAAAAATAAGAAAATTGATTTTCCATTTTAGAGTTTCTTGTGGTGCTTGTGTTCATGGTAGGTGATGAACCTGAATTGCAGTAAACAAGTTTCTTTTTCAGAGAATGTTTTAGGTTGAAGAAATTCAAATTGAGAAAATAGACCTGTTGCTTATATATTTTTGTGGCTGAAGTGCTCTTGCCAACTTGTAACTGGAACTGATCATCTCTGTCCTCCTACCTGATTTCTGTATCTCAGAACAAGAAAGGGAAATATGGACAAGGACAGAAAAGGTGATTTGAAAAATTTTCCTTTAGTAATTCAAACATATGGCAGTGAATGATTTATATATATTTATATATAACATAAGATTTTCTTTATAGCTCCATCACACAACTAACAGTTTAAATGTGTTGGATTCAAACACTCACAAGATAACAATACTGACCTTTCAACAACCATCTATGTTTCAGAGTCAGAAAAGTATTTTTGGAACAATGATTTTTATTGTTACTTGCTATGGCATGGCATAAGGTCTTTGTGTGAGGATATAAAATAGTTCCTCCCGAATGAAGATATTTTATGTTCAGTAATACCAAATCTATTACTTTAATAGTGTAGTTTAAAAAAAATAATATACCATAACACAGGCATGGGACAGCCATATCTGAACAATTAATTAAGCTTGATCGAAATAAACACCAAATAAACACCCTTTTGACAATGGGTCTTATTATATAATGCTTGGAAGAAACAGACATTGTGAATAATAAAGATATAAAGGAAAATGCTGCAAAAGAATAAGATAAGTATTACAAATATATGTTTAACCAAATAATCAGGAATTTAGCCATTCTTTTATTGTAGTTCTAGTACAGAGACTAAGACATAACAAATGGCCCCAAAATCATCTGCAGGAATTTATATCTGCATGCCAATATTTTATAATTTATAGATTGTAGTTGCTTATACAAGATCTTTGCTCTTCTTCTCCTTTTAGTTTTAGCCATTTTAGAGTTGCCAGATGCACTCCAGCTTCTTATGATCACTGGCAAGGGCACTACTTATATTAGTAATCACAATAACAACCATAATAATAACCATAATAAAACATCTGCAAAATGTTTTATAACTGTCAATGTTTTAGCTACTAATACTTTAGCTTAACTCTCATAAAAATATTCTAAGGAAGATAGGACAGTTATTATACCAAATAGACAAAAGGACCGAAGCTCATGGAGATTAAGTAGTTTGCCCCAGTCTCACAGTTTGTGAATAATATGGTCAACATATGCATCTTACCTACCGAGTCCAGTTCAGTTCCCTTTCTATATTTCCTTTCTATTAATCAGAGAGTAGAAAATTAAATAATTCCATTTGGCTGATTTCTGAATCTAAATTTGATTCTCCACCAATCGTTGTAGTTAAGGGCATAATACACCATAGGTATGCAGCAGGTACTTAATCATTTGTTCATTTATTTGTGCAACAAATAGATCTTTAGCACCTCATATTCGTCAAGCATATAAAATAAATTGGCAGGTCCAATTGCCCATTAGCACTTAGTGTATTTACATTACAGTAATCTTAGATTGGCATATTTTTATATTTCCAGGAAATTTTTCAGAAGGGAGTCTGACAGCAAGACAACTTTTTGGATATCTGCTTCATTCTTGCACCTATCCTGACTGTAAAAGATGGAGGCTGGAGAAGGACACTGTGTGGACAGTGAAATATTGTTATAGTGAGCACTGTGGTGCTCCACCCAGATGTCACATCTCTTCTTAGTCCTGAAGCACCCATTGTCCCAAGTGCTGGGACTACTAGTGAAAGACAGATTGGAGCTCAGTTCCTCTCCAAATATTGACCTCAACTGAAGAGAGACACTTCATCCAAAGCCAAACTCCCTCCCCAGGGCAGTCTATATCCAATAGCTGGTCTATGCTCCCATGGAAATGCCCAGCCTTACCTGGGGCCAATCGTGCCAGACCATCCCAGCCCTACCACAGGCTGGCCACCCAATCCTGCTTCCTCTGTCACAGATGTGAATCCCATGGTACAAGAAAGAAGACATCTAAATACGATTGTGGAGCTGAATCATCCACTGGCTGGCAGACACTGAGGGTCTCCTCGCTATTGGTAGATGGAGCATGGATAGCCCCTGACATGAGTTGGTGTGGAATTGTTAAAATTTTCACTACTGGGGATACTGTAACTGAGTGAAGGAGAATACACCTGTGGGTGTAATATCTCATTCACTGGAGAAATATGGGAGAAATGGTCAGTATAAAGGTATTAGAGGCTCTTTTGGGGGACAATCAATGCTTTTGGTGAAAGATAATGAAAGTCTGAGGGTAATTAGTATCAATTAAAAGCCAATTATCAAAGTCAGAGCACCTCTTTACAGCATTTACAAAAGACTCATCTCCTGAAGCCAAAGAACAGAAAAGGCTGAGGACCAGGACCAAAACTTTATTATATAAATAGCCCAGGTAGAGAAAAGGTTGAATTCTCAGCTGCAGCAGGTCTGCTTTTGTCAAGGCAGTACTCTGAGTGGGAAGAAATGGGGCCCTGAAATAAAAAATGGCAAATCTTCAAAAATCATCCCTGATCTTATAACCATAATCTAATATTAAGTCACAACAAAACCAAGTTGAAGTTGTGTTCAGCCTGCTAAGTGGAAAGAGACTATATCTAGAATAAGCTTCAGGGTCTAGCCAACATGTACCAGCATGAGGCAAAAAAAAAATACATATGGGGTGAATTATGAGTGTACTGAATCAAGGAAGGTAGAACATGAAGTTGGATGAAGGAGAATTTATTGATTTGGGATCCCTCTCTCAGATTACACACCCAGACAAGGATCCTGGAAAGTCATGTTAACACACTACTGGAATGACCCTTTGACCTTTGGAGAAACCAATGGCCCCTGCTAAGTCTAGTACAAAGGCCACAATTTCCTTGGCAGATAATAGAAGAGGAATCAAAAGGCTTAGGAAAATGAATACGCTAGAGTACAAATACTAAGGCCAGAAAAACCAGCTGATTAATGGCCTACTAGAAGGCTCAGAGTACATTCTATTTACAAAGCAATAAGAAATGCACTGGCTAGAGGGATACCAGCATCACTGAGAAGCTCAGTAGTGGCTGTCCTTTGTTGACTAAGGCTAACAGTAAGAGATTCTATTATAAAAATAGACATCTTGATAGCAGATGTAATGATAAGACCCTAAAATAATAGAGACCAGATGGTGTAAAAGTAAGGTGAACATAACAGCAAGATTGGAATGGTAACTTAGAAAGTCTGACCCACAAGGAGCTATAAAGATGATTAATAGAACACCGTGTCCCTAAGGGCAAGACAGATGCACAAC
This sequence comes from Cynopterus sphinx, assembly GCA_030015415.1. Lineage (NCBI taxonomy): Eukaryota > Metazoa > Chordata > Mammalia > Chiroptera > Pteropodidae > Cynopterus > Cynopterus sphinx. Next base: position 69,410,980 of record CM057387.1, on the reverse strand, counting down.
CAAGAAAGGTGCTGCTCACTGTATAAGCAAAAAATTCCAGAGATGGGTGATCAGGAGGCTAAAAACATGTAAATAGTTGCAAGCCCGTGCCCAATTCTTGGATCTGAGCCAGTTTTTGGACCTAGAACTGATAGACTGAAGGAGATTCTGTGTCCTGAAGAAGAAGGCTCCTGCAGCACTATGGCTGGTATGCATGGTAATGATTCCCCAGTCCTTCTTAAAAGGGACCTACAGCCATTTACTTAGTAACTATATAAAGGGAACAGAGTAACATCAAATATTTTAAAGATCATTGGATCCTTGGATCCAGGGTCCATGATGACATTTATAACTAAGGATCTGAAGCATCATTCATAACCATTTGTTAGAGTGGAAGTATATGGGGACCAGGTAATAAAAAAAAAAAAGTCCATGTCACAGAAGATCCACTAGCTCCACAGACCCACCAGTGGGTCCTCTAATTAGAAGAGAATTTCTTGGCAGTTGTGCAACCTTATCATTGGTTTCTTGTCCAGGCAAGACAGTAACTCAAAAACAGTATTACAACCCAAGAAAATTGGCAGAGGTTGATCCCACTTTTAAAAGACTTAAAGGGTGGTGGTCCTCACCATACCTCCATTTAATTTTCCAGTTTCGTGCTGGCAAAATCAGGTAGATTTTGAAGGATTAACAATTGACCACCCCAAATTTAACTAAGTAGCTGTCCCAAGTGTAGATACTATGCCAGGTACATATCTTTGCTAGAGGACATTAGCATGGCCTTAGGTATACAGTATGCAGCCATTGATCTGGCTCATACATTTCTTTCAAACTCTATCAGAAATAGTTCTCACAACAGTGTATATTAATGGTCTTGCCCCAGGCCGTGCCAACTCTCTCACCCTGTATTACGGTATGATCTCAAGGGACCTAGATCTGGGCAAGCTGTAGAACACAACATCACATTTGTTCTACCATATCAGTGATAAGTAAATCAGGCCAGAGTATCAAAAGCAGCAAGTATATTGGAAGATTTAGTAAAAAATGTAACACTCTGGTGGGTAAAAATAAACCTACAAAGATTAAGAGATCTGCAACAGCAGCAAAATGCTGGATGGAGGTCCAGTGGTCTGGGAGTATGCCAAGAAATACTTTCAAAATCAAGAAGAAATTATTGCGTCTCCTACCTCTCACCAAAAAGAAGAAAGCAAAATGTCTTTGAAGGCCTGCAAAAAGTATATTCCATTCTTGGACTATTGTTGTGACCAATATACCAAGAAACATGAAAGGCTGCCAGCTTTGAGTTCATCCCAGAGCTACAAATCTGTAGCAGGTCCATGTCATGGTATAGGTAGTCTTGCCACTTGGGCCAGAGGACACAGTAGATATGTGTTTACAGGTATCTGCGGGATTGGGGGAATACATTATATAGAGTTTATAGCAAGCTCTAATGTGAGAATTACAACGAAGAATTCTAGAATTCTGGAGAAAAGCCACATCACTAGCAATGGAAAATTACACTAGTAATGGGAAAATTCAAAAAACACACAGCTCTTGGTGTGCTACTGGGCCTTGGTCGAAATGGAATATCTGACCATAGGACAGCAGTAACCATGCTTTCAGGACTTCCCATCACAAGTTCGATGCTATGTAGCCTCGAGATTGGCAGTGGGGGCTGTGGTTTGCCCTACTAACTTTCCTCTTGAAAGTTTTCACCCAAGAAAGAGGCCTACCAAAATCCTGAAGAAACTGTCTCTAGAACTTATATAAGTCAAATGGATCTGAGTGGCACAGGAAGTGGACTTGGTAGACAACATAGTGCACTGCTCAGATTACCTCCTTCCCTCCAAGTTGGAAGCACTCTTTCTCCAGCTGCCCAGAATGTAAGTGATAGACAGATTTCAGCTGAGTGGCCCTCCAGACACTGTCCTCAGCCAAGGAGAGCCATCTCTTCCAGTGCCATGCTCCTTTTCCAGGGTAACTTGCATCCAGTGACTGGTTGATGCAAGGGAATGAAGGCTCTATCCCCTTCACTTAGGGCCATTTTAGCTCCAGAGCTCATAATGGGTCAGCTGAGATCTCTGTTGTGGCAACATCAGAGCTAATATTTTCCCTCTGCCCCATCCTGCAGCCCTCACTCCCTGACAGGTTTTGACCCAAGAATGCTCTCAAGTAAACTTTCTTCATGCTGATCTCCTCAAAATTTTCTTCCCAGGGAACCTGACCAATAACAGCTGTACTTAGAGTGAGCAATCTTTCCCTGATATACTCCTTTTAACAAGAAAAGCTATTTATAACATGAGTTTGAGGAGAGTTTTAAAAAACAAAATTGACTGCCCCAATGGTCAATCTGCAATTCAAAAATTTAATCTTTCCAATTGTCTTTGAAAAACTGCAGCTAAAAATTAAAGTCAAAAAAAACACATGAATACTTTATATCTTCATAGCTTTTTATTTAAACAGCTGTTTCATTACTTTGTAAACACATTTTTTCATTCTATGAAACTAACATTATTGTTATATTTTTGTACCTTTCTTCTTTCATAATAAGATAAAATCGCTGCCTTCTATTTTGTTCAGCCTTTAAATCTTTCTACTGAGAAATAATTACAAATTCCTAAAACTGCAGTTGCCAGAGTTACCAATCTACTAAAGCTGTATGGTGAAAGCAGGCATTAAACAAATAATGACATCAATAATCATCTGAATAACAATTGTCATAGGTGATGTGAAGGAAAAGCCAAGGTGTTGTATAAACACAAAACAGAAGGTACTAGCATAGTCTGGGGTGCCTGTGCTTCCTTGAGGTTATGGTGTTTAAGCTGAGATCTGAAGAATGAATGAGATTAGCAAAATGGAAGAGAAAAAAAAAGATATACAGCACAGACAAGAGAATAAGATACAAATGAATTTCAAAATGAATGGAGAGATGGGTGTTTTCCTTGGTGCTTCTTTCTTAGCCCTTCACAGTATGTTTCAGAATACTGAACACTTGGCTTTAAGGGGCCTCATAAAACTAGTGAAAAGTACTCTTTGGTCTTTGACTCCATGTGCAAAACGGTATGAGTCACTATTTCCTTTTGAAACACAGGAAATGCCCCCATCTCATCAGGTTTGAGAATATCAGATCACAGTAACCATGCTACATTTTTGCATTCACAAACTTTAGTTGCTTAATAGAAGAGTCCATTGTTTATATTCTGTTAATCTGAATGGCAAAGAACAAAGAATTTACAGATGTGAAGATGTTCCATCACATTTGCTTCTCTGCATAAGAAGAAACTTTCAATCTACCTTCTATACATACTGTATTTCTTAAGGACAAAAGTCACACAAAACCCAGGTCTTACCCATCTCTGTATTCTCAGCACTTAGCACAGTAACTGATATATAATAGGCTCTATATTTAATGAACTAATGAAATCGAAGCTTTAATAATATGCATTTGTATTAAATCACATATTCAAATAATAACAATGATTAAATGTAGCAGGTCAATATTTTATCAACTTCATAAAGAACCTTTTCAAACATGTTTTAAACAGCTAAGTTTAATTTATAATTTTATAAAAAGCTTTCATGCAATCATTTGTAGATAAGTATTGCTTCTATGGACAAGTAGTAATAGATACAGGAAATAGCCAATGCTCTGTCTTGAAATTAATCTCTAGAAATGAATCCAAGCTAGAAAAGTCCATCTTATTGATTTCTTAGCAAAGATTTCAATGAAGAACTCCTGACTACCATTCAGAAATTCATATAATATCAGCATCGAGTTATGGTAGTGGAAGCCTAGCACACCTGGATAATATTTCACCTCCTCACTAGCCTGTCCATCTCTCCACCATCAGATGACAGGTTCATGTCTTCCCAAAGTGCCACCACACCTTTATAACAGTTCTTCCTAATTTTTGTTAAAGTATGAAAACAACTGCTACATGACTTTAATCATTGTCCTGTCATCACATTGTTAGCAAGTTATTTGGGGGCTCAAGTGGCATTTTGTGCTACTATATATATTGCAACAAAGTGCGATTCTCCTTTTTAGTGACTGCACAATGTAAAAAAGCTATCACAGAAGAGATCATTATGACCTTACAATTTTTAAAAAAGTTTTTATTTTGAGGGAAAAGAGAGAAATCACTGCAAAAGTGAATACAAACTTTTTTTGGGAACCAAGCAAAAAAAGTAATCATCACAAGAGCACTGCATATTGAAGATTACTTCAGGCAGCACAGTTTCACCAAGTAAAAATCCTGTGTCAAATATTAACCATAAATGTGCATGTCCTTCAAATTAATTATTAGCAAGTGATCTAGTAAACAAGTAATGTCATTATTGTTCTTATGCTGTTAACGATAGCCTGTAAAGCATCTTAGAAGTTAAATGTTTTAAACCAGAATTCCATGAATTAAAATCATGGGCAAAAAAAAAAAAATAAAAGAATATAAGTTACCACAGATGGTCTATGCCCTATTCAAAACAACCAATGTTCTTCTCTCACAGTCTTACATGCATATACTTAGTATTATGGAGAATATGTTGTGTGTGTGTGTGTGTGTGTGTGTGTGTGTGTGTGTGTGTGTGTGTGTGTGTATTATACATACTGATTTAATAAATTCACAACTTGAAAACATACTGGAAATTAATTTAGGGTGTTCTGTTATAAAACTTTAATATAACATACTTTTAAGACTGGGAAACTGACTGTAACACAGGAATACTTATTGAAATACACATTTTTAACACTAGGGCAGAGCAGACGGCTTAGATTAGAAAACTCAGAGGATATTTCATTTGATTGCTCCAAAAAATGAAAAGGCAAAAAAAAAAAAGGATGAAACAATTTCAGATACTTTCAATGCCTTTATCAAATCAAAATGAACTGCTTTTGACTGTGGGTGTAATAAGTCAGAAGGCATTTACTAAACCAAAAGGCAAAAAACCTCTGCTGCACGGTGACTAATTCAACTTAATGAAATTATTTTTTAAAAAAACTACGCATGTGAAATATAAGAAAAAAAGGAAAATGATAGAAAGGCAAGCAACAGCTAGTATATTTCATGAAAAGACAATAGCCACAATTTTGAACCGATTAATGTTAGAATTTATGCCTGACCTTGAATTTGACAAAGCTCAATATAAAGGCCTAGCTTATAAAAGGACTTCAATTATAAGAGGTTATCTAAAGAGTGCTTAAACTGGTTTTCAAGATGAAATACTAACTGAAGTTTGTATTTATTTTGTAAACAACCATGTTAACCTTGCTATTTGCACTGCCAATGACATCTTCCCAAGACTGTAGAATCCCTATGCTATAAATCTTTAAAGATAAGCAGCTCATACCTTGTTTGTCAAAGTGTGGTAGAAAGTTGTACCAGGAAAATAATATAGAAATGAATCAAATGCAATACTGTATATTACAACAACAAAATATAACACATGCCACATGCTATATAATAATCCTTTTTCCCCTAAAAATATAAAATCAACGTCACAGACCAACACCTATACCTCTGAGAATGGTCTTAAGAGCTAATAAAAGATAACAGCAGTATTAATAATCCCTTGCATGTGTTTACTGCTTTACAGTTTACAAATTCTTTTTCCAGTGTTCTATCAGTTGATCTTTACAATAGCCCTATGAGACAAGGAAGGCATCTGGGACTTGGATAGGTGACTTGATTTGCCCAAGGTCATGTGGTTAATAAAAGGCAAACTTAAAATTCTCAGTCTAGTTTTTTTCTAGGACAATTGAATTATTTCTCTGAAGTTATAGTGTCTGTTCAGGAAAAGAAGATATGCAAAAAGAGAATATTGCAATGTCAACACTCATAAGATTTTATTTGATCTGTGTTAGGCTGTTAAAAGAAAAACAATCAGTGAAAATATAAAATCATTAAAAGATACTTCAAATATTTTATTTTGTTAAAACATTATATAAACATTATATAATAGTAAAAACATTATATATAACATGTATAAAACATTATATAAAATGTTTATTAACCAACTTTTTTTAATGTAGAGTGAAAGACTTTTGTTTGAAAATGGGCCCAGGTATTGTCATATCTGAAATAAAAGTTTATAAAAACCCCATCTATAATTTATCATATACAACTTTCAGTTACAATTTATTCAATTTGAAGCAAGAACTTAATTAGGTGAGGAGAAACTAGATGTGCCTAGCCTCAAAGTATCTCCCCAAAAAAGATACAATCGACCCTTAAATAACATGGGTTTGCATGAATTCAGCAAGTCTACTTATACTCGGATTTTTAAAATAAATACAGTAAATATATTTTTTCTTATTATTTTTTAAACATTTTCTCTAGCTTACTTTCTTATAAGAATACAGTATGTAATACATATAACATACAAAATATATGTTAATCAGCTGTTTATATTATCAGTAAGGCTTCCAGCCAACAGCAGGCTATTCATAGTTAAGTTTTGCAGAGCCAAAAGTTATATACAGATTTTGACTGCATGGGGAACGGGAGATCAGTACTCCTAACCCCCTGATTATTCAAGGTCAATTGTATTAAGTAGAAAGGGAAAAACAGAAACTGTACAGTAGAGAAACCCAGCAGATACCACCCTAACCAAGTGATAACATCACCAGCAGTAAGGCATATCAACATCACAAACTCTTTGATACGATGCAATGGGAATGACAAAATATTATTTCTATGGAATTTTTGTCCAAAGTGCATAATCTCATTTGAATCATGAGAAAACATCAGAAGATACCCAAATAGAGAGGCATCCTACAAAATAACTGACCAGTTCTCCTCAGAGGTGTCATTGTCATGAGAGACAAGAAAAGACTGTGAAACAGTCACGGGTTAGAGAATATTATGGAGAAATAATAGCTAAATGCAATGCTTGGTCCTGGGCTGTGTGCTGGAACAGAAAAATGAAATTAGTGGAAAAACTGGTAAAATTCAAATAAGGTCTGTAGTTTAGTTAATAATATTGTGCCAATGTTTTCCTGGTTTTGTTGATTGCACTGTGGTTAAACAAGATTAATACATTAAAGTAGTCTTGGTTAAAGGTATATAAGAACTTTATATACTATTTCAATAAACTTTTTAGTCCAGCATTAGTTCAAAACTCAGTTAAAACAACAAACACACAAAAACACATGCAAAACAATCTGTTTACAAATCAGTAGGAAGTCAGCCAAAATCCCAATAGGAAAAATGAGCAAAGAGTAGGAATAAATAAGTCGTTAAAGATAAGAGAACAAATGGCTAGTAGTAAACACAGAGAAAGAAGATTATCTTAGTAGTTAATCAAAGAAATGCAAATTACAAGAAAGCATTTTTGTCGCATTGGTTTTATGTATAAAACTCAGTGTTTCATGTATCCTATTCTGTGTGTGAAGATACAGAGATAAAGGCATTCATAATCACTACAGGTGAAAGTTGAAATTGGTAGAAACTTCTTTGAAATTTTTAAAATTTAAACGCGCATATCCTTAGGACCAGCATTTCCATTTCCTCAGAACTGATTTTGAAAAAATAAATGTCTAGAATACAAAAGATGTTCATTGCAATGCTATTTATAGTCATAAAAATTTCAAACTACCTAAATGTTCATAAGTAGGGAAAGGTTAAATAATATGATGCACCCATATAATAGAATATTATGCAGAAATTTAAAAAATTTAATCTAGACTTACATTCATTGACATAAAAACATACATTAATTATTATGTGAAATATAGTCATAAAAGAACATTTACAATATTACCAAGGATAATATAATGTATAGTAAAAAACATTTACAGTATTATAAAAGAAAATATGGGAACATACAATGTATATATTTTTCTGGTTTATTTTATATCCTTTTTCATATTTATATCTTCTGTGATTTTTATAATTAGCCAGTATTATTTTGTGATAATTTTTTTTAATTCATAGCCCGCCCAAATTTTATTTACTTTTCAGTGACCTTCGTTTGTGTGAGGAGGGTCACTATCCTTTCAGAGAAGGAATGGGATGGAAAAACCATCTCTGGGATATGCCTGCATTTTCAGGAATTGTCACTAGGTGGTACACTGTTTTTTTTCTTTTATTCAAAAATTATTTTACCTTCTCCCAAGCCACTATTAATTTTAAAGTCATTGTTCCGTTGTCTTACTACAGTAGGCACTCAAGAAATCATTGTTGGGCAAATAAGACAATTAAAAATAGAAATGAGAAATACATCAAAAATTAAAGTTTCTTCACAACATTTTGTCATCTTTCTAAACAAAGGTAAATTAGATTCATGAGAGCCTTTAATAGAATACTCTGCATTGTGAATCTACAAAGCATCTTTGAAGAAATAACATTCCAAAGAATACGATTTGGGAAATACTATATTCAACACTCGTCTGTCTTGTTTAATATAATCACCCTAGTGTCAACACAGCTGAAGTTTCAATCTTCTTCACCCCTTGTTGTGGACTTCATGTTGGTTGTGCTCATATTCCCCACGGCTATCAAGTACCATATTGGCACTTGCTGTTATGTTGTCAGCCAGACGCTGAAGTCTATCAAATACAAACTCTCTATACTTAAAGCACTTCTCTCTGAGTGTCACTACTCTCATCACAGGTGTTGATTAAGTAGATCTCTTTTCTCTTCACACCTGATTCCAGTCTGAATTAAACTCAATTCAAAGGCAAGAAAGTGCCGATTCCCCAGCCTCCAGTTCATGTGAGAATAGAATCTTATTTCCCTGGAGTGCCTAGACAATAGAGCTAGTAACTTGCTTTACCACCCAAGGCAAACTTTGAAAATGTCCTCATTACCTAAAGAAAAGAAAAAGTCAACTAGGAAGATAGGCATCCTTTATTAAACTTAGTAGTAATGGTCTTATCACTACTAAGAAATGGTTTACAGAAGCAAATATTATTGTTTAGATAATTATCTTTTACTAGACACTGAGCTGTTTGGGAATAGGAAATCTTCACCTCACTTCCCTCAATAACAAGTAGGATATCTGGAAAATCATAGCCCTTATTAAATAGTTGAGGAATGAATAAAGTAATAAATGAGAGAATACAGTGATATGTTTGTTAGTAAATAGTAGAGGGAATAGCTTAGTTCTAATAATACCAAAATTAAAAACCTATATTAATATATACTAACATTAAAATGGCTTTCTTATTTATGCATGTGAGAAATGTTGAAGTACATACTGTACTTCAGATACTGTGCCAAGGATACAAAGATTAATGAAAAATAATTCTGTCTTCAAGAAGTACACAGTACAGTGGATAAAAATAAGTTATATTTATTTAATGCTTCTTCAAATACTTTCATGCTCGATATTCACAATAATCCAATGAGACTGATACCGTCCATTTCTACATTTGAAATCTTTTAACAGTCATAAGTAGATACAAAGGAACCCTTATAAAATGTGTAAGGTATAGGGTATAATGATATAACAAGCTTCTGTTTAGACACTATCTAACTTAAGAATAAGAATACTTAGGTCTTCTGCGTCCACTGTCATTTTCCCTAAGAGAACATGCTGTTTTGAATTTTTTATCTTTCCTTTATTTTCATTTATACTTAACCATGTTTGTGTTATTAAGCAATATATTATGTAGTTTTTGCATGGTTTAGTACTTTGTTCAAGTGGAAACATACTGAAAACTTACTATTTCTACTCAACATTATGGTTTTGCCCTGTACATATAAGTGTTAATCCATGTGGGTTTGATTTTTTATATGCAATGTGAGATAGGTTTCCAATTTCATCTTTTCACATTCAGATAACTAATTGTTCCAGTATCATTTACTGAAAAGTTCTTTTCCTAACCAATTTGCAGTATCATCTTAGTCATAAATAAAATTTCCATTTTTGTATTGGTCTGTTTCTGGGCTGTCTTTTCTATTTCGCTGGCAAATTTGTATAGCTCTGCATCTAATTCCAGACCATCTAAAGAAGCCCAGCTTTGTGACAATTTCTTAATTTTTGATAAGGACGTACTTCTACCCTGTATTTTTATAGAAATGTCTTGTTTATTCTTAATCATTTGCTCTTGCATAGAAATTCTAAAATCAGCCTGTCATATCTCCTTTTTTCATGTAATTGAGTTGACCTAAAAGTGCTTCACAATGAATTGTGGTGAAGCCAAAATATGAACCCATGCCAGGGTGCCGTCTACATAATACCCAGCATTTCAGAGGATGACTCATCTTAAATATCCCCATAAAAAGATAAACTCATACAGAAATTTCAGAATGTATCATGTAACTAAATTGTCAGGAGATCCATCAGATTTAATGTTCTTTAAAATAAGAGGTTCCATGGTCACATTCTGAGGCTTCTTAATGGACAGTTATGGCAAGACTGCTAGATGTTTATTCAACATCCGTTCATTTGCCCATGTTTCTCACTGACAGAACATTTATTTTGTTAGGAGATAAAGGCAAAATGCCCAGCTAATAAAAACTAAATTTCCCAGCCCTCTTTGTAGATAGATGAATCAAAGACAGAGGTATCCATGTGTCACAATTCTAGCTTCTAGCCAAGGAGAGATAAGTAGGTGATTAGAGCCAAGAATAGCTAAAAGAAACTGCAAAGATCTTAAAGATCTGATTACCTTGAGGTCTGTACCATCCCTGCCTTCCTCCAGCCTTTCGGTTCTTGAAAGAAAAATAAAGCCCTATCTGACTCAAGCCACTGCTATTTGAGTTTTCTGTTACAAACAACCAAATCTAATTCCTACTTGATGAAAGAGTAATCAAATTGTGCATTTGTTCTAAAACTGCACATGCTTATGTTGATCTCTTCCATAGTATGCAGCACAGAACTTTAGAGCATCAACCAGCCATTAAGTCAATACTTTCTACCAGAGCAGAAAGAGGCTCCACCTACAGGTCCTTCTGCTACCCATGTTCATGCTCAAATGGGTTAGCCACCTGTTAAAGTCAGAATATATGTCCCACTTCAATGTCCACTGTTAGTCTTTTTCAACTTCCCTCATGTTAGGCTTTGACATACATGACTCTGCTTTAGTAAGCACAGATCAACACTTCAAGTACTTTTCAAAAGAGTAATAGACTCTTAGAGGTAGGCGGAATGGTAGAGGCATTTAGTTCAACTTCCCTTGTAATGCATGGAAGCACAGATGTCTGTCATTGTAGACACTGACCATCTGGCAAAGCATCATGCTAAAGGTTGCAAAGGTTATAAGAAATTCAGAGATTAAGATACAGACCCTGTCTTGAAAGAGTTTACAATGTAATAATGAAAGCAAACTCGTTGGATGATTGAATATTCTGAGGCTGGGTCTTGAATACTTGGGATAAGAGATTGAGTGCCAAGGTCCATGGGAAACTGTTCAGTCCTGCCAGCTTCCATGGACGCAGAAAAAAATTGTGGCAACATTTGCTTACATTAGATATCAGAGAGTACCTATTTCTTTAACTTTAAATATAGGATCCCTGTTCTCTTTTATCCCTATTTACCTTATTTTGCATAATCAGTACTACACCATTAAACCTGTTAAATTCCCAATTTCTTTTGAAAAAAGAGCATAAAATGGATTTATGTGGTATAGTAGAAAGACCATGCATTTTTGAATCACAAATATTGGTTCCAAGGCTCATTAGCTATGTGGTCTTCAGCAAGACATTTAACCTCTCTGAACTCCATAGCCCAAGGTTAAAGCCACTTACCAAGAAGAGTTCTTATGAGAAAAATGTGAATTCAACAATAATTCATTGCAGGTCCAACATGAACAAGCACTATATTCTAGAATAATGAGCAAAAAAAAGACTCTCCCTTCCCACATATAATTATAATATAGTGAATGGAAAAAGACATATATAATAGTATCACTGGTGAAAGTGTTCAGAAAAAGATAAAGTAGGGTATGCAATTATTATTATAATTGAAGATTAGGAATTAGAGGGTAAGAGGTTTCTTTTATCAATTAGTTCCACAGAAAGAAGTATCATTTGAGTAACGTCCTAAATGTACTGAGAAAGTGACCATGCAGATATCTGGAGGAAGATTAATTCAAACAAAGATACAAAAAAGGCAAAGGCCAAGAGGAAAGAATGTGTTTGGATGGTCAAGAATATTTCCAGCTATCTACTCTGCAGTAAAGGTGCACCACCTCTAAACCTCCATTATGCTGGACTCTGTGGACCATGCCACAGCTCTTTCTCTTTCTTCTAAATTCTAACACAAAAACTCTCTAACTCTCTCTCTGTCTCCCGCTCATTCTCTCTCTCTTCTCTTATTTGTAGCCTAAGCCTGGATTCTTCCAACACAATGTTTAAAGTGTCCTCTTTTTTTAAACTAACATATACTGAAAGCTAAATATGTATCAAGTACTATACTGAAGCATTTGTGTATTTTAACTTATTCAGTCCTCACAAAAATCCTAGGATTCTTAAATGTTTAATTTTTATTTTTTTAATATGTAACACCCTGGAGTTTTGTTGTATTCCAAATGTAGAAACAGCTTTAAGAAGTTAATATGGTCAAGTTTTCATGGCTAATTACAGAGTTGAAACTTGAACTCAAGCCATTTCATATTTCTGTCCATTAGATTAACTACTATCCTATTCCACTTCTTTTTCAATTGAAAAAGGAACCTGCAAGCTTATTGGTGAATAGGTTCAAAATAGCCTCCTTCAGTGAGAATCAATTTTCCTAAAGAAATGATTCCAAACTCAGCCCTCCAGAACTTCTATGATATTTACATCCATTCATTTATTCAAAATTTTTTGAGCTCCAATTATGTGCAAGGATAAGTCTGGGGATAGAGCATGCTGACAGAAAAGGTCCCTGTCTTAGTGGGTCAAAAGGGATATCAGAACCCTGAAAATAAAATTTATTTGCTCTGCATTAAGAGCATAGGATGTCATACAAATAGAATAACAAGATAATAATAAATAAACCACAATGACCAAAATATCTCAATTGCAGAAAGGCCGGAAATCACCTCTCTAAAGAAGAGACAGAGTCTAAAGTATTCCATCTTGATTATAATTAGGTCTCACTATCCCCCAGAGAGTTCCCTCTACACTAGATTTTCAAATATCCCATCACAAGAATTAAAAGGCATTTAGTCAAAATGTGTTCCTTATTGTTTAAGGGTTTTCATCTATGTGCATTTTTACTACTCGGGGTTTGAGAGGCTACAAACTAAATTTCAAAAAACCCGTAAAAACTTAAAATACCATTAACTTACAGTGAACCTACTCTTTAATTTCCTGCCTCCCTCACCCTTATTGGAGTTTCACCTTTCCTATTTCCTCTCTGCACACTGAGCTCTGTGTGATTATGTGTGTGAATAACTAGTAAGCACCAAGACTATATTGATACTATTCTTTTGCTCCACCAAAGATTAAGTCCTGTCCCTCAACTACAGACTGTAGGCTGGCAAAGCCAAGAAGCACTCAGAACATCACACTCTGTTAGGCTGCAATGAATTCTATGAACTTTAAATAATCCCTAACGACTTTAGGGGAGAAAATCTCAGCTAACACAATCAGCACTGTGGAATAGAATTTTCTGCAATGATAAAAAATGTTTTATGTCTTTACTGTTCAATAGAGTAGCTGCTAACAATAGTGATAAAGTATTTGAAATGTGGCTAGTGTGACTGAGTGACTGAATTTTTAATTTCATTTCATTGTAATTAATTTAAATTTTAGAACTCGCATTTGGTTGGTGGCTACCATACAGTCAGCATAAACAAATAAGAGAAAGAGTTCCCATTATTTTTAAATATTCTTAATGGCATTGACACTAAAATTTTCTGACTTTTTTTCCTAAAACAATTTCATAATCTCATTTTAGGACTTCTACTGCTAATTAGAAAAGTGGTAGTAATTTGATTTATTGTAAAATCATATTTTCTTCTTAGGTAGTAATTGCAGATTAAGCTTAGTTTGTCAATGGCACAGAGTTAAATGCCCTAATTTAAAGTGTTTACATTTACTAGTGCAAGATTTGGGGCCATATAGGTCTTAGATTTCAAGATGAGACTCCACCTAAAGGAAGAATAAAGCATTTCAGTTTATCAAGGTATGAATGGATAAACAAAGTGTGCTATATACAATCAGTAAAATATTATTTATCCTTAAAAAAGGAAGGAATTCTGACACATGTGCAAACAAATTTTAAGACTTTACACTAAATGAAATAAGGCAGTTGCAAAAAGACAAATAGTATGATTCCACTTATATGAATTACCCGGAGTAGTCGAATTTATAAAAACAGAGAGTAGAATGGTGGTTGCCAGGGGCTGGAGAAAAGGGGTAGAGGGGAGTTATTGTTTAATGGGGACAGAGTTTTAGTTGTGGAAGATGAAAAGTCCTGGAGATGGATTGGGGTGATGGTTGCACAACAATATGAATATACATAATTCTATTGAAATATGCACTTTTCAATGGTTAAAATGACAAATCTTAGGTTTTATATATTTTATTACAATGAGACTTTTAAAAATAAATCTAAAAAAATAAAAAGTGTTTCAGATGATGAGCTCTTACAGAGCAAGTTACACATTGTAATGCAGTTAACCTTCAGTCTGACCAAAGATCATGAAGAAAAAAGAAGAGCTCAGATTCAGAAAATTTTAGACAATTCAAGATCCCTAACAACTCAGACATCCCACTTCACTTGAGAATGTGTGACAGGGTGATTTTTACCTTTTTTCTTGAAAAAAATCTTCATCAACAAATTTGGCCTACACAAATATTGAATTGCCTGAGTACACACCACTGATAGCAACTAAATAGCAGAGATTCTGGTCTAGCTTAAGAAGTTCCAGTGAAAGAATGGACAATTTAATCGAGAAAATGATCATGTGGAGGAGGGGAGAGCTGTCATCAAAGCCTCTGTTAGATTGTACAAGTGAAGGTCATGTCAGTGGTGCTCAGAGCAGCAACTCTAAGACCCAGAACATGCTTTTATGTAGTAGACATTCAATATATGTATTAATGGAATAAATAAGTGAAAATATTGAATTACTGAAATGAATGAGTAAATAAATAAATAGCAAAATGCTCCAATTTTAGCCTAAACAGAATCTCCACATGTTTGGACTGGTCAGGAAAACTTATGGGGTGTTACACCTGAATTATATTTACATGTGGGATTGCAAAATAATTCTACTAAGAGACGTGTCAAGCATATAAGTTAGATTTAGTAACAAATGTTTTAGTCATCAAAGAATAGAAGAGTGATTTGGAGTACATCAAGGCTTGTGTTACTCAGAATTATCTTCCATCATAACACCCACAGTCTTGCAGTGAATCCTAAGGAAAGAGACTTTTTCCACCCTCATCAACTAGCAGAATTTTCTTCAGGGAAATCCTCCCAACCCAATTCTCTGCCATGACAGTTGGATGAGAATGATCCCACTCCTCACCACTAAGGAGGATACTAATTGACTTAAGTGAAATCTCACAACCCCATGGTGGCTGTGGTGATTGACTCCAAGAAAAACAAGCTTTCACTATTCCACTGGATTTTGTAGATGAAGGTATGGAGCTTAGAAATGCTGCTGCCAAAATCATAGATGCAGAGAACAAACTGATGGTTGCCAGATGGGAGGGAAGTCGGGGGACTGGATGAAAAAAAATGAAGGGATTAAGAAATATAAATTGATAGTTACAAAATAGTCATGGAGATGTAAAGTACAGCATAAGAAATATAGTCAATAATATTGTGATAACTGTGAATGATGCCAAGTGGGTACTAGACTTAGCAGGGGGATCACTTTGGAAATTATGTAAATGTCTAATAACCATGCTGTACATCTGAAACTAATATAAAATAATATTTAATATCAATTATAATTTAAAAATAAAATTAATTTAAAAATAAGAAAAATAAATGCTATCACTATCTTGTTTTGTTAAAGAAGGAACCCAAAGATAAAGCTGGCATGCAAAGAAAGAAAGTACTGAGAGGTGATGAGAAACCCAGCACTTGATCCTCCAGACCAAACTGTATCTACAACAAGCCCTACCTCTGGCCCTTTCAAATATATGAGCCAGTAATGTTTTGCTGACACAAATATGAGTTAGATAATCTCTCACTTGAAACTGAGAGATTCCTAAGAGATACAGAAAGTTTTATAGTAGAAAAAAAATTCTCATAAGAGAAGTTTCACTCTTAGGACCATTTCATTTCACTCAAGGGTTTGAGCATCATCTGCAAAATTTCCTGTAACAGGAAAATAACTGCAATATAAGTTTTGCCATTGCCTGTGGTATATATATACTAGGGGAAGTGGATGTAAAGAGATTTGAATGTTAATGTTTCTTATACATCCTTAATGTATAATAAATATCTCTTTGACTTCAGAAGTACCACAACTACCTTCACTCACAACATACCCAACCTAGGTAATTCAATAATCAGACTAGAGAGGAATTCTATTTTCCCTCACATTGTTATTATGATTAGTTGTTAGTCAAAGCTAGAGATGTTTATCAATCATTTGATCATGCTTGATTGCTTAGTTTCCCTAGGAATCATAAACTATGGGCCATGGGTAAATAGAAGTTTGTATTGGGGTTTCCTAACTTTCCACTTTATTTGTCTTTTTCTTCATCCTTAGTTCTATGTTCTTATGTTTCTTAACCATTACCTAGGAATTTATTTTGGGCTCAACTAGCTATCAACTTCAAAAGGACTTTAGGAGACAATATATGCATTCCAGACCTGTCTATGCTAATAATAGAATGTCAGAAAGGAGCTTTGGCTGGTGATGTTGGCAATGTTTTCAGACCAGAAGACTTGATTACTTAAATCAGACAACAAATATGCTTGTGTCTGTGATAAAAGTTTGAGTTGCCTTGTCTTGTATTGTTAAAGGTGATACTCAGCCTCTATGGTTGTTCTTGACCTTCATATTCTATAGTGGTCACATTGCTCCAGATTCTAATACATGGAGACCATGGTTGTCTCAGGTCTAGCCTATCCTTGATTTAATAGCTATGATTTAATATCTGGATAACCTATGGAAAAGTACAGAACCTCTCTGAGACCCAACTCCCTCACCTTGAAAATGAGAAAAGATGAAAATAGTGTTGAGTTATTAATTATCTGACAATTGCAGTGTTTCAATTTAAAATGCCATGTCTTAAAAACCAAAAACTTTGAAGTCTTAGTTATCCACTGTCCAAAGATGTGTTTACTAAAAAGAGAGAGAGCTGCCAGGGATGATATAATTCAATGTAAGATTTGAAGCCAAAGAACAACTGCAAATGGATAAAACCCACAACTTTCACACCTCAGATACTCTAAGGAAGTAGCTACTACATTATGCATAAACAATTCCAGGGAAGATTTCTTACCTGGAAGAGCAGCTACCTTGAAATTTGTTCAACTACACTACTCTTGCCTCATGGCTTTTGCACACAATGTTCCCTCTACATGTAACATTCTGTCACCTCCTTTTGCCTGGCTATTACCCTTACTTCTGATGAGGTCTAAAATATTTCCTATGTTTACCCATGACAGTTGAAGCATCAGCTCTCACCATGGACATCAATTTTTGTGAAAAACCTTCCCTTCCCACCACCTTACCTAATCCAATCATCTCACAGTTCCCTTCTCATTTAGAGCCTTTATCAACCTAAATTTAAATTGTCCATTTACTATTTACAGAAGTGTAAATTCCGTGAGAACAGGGATTATATTTGTTATATGCAAATATTAAGTGCTTGATAAATATATTTTGAAGAAGGAAGGGACAGTCAGAAAGATGAATAGTTGAATAGTAAAAAGAAGGAATAGTTAGTACGGTAACTCTCCTCATGGTTGCCCCTTGTAAATTTGAAAGATGACAGCCCCACTCACCTACGACTGCAAAGCATTTTTAGTTTTCAAAGTATTTTCACATCTATTTATATTACCTTCTGAGTGAGAAAGAAAGAAGGAAAATCTCTTCTTTAAAATATGAGTGTAAAGACTGTTAAAAGACAAGAAAGGGCAGAGTTTAATATGACTCTAGAAAATATAGCTGAATGGAAATCTGAGTTTCTGAATTCTAACTCTGTATTTGTTTTAATTCACACTCCTCTCCAGGCTTTAAAGCTCAAACTTCCTAGTACTAAGGAAGGCCACTGAGAAACCCAAGTAGTGAAGCTCCATATACAATAAGAAGTTATTCTACTGCCATCTTAAAATCTTCAAATTTGCATTATTAAAATGAAGACATACTTAATGATGTTATCAAGAAAATCAATTAGGTTAATTGAATATGGCCAATGTATAAATGTATATGATTGCTTAGACTGCTCACAATGGCCATGTGTTTCACATATTGTTGTTTTCTAAGGGACTATAGATTCCAGTTTTGGTTAATTGTACTGATTCTCAGACTTAGAATCAAACTGAGAGCTATATAATTCTTAGGTCCCTTTCATGACTTTCATCAACCTTCTTTGAAGGTCTTGAAAATGACTTTCAGAAACTGAAATTAGTTTTCTTTCTCATCCCCTAGAGACCAATGCAGTGGATTTCATCATGCAATGTTAATTAAAAATGTTGAAATAAATCATGATACAATTAGGTATTTCTTTGTCCAAATCAACCTCCATGAACTATATCTAACACTAGTTCAGTTTATAAAAACCAGTCTATTCTCCCTGATGCTGAAGACTAATTTTGGCAAAGAGACATAAAAATCCCATAACTTTAGGTGTATTTAAGAGTCCTTTTTTTTTTTTCTTTTTAGGTAAATGGTGGTAAAGTAACATAGGCAAATTAGCAACTTATACAAAACTATAGTAGTCAAGAACAAGGAGTATCATGAGAACTAAAGGAAAGCCACTATGCCTGAAACACATGTATGAAAACTAAGAAACTTTTACTCTCGTAGCACCTGGTAGAATAATTCCTCTAGTGGTGTAGCACTGAATTTTTAAATAAAGATTTTAATACGTTACTTAAGATGAGAGGTGAGATCTGAAGGAATATATTCAAGCTAAAAGTGATGGCACTAAGCAAAGATGGAATCTAGAAATAGAAGGACACTTGGTTTTGTTGAGCCCTTGGATGGGGTTACTCAGTATAACTAAGGAATGAGTGCAAAGGGCCGGGTAGCGGAAGAGCAGGGTGTGGGGGAGAAGGAGTGCAAGTAAGTCCAAGAAGGCTGTACACCTTGGAGCAAGAGTAGGGACCAAAAAAGAATTCTAAAGAGGCCACAGCTGAGAAGAAACTTTGGAGATAAACATGTCAAATGGTAAATTGGGGATTTTATTCTACCACATGTCATAGAATATCCCCTTCATCTCCCCCTGTGAATTCCATTGTTTCTCACTAAGACTTTTGTAGAAGTGGATTTGGGAAAGAGAATGTGAAGATGTAAAGAGGAAAATGAGAAGGGATAGGTCTGGAAAAATAAGCAGAACTATTCTATGAGAGGCCATGTGAGCCATTTAAAAGTGTATGCACCTTATTTTAGGGTAAATAAGGAACAGTTTAAATTTTTTAACAATAGTATCTCCTGGCTTATACGTAAAAAGATTACTCTAGCAGCAGTTCAAAGAGTGGGGTGGAGGAAGCAATGGTAGAGGCAAAATGAAAGTTACAAAGCTTTGCGGAACTCCAGGCAACAAGTGATAATGGCCTATACTGGTTGTAGTACCAGAGAAGATGGAGAGAACTGGACAATCTAGTTAGAATCAATGGGTCTTGATGATTGACTGAATGTGAAGGAAAGGGTTACCAACCTTCTTGTTTTGCCCAGGACTGAAGGAGTTCCCAAGACTTAAGATCTTCAGTTTTAAAACTTGGACAGCTCCAAGTAAGCTATTCCAGTTTTCATGAGATTGCAGGAGTTCCATGGATGTGGAAACTTCCATATAAAATCAAGACAGTCCCAGAAAAACTAGAATAAATTGACTACCCTCACTGGGGTTGACTTTGTGGGTGAAGGAAGATGGCACCTAAGTTCTGGCTTAGGAATGGTGGTACCAGCCCTTGAGTTAGGGAAAGCAGGAATAGAACAGATTCAGTTGGGAAGAGAATGCTGAGTTTCATTTCTGGACATGTTGAGTTTCAAGGACCTTTAGGACATCAAAGAAAAAATATCTAGTAGACAGATCCTTTCAAAAACCTAGTACTCAAGAGAGAAAGTTAGATTTAAAATACAGTTTTAGAAGTTATTGGTATATAGATGGTACTTGAGTGAGTAAGACTGCCCAGAGATAGTTTTATACAAAAAGAAGAAAGGGGAAGGGAAGAGAGGGGAAAAGAAGGGAAAGGAAAGAAAGAATGAAAGAGAAAGGAAGGGGAAAAAAAGGGTGAGTAAAAAGGGAAGGGATTAAGACAGAACCCTGGGAAACATCAATATTTACAAGATATATAAAGGTGACTAAGATGGAGCACCTACATTAGCAAGATAAAAACCTAGAGTGCATTGTCTAGAATTCAAGGCAAGAGAATGTTGGAAAAAGGAGGTGAGGTCAGAGTCAAGTGCTGCAGGCAGATTAAATAAGATAAAGGCTGAAACTCATCCTTTGGGATTTAACAACAACAAGGTCATTATCGATCTTGGTGAAAGCAATTTTAGAGAAAGGTGGAGAGAATCAAGACTGAGGAATGAATGGCAGATAAGAAAACATAGATAAAGAGTAAAAAAATCTTTTTCAAAACCTTTCAAAGGAAGAGAGATGTAAGTGGAATAGAAGGAGGAAGATGTGGGGTTGAGGAAATTTTTTTATAATGGACATCTTAGCCCAGGTCCTCTAGGAAACAGAACCTGAATTAAAGATTAAAACACTATTCTTTATTTGTAAGCAGCAAGCCCAGAAAGTGAGGGTAAGGAAAAGGGGAAATAAGGCAAGGAGAGTTGCAAAGCAATGTGCCCAGATGCACTGAATCACTGACTGCCACTTCATAATGATCTGCAGGCCTTTCTAAAGAGCTGTAGAAGAAATCACACCTCAGAGTCGTCTTCAGAGGAGAAACAGTTAGGAATTTATTTTATTTTTTTCTATTCTCAAATCTCATTCGTCAAGGTTTATTTCATAGGGAACTAGGAAAAGTAACCCGAAGACTCTAAGGCACTCAAAGTTTCTGTTCAAACTAGTGGAAAAGACTTAACATCTTTAAATGTTATCAAAATGGAACCAACAGAGAAGAGGTTGAAGGTACAGGAAAGAAGCGATCTAGTTGGCAGAGAGGTTTGGATACTAAGAAAAAAAGGTAGGTGGAGATACAGGGAATTTCATAAGAAAAATGAAAGGTGATTGTAAATTCCCACAGAAACTCTCTTAAGTTCCCTGTCCTGGAATATATTTATTTTATGCTCACCCCCTGATACGATTTGAGCTGGGCACCAAGAGAAAATCTAACTATAGTCCACTAACCTTGATTTAGCCTTTCTCTGCCTTTAGAAATCATATGTAACTCAAAGCCTTACGCTCTATAGGGACAGAAACAGAGATACAAGGTGAAATAAGCTATTATAATAACATTTTATCAGAAAAGTAACAACCCAGATAATGCCATCAAGGAATAAGAAATAAATGGCTCACTGCAATCCCCTGGGAAGATACCCTTGGAAAAAAAATGGAGAAGCCAGAAGTGTGCCACAATATAGGTAGGCTCTTAGAGTTTCTGTACCTGGGCACTAATCTCACTTTGTCTTCTATTTGCTTTATCTGCCAAAATGACTTAAGCCTTTTAAGTCTTAGTTTCCTCACCTGTAAAATGAAGATGATAATTTTTCCTAATACCTAGGGTTTGTGTAGTAAATGATATGTTATAGAAAAAAACTTAACATAGCACCTGGAATATGCAAAGTATTATTAATTATAAAACCTAAGCTATGCTATATGTTGGGGATACCATGATAATAAAGTCACAGATCCCTAAACTGAATAACCTCACCAAGGAGGTAAAGAGATTCATACACAGAAACAGATCATCAGTGTGAAAGCTTCTGCCCGATTCTTGCCACTCCTGCCCTGGTTCTAAACACATAAAAATTCTGGACACAACAAACTTTAAATGTATAGCTAAGTTGTAAATAAGAAAGAAAAATTATCTAGGTGTTAGAAATAAAGTCTCAGAGAACTGAACAGAAACTGAGGTCAAACTTTTACAAGGTAATTGGAAAAGAATAGAGTCCTTGGGACTAGGTCTTTAATACCTGTCTGAGCAACAAGGGAGTCATTCCGAGCCTCCATACCTGACCTCAGATCCCTAGACCTGAGCTACCTGCATGAGCCTAGGAGTCAGGAAGTCTGCCCACTACGCTATATGGAACTAAAATAGGATTTGTTTTAGCTAGTGAAGCAGTTCACTGTCTGGGGCTTCTAAAAATTTCTAAAAAACATTAAACCTAAACACACACACACACACACACACACACACACACACACACACACACACACATTAAACATCTAAAATGCTTCTAACAAATATTAAACTCTGGTCTGAGTTTCACAGGGGCATGTGGTCAGAATTCAAACTGCCTACATGGTGAGGTACCCTCAATGAAAAAATTGAAATTAAAAACCTGGTTCAGAACAGAAGGAACTCTTAAGTTTTGGCAAAAGCAAAATTTAAACTGTTCATAGGACTCTTTCTAGGATCCCATAAAAGAAAACCCACAAGAAGAAAATAAAAAATAAAAATTTTATCCTCAAGAACTAGAGAAAAAAAAAATTTGAAAGAAATATATGTAAAGTATTTAAAATGATTTTTTTTTAAATATAGTAAGTCCAGAAAAGGACTCTGACATAAAGAACAGATGAGCTTCTTAAATAATGAAATAAAATTCTGGAAATAAAAAAAAATTACTAAAATCAATTACATTATGGGCAGGTTAAATTATAAAGTAGACACAGTTGAAGAGAAGACTGACAAATTAAAAGATATAACCTAAAAAATCACTGAAAATGCAGCTTAGAGGGGACAAAAGGGATGGAATACATAAAAGTTGATTTAAGAGAAATCATGGATAGAATGAGAAATACCAACAGAGAGTTAATAAAAATTTTAAAACAATGAGAATCAGAAAGACATAAAATTTGAAGATATAATGGCAGTAAATGTCCTAGAATTAACATGCATGTATCAAGCACATCTAATATGTCATTTTCATGTTACCTACCGCAGTCTTACCTGTCTCTTGGCTAAAGTACTGTTGCAGCAACTGACTTCATGCAGACACAATCTTATCATACCTCATCTCACCTTTACTCTAGGGCTTCTATATCAATATCAAGGCACAGATGCTACAGTGCCCATACATGCACACCCCATAAGTAAAAGGGAGTTAACACTTCATGAGGTGAATCTTTGAGATTTTTCCTCCAACATCTGCATGCTTCCAGTGCCAGGTGCTAAGGGACATTTTCATAGTAATAGACTTCTGACTCTACCTCTTCAGTCACATTGCCATATGACCTGGTACAATAGGCAAGAGAATAATAATGGAAGCCATCCCCACACTGGGGTAGTTTACACAAAAGTAATTGCACACTACTTAAGTAAATCTAACTTAATCAAACCACATAAGTAAATCCAACTCCTCAGTTCAACTTCCTCTCAGTCAGATTCCAAAAACTTTCAATATTACCCAAATGAAGGATAAATATGAAGGAAGGATATTAGTGAGTATTCTCCAGGGAAACAGGACCAACAGAATGTATATCTATATAGAAAGTTATTTTTTAAAAAAATTAATTGGCTCACATGATTATGGAGCGATCTCAAGAACTGTAGTCAGCGAACTGGAGATCTAGGTGACCTGATGGCATAGTTCTAGTCCAAAAATCAGCAGGCTCCAGACCCAAGAAGGGCCGATGTGTTCACACAATCCAAAGACAGAAAAGGACCAATGTCCCAGATCAAGCACTCAGACAGGAGTAGTTCCCACTTATTCATGGGAGGGTGAGCCTTTTGTTCTATTCAAGCTTTCAGCTGATTGGATGAGGGCCACCTACATTAAAGTAGGCACACTGCTTTACTCAGTCTACCAATTCAAATGTTAATCTCACCCAAAAACCCTTCAACAATACACCCAGAATAACATTTGACTAAATATCTGGGCACTCCATAGCCCCGTCAAGTTTATACATAGAATCAACCATCATATAAAATCAAAGTAGAATGACCTAATAGTCTAATTGCAGTTAAAAAATATCCTCTTTTTTTCAAATTCCACAAAAGCTATGACCGTATGAGCACTTTGAAAGGGCCATAAAGTAAGGGGCCCTGTGGCTAAGCTTCATTAGTTTCACAGCACTGTTGAGTGACCCAGATAGTGAATTTACATAATACAGTGTCAAAAGAAATCACCACTAACACCATCAGACAGCATTTTCTCTTCTAAAGTTTAAGTTTTGTCTGGTTTTCTCACTACATTGGATAGTCCATACCAAGAATCATTCCTCCCACCACAGAGCCTAGGGCTCTATACCCACCTGGATCATGTGAATAGACATTAACTATTCCAACTATTCTTCATTTTGTATAATTCATAACAATAGTTGCTACAAACCCCACTATTCTACATGAAACAAATAGCACCTGGAGCTTTTGGGCAATGTCATTCTTGAGCTTCATCAGAAAAAAAAAAAAAAGATACCCTCATTATCACTTGAGGTTGTAATTGGTTGAAGAATTTTAGGCTGCCCCAAGGATTGTATTACAATCTTTCCAGTGTTCTATTTAACCTGATTTCATTTTTAAAGGGAAAATCATTTATACTTCATTTTTCAATAAACACGTTTGTACTAGTTCCACAGGATGAGTTATCAGGGTACTAGGTGCTCTGATGCCCGGATGCAGTCCTATGTGAATATATAACCGAGAGCTTGGAAAGTCTTACTTTCTGAAGGTTTCCAGGTTCCTAACTTTACAAGTCACTTCAAAGAGAAGATAAGAGAAGAACTTGTCTGTTCTTTGTGTACTTTAGTGAGGACTAGAAGGGAGATTTCCTTTTCAATTCGACCAGATGGACATGTTGGTGACCTGGTAATCCCAAAAGCTCTATAAGAAAAACTCTGAATTGCATCCCAGCCATCATATTTCCAGTGCAAAGTGTGACCTGAGAAAAGAGGCTACAGGAGAAAACATCCTGAGGCATTTCCAGGCCCTGACACAAAACAATCCCTCTTTAAATCCTGAGTAGTGAGAAGACCTCTCTCTTTTCCAACAATGTCCTCATTCCAGAAGAAGATACTGGCTAGGATACTGAAATATTTCCACTCAGTTTTTCCCTTTATGCTCCAGAACCTCAGGAAAATTGAGGGGAAAGATTAAAGATGAGGGAGACATGAAGACATGGGTAGAAATTTAGTGTATTAAAGACAGTATATTAAACCCATTTAGAGGCACCAAAAATAATAATAACTTTTATTTTCTGGTGAAAGACTCAAAACTAAATTCCATGTTGGTTTTGTTGCTGTTGATTTTTTGGTTTCTTTCATTTTCCCACATTCTCTTAAGTGGCTTATCAGATTCACCAATGCTCTCTACGCTCACTCTAAAATATAGTACACTGAACACTCCTAGTAGACAATTCGCTATCGTATTTACTCATTCTCTTACCATTGGCTAAATTTCATGCTTATCAAGACTCAGTTTGAGGTGTTTTCATTAATCTAATTGATTCTGTTGAGTTAAATTTTTGAAAACTAATGAAGTACACGTGAGAAAGAGAGAAAAAGAGAATTTTTTATGAAATTTAAGCTGAACGCTTAGGTAAAGACTAGAGAAAGACAGTGGCTAAAATATTGCTGTGAAAGTAGTGTATGCAAGACAAGTATAAAAGATTGGGGAAAACATCTCAGGGGATGCTGCACTAAGATTGCTTTGCAAATATCTTTAAACTTTAGTTTGGCTTTTAAGAAACCAAAACTGGAAACCATTCATAATGCATTATAGTTATGGTTAAAGCCAACAATAATAATAATAACTTAGAACATCAGTGAATAAATACACATTTAAAAGTAAAATAAGGTCTTAGCTGAATATCACAACATCAGTGTATATATGTACATATTTGTGCTTTAATACAAAATGTTAATTAGTGTATCATTTTGAATGATTCTCTAACTGACTCTAATGTGATTACTCTTCTCAGGAGCCTTACACTATATATAACTTTTATGCTTTAAAATATTATGTTCATTTTTCCCCAATGCCTTCTCAATAAACTATGTGATCTTAGCAAAATTTATAATTTTACCTAATTTTCTAATTTTATTTTCTAGTCATATACCTTATACTGAGTCCAATGACTTACAGTTCTCTAGACATAAGCTCTAATGTTAAGCTCCCGCTAGTCTCTTGAATTGAAAGAAAGGGGTTGGGGAAAGACAAGGAAAACAGGAAGGGTGGAAGGGAGGGAAGAAGGGAAGAAGGAAGAAAAGAAGGGAGGAAGGAAGCTGAGTGAGGAGGTACCAGTGACAGTTTTGAGGCAGTGATGATTTCATCCCATCACAGATGCTCCTAGAGCATCTGTCCTATCACTCAACAGTAGCTACCTCACTTTCTACATATATCAAAATCTTTGGTTCAGAATCATGTGCTAAAGTGCTATTAAATATGGCAAGTATGAAAAATACATCAACACATGAAAGAGTATAAGTGATATCAATCATGTGGAAGAAAGCAGAATTTTAAAGTACTATAAGTAAAATGTAGGCAGTTAGCCTTTAAAAGGGTAGATGTAAATGTTGAGTGATATAGAGAGCTAATGTCGTTTGACTGTTTTATTCTACAAATTTGCTTACATTCACAATAAAATTAATAAACATATACAAAATATTCTACAAGGTGAGATCAGTTATAAAGTGAATTAGGGGAAACGAAAGTACTCTGGGTCAAGTACTAGTTGTGTCCTAACCTGGGAATTTGAGAACAAACAATAGATTATGAGATTTCAAAATAATTTCTAACAAAAATATTGAAGATTTGTAGTCTCATCTCTTCTTTCTCACTCAACCCAAATAGAGAATTAATTACACAACTATTTTTCTTTTTTTGCATTACTCTTCTGTCTGTAATTTTACTTTTTTATTGATTTTATAAAGTTTCTCTAAAAAGTGACAGAATTATAAAATCTCTAAGCTAGGAAAGACTCTGAGCGATTATCTTCCATTTTCCTCCTTTTAGACAGCATCATAATGCTATCCCAGGCAGATGGAGAGCTATGTTATTTTTTAAACCTCCAGAGGAGAAGACTCTACAGTCTCCTAACATTAACAATTCTGTCAAGAAATACTTCCATATATAATCGAACTCTCTCATGCTGCTGTTAAAATCAGTTTTCACTCAGCAGAGCTGAGTCAATATTGAAAACAGCTGGTCTTCAGCCTCCATGTAGAAATTCTTCATTTGCTGTCACTGTAATGTAATGAGATTTGAATTTTCTTTATAGCTTTCATTTAGTCCTTAACTCATACCCTTCTCCAAACTGATTAACCCCAGTTCCACAACTTACCCAGAGCTTATACTCTTATCTATACTCTCACATCACTTTGTAAGTGTCTCTATTGGAACATTATCACTACTTAGTGTAATTATATGTTTGCATGAATATCTCCCCACACCTCATCCTGTCTTATTTGTCTGCCTGTCTCTGTGACTGACACATAATAGGTCCTTAATAAGTGACAGTTGAATGAATTAATGAAATGCCATCCAGATAAATTGTTTTATTCTAACCATTCAGCCATGATTGTGGCTGTCTTCTGTTAGTTAAGTTTCTTTTGATGACAAGTAACAGAAACCAATTTTAGTAGTTTAAGCAAAAACAGGAATTTTATTGTGAGAATACTGGAATATCTTGCAGAATCTTAGTAATGATTAAACCAAGGCTCAGAAAGGGTAGGAAATAGAGCAACTGCATGTATTTCTTCTGCGAGAGGCATTCCTTCCAGAGTATTACAATGTGTCTCAGCTACCAACAACTTCCAGTAACAACATTGCTCTTCTGGCAACACTTCCAGAGACAAACTGATGGACTCACCTTAGGTCAGCTGACAGGCATGAACCAATAAGTCATGGTCCAGGGGACTCTTTCTTAACATTGAGATGGTTGTCAGGGTGGGGGCAAGGAGAGGACATATCTATGCATGTTGATAGCTCCTCAGAGAAGGAGAACCCTGCATTGTGGAGTCGCCACAAGAGAGGCCCACTACAAACCAATGTTGATCCCTCAGGCCCATTGTCACTACTGAGTTCCTGTGTCACAAAGCTGAATAAGCAAGGTAATTCAGTATCTTTTTTTTTTTTTTTTTTTTTTTGCTGGACTATTTTTCTTTAGGCCTTTGGGTCCCAAGATTTAAGAAGATAAAAATGAGTTGAAGTGTAAATTTTCTTAGAACTATGGATAAATGCTTGAGCTAATGCAAATGTTATCGCAAGATTTACGACACACAGAAAAATCTATTTCTGAAATTCAGTACATTTTATATATCATTGAGTTAGTAGCAGACTCATACATGAGATACCAAATAGCAAGGAATAAATAGGTAGTGGCCAAGACCCCTAACACATTTCTAATTGTCTCAGTAGTCTTGCAGCATAATGTCTTGAACTTCCTTCCTGATGAGAACACCTACAGAAAAGACCCTGGAGAAGAAGTAAAGGAACAATGGGTCAGCTATATAATAACACTTTGCAATAATTTAGCAGTTTTCAATGAAGTCGGATTTGTTCATATCACTCATCTCATTTTTTAATTAAGTACATATAGTAGGTAAAAAATAGCCAAAATTTTTCTAGCTCTTCCCACAAAAGGAGGAGTCAATTTTCCTAACCCTGAAATAGAGGGTGACCTTGAGACTTGGTTAGACTGACTGAGGATGAAGTGATATCATGTGCAATCCAAGCTAAGCCTCAAGAGATCTATCTCATCAACATGCCAAATAAAAAGATAAGAAACCATGTAGAAACTCCTAAATTTGGGGGTGTCTGCTGCATAGAAATAGATAATCTATACATCACCAAAAACACATAGCTAATTTCAGACTGTAATGAGACTAGGGATCCAATAAGTCATTTTCATTAAATATACATATCAAACAGTATCTCTAGCCTTTTATTTAGTATGGCACAAATCTATACTCTTCCTTACAAAATTTATGCATATAATCTCCATCAAATTTATGAACAAGTTAAGCTCAGTTTCCTAACATTTTAGATTAATGTTCATACCTAGAATTTGTTAATCCAGGATGGTTCTCTCCCAGGTTATTTAAGACATTCAGGCAGTCTACCTTCAGAATGTAAGACCATTTTTAAAATTCTTGCTATTCTGTCTGCATCATTTACTGAGAGAATTAAACTTATGTTTTATACGTTTCCAGTTCTGCTCTCCTGAGCGAGTTATCTGAAAGTTAACTGTGTGGCTGAAATCTATGGACCATCTCCCCAGATATGGAGAGTTGGCTTTGTTCCACTTCATCTTCCTGACTTCCTGATATGAAGATCTGTCACAAGCCCCTGCTGCGAAATCTTCTTTATTCTGTTTTTCTTTTATCTTTACCCAGAGACTTTCAAGAATTCTTCTTTGTTCCTATTTCCATAGTTACTTTGGTATTTGACTATCTTCTTATGTCTCATCCTGCCAGAGAGAGAAGTTTGTGGATGCTTAGTTTGAATATTGAATGAGAGCTGGGATACCTAATAATTAGCACAAAAGCCAGCCTAGAAATTCCAGTGGGCCATATCATATACCCTTCTGTACTCATTATTTTTACTATGTTTTCGATAATATTATGCTTCTCAAAGGCTAAATGAGTCACAGTTTCTTGCCTTAAAAAATAATATTCATTGTATATAGCTCTGCCTTATATTCATTTTTAATCTAATACCTTCATTGTCCTTATGTCAGTTTCCAGTTTCTAATTTTCTTTTCTCCTGTAATGATTATTTGGTTTTCTACATCTCACTTACTCTACTCCCCTTTTTCTAAATCTGTCCTTTCTTTTTACCTCAGAAAAGACATAGTAATCACCCTGATAAACAGTAGGCAAAAAGTAAATTCTGTGTAACTAGAGTTAGGGCATTATTTTAAGAGGCTTTTCCAATTCCTACTATTTCTCCAGGCACCACTTTACCATAGAACCGGGTGCCTTTTCATATTTTTCACGTGCCCTTATAAAAAAAAATAAAAAAAAATAGTGTTTATCAGAGGTGGAGGGGGGAGCTCCATGAAGATTGGGACACAATTGACTAAAAATTTCAAAAAAATATTGTTTTTGTATAGAGTTTACACTAGGGGGGAGGGGGCAAAAAAAAGACAAACATTTAATCCCACTCTTCACAAAGCACTTATTGAACACCTTGGTAATACAATTTACATCTGCATGCCTCAGTTTCCAACATGCTTCAGGCAAATTATATCATATGTGAGGCAAGTGGGCAGATAATAAATGAGTTATTGTACACAAAACACTTTAACTTTAATACACTGTATAAATGTAATAAAAAGTTACCTCCACTTACACATAAGCAAATGAGGGTCTCAAAGAAGTTGAGAGACCTGCCTAATCTGATACACTTTTCTCCCAACCACTATGAACCTTTAGATCATCACACTCTCCTCCTGTGAGTCTCCTCAGTCAGAAATCTGTGACTTACAAAAGCTTACGAATCATTTATGGAAAAAATGTCATACACTTAAAAAAGCAAATAACATTTATTATTATTATTATTATTATTATCGTCATCATCATCATCATCATCATCATCATCATCATCAACATTATAATGGAGTGTTTATGTTGTGCCAGACATTGTTTTACATTCAGTGATGCATTTAATCCTCTAGCAATCTTGTCAGACATTACTTGTATCTTGAAATGTAGAGTAGAAGTAATTAAGCCAAAGAGAGGTTTAGCAACTTGACTGAAGTCACCAGGATTTGAAGTCAGTTGCCTGGCTCCAAAGTCCATATGTTGGACTACAATACTCTACTGCCTCTCTACAAAACAGTATGTAGAATGCATTACATACTCATGATATAGTGAGTGTGGTAGAGTGTCAAGGAAATTTACATTGAGAAAAAAGGAAAGAAAGACAAGCATTCATCTCACCAAAAAAACTAGTATAGAACAGAAATTTGGGGTGAGATTTATTTAACTGGAAGAAGCTAAGGAAATATCATAAGTAAAGACATAACAGAAATTAAGACTGGAGTGTTAGGTATAAACAAATTATGGCTGGTCTACAATGAAAAGCTAAGTTTGGATTTCGCCTCCCTAATCTATTCTGTTTATCACAGGAAAACAAATTTTTGAGGACTTTAGCTTTTTACTAAAAATGCTTTGTGCTTTCTCATTGTTTTTTACTAAGTCCAAACATAGCTTTTCATTGTAGACCAGCCAGGTCAGGAACAGAGATGATAGTTTAAAAGGCAACTAATTTAAGGTGACTAGAATCAGGATGCTGGTCTATATACTCTCCTGCTCTCCCTTGATAAGGCTCTTTTTTTTTTAACTTCTAAGAATTCAGTTATTTTTATTTATTCTCTCACTCCACCAAATGAATTACTATGAATGGTTGTTTTCCTTCACAGAGAACTAAAAAATTTAAATGGTTACTTAAGAACTCCAAAGAAGCAGGGAGGTTATTCCAAGTCAAGAACATGGTTGACTTGGTTGCAGATAGAAATTATCAGGCTCCCAGTCATAGTGAGCATCAAAAAGAAGAGAAGAAAAAAGAAAAAGAAAAAAACACAGGTAAAAGCAGCAATTTATTTGCTGGTAGATAAGCTATGATTGCTGGTATTAGCCATGCAGCCCTCAGGCCAGTAACAGGTATTTGCAGGTCATACCTATACATGTCACTAGGCTCCGGGCTTAGCAACAGAGCAGAGAGACCAGGATTTTGACTGTTTTTAATGTATAGGTCAGGGGTTGCAAACTGGTGCCCAAGGCTAGATGCGGCCCATAGACCTCTTTTGTTTGACCTGTACAATGTTCTTTTAAATTTTGAGCTAATATTTAAAATTCAGGTTTTGAATTTAGAGATTATATAGAAAATTCAAGGTTTCCCAACAGATACTCTTAAAAAAATTAGATATCTGTCAACACTGAGTTAGCTTTTCTGACTGGCAATATGAGGCTGGACTTAAGTCAGATCTGACCTTTTGGACACAGTCTGAGGACACACGACAAATGCTGTTCTCTGTATGGTGGCTCCTGGAGTATTTGAATTTGCAAACTGTCAAATGTTTAGTTCTCTAAGGAAGTTCAGCAAAGGCACTTACCTGCAGGAGATAGGAGACCAAAGAAATGTGGCCCCTTCTTAAAACCACATACTAGGAGGAATAAAAAATGGAGTTGTTCAATAACCAATAGGAGGTTCTTTCAGGAGAAGGGGTTTTGGCCATTAACAGTGACGTATTGAACAAGAAATTTACATTTCTGAAATTCAGCTTCTTAATTTGTAAAATAAAACTAATAAGATTTACCCCCAAAATTGTTGATGCCATTTAATGAGATCATGCTACATAAAACTCAGTCCAGTTCCTAGCATTTAATAGATATTAAGAAAACAACAATAATGATAATTGTTGGTATTCTATTCTGAGGCATTCACAAAATTTAGGTGCATTTGCAAGCTAGTTTTTCTGTATGTTTTATTCATGAATGTTTATTGGGCACCTACTTTAGTGTGGGTCTAGCTCTGTGCAAGGCATCAGAAATATATAAAAAATAAAAATACTTCATGCCCTTGAGAAATTCCCTGGTAAGAAGTAGAAAGGTTAGAAAAAAATGTTTTAACAGAAGAAAAGTGTTTCTGAAGTACACAAAATCATTTAAGAAAAAAAGTTGGAAATAAAAGACTGGGAAGAGACAAGGAAAATTCAAGACCAGAGTCAAGAAGAGAGTGTATGGAAAAATGTCACAAAGGGTGAAAATGAAAGAGTAAGTCTTGGATTATGTTGAATTTGAAATTTCTAGAAAGAGATACATTTCATGCTCCCAGAATAAGGAGTATCCACAAATAACATCTCTGTGACTAATCCTTATATATCACTTACTAGACATCAGGTGCAGTTCTAAGTGCTCTCTCTCTCTCACTCTTCATATATATGTGATATATATATGATATATATGTATATATATAGATATATATGATATATATACATATATATCATATATACACACATATATGTATATGTATATATGTATAATATATATATTAACTCATTTAATTTGCAAAACAACTTTTGAGGTTCTATAATTTCCCTTTTATAAATGAACAAACAAAGGCCTACGGAGGTCAAAAATTTGTCAAGGTTATTCTCCTGTTAAATGGTGAAGATGAGACTTAAAACTAGGTATCTCTGGCTCCACAGCCCATGCTCTTAAGGGAATCCACAATTAGAACCTGGAAGAAGGAAGGTATTTTTATGCAGACACTTTCTAAGGGTGAAAGAAAATCTAATGTGGTCAACCCAGATGTACTATTTTTCTGGAGTAAATATGCAAGTGGCTTCATGGAATATGTCTTTCCATTATTTCTGATCAAACTTTGCTATCAGGAAGACTAAAATCAAATCATGGTTTTGATGTTTGGAGGAGAAAATTAACTGACTTCAGTCATGCCCAGGAGCAAAGATATCATATCATCTGTGCTTTCTAGTTGAATGTTTAAATTCTGAGAGAGAAAACTGAATTTGAAAAGTGAATAACTGACCATATAAATATGTGTTACACTTAAGATATTGCAATGAAGAGTCCCTCCCAGAGTGGGAACACTTCACTGAGTCAGGGAAGAAAGCAATTCCCAATGGCTTGCCAAATGGATACCTGACTACTTGGCACAATTCGGTTGCACACCAAACAAGCACCAAGAAATCCACAAATACACAAAACAAAGTCAGTAATGATACCAGGAAAATTGTACTGAGTACTTATTCTACACCAGATATAGTTCCAAGTACTTTCCACACAGTATCTACTTTAATTTAACCCCACGACACTATAGGAGGGGCAGAATCAGTTTCATTTTATAGATGAAGAGACTGAGACGCAGAGGCCACATGCCTAGTAAGTGGTGGTGCCAGAATTTGAATCCAAGCAGCCTGACCTAGAGCCCATGTTAACTATAACAATCTATTTCATTTAGGTACACATGTGATCATGATTTCTAAATATCTTTAGATTGATTTATATTTCAGATCTTGCTAAGTTAGGTCAGGCCTAAATTTTTTAAATATTTTCAGGATGATAGATTAAAAATATAGGTATATACATATACTAGTTCCTAGTATATGTTGATACTAGTTCCTAGACTGATTGAGAAATGATTATTTGAAATTTGAGTTGGTTAACAAATGTCTTTAAGTCTATTTAGATTCATTAAATAGTGACAATTATTTTACGTGGAATAATTTTTTGTTAATTTCAGTGGCACAATAAGATAGTTATCCTATGAAATACTTTTCTTCTATTTACGAGAACAAAATTTCCGTAAAACCTTAACAAGAAAACTGAAATCCCTTCCCTAAAGTCTTATAACAATTCACCACTAGATGGAGCAACTAAATTTTAAACTTTTTCACTCAAAGCAAACCTTTAAGTTTACTTTGAAAATAGCCCTGATTTTAGGTCACTTATTTTTTAATTGTTGTGTTTCCTTTTCCTTTATCAGATATTTGGATGTTTATTAAAATCTCCAGCTGAGAAAACTTAATAAAAACATCACTATTAGTGCATTCAATACTCATAAACTTAAGACTTTGACAGAAAAGATTGACCATAAACAAATAAGTTTAAAATTGCAAGCAAAATAAATTTAAACGAATTTAATATGCTTAATAACTAACTACAGTCTGCAATTTGTTACTGAACAATGTGACCCATCCAGTCAAACAAAGCAAATATACCTCTGATCTAAGAGAACAAATGTCACACAGTTTGTGTATATACGGCTACATGTTTGGATGGTTACGTGTCTGCATTAAACAATACAAATACTGTCTGGAGAAGCCAGGACAATGTTTCAGAGGAAATACACATTTTAGGGTAAATAATATCTGCACAAATAGGAGGAGTTTTTCTCGACCATCTGCGTTATTCTCTTCCACTGAAAACTAGGGCAATTACCTATTCATTTAGTAAATATATATTGA
Source organism: Cynopterus sphinx (assembly GCA_030015415.1). NCBI lineage: Eukaryota > Metazoa > Chordata > Mammalia > Chiroptera > Pteropodidae > Cynopterus > Cynopterus sphinx. The sequence goes on along the minus strand of CM057387.1, from coordinate 69,375,897 downwards.
GAGACTGTGATATGCTAGGCCTCATAATCTCCACTCACTTTGATCTGAGACAGAAATATTGTTTCAGAATTAGGCCAAGGCCAACTGTGCACTGAAAATTTCATGATTGCATGGATTTGTTCTGAAAAAACAAGAAGGAAGGATAGCTAAATGAATGAAACAACTGAAGCTCGTGAAAACCAGGATGATGGTAGAAGAGGATTAAATGGAATAGGGACAGAGATATTTCCTTTATCCACTATTCACTAAGAGTGTCACCAGTTCGTGGACACAGAATATTAGAGAGCACTATCAGAACCACGCAGAATATTAATGTTCGTTCTGAGCATCATTATGTTTAATATAGCTACTCATAAATCATATGCTTATATTTCAGGCTGAGGCATTTTCATCTCACTTTTTGTTGTTGTCATTATAAAGCCTTGAATTAAAGAATACTCTTATATAACACTAAAATTCTCTGTCTTGATCAATAATCAGTCAATATTCTGTTGATTAGAAGAAGCAGGTCAGGTAGCAGCCTTTCTTAACAGAATAATGCCTCATTAAAGTTTTTTCCTGTCTGAACGAGACAGTTACACTAATGCTCAAACACTTTCCTTGTGGGCCAGTTGGTTAGGCGTTCACTGAAAGACGATTTAATTTTATCTTATTGAGAGTTTGAATAAGCCTGATTACCTGGTTTCTAAACCCTTAGCAGATTTGAAATAACGAATGCAAAAGAGGATGACAATAACAAACATTTGTTGAACATCCATTATTTCCCAGGCATTTTTCTAAGCAGTTTGATTTAACTTAATGTCCATGACAACCTCATGAGGTTAGTTATTGTTATCGCCATTTCATATATGAGGAAATTGAAGAGTAGAAAGGTTAAATAACTTGCCCAAGGTTTATTCTCTTATGGGACAGATCTGAGATTTCCATCCAAACAGCCTGGCTCCAGACTCATTCTTAAGACCACTAGTTCTACTGTGAAGAAGGGCTGTTAACTGGCAGGCCCACAGATAGCAGCAAGAAATCATCATTGCTAATCTGACAGCAGGGAAAGAGAAAATGTGTGAAGGACAGTTGAACAAATATAAAATGTACAATAACCTGGGGTCATCTAAAACACTAGAAAACTTTTTAAAAAAATTTTTCAATTCAGTTAACACACAATATTATATTAGATTCAGGTGTACAATGTAGTGATTAGACATTTATATGACTTACAAAGTGATCACTCCAATAAATTTAGTAGCCATCTGGCACCATACATGGTTATTACAATATTATTGACTATGCTCCCTATGCTGTACTTTACATCCTTGTGACTATTTTTATAACTGCCAATTTGTTCTTCTTAATCCCTTCATTTCAAAATTCTTTTTAATTATATATTTTCTGAATTTTTCAGAACATTTCAGATTTCTAGCATTTATTTTTGTAACCCTAATAGGGACACAACATTTTCACACTGTTTTTCCTAATTTTCAATTCAGAAAATAGTTACTACATTCAAAACTTATTCAGCATTAAGTACAGTCTACCAATACTTATAATGCAGCTCAGAGTTTATGAGAACCCGTGTCTGAATGCACCTGCGTCCTGGGAGGAAATGTCATGGATCCAAGCTCTCTGAGAGTAATTCATGCCCCAGGTACTAAGGATCGTGATGTAGGTGCCAGGATTTCTGCAAATGGGAGACTGTAGTCTGTAGTACATGCAGATGGCCTCTGCTAAGGGGAAGACCTCAAGAAGAGCTACTATAAATTTCATTACGATGGCAGGGCATGTGTCCCACCCCACCAGGAGAGCTAGAGTTATTTGTGGGTGTGCATACTGAGGAACCAGTTCTCACAGCCAGTCCTGTGGCTAACCCAGACCATATGTCTCAGGTAAGCAGACAATTTCCAATTCAGACTTGAAATCCAATGGAAAGATCAGTAGAGGATATTTTTTTGGTGGCAATGGCAGCTAGCAGTAGAACACTCCCATTCGAAGGCTTTTAGAATTACTTCCAGTGCCAATAACTAAGCAACAATTCAGAGCCTTCGGCTGGGAATAAGTCTCTGCATCTGCAAACAAAGGAAGCATTGCATGAACTTAGACCACATCAGTCAGTACTGAGAGTAGCCTGAGCTGTTACAGAGTGTTGCCCAAAGGGAAAACATACACTTTCTATTTCTTTTTCCTAGGTCTGGCTCCTTTAGAGGGAGATAATAAAAATGCAAAAGACAGAAAGAGTGCACTGTATTAGGTGTTTTTCAAAATTCATGACTTTACTTCATTTAAAGAAGACCTAAGAAATATGATATTGAAATCAAAGGTGTTTGGGGCTCCCACTTGATACTAATGTATGGGCTTTAGAATAAGGGGACTTAGATTTCATCACCCAGTTTCAAAATTTATCAATTCATACTAACCTTGTTTCATCTCTACCTTCAATCCACACTCAATCCCCTTTACATCCAAGTAATTTTAAATACAAGTTCCAGTAATCACAACTGTTTATTTATGAATATTCTAGAAAGTAACTCTAAAAGAAAAATATGTCTTAATCAGCATGCACTTCTATGAGAAAATACCATAAACTGGGTAGTTTATAAGAAACAGAAATTTATTTCTCACAGTTCTGGAGACTGGAAAGTCCAAGATTAAGGGTGCTAGCACAATCAGGTCTGGTGAGGGCCTTCTTCCAGGTTTCAGACTGTTGACTTCTAGCTGTAAACTCACATGGTGGAGAACAGAGAGAGAGCAAACAAGCTCTCCCCTGACTCAAAGGCACTAATCCCATCATGAGGGTTCCGCTTTCATGAATGACCTCATCTGACCCTAATTATCTCCCAAAGGACTCATCTTTTAATACCATCTCCTGGGCATGGGGATAGGGTTTCAACTTATGAAGATGGGGTTCCACCAACATTCAGTTCATAACAGGACTCTTAAAAAATTTAAAACTATGACATCATTATTATACTTTTGAAATTAATGTTAATTCTGCAATGTCAAGAACTATCTAGTTATATACTTCTATTGATGCAAAAAACTAAAAATTAAAAAACTAAAAACAAACAAAAATGAACCAACAGTAAAAAAAGACTTTAAATCTCAGTTTATCTCCATTCGCAATCAGGGCAAAATCAAGTTATCCCCTGGACTTTGATTTACCTTCATAAAATGAAGATAATGCCTGACCTACTTCACTCTCATTCTTTCATCATTGTTACAAAGAACAAATTACTTAACTACTCTGAGCTTTAATACTCCTCTATAAAATGGGAATCACAACTATTTTTAGTGTCGTTACAAATTTTGAAGGAGACAACAGGTAAAGTACCTGGCACACAGCCATGACTCAAAAAAAAAATTCTTTCCCTTTCAAATTTCAAACTTAACTTAAAACTACTGCTAAGTTTAATACTGTACAATCCCTACTCTGATTTTCTCTTCCATGTAGTCACAAAAACCTGGAAAAGTGACAGCTCAGGTTATGTAACCCAAGGCTCAGAGATTGATTGACTTGCCCAAAGCACACAGATGTTAAATGGCAGAACAAGGATTTGCATAGAAAAACTTCCTTACTCCCCTGTGTTCTTTTGAACCCATGACATCAATTGAAAATTAATTTTTACTCTGAATATTCTGGTCACAGAGTCAGGAAAATACTTAATAGTCTAAAGGAAATTTTCCATCTACAATAGTTACATATTTTAAGTTTTTAAACTAATGGAGAAATCTAAGCTATCTCAAAAACTCATTTCTTAGGTATTCAGTATTCCAGAGGTTTCAGTTTTACTGTGTAGAAAAGGGCCATGTGTAGGTTTTTAAAAAAACTAACTTTATTAAAGCTCAAATGTCCAATTTGTTACATATTTAAAGTATAATTTTTCAAAAGTTAAATGATTATTGGTCATAAAGAATCACTTTTAAAATCTATCAATGAGTGAGTGTTTACAATGATTTTAATTTCTGAACTAAAATGTCTATTTTTCTCACAAAGTGAAACTAGAAACTATGACCTATAGGAAACACTACATCCTGACCAGATGCTCACCGTAATCAGTGTTTCTATTGTAATTTGGGTTGCAAGTGGCATGATAACCTCCCAACACCCTTGATTTTTGTGTAGTTGAGAGCAAAAAGTCACCAAGTGGCTGGTGGCTTCCCAGCAACAGTTCCTCCACTAGGAGCACAAGCTCTAACTCCAGTATTCATTTGCTTAAGTCTCTCAACATAATGCCTTATGAACAGTAAATCCTTCTAATCTACAAAACCTGTGAGAAATTATTTTACGGCTTAGCAGTTTTGTATTTTTCTTTATATGAGTCTTACACATTTCTCTTTAAGATTGTTTCTAGGTATTTTATGTAGTTTGCTGCGATTGTAGGTGAAATTCTCCCCTTTAGATTTCTTCACTGATATTTGCTGATATATAAGTAAATTGTTGCAAGCCTAGTGTGGACCTGGATGAAAGGAGAGAAGAGATGTTCCTAAACTTTCATAATTGGAAGCCTCTAACCGTAAGGCAGCGTCAGAATTCCAAATGACCTTGAGTAATTAGGGAAGTGTTAGAAACAAAGAACATAGTGCTGCGTAGGGGCAGGTGCAACACAAAATAATACTGACAAACAAAAATGTCAAAAAGAAAAGTCAGGAAGGGACTGTGGCTGTGTAAAAGTGCATCAGCAAAACATATACGGTCCAAGTTAATAAATAGCTGACCTTGAATGAGCAATGAAGCACTGCACTTTTCCCTGACCTGTAAATTAGAATCTGGTACCTAAGGACCATCATGCCAGCATCCTGTGTGTTCATTGCTAGTGGAACCTCCATCACAACACATGCTAATTATGACAGTTACCACTTAGAGAACAATGTGGAGATTTTAGAACCTAAGTTCATATCTATATATATAAAACATTAGAAAAAGATTAAAAGAAGGAATTACAGAAAAGGTAAAGGAAAGGTTTATTATCAATTAAATTTTTATAATTAAAGGTTTATTTTATTAATCATTAAAATGAATTAATACATGAAGATGTCAAGTTTTCTGTACTAAAAGTGTTATTTAGTAAATTTTTCTACTGTGCTGCTCAATTCTAAGAATACTGACAACTTAATTTATCTCAGGCTATTTTTGAAGATTCTAGTGGCTAAGTTATATACAGCTAAGAAAGTAAATAATTCACCATACTCTTGAATACAAACAAAAGGACTTTATAGTCCAACGAGAGAGAGTGGCTGGAAAAGATTAGAATGCTTACCTTAGGGTATTTAGTGGAAAGGGGACACAGGGTGTTTATTATACCTGGCAACCATCCAGATTTCGTCTATGTACCTGCTGTCTCATAAAGAAAAGACAAGGAGAAGCAATTTGGAAGTAAGAAAGGATCTTGCTGGATCGAATACAAACCTATCTCTTAACCAGCTCAGAGAATGGACAAGGAAGAGATTCTCCGCAGCTGAGAAACAAGCCTCTATGACTTTCAAACTGATGTGAGTAGAGAGGAAAAAATTCACTTAAAGAGGTTTGGGACCAACATATGTGAGTTTAAGATTAGTATAACTTCTTAAAGAAAAGAATAAAAACTGGTGGGGAAGATGATAGCAGTGCTAAAAAATTATAGCAGAGCCTAAAGAATTATTCTATATTCTATTTTTTTTTAAAGAGTATACCTTTCCTTTGATAGCGTATTCAGAATTATTTAAGATATGGTCCCCTGAACTGCCCTAGGTCAGTACTGACATTTTTTCTCCTTCTAGAGCCCCATAATTACCGTTACTCAATTTTTTGTACTCATCAGTATACTTTTTCTTTTTTATAATCCTATATGTTCTTTCTTTTGTAATAGCTCTCTTTTCTTACTTGAAACTTATTTTACAGTTCAGTACATTTATGTTAATGACTGTTTCCTATCATCAAAGAAAACTTAATTTCTTGAAAATGTACAGACAGATCTGTAGTATTAACTCTTTAATGTAAATCCAACTCTTCCTAAATTAGCTGTTTTATTCTTTTCCTGCTTTACTTATATCATTTCCTGATCTATAAGATCATTACATTAGTAGACAATGACCCTAGGTAAGTCTGGGTGAGAAAGTGGAAATACACATGGAAGAGTCAGCATATACATTCACAGACGTAAACTATACTTACAATACCTGTAGTACAGGTGCTTAAGTTCGTGTGGGTTGAAATAAAATTTATGTTCTCATCTCGAATACAAGGAAGTAATATTTTTTCCTTACACTTTCTTTTTCAAACTTTCAAGAGATGTGCTTAGAATAATGCTGACTTGAGATAATAGAGAAACTTCTGGATTTTGCTCCCTGCTGAGAATGGACCTATCATGATAAATTACAACATAAGTCAACATGTCTTTTCTGCACAGATAATAGTGGCACAATTTTGCTTATGTTCACAGAAGGCCTTAATAGTTAGGCTTTAATAGTTTTCAAAACATTTTATGAAAGTCTCAAATTTTACAGTTAATAAACACTAACAAGATACTATTTAGGGCTACTTTTAAGTTATAAAAATAAATTGATGTATGAGAGTTTAATGAAATCTAAAACTATTAAATTTGAATCATGAGCTTTGGCTTATAATTTTCATAGTTTTGAAAATAAAACAAATGGGATTAGATAAAGCTAACATTTACCTCAAATACAAATGCAAAATGCTCTTTGAGAATATATTAAACACATTTTGTAAGTGAAAGTAAAAAAAAATGTTTTGCACATAGTTGGCCCTCAAGTTAATCAAGTAGGTTCTTTCAGTGACCTACTATGAGTCGGGAAATGCTATATGTTATATGCTGCTGATACAAAGATAAATACTATTAATTCCTGCCTTCCAGAAGTTCATAGCCCAACTGAATGATAAGCATGTAAACAAAATAATCACAAGACAATGAAGTCTGTACAAAGCACTATTAGATAAGGACTCACTAACTATGCCCCCACAGGGCTGGAGTCCCAGAGGCTTAACAGAAGATAAGTGAGCATACAGTGTGAATGTCCAGTGGGGTTGACACCAAAGGCAGGAATAGCAAGGGATTATTACTCTGAAAAGTTAAACCAGATCACAAAGTGTCTTGTATGTCATGTAAATGGATTAGACTTGATCTGAGAGGTACTTGGAAGCCACCCTAGAAGATGTGGTCAAATCGACTTGCATTTTTGAAAAGTACTTCGAATGGCAGCGTGAAACTTGGAATACAGAAAAAGTGAGGCTAGAGAGAGGAAAGCCTTTTAGGATATTTCAAAAGTCCAGAAGAGATGACAAGCATCTAAGGAAGGACTTTAAGGCAATGGCAATGGGGATTATGAGAAGAAAACTAATCAGAGATGTTTGAAAAGTAGGTTAGACATGACTAGGTGACTAATTAGGTGAGAAGTAAAACACAGAAGAGAGGACAGCTCTGAGTTTTCTGTTTAACCAATTAGTAGCTGGTGGTGCCATTAACTAAAGTAGATAATATAGAAGAAAAAGCAAATTTGGGGTAACCAATGAAAATGAGCTTAGTTGAAGATATGTGGGGTTTGAGGTAGAAATATTTGGCTGTTCACTAGAAATACTGTGTTGATCAGAACAAAAATTTGATCAGGATACACATATAGTATATGACTAGGTGATAGCTTAATTAATAGGAGCTGACGAGTTGGCCAGAGTGTGAAACAATGGTTCCTAACCATTTACCAACCCAACACACCTGCATGATAATAACAGCTCCATTGGCAATTGTGACATTATAGTGATTTTATAAGGATGTGTTCTCAGAATTGTCCACTATTAATGACAGAAGAGACAGAATCTCTGAGAATGGCAATACCATAGGCACTATTGCTTAAACTTCAGTGTGTATAAGAATATCCAGTAAGCATGCTAGCATGAAGGGGCCTAGACCCACACCCAGCAACTTCAATTCAGTGGTGTGGTGTGGGGCTCAGGTATCTCTATGTATATTGTGAGTTTTTTGTATATTTTGGATGTTAGGCCCTTATCGGAGATGTTGCTTGCAAATATATTTTCCCATTCGGATGGTTGTCTCTTTATCTTGTTGATGGTTTCTTTTGCTGTGTTTTTTAGTTTGACAGGAATCTATATGTTTAAAAAGCAGCCCCTGGTGTTTTCCATACACAATGAAGTTTTGAGTTCTTTTGGAAGATCTCTTAAAAAAGAAGAAGAGAAACGTAGTCAGAATTTGCATATGTGAATTTTGCCTTAAAAATGGTCATGTGTTTTACTTGGCAATTTGTATCAGATTATTTCTTTTGGTTTTAAAAAGTTCATGGTTTTAGTCAAAACTAAGAGATTATTTTTCCTGGAAAAGTTTATAACAAATAAATCTGCCTGCTTTGAGTCATAACAACATATTTCCCAAGGCTGAACAAGGAAAAAAAATCTAAAGTTAAAAACAAAATAAGTGAAAAACAACTGATTTACAAATTTGAAAATGACTAATTTAAGATTTTGGACTCATTATGCCTAAAGGAAAGGGTCCAGGACTGAAATTCAGAAAACCTGCATTACTTAGCATCGGTAGTGACCTTGAGCAAGTCCTTTGAAGTCTCTGAGCCTTCATTTTCTCATTTATCATAAGAATGAATTGAGCTAAAAAAATCTCATAAGATTCAGGATAAGATTGACATGTGGTCCTTTGACTTGTATATTGGGTTGAGCCAAATGAAAATAATGATATTTAACCCTTTAGATCACAAAAAGATGGCAATTTCGTATGGTTCAACGTATGTAGGATAGAGCTGATCCATCAGGCATAACGAGTCCAAAGTCCATCTCACAATCAGCTTGCTTCATTTTCTCCAACAACTGTATAGTTTTGCTCCATGGCCACAAGCAGACCAACCTTTACATCCTTCAGGCTCTGTGATTTCAAAAGGCAATAACCCTTTTTACCCCTAAATTGAAAATTCCTGGAGAAGGACTCGGATTGACATGGCTTGGCTCATACCCTCACCTCAGTCAAATGCTATGAATCAGAGTAATATTACTGTTTGAAAATGGATCACTTTCCTACCCCAGTGACCAGAGGGGTACAATAATGTGAACAGCAGCCTTTAGTCCCCTAAAGGTGGTTTGGTACTGAACAAACAAAAACTAGATATCCTCTACATGTCTGTATGTCTCTGGGTATGTGATGACTTAAAATATAGTTTATTCATTGAAAGGAGATATGACTAAACTAAACCAGAAAAAAATATTTAGAATCAACATATTTGTGACTTAGAAAATAATTTTTCTCTTTTGAATCTCTTTTCTCATCCAAAAAAAATGAATTATAAATATCTTGAAGGGTTATTATTGGATTATATGAAATCATGTGCATCAAACTTTTTTGAAAATTATAAAGCACTATAGAAGTTAAGGACTTTTTCGTTCAATAAACATTGTATACTGTAAGCTGTGAGCTTTCTTAGATGCCAGGAATATAGAGATTAATATATTACGATATTTTTGTCCTCTGTAACATCCTATAGGATCAGGATAACATCTAGTATGTAAAAAAATTCAGTGCATCTTAACTTTTTAATACTTGATAGTTGAGTCAGAGAGCACAGTAGTTTAATAAATGCAGGGGTAGTCTATATATTATAAAATAGAGATGTTACTCAAAATTTGAGTGTAAAATGAATTTCTGTAAAGCAAACCTCTCACTTGTTTTACCTCTCTCCTTTTCACAACACTATATTTGGTTCTGCTCACCTCTTCAACAAATGATTTCTCCCTCGAGATTAACACCAATTACTTCAAAACTAGCTTTTCTCAAAACTGATCTTGTAGCTAGTACTCTGCTGAATATTTCTCGTCTCTACACACTTAAACCAGAATACAGTAATTCTAACCCCATAGCTTCCCTCACACACTACTTCCCAAACAAACTGATTTCTAATTTGATTTATGTTAATTTTTATTTTTATCTTTTCTTGGCACAATTATGAAATTATGTTGTTGTTCCACCCAAGTTCACGCTTTTAGAAAAGTGTTAATAAAACAGATTTTCCTATAAAATGACCTTACAGTTCTCCAGCCACTCTGAATCTAAAATTACCTGTTAACATTTGGGGCAAACGTGAAATACATTTTGAAATATGACTTTTTAAAATTTTTAGCAAGATTGAACAGCAAATTATGAGACTTTTCAGGAACTTCCTGCTAAAAAATATTTGCTTGCTATGCAGACAAGTTTATATGCCAATCACATATTTATTCAGCATGAATTGGTCACTTTGCAATAAGTTTCTGCCTACACCAGAACTGTATAATTCCCAAACCTAAGGCTGACTTAGTGGTCATAACACTGCTATTTACTTCTGGTATTTTACATCTATTGCTCAGAGTTTTGTCATAGGTTCCTAACCCACTCTTCTTGAAATGCTTTGTCTGTCTTTGCTTATTCATTTCTTTCTTCAGCAACTATTTACTGAAGGACTACTATGTGCCAAATGCTTTGCTGGGTGGGTATAAAATTAATAAGGCACAGTCCCAGATAATAACTGTCCCAGACCAATCTTAGGCCTCCTCACAACTTCTCTATTGGAGTTGAGAAGGGAAGGAGTGTCTCTATGTGGCTTTTGGATCACCAGCTCCAAGTGTGAAGCCTGAAGCAGGCAAGTGATTTCACTATTCACGCTAAGTGCCAAATGAGAAGCTGTCAGTGGCATTTTCCCCACAATGTGGAAAGAACCGATTCAGGAGAGACCAAAGCTAACATGCAGGAGAAGTAGAGGAAAGCAAGACCCAAGAGATGGAGAAAAGCTTGCTGCTCCCTGGATCTGGTATGCCTGAAGCTTTCGCTTCCCTGGACTTAGAAGTTACTTGTGGAGGTAGGTTGTCCTGGGTTTATATGGTGTCTCCATAATCATAAGGGATCTAGGATCCTTCTGTCTTTCTGCTCTGCAAGCCTTAACAAATGACTTCCAACTTCATGTAGCAACTACAGTTTTTAGGTAGAGAAAGGACTCTACCATTTTCTGCAATCTCCATCTTTCCATAATATCTTCCAGACACTATGCCAGTTGTCATTTATCCTTAAGCTCACAGTGTTGTTTTCCTTGTGTTCTACCCATTTCACTCATCTATATAACCCTAGCTCCTGTAGGCTTTGAGAGCATTGTCCCTGATCAAAACATAGAGGAACCTCTACTTAAATGCATCCTACTGAGCTCAAGCAAGAAGTCTAGCCACTCCTTTCTTATAGTTTCTGAAGGAAAAAAAAAAAAAAAAGGTGGACCCACCAATGGCAATCCTCTCAACTTCAGGGTCATGGGACAATGGTGTTTCTACCTATTGTGAAAGATATAAGGTATATCACAAATAATTTCTTACAGACATAGGTATGCCTTTAAAGTTTATTAACAGTGCTCTTTCTTTTTTAGAGATTTAAGGTCATTCCTATGATAAAATCATTTTATTTCTCTTGTATTCTTGAATGCTTTATAGAATGGGATGAAAACAGTTCTGAATTACTGGTTAATTCACATAATTTGAAGCCTATTTACATATAGACACAGTTGTGTCACATATTTGAACTTTATCCTTTATGTGTAGTAGCAGCAGAATGTCGAAAGTATAACCCCAGAACAGACAGATATTATGGTAAAGCTTTGAATGGGATAGGGAGTAAAGACCAATGGCCAGCACTAAACTTTCAAGTGATTTCACTATTCACGTTAAATGCCAAATGGAATTACATATTTTGTTGGCCATGTGGTGCTCTGTGTGAATTTTAGTACATGTCAGTAGTCTCTTGAGAAAATCCTACCATATGATTAGGAAGAGAAGATTGAAGTTAGGTTTGGGGATGGGAGGTTGTGGGTGAGGACAGAGAATAACCTACCTCTGTCTGAGACCATGGCTCCCCACTCTAGTAATTCAGAAGGAGCAAGATATAAACACAGGGTACCTAACTAAGGCTAAGTGAGAATTTCAAATCAAAGATGGTGTTGCCAGAGATGGGGGTTCTGCTACAAGGTTTGTAATAGAAAAAAAAAAAAAACAGAAGGAATCTAGGCATTTGAGTATAGCTGCTAGCTCCAACCCAGCTAGGAAAAAAGTGCTGGAGAGAAGCGAGAAAAAAATTTTGTGCTAGTGATGATAGCAATAAGCAAATCCTAGCTGCAGAAAATGGTGCGGCCAATTCTGTAGGCATAACTCATCCAAATATCCTGTGATGTGGGAGAGAACTTAGTATGAGATATTATGAACCCATAAAAGCTATACTGGGGGCCTTAGCTAGGGTAGTGGGCTTAGGAAAAAATAAGGGATGGATGTAAGAAACACTAATGAAATAAACAGATAAGGGTTGGTAATTGATAATGTGATACAGGAAAGGAATCAAAAATCAATTATTTTTGGCCTGGATAAATGGGGAAATGAAGATACTCTTCGTAGAAACAAGGAAATCTGATGGGGACACTATTTTAAGTGGAAGGTGATGTGTTCAGCTCTACATAATTTGCGTTTGAGATGAACATAAAATATTCAAATGGAAATATCCAGTATATTTAGTAGGTGGTAGGAGATGTGAAGCTAACGTTAATGAGAGAGGCCAAAGCTAGAATTCTATATTGGGAGTTAGTTATCTCTCAGTGATGATAGCGGAAGCTGGAAGAGTAGATGTGATCACTGAAGGAAGTGCTGAGGCCAAAGATTAACCTATAAGGGTGTCTTTTCCTTGTTCCTCTATGTTAATCCTAAATATGTAGACTGGAGATATCCAATTATTGCCTTGAATTGGTGATGAGTTATTTCCTGTCATCTGAGACACAACAAACCAGGGCTACTTGGTTTGAATTTGAATTTCAAAGTTAGATTAGTTTGATCAAAATTTAACTATACAGAGTAAGAATATTTGAATACCAGAAAGTTGCCCTAAACTTGAGCTATTAATTAAATCTAGTGTAAGTTCCATTAAAATCAAAGATTGCTAGCCAATAATGAATAAGTGGTCTTCGCATAACATTTTTCTTAAATATATTTGCAGTATGTCTTTTAAAAAATAATTTTAAGATCATTTCTAAATGGTCTTGATTTTATAATTTTAAGTTAGACAAATGAAATATGCTTTTTCAAATATAGTGTTAAAGAGCTTAGTACACTGTGTAATCCAAAATACCTGTGATAATGTTTAATTGTATAAAGAACATTATGCAAATATTTAACTGAATAAGGAAGTAATGTGTCATTATTAATAATGACTTGTGAATGTAATTAGAAATGAATGATTAGGGAAAATATCACAGTAATAAAGAGTATATTTCAAAAGTAGTACACTGGGGATATGAAAATAAGCCCTTTATAAGTCCTTTCACATACCAGTAGAACATGCATATGGTATTCCTGCTTATGTAAATGATTTAAAATGAAAAGGTAGGGATAAAAGTGTCATAATGGTCTCTTAACTCCTCTAAGGAATTTTAACATAAAATACTATATTCTATCTATTACCCGATTTAAATAGACTAGGGTCAAATAAAATGTATTCCCAGAGGAATATATTCTCTTTAGGTTGTAACCTTATCCCCCAAAGTTATACATAAAATGATTTGCTGCATTTTATCAAAAAAGATTTTATTACTATAAAGGCATACGGAATCAATAAATATTAGGTGAGTATTGAAAATGTGGCCTCATCTATCTGAAACTTAGTTCTGAGACTGGACCATTGGATCAGGGGTTGGAAAGTAAGGTTCCTGGCCTATTCCTTATTTGCTGTCTTCTAGCTCCAAAAGGTCCAAGATTTTCCTAGGCAATGAATCAACAACAAGTTTTGAATGACTACTATGAGTAGGCTAACAAGGAAAAGAGAATAACCCTGAGGGAGTATTCAGCATGGTGCCTACTTTAGTTGAGGTCAGAATAGGAAAGCTGGAATTAACATAATGGTTTCCTAAATCCAACATTTCCAGTAACTGCCTCACCCTTCTGTATATGTGTTCTCCCTCAATCCATTAATAAAAAGATTTTGGTGTTCATAATTGTATGAAATTGTATTATTTTAGCATAAAGAGAGCATAGGTTCTGGAGTCAGACAACTTTGAATCTTGGTTCTGCCTCTTATAGCTTTAAAGCCTTGGGAAGTTCACTCAGCCCCTGTGAGCCTCAGTTTTCTTACCTATAAAACTAAGAACTAGTAGTATTTACTTCATAGGATTGTTGGGAAGATGAACTATAAAACATTTAGAATAGTACCTGGCATGTGTTTATTATTATTGACATAAGAAGTATATTCGATCTATACAAAAAAACACACATAACACGTACAAGATATGCTTTGTTGTATGTGATGATTGAGTCTAGTAAGTATATTGGTCAAGGCAAACACACAGAAGGAGAATCTTCATTTCAGTCTCAGGAAGTTGAACTTAGGACTTAGGGTTGGCACAGGTCCTCTGGAAAGAGATAACAATTGCATATGTGTTTTATTTAACTTCCAAGTTCTACTGTTGTTTCATCCTCTGTCTTTACTTTTTTAATCTTTGTGGCTCAATTAAACAGATGCCAATACTGTCAAACAGAGAAATACAAAATAGTGCAATGCAGGTAAAAACTCTAACAATAAAATTGTAGGGGCAATTTGAACTAAAGCTACAGCTCAAATTTTAAATGCCTCCTGTCTGAATGGAAACGAAGAAGTTACTTTTCTGTACTTTGGCTGATCATGTTGACCAGGTCCACAGGATAACTCAAATTAAGAAGGAAATAGGACCCTAACACATTCCCTTAATATTTAAGAAAACTGAATTTGGATTATATGTAAACAGATTGACAACTGCTGGATGGGGAGAGTTGAAAAGTCATTCTAATATACACATATATCTGAAAATTATTTCTCTTATTTTCGATTTCTAAGTGTGAAAATCGGATAGCTATTCTATTTTTAAAGTTGAGGTAGAGAACTGACTTAAATTTGACTGAAAATGTATAGATTTGACAGAAGAATTTTGTCAAATGTAGTCTATGGGAAAAGTATGGATTTTTTTTTTAAGTTTAAAGTTAGGATTGTTCTCTTAGGATGGGTTAGGTACAAATCAGAATTATAGATTAAAAAAAAAATCCTGAAATGAATTGATATGATATCTGTGAGATATTACACTTATCCTACATGTCTTATTTTACCATTCTATTTCAAGTAATTTCTAAGTATGTGGGGTGAAAAAAAAGGTAAGTAGGGAGGGGAGGGAGCCTATGTCAGGGAAAAAATGATAGTATTTTGAAAAACATATTTTGCCACTTATAGATATAACTACCATTTGTCTTCAAGCTATTTTCCATCAGAGATCACATCAGTATCACAGCAAATATAGAGAGAATGAATATGCAGAAAATCCTGACTATCACACTTTATCTTTCTCAGGAATGTCCTATCTTTCATCCATTAACACTGCCTTAGGCAAAGGATGTCCTGTATGAACTGCATAGAAATAACATATCTAATCTTTAACATTTTGAGTTAGCTTTGTTTTCCACAAAAATTTTTAATGCTTCTGGCCCTGCATGCCTTTTGAAGAGAAATAAATGAGTTTAATGTATCATTATAACGGAAGAATTTAAATTCTTTCAGCATTTAAATGATAGGGCAAGGCCCAAGTTGAGATCAACTTTCACTTAGGTACTTAGGGCAAGTAAAAAGCTGCTAATGAAAAATGATTCATTCAGAGCTGCCATTACTAAAATTGCTGGTCTATATCACAAACCATTGGGATGAAAAAAATGTATTAGAAGGTTAATAGATTTAGAAAGACAGTTCAAAAGTGAGAATTTGAGGTAATTTAAAATCTGTTAAACAATCAGCAGGCTGTAAGAAATTATTTGCTTTATTATTCTGTTAACTAGGCTCACATAATGCCAAACCAAAAAGTTGAAAATGAGAAAATCCAGCTCATCTTCTGGTTATGTTAAACAAATGTAACTGAATTTAACATTGTACAATTATACCTGAATGATGTCCACATAAGTGAGTTTTGATGTATTTCAGTCACAGCCTAAATAATATCTTTAAAAATAAATGACTAAAAGAAAGTTTAAAATATTTTTTTCTTATTTTGATAAAGATATCTTAAAAATAACTGAGTAACAAGAAGTTAAAAATGAACATTAATTTTCCCTTATTTTGATAAGCCTCCATATATCTGTTTCTTTGTCTTTATTAACATATTGATGAATATATTCTAGGGAATTTAAAACTTAATATGTTTGAGTAGTATCAACAATTATAGTATGATTAACTAATGTAACATTTTTATTAACTGTCTCAGTACAAAGACTAATTTTTGAAATGTGTTTCAAGTCAGGAAGGAATGCGTTTCTTAGGTGAATAATTATTTACTCCAAATACAGATTTTTACCAGCACAAAAGAAAAAAAAACAGTGAAAAAAGAATGATAATATAGGCAAGCCATTTACCAATATTTATAAAGAATTTATACTAAGGCAAATATAATTTGGACCAAAATTAAAAGTACATCTTATTCTTTTGAGTAAAAGCCCTTAAAATACATTTACACCTACAATAGGTGTTATAATATCATTATATTTACAATACTACAGATTTTAATAAAAACCCAATTTATAAGGTCAGTTTCATTCTTTTTTTTTTTTTTTAATATAGATAGTTCTTAGCTTTCTGTTCTTCTTAGCATATAAAAGGTAGGAAATGTTTTTCTATGGAGCAAATGAACTCATAAGAAAACTCTTGAATATCTTCTCTGTAGCCCCAATTTCAAGTCAATAGACTAAGCGCCCACATTGTTTGTGACTAAGTCACAGCTGTCTAAATTGCTTCAGAAATGTTTAGCAGATTGCTTTGTAGCAGGATAACACAGTTTGAACCACAGTTTCTTGAATACATCTTGCTGAGAGCTTATCTCATTCAAATGATGAAGGCAACTGAAGCATGGTATTTGAATCATCTACATTTTGCTCTAATAAAGGAGAACTTTAGGAAGCTCTAGTGTGATAGGCAACATAGTAAAGCAATTGAAATGTGGATCTTGTATTTCACACTATTCAAACTGCTTGCATATGTGTGTGGTGATAAGATACTTTCAAAATAAAATTTCATTTGGTGAGAGGCATACAGTTAAACTGTAAAAGCAATACACAGATCATGTGAATTACCACCATATAAATATAAATATGCAAATGGCTGCAATACTCTCTCCCAAAATAGTACCTTTAATAGAAAACCTTTTATAAGAATCTTTATAAAGTGACATATTTTAAAGTTGTTTTTATAAGTACTGTAACTAGCAGTTATTTTTAATTAGAAAATGATGTCTTTTCAGCCATACCTGAATAAACTATGTGTATGAACATGAAGAATGGTTACACATTACACTTTTATTATGAATAAAAAAGTTATCAATACAACAAGTTTTCATCAAATACTTTCTACTCATAAGGAGCTTTACATATACTGGATGGATTCTACAGAGATTACAGATGTCTGATAAATTATTTTTTCTAGTCATAAAGCTTCAGATCTATTTGGGAAACATAAGAGTGCAGATAGCTGGGTCCTAGGGTTTGTGGTTTATAGATATAATAACCCTAGTAAATTGTACATACTTCATAAATATTGTCAAATAAGTGAATGATTGTAAAAGGTAAACTGCAATTGGTCAGTTTACAGAAATTACGTTAAATACTACAGAAAAATTTTATCAACGGCAAGTTTGAGGAGGACTTATCTAAATTTCCAGCTTGGAATGTATGTTCTAGTTATCTACTGCCATGTATATGTATTGCTCATGCAAGCCCTAAAACAAACAAACCATTTTACTACACTCACAAATTCTATGGTTCAGGAATTTGGAATTTGGTGTTTGTCTCTTTCCATGATGTCTGTGGCCTCAAATAGGATGATTCCAACAGCTGGTCACTTGAATGGATGGGGGACTCAAATAGCTGAGGCTAGAAGACATGTTACGAAAATGGTATCTTCACTCACCTGTCTGCTGCCTGGGTTGGGATGGTCTGCAATCTGAGCTCGGCTGGGACTATTGACCAGAATATCATTACAGAGCCTCACCATGAGGCTTTGGCTTCTCACAGAATGCTGGCTTCTAAGAAAGCGCAAGCTGAAAGGGAGTATTCTAAGAGAGCAATCGTTTTCACATGGGAACACTTGCTATGGGTGTCAAAGAATTTATCATCTTTTTTTGTTTGTTTGTTTAACTGATGCAATAAATATATTCACTCTAGGCCCTAGCGAATCTGGTAGTTACAGATTTGGAGCTTGCATTTTAAAGCCTGAGAAGTAAAACATTTTGCTGACTGCAAAAATTATTGACTAAAAAGTCTATGTGATGCATACTGTGAATTGTCCAGCAAAATCCACCCTGCCTCTCTCTTCAGTAAAAGAATTGTAGTTAGGTTCATGACTAGTCAGAGAGCACATTTCCTAGCCTCATTTGAAGCTAGGTGTGGTCAAATAACTACATTCTCACCATAAAATGGGAGCAGAAATACGTGTACTAACTTGTAACCTGGGCCTTAAGACACAGGACATACGAGCCCCGGTGCTCTCTTTTACTTCCCACAAGGTATATCAGGAGTTCCTTGATTCAGCTTCAACTATACTGTTGAGAATAATGCCATGGTGGTTGGTAGAGCAGTAAGACAGAAGGCACCTGGGTCCTTAGACAGCTTGGTAGAGCAAAACCAGGCTGATAACTTGAATTGCTTAACTTATACAACTTTATGAGTGTGAAAGTAACAAATTTCAGTGTTTTTTAAACCTCCAGCTGCAGACCAGTACCGGTACATGGTCTGTAAGGGGCTGGGCCACACAGCAGGAGGTGAGCAGCGGGAAAGCAAGCAAAGCTTCACCTGTGTCCCCAGCGCACTAGCATCGCTGTCTCAGCTCCACCTTAGATCATTAGGCGTTAGATTTTCATAGGAGCACTGGTTACTGGTGCCAAAAAGGTTGGGGACTGCTACTTGAAATCATAATGTTTGGTGTCTGTTACAAAAGTTTAGCTTTACCCTAAATCAGATAATAGATATGCATTATTGAATAGTCATTGAGTATTTAAGATACGGTAGTAGGGAAAGCCACCTCCCTTTTTTTCCACCTTTGAAATGCTTTAAAATGCTTGGTATGGCCAATATTAAATTCTTTGTACCTATTTATTTTTTCACCATTTTACAGCTGCAGAAGAGTTTTCCTCTAGAAGAAGCATTAGTAGTAAAAACGGTCATGTTTCACATAAACTTTTCATTTTGACAAGGACAGCCAAAATTTCTCATGTACCACATCAATGTTTCACTTGAAAAGTTCAAAATCTTATAATTTGGGAGGCAGAGTAGTAGATCTTAAACTCTGGAAGCACAGAGATCACATTCCTATATTCACATATAGAAAAACAGTATAATCCAGAGTCATCGGAGGCAGGCTCATAGGTTAGAACAGTGGTTCTCAAAGTGTGGTTCAAGGAGTCTGCAAGGTCAAACCTATTTTTATAATACTGTTAAGATGTCACTTGCCTTTTCCACTCTTATTTCCTCAAAGGAGTAAGTCAAAGTTTTGCAGAGGCTGTGTAACATGGCATGAGGTCATCACTCTGACAGCTAATAAAACATGAGTTTGTATATTCTTGAGTTTTAAAACTTCTTCTAATACAGTAAACATCAGAAGATATAACCCACATAAATAAAAGCTTTTGGGACTTTTAAATAATGTTTAAGAGTATCAAGGGTTACCAAGAGTTAGAATAAAAAGTTAAACTTCTCAATGGTAATTAAAACATTGTTTTTTATTACTTCAAATACATAAAATCCAAAATGTTACCATTCCTTTGATGGTTATGTAGCAAGCTTGGGAAAAGGTGTTTTCTGGTATATTCTGTGAACAAATTTCCAAATAATCTTATTTGGAATAACAGTTGAGAATCAGAAGAACCTGAGTGTGGTCAAACTGTAACAGCCTGGGAAAGGAGCAGAGTTTGCTGGTTAATCTATTGAGTATAGAAAAAGAGAGGCAGACCAGATTCAGGGTGAAAGGCATCACATTCTACAGTGTAACCTCCTCTTAAATCTTTGGTACCAAGTTAAAGAGTTCATAAGTGCTCAAGGACAGTTGATATTGGTGGTAACTGGTCATGGATTGAGCTTCAGGTTTATATCAGTATAGGCAGAACCACAGGACACAGGCAGGCAGTGGGGAGGTGTTTGTGGAGGGAGAGAGAAGGAGGCAAGCCTGTGTAAATAACCTGTCAGAGTCTGAAAAGAACACAGAGGCTCTTGACTTTAGAGACTACAATACTGGGCATAGAAGCCAGCTAACCTAAGTTTCTAAAGGATTCCCTGTCAATTTTGCTACATTTATTCCACCATGCTTGGGCCAAAAAGTCTTTCACCTCTGCTTCTCTTTGCACATCAGTAGATCCTCCTATCTTTTAAATCTATTGATTTCTATTTCCAGTGCCATGACCCTAAAGTGCCATGACCCCTTTTTGCCTGGAAAACTGAAATGACCTCCTAATTTTTCTCCTCCAACCTACTCGACTATTTAAAAAACATTTTTTTTAAATTATATTTTAGGCAAGGCAACCCTCGGTTGACCTCACAGATTGCAAGGACTTTGTCAGTTTACAATCCCATTTTTCTTTTTTAATATTTTACACCTACAGCACTTGGTCTTCCTAAGTGGTCTCCCATCCAAGTACTAACCAGACCCGACCCGACCCTGCTTAGCTTCTGAGATCAGACAGGATCAGGCTTGTTCAGTGACCATAGACCACTCTTGACTATTTCTTAAACTACTCTTCTCCTCATCATGGCAACAGTGATATGTTAAATATGGAAAGCATATTTAATGGTTTTCTTTTGCTCCAAGGATAAACTCAAAATCTTAAACATTGTGTGGAACTAGATTACTATTCACTTACATTCAGTGCCCTTCATTGTGGTATCCCTCTGTTGGAGGATTATGTAGCCCTGCCCCTTGTTGCTTTCAGGCATGGCAAAGGTTTGGCTTGATGAAAATGAAAGAAACTTGAGCATATGCTTTAAGAACCAGTAGTGATCTTTTCCTTCTGCCATGACAATGGCAACATTCTAGATAGAGACTGCTCTGTCAGCTTGAGTCTAGAGTGAAAATGACATGAAGCGGAGCTATGGTGGGTATGTCGCATGAGAGATATAAACCTTATTACAGGCCACTGAGGTTTTTGGAATCACTGATACATGTGGTTTACAAGCTCTTGCTTATTGCTCCATCTTGTTGCTATAGCCCCACTGGCCTTTCAGCACTTAAGGCAAAATGTTCCCTCCCATCTTAGGACATTTATCTACGTTATTTTCTCCCCTTGGGAAGTTCTTTACATCCATTTTTGCCTGGTTAGTATTTACTTGCCAGTGAGATCTCAACTTAACTGTGAAGTCCTTAGGAAAGGATTACCCAAGGAATTTGAATTCACCTTCTTTGTCATTGTGTCTCTTTAAATAAACTATAAATTCCATGAAGATAGAGACCACTTATGCCTTGGTAAGCATTATATTCCCAATGACAGGAAGGAAGGACTGCTTTTCTAAAGACTAGCTCTTCCTGCATCTTTGTGTACATGGCAGAAAATGGCCACCGTAGCCCTAGAACCACAACACCTACTCACTCTAGGACCACCAATTGATCTGCATTCCAATGTTCTATTTCGATTCTTGGGAACAGAATCTGGTTGGCTAAACTTGGACATGTTCTATCATGGTCTACTGAGTTAACTTAAAGATCAAGGTCAAGCAGAATCCACATGGCTATAGAGACCTGTTCTCTGGTGATAGGAGCAATTCTTAGAAAAAGGGGATGTGGGCTGAGCAGACATCTCAAAGTGTCTGCTACAGTCACTACAACTGACTCTACTATTCTTTGCTCTTGACTTTGTTTTAACAATCTCAAAATCATCCTCATAGAGCATACAAGAGAACAATCCTTAAAAGGTGTTTAATAAGGAAGAGAAAGGTGATGAGCTAGTAGTTCTGACTCTGTCTGAGTTTTGCTTCCCCTGCTACTTTGATTATCACTGCTACTTCACTGTGATCCCTTAGGAGTAGAGAGTTACTCTTCTTTCAACATTACATCAAAAAAATAGTAACAATACAAAACAAACAAACAAATAAATAAAAAAGCTTTCCCTCGATTCTCCATAATGCTTTTGAGATAAACTAACATTTAAAAAAAAATTTTTTTTTTACTAATATTAAGGAAGAAAAGAAGGGAAATAAAAAAATGTAAGGCAATTTAAAAGCAAGATGGCTCACAAAGTAAAAGTTTTCTGACCCTTTTCCTGGATATATAGTTCTTGTCTCATTTCACTTGGGATCTAGGGGAAAAGAGGAACCTTATCCTCTGAATATCAGAATGTCTGTTTCTCATCACCAACAACAGAAAACAAACAAAATATAATGAAGTTCAAGTCTACTAGAATTTTTCTGTAACATTTATTTCAATTAAAAAAGAATGATAGAAGATAACATTTTCTAATTTTTGTTAATTGAAACAGCATTTTCTGCTTCTTAGAGACATTTAAAATATCTATGAAAAAAAATTTAAAGGTACTTGCATAACTAGCAACACATCCAGATATTTCTGAGGTCTTGAACTTCTTGAACATGGACATGTATTAAAAAAATAGTCTTTCATCTTTTTTATTGTTAATATAAATTAGAACATAACTACAGGTGAACTATACTTAGGATTTTCTAAAAACATTCGCAAATAAGGACTATCACTCATCTGAATCAACATGATATAGGTTTCCATTAAAACTTTTTAAGTGTGCTTCATTCTGATAAGTATGTTCTATGTGCTATTACTTTTTATTCTTCTCTGAACAGAAACTGTGAACTTGGTAGTAGTTTTTAGATTAAACTAATTTACAGTTTAAACAATTACATTTTCCAGATTATCCATCAGTTTTTATTTTGTCTTGGTCTTCCTTTTGTATTGTACTACTTTCTCCAATATAACTAATCTCAGAAATAATTCCTATAACTTTAAATATATTTTATGCTTGCTGTTACATTTACATGGGATAAATAAAAATAAAATTATTATAAATACTTATGTTGGCACTATTAGTTTGAAGTCCTTTCTATGGTAAAAAATTTGAGGGACTACAATGCTTTGAGTTCAGTTTAAATGAGGGTTCTATTTTAAAGTACTTATAGCAGCATGGTATAGGTTAAATTAAGCACGAAATTTAGGTTCTAGGTCCCATCTCTGTCACTAAGTTGCCGTACTCCCAATTAGTTAATATGGCTTATATTTTTTTCTACTTCTAACAAGAGTTAAGATAGATATTTTAAGTCTCTGCTAGTTCTAAAATTCTATGGTGCTAAAATGTTAATGTTTTCTGTCTTCTATTTAATTATTTTTTAAAAGAATGCTAACTGACTGTATTTCTAAGTTTTTATATAGGTAATATTTAATTCCACCATTATTAAGTACCTACTACGTGCATGTCAGTCATCTCAAATCCATTCTGGAGTAAGGCAAGGCCAAAATAAGCAATTATATCTGTGTACATTTAATGCCACTGAATTGTACACTTAAAATTGTTAAAATGGTGTTATGTATATTTTATCACACACACAAATATATATATATATGTATCCATGTATCTGAATACAGTGGTCTCCTAACATTTTGCTCCTATCCTTTAAAATTGCATTATAGTGGTTTGAACACAAGTCTGTTTCTCCAAAGAACTCAATAACTACACGACAAGAATTCTTAATCCTAGCTGTTATCTCCAGGGCCTATAACGGTCACTATCCGGCTCTCAGTTACCAGGGAGGGCATTTATATCTTGACTTCCTCAAGTGTTATTTTATACATTCTAATTGTCACTTTCAACCAAGACAATGCATTAAACATATAAATAGTTGTAAAACTTCCGAAATTCATGCTAGAAAAATTCATAATCACTTATTATGAGTTGGAGTTCAGAAAACATGGTCACAGAACTCCAGATCTTCAACAAATACTTGTCAAATGAATGCATGAGACTTGAGAAGACAAAATGATAAACTAAGTCCCAGCATCAGCTAAACAGATCTTGTGTGGAGTGTGAGAGGTACATAACAATGTACGTACTTTCTTAGGTATGCCAACTAGGCCAATTTTCAAGTAGCTATATATCAAATTAATCCCTAAACACTTTCTTCAAGTAGCTTTCAACAAAGCCATTGTATTTCAGCCTCAAATAATCTAAAGGTAAGCAGTTGCCTAGAATATCCACCCATTCCCTGCTCAGCCAAAACAAAAACTACCTGTTGGAGAGAGACTTCACTGGCATTCCTGAATATTATGGCGTCATCTTTTAAACCAAAATTTACACAACTTTGCTGTATGTTACTAATAGGTTAACTTAGATGTTTACTACGCCGAGGGAAATTGGCTTTTTTCCATTCTTGGAGCTGATCCCGCCCCACCTCCTTCAGTTTAAATTCGGTTACAATTCAAGAAGCCAGCTAATTAAATTCTAAACTCTGTGTAAACCACGGTAGTTCGGCGCTTGGGAAAAGGCACCTCTCAGATGCGGGGCGTTAAAAGTTGCCGTGGATCGCGAGCCTCTCACATTTCTTAAAAAGTACAGACCACACCCAGTTTAGCCAGCAGTGCACCTTACTGGTCGGAAAGGCGCGCCGGGGATGGGAGGGAACAAAAGGCCAGATGACTAGCTCGGGTTGACGGGGTCACGGGAAAGATCTATAAAGTCTGTTCCGAACGGCTTTGTGTCGTGCAGGTTAGAGAGGGGCCCGCTTACGTTAGGCCTAAACTTCGGCAAGAAAAGAGAAAGTGGCACTGGGGCGAAAACAAACGAGAAACAGCAAGCAGGCTTCCGAGTTCTAGCGCAACAGGAAAGCGGGCGTGTTCTCTTCTTCCTCTTCCCGCCTCCCGAGTCGCGAGCCCAGGCCTTTCCCCTCGTTTTCACCCCGGCCGGGGCCCAAGGCCGGCCCCGCCCCCTTCGGGGTCCTCTCCGCTCCACCTCCCTCCCCCCGCCCGCCAGGAGGCGGGGGCCGCGGCCGTCACGTGTCCTGGCAGCCGCCAAGCGAGGCCGCTTTTGCGACGCGGTGACAGCCAAATGGTGCGACAGGAGGAGCTTCGGCCGCGGCCGCGGCGCCCCTCACGGAGAGGCTAGAGGCGGCTCCTGGCGTCGCCCAAAGGGAGCGACTGAGCGGACAGTCCCGCGCGGGCGGCGGCGGCAGCGAGCGGCGAGGGGGAGCCGCTACGAGTGCCCCCGCTCCCCGCCGCTCTCCATGACCCGGGCCGAATAAGCCGCACCTCTAGCAGGGGCTGCGCCTCCATGAATCCCTAGTTGTTTTGTGTTTTGTTTTGTTTTTTTTCCTTTCTCTCCCCGCTCCGCACCCCCCTCCTCGGATCCCGTCCCGCCTTCTCCCTTCGCCAGGGGCGGCCGCGTCCAGGTGCGGAGTCCAGAGCGGAGCGCAATGGCGTCCAACCCCGAACGCGGGGATATTCTGCTCACGGAGATCCAGGTGAGGGCCGCGGCCCGGGCGGGGGGCGCTGGCGGAGGAGACAGAGAGGGAAAGGGGCGCGCGGTCGGGGGCCGAGGGCAGCGGTGCGGCAGCCGCGCCCCGAGCCCGCTAAGTGCGGAAACTCGGGGATGTCACCCGGGAGCCTCTTCCTTCGGGGGCCGGACCCTCTCGCCACCGGAGCCCTGGCCTGCCACTACTTTAGTTACCTTCCAGAGGGACCCCGCTTCAGCCTGCAGCCGGAGTCTGCTCTCCCCGCGTCCCCGCAGCGGCCAGCTCGCCGCCCCCTCCCTGGGTGTCAGAGTCGCGGGCGGACGCCCCGGCTGCCCCCTCCCCCGGCCGGGCCGGGCCCCGCCCTTCGCTCGGACACCGCTCCTCTGACTACTTTGAATGACTCCCAAGCTGTTTTCTAGTCCCTCCCCTTCCCCTCAGACTTCGCACAAAGAGCGCCCCCATAACTTCCAGCCCCCAGACAAGTTGTGTGTGTGTGTGTGTTTTTTTTAAGTGTCTCACCAAATGCTGGCTTCACTTCACCAGCCCTCTTCAGGTGACTGCATTTCCTTCCTCTAATTCGAGGGCTACCTTCCCCACCCCGCTTTTTTTTTTTTTTTTTTTTTTTTTTTTGGTCAAGTGTTATACATGGTCCCCCATCCCAGCTACTCCGTGCTCAGATTCGGAAGCTCAGATGCTGATGCTTTTCAGACTTTCATTTTCCCTCCCGTTTGAACACCAGAGAAAGAGCTACAGAAGTTGTTTACCAATGGGGAAGCAGTCTACTAAGGGAAAATGTTGGGCACCACTTGCCTGCAGAAGATGAGAACAAATTAGGCCCCTTAATTAGTTAAGTCTACGTGGAGTAGCAATGTTATTGTTTCCCATTTCCAGCTAAATATTTGATCACGCAGGCACATTTTTTGTTTTTAGGTCTCTGTGATGTACAGGAGAACCTACTCTGCACTGTTGAGTTTATTTTTTTCATTACTTTGGAGTGTTCCAGAAATGTTTACATCAGGATAAAAATTTCATGCTTGTTTCTTAACTTGAACTTATTTTTGTTTGTTTTAATGTCGTTTAATGCTTTCTCGAAGGTTGGAGCTAGGAATTAAGAGAAGAAAGCACATACGCTTTTTTTAATGTGCGTTGGGCAGTTAATTATTTTTTAAAGACTGAATTTAGACACCAGAGGGTTTTTGATGATGTCAAAATTAAGTAGTATAACTGCTTCTAGATTTATTGCGGTTCGAATTATTTTTTCTATAGATCTCTACATAAGTTTGGTTTATTGTGCTCTAAGCTTGAAAGCATTATTATACTACTTGATATTTTCTCCACAGAGTTCAGCAAGGTATAATGATACACTGTTGCAAATTTGGAATCGTTTGCAAATGCAAGGTTGAATTTCATAAAACATGTTGCTGTGTAGTATTTTAATTATTTTTAGCCTCTGACAAGGAGGCCTTATCGGATATGCAATTTGCTAAATGAATGAAATTTATTGTTTTATTAGCATATGTGTGCTTTTAAAATGAAGTTTGAGGCAAATTAAAAGTGCTTTTTATTGCCTATTATTGAAATAGGAAAGCATACTTTGGTTCTGAGAAGAAGCCCTGAAAATGGCAAGAGCATTTTTCTTTGAATGAAGTGGCTTCAGAATTATAATGATTTTGCATCCTTAATTATATTTGATAGAAAGTTGGCATAAAAGACACTTATCTTGGCATTGGACCTGAAAATATATTTTTATGTGTATTAAAAATATAACATTTAGGGACTTTTAATAAGATCAGATTTGGCAGAAACAAAGAAACAACTTAGAGAAATAAGAACTTTTAAATATGACTTTTAAAAAAGAGACCAAAATAAGGAAACACCTAAAGTTAGGCTCCTAAATAAACTAAAATGTAACCCCCTCCAGAAAAGAATAATTTTTATTAAATGTTACCTTACATGTTGTCATATGTATCCAGGGCATTTTTATTGTTGTATTTGACTCCCAATTCTAATAAGTTCTTGCATTTGAAATTTATAATGTTTATTAAAATAATTGAGACTATTATTTATATCAGCACATAAGATAAATGGTGGGAAAATTTGCTTCAAATGTATCCATCTATTCAAACATTTTGTTATTTCATTGGGTCAAAAACTAGTATATAGTAACAAATATTTATCAAATTTGCTGGTAGAACCATTTTTGAAAAAGCATCTAAGTTTGAATTTATTTAAATTAAAAAGTTGTTTAACATGTTCTTAATGCCTCTCTGCCAAACTGCTTTAGGTATTTAAACCAAGTTTTAAAACATATTTAGTAATTAAAAACTGTTAATTTACATTATCTCAGAAATGCTTGCTTTATTCTGAAAGTTCCATGTTACCTACTTTAATTAAATTGATATTTATTTAGAAGCATTATATAGCCAACATTTAAAAATTATTTTCAAATTATATTGCAGAATTTGAAATACTACTTGAGTTGGAATTGGCTTATTAATGTAACCTTTGATTGTGGAAAGACAAAATCTGAAACCACAGTACTTTGTCTTGTTAATTGCTGTAATGTTTTTATGGAGTAATGTTTAAATTATACGCAAACTTTGATGGCTAGAGGCTTCAAAGTATAAGGAAGAATATTTGCTGTAGTAAAAATTACAATAGGCCATTTAAGAATATAAATTTAATTGGCTATTTCTAATTTTTATGTCTTATGACAAACTTCTTGTCCCATCTTTATTTTTTTATTTGAAATGTAGTGGGAAACTTAACATGATACATTTGTGAGGCCAGAGAAAGTAAAGTTTATTTTTAAGGAAACCGGGTTAATGAAAACTATATAAAGAATCTCAAAATGAAAACGTTGACTACAACAGTAATTTTGTAAAATGCAGACTCAAATATTGAGTAGTATTACTAATCGAGTTACCTTGTCCATTATTAAAGATACATCTTCATCAAAACGCCTAATAAAGTGTTGGATTAGGCATCTGAAATTCCATTTTCAGCAGAATTTATTTAGGTAGAGGTGATTTGCTCAAGTGGAAGGTTGAAGTAGTTAGCCTTAAATTGTAAGAATTCATTTCAAGAACCATTTATCGAGTACATACCAAAGCTGTATTGGAGGATATAGAGATGACCTGATATGGTTTTCACTTTCTTGAAGAGAGAACAAATAACATTTACTGATTATCTGTTGTATGTGAGACATTGTACTTGGTACCCTATACACTTTACTTATAAGATCTTTAAAATACTCCAGTAAGTGGGTGGGTTTTATTTCCATTTTATAGTTCAAGAAATTAAGTTCAAGAATGTTAAGTAAATTGTTCATAGTCACACTGTAAGTCTGAGTTTGAATTTGGATCTGTGTTTCCCGCTGTTCTTTAAGTTGCCATAGTTCTGAGGACCCATAAATATTTTACATTTCAATGTTATAGATGTGTGAACTTTCTAAGGTTTGGCCCAAAATGTAATTAACCAGTTAACTTTAATATAAACTTGAATCTACCTGTTAGGTTTCTCTATAACAAAGTAAAATGATTTCCACATTCTGTTGGTTAGTCTGTAATTTAACAGTGCTCTTATTGTGAATAAGGTGTAATATTCTACAAAGACTTAACAGTACCAGTAACCTTTTTGTGGGTTTTCTTTAACAATTATTGGTTCTGATGAAAGTTGTCAGATGTTTGCCCAAAACCTTCCAAAGTATTTTATATTTCTCTGTACACTATCCATAAGATAAACTTTGCTTTAAAAATGTAAGCTGTTATATAAATAAGCCATGTGTTTGGCACTTTAGGTAGATACTCCATACATTGATGAGAAGGCTCTGTTTGCCACCTAGGATGAGAAATGTCTTGGTTCTTTTAAGAGTTGATTATAATCATTGACATAAGAAATTACTTTTCTTTCTTTAATTTATATTTCTAACCCCTTCTCCCCAAAATATCCCCTTGACAAGTTCAAAAGGGATTTCTGCACTAGTTACGTGCAGAATACCTGTATACAGCACACTGCTATTTTACCCATTTGATGAGAAATTAGGAAATAGCATCTAATTTTGCAGTGATACCAGAAAGTGGGAAGTCTGTGTATTGAGAAGACTAAAATTTTGGGTGGCTTGGAGGAATGTAGTATGAGAAAGTAAGCAGGATGGGTAAGATAGATTTCACAGTTTTTTCAAATTATGAAAGTGATATGCTTTATTGTAGAAAATTTGGAAAATGCAGAAAAGCACAAAGAAAATAAAAGGTGCTCCTAGTTCTAACACTCAGAGATAACTGACAAACTTTCCCAACTTATAATAAGCCCCATGGTATTAGAGTCTATTTCCTTTTTTTCTCCCTTTTTTATTGAGAAATATTTAACATACAACATTGTATAGTTTTAAGATGCACAACATATTGGTTTGATATTTTCCTCCCTTAATCCCACTTAGTTATTGGAATTTTAAAGAGAAGTGAAGTTCATAATTTTAAGATAGAAATAGCTATTGGTTGAAAAAAAATTGCCACTAGTTCTAGATAACTGAGTCTAACTAGCTTTATTGACTTTCATCTCAAAATATTTTGATTTTGAGTTTGCTCGCAGGTAGTTTAAGAAGAAAAGTGGCAAGTACAGTATAGACTTAGTAATAGACAGTAATGATACATATAGCATTGACTCTGAACCATAAGTTGATAAAATGTGGTTTCCAGGTTAGATTTTGTTATTGGAGAAATCTGAATACTTTATTGAATAAGGCATATCTTTAAATAGCTTCTCAAATATTTATTGTCTACCTAGGTAAACATCTCTGCTGAAACTAGTGTTGTATAATGATGGCTCTAAAATGGATCATGTTTTTTATCTTCTCTATAAAGGTTGGTCTAGTCTCCTACAGCTTCTTTTCATATATGATCAGTGTTTAGATAAAGATAAGTAGAAGCACCTTCTAGGCATTGTCTGTTTACCCCAGGGATTTTGCACCCAATTCCTTGGATTTTCTTTTTTACTTTTCAAATTTGACAGTGGTTAATTTTCATGCTTTTTATCAGTTTATTCCTGTGTATCTACTTTCAAACAAATAGGAAGAATGGAGTAGTAGTTTGTAAAGATGAAAATAATGTTACTTTCAAAAGCCTACATGGTATTTGAATAGAAGAGTTAATTCTGCATCATTTTCTAGTAAGATGTGTCAATTGTCAGAAGTCTATTTCAAAAAGCCAGTTTTACTCTAGACTATGAAAACATCATATGACATTTAATGTGATTAACTTTTGATATGCAGCAGAGTTCAAACTTGGTAGCAAAGTTAGTTGAAAACTAGTTGGAAACTTTAAAAAGATATTTGAAATTGTGAATGGGATAATATTACTAATGAAAAACTGACTTCTAATACCTTAGAAAAGCAGACTAGAGAACACTTATTTTGATAAATGTCTAGTTTCTCTTAAATTTATCTAATGAAATTTTGTTTGAAACTAATTCTGTTGTCATATTCAATTTTTCACATTCTTGCAAAAGTCAAATTTGTGTAACATACATAAATACTATCTGTCAAAAATAAAGAGCAGGAAAGCTTAGAAGGCTTCTGTAATAATACCTCAGATTGGAAGGTAAATGTTAGTGTCACATTATAAAGATTAATTGATATATAAGAATTCCATAATATATGTCATAATTAGGATTTTATTCTATTTTAGAAGTTTGGCAGTGATTACTTTTTCTAGCTGGTTAAAGCTTTATTGCCCTGGCTCACAAACACCTTAATTTATTGGAAAGCTGTAATGGCAGCATTTAGAATTTATTTTAGATTTGTGTAAGACATATTGACGATTCAGTTCATGTGGTAAATAACAGTCTTTTAAACACTAATCACATTGTTTTCCCTTTCCTATAGTTACTACCTTAGTGATTCTCTAAGGAGGTACTTATTTTGCTTGTTTCAGAATTTTCAGTGAACAAATTTCATTAAGTTTTTGGATTTTTTAAAAATTAAACCTAATGTATAGTCAATAGTATTGTAATAACTTAGTGCCACGTGGGTACTAGTGGTTAGATATAAATATGCTGTACGCTTGAAACTAATATAAAATATTATTGAATGTCAACTCTAATAGAAAAAATTTTTTAAATCTAAAAAAAAAGCTTAGGTGCACTGCATTAGATAAATCATTATAATAAGCATCCATGAACTACCACTCACTTTCTACCTCTGCCAAAAAAGCTAGGAACTTAACCTACATATGGGTTTTCTCCATTCCATCCCTCTACTTCTACCTTCTTATCAGTCAAGGTAATCATTGTCTTGAATTCTGTGTTTATTCTTTCTTTATTTTTGTATATTATGATTGCATATATAATTCTAAAAGATATATCTTTTAGTAGTTTTCATATAATTGTATTGACTATAATCTTTTCAAATCTGCTTTTTTTAGTATTATTGCTGATTTACCTATTTCATGTTGCTATACTCATTTATTTTAATTACTGTATAATATTTCATTCAATAAAATACCAACTTCCTCTTAGTTGTATATTTGGATATTTATTCACTTTCCTTTGTTGGGCATTTAGTTATTTTCTGGTTTTTGTTATTGTGAACAATGGACATTTTGTGCATTATATATATATATATATTCTACTTCAAAAATTCTATTTTTACTCGTGTGTGTGTGTGTGAGAGAGAGAGAGAGAGAGTTTCTGTTGATTATATACAAAGGTAAAATTGCCCTTTCACAGGGTACATGAATGCCAAATTCTAGGAGATAATGCCCAACTTCTAGTGTGGTTGAGCCAGTTTATATTCATATCAGCAATATACGTGATAAAAGATCTTTTGGTTATCCATCCCCTCCAACATTTTCTGTTGTCTCTCAATTTTTACAGATCTGAAGAGTATAATACGTTATATCATTTTTATCTTGATTTGCATCTTCCTGATCATCACTGATGTAGAATGTTTTTTTTTATTTTTTTCTGTCCTTTTATGGTTTCTCTTCAGTGAAATTCCTGTTCATGTCTCCTGTTTATTTTTCTGCTTTTTTTACTCATTGATTTATAAGAGTTCTTTATATTCTTGATGTCAATCCTTTGTTTTATTGTGAATGTCTTCTCTCAATTCATAACTTGCCTTTTCACTTTTTTTTTAAGGAGTTTGTGGGAGGAACAGTTTTAAATGTTTCACCTTTTTAGCAAATATTCAAAATCATTTATATCATTGTGATCAACAAGCCTGCATTTAATATCTATTCTAAATTTGATATAGACAGAGTGAAGTTACCAATTTATGACCTGTGGATTCATAGTTATCCAAGTGAACAGCCATAGAAAATTGCATAAAATACTGTATCATTTAACATATACTAGATACTCAAATGTTAGTTAACTGTGAAAATTCTATATGGAAATAGTTTGTCAACTCATTTTTTCCATTCCATATCTCTTCAGTGAAAAATATTATTTATTTTTAATATTTTCAGTTGAAGGGAAGTATAATTCAAGTATAGAATTATACATTAAATGGTTATTCAGTTACGTACATAGCCTGTCTTTAAAGTGCTGGAGTTGATCATATTTAATGTGGGATATAAAACAAAATATTATTATTCTCTTGAAGAATTTACTGGTATTGATAAACCTGGAATCCTAAATGTAGTTTGTATCATTGCTGTGTATTTTTGATAGAAACAAATTAATTTTAACTTTAGTCAAATGTGTTCATTTTTTTTTATATTTGCTGTTTAAGAAATTGTTTTTTACTCTGTTAGTCACCAAATTTTCTACTGAGTTTTGAAGTTTTATTTTTTACTTTTAATTTGGAGTTGATTTTTGAATATGGAGTAAAATAAAGGTGTGAGATATTTTTTAATTTTTAAAATATTTTGAAATGTGATTATATCAATCTCAGTTTTATTTTAAAATAAAACACTTTTAGTTTTTAGGATAGGAATATTTCTGAATAGCCTTATTTAGTTTTTGCAAGTTAGAAGTTTAAGGTTACATCATTCTAGGTTACGTAATACATTATACCTGAAATTTTTACCTAAATCATTAGTAGTTTGTTCCCACCCCAACACCCTCCCTTATAGTACTAGTTTGTGATTATTCTGTTTTTCGTTGCATCCCCTAAAGCCTTGGGTCAATAAGATTCTTGACTTGACTTCTTGGTAACTTGCCTTCATATTTTCCAGTTGTAGCTCAACCTTTTCTATTTTCTTAAGCCATACTACCACTTCCTCCTCCTTAGTTTTGAGCAAATCTCTTACCTACTCACTGCCTCTACTTAATAATATGTAGTATTAAATGAGTTTCCTCAGTTTTCTCTTCATTTTGAAATTTCTTGGAATTTTAGCCCCCCCCTCTTTTTTAAATCCATATTTAAGGAAAAATTCTTTTACCTTGTTAAGGCTATACTGGACTTTTGCTTTTTGGGGGACTATCATTTCATTCTTGCAGAATGAGCTTCATTCTCTCTTGACTCTTTGCCTTAAGTTCATATTTCTCCTTTTGATAATACTTTTTCTTTAATATTATTGTCCCCTTCAAACTTCATTTAATCATCACAGTCCTTTAAAGAAACTTTAGATATTTTCTACCATTTGTTTCTTAACTTACTGAAATATGACTTTTGTCCCAATTATTCTTATTCTCTTAAAAGCATTCTGACCACACCTGCTCATACTTCTCCTTAGAGGCAATTGATACCACTTCAGCTTCCTGAAACTTTAAATTAAGCTTCATGGACCTTACACAATATTAGTTACTTTTATTTCGTCATGTGTATCTTTATTTACTACTATTGCTTTCTTTTGATAACTCTCTAGTTTAAATGTTCTACCTTTTTTAGTCCATTTTTCTCTAATTCTTTAGATGAACCACCAGAATTAGTGACCTTCTATTTTGTCTCAGGGTTGCAAGGAATAGAAACCCATTTCAATTAGCTTGAACAAAAATTGGATTTATCGGAAAGCTATAGGGACATCTCCATCAAGTGTAGGATATATAGCCAGGTCTCATGAGGACTAAATGGTAAAGTAGAGGCTTTCTCTCTAGGGCTACATGTTCTCATATCCTTTCTTTATATATACTGCATTGTATTTCCTTTGTATTACTGGTTTTGCTTTCATTTATTCACCAAGTGGTACTCCTAACTTCTGAATTTACATTAATCAGAAAGTCCAATGCCCACAGCTAACTGACTCACTTATTCTGTGACACAATTCTGAATTCTTGGATGAGAAAATCTGATTGACCCCATACAGAGCATGTACCCATGATCCAGTCAATTGGCAATGGAAGAATAGAGTTCTCAGTACCAGTATGTCTATAAGGACTCTCCTGTGAGTTAGGGATGGGGTTGTTCTTTGAGAAGAGAATGTAGATTAAAAAAGCACTTCTGTACTTAAGCCCTTTTAGTAACTCCATTAAGTATAGAAAAAAATATATTAGATCTTCCATTATCTGACACTTTTCAGTCTTTTAAAATTTTTCTCCAGGTGTATCTTACACTCTGATATTAAACTATTTTCAGTTCTTAGAATTACACTGCTTTATACTTTTTATAAAGATATCTTTATATCTTTGTGTATGCTGTTTCTAATTTTAAGAATACTAATATTGATCATCTGTCTGAGGAGCCTTCGACAAGTTGGACACTCCTGAAAACTCTAAGAAAAATGTATTCACTGAATATAGGGATATAGTCATATAATAAAGAAAAATTTTATTTAACATACATTTTGATAGATAACTAAATTTAGTTATTAGTTGTGTAGCATTTTAACCTATTGGCAAATTAGTCTACTTCCCTTTTTTGCATCTCCTGTTCCTGAAGGTATCACCTAGTATGGCAATTATATGTCTCTCTTACTTTCAGGACAGGAAGCAGGTCTTATTCATCATTATGTCCCTAGCACCTGGCATATGGTTTGTGCTTGATAAATGCTTGAATAAACAAATGACCAATTTCTGTAACCGATTCTATTACTGACCTACTTACTACATCTCATTTCTCAGTATTTCTAAAGGTTATCATTCTATCCCTCGTTGCCAGTGCTTGAAATTTGATGGTTATTTTTGACCACTGTCTCAGCCTCTTCAGTTAATTCTTCTAATTATGTAACTATAATTCATTATTTTACTACTATCCAAGTTGGAGCCCTCTAATCATTTGGATGATTATAATAGCTTGATATTCCACCTCTGTCTCTTTAGTCTCATTATGTTTTTATTGAGTATATACAGCTGCTAGATTCAAAGTTGTCTCCAGCATTCAGTGATTCCTTACTGCCTGTGAGATATAATTCTAGTTCCTTAGCTCACCACTGAAGTCTGTCATTGTTGTAGCCCCCATATACCTTTTAATTCTTAGCTCTTACTATGCAGGAAACCTGTTTTTCAGGCATACCTTGACAAGTGATTTTTCCTCACTATATATTTTGCTGTCTTCTATCAACAGGGATGCTACTCTAAGACCCAATTTAAATTCTACTTTTTTTCTTATTTTTCCCTAGTCATATAGAATCCCTCCTCAAAATTTAAGTAGGATATTTTCTTTCTCATGACATTTATCACATATTGCATTGCACTGTAGTTATTTGTATCCCACTTCATTTTCACTCCTTGATTGAATGTTTAAAATCTTTGAGGAAATGGACTGTGTATCTAATGTCCATCTTTTACCCCTTTAGTCCTGAGCAGAGCACCTTCTACATATTAGCTACTTGTTAATGTTTGTTGAATAAGTAACAGTCTCATGTCTGAAAACCCCCAGATTTTACATTTATTACATTCACCTCTTTTTCTTCTATTTTGAGTAGAGCTGCATTATGTGGTTTTTCTTTAGGCAGAGTCACTTGACAGATACATAATTTAAAACTTATTATTGAGTTCTCTATCTCAGAATGAGAATTTTCTACTAGCAGAAGGAGTTTTACCTAGATACAACTGAAGCTAATAATAATAATAAAATTGACAATTTTGTTATTAAAAACAAATTAAAACCAAGTCATATTAATGTTACTTCACTTAATCCTTTAAAAAAATCTACCGAAGTACTGCTACTATCTCCACTTTATAGGGAAGATTAGCTAGAGTTTAGAGAAATTAACTCCTCCATGGTCATTTGCCTGAACCAAGATGCCAACCTAGGTCTCTCTACCTCTTAACCTGTGTATTCCAGTGCCTGTTTATCTTTTTGGCATTTTTCTCTGCTCCTTCTTTTCTCAGACTCATCCCCACTCCAAAAACCACAGCCTCTCCTGTCTGTCAAATTCTAACCCTAGCTTTTCTTTTTGTTTTGCAGCATCTCTTATATCTTTACTTTTCCCTCAGCAATGCCAGTACTTGCCTTTTTATTATGATTGTTCTTGACGACTACTTGATCTGAAGGGCAAATTCATGCTGAAATCTTGCCTTTAAGCTCTAGCTAGGGAAAATAGGCTTGAACCCCATGGAAATCCCAAATCTCCCCAAAGTTTCTATGTTTTCCTGGTGGGAGAGGCACTTAAGTTCTCATGGCACCCTCTGCTTCCTGCATTTCTGTTTCTATACATGTTTATAGACATATAACAGTTTAACTGGTTTCAACAAAGATACCCATATTTCATTTAGTTACCCCCCACCTCCATTGTATACCTAGTTTCGTACCCTATGGCTGGCTCCTCTCCTCATCTTCTTGTCTTTTTTTCAGTTCTTCTTTATTTGCTATTGAAATTCCAAATTCTTCTCTCCCTAAGGAAGAGAGAGTTCAGTTCCCTCAGATTCCTGCTCTCAAACAGCACAGCCAAATTCCTTAAGTATTCATCAAGCAAAAGGAACACTATATTTAAACACGTTACAACCATGGGGTCATGGACCAGTGCTTTTCATGATGATATTTTCACACAAAAAAATAGTGTTGTATCAGTATGTATTTTGTGTATGTTGATACAGACTTGCCAATTTGTAACTAAAGGGGTGGGCTGTACTCCATTCTGAGATTTGCCATTGCTGCCTCTCTGTATTTCCTTTCTTGATGTCAAAATGTATTCGCTTTTAAGAAATGATGAAGATAATTGACGATAATATACTAACTGGCAAAAAGATAAATCAGGACATACATACATTTTTTTCATTCAAAATTTTCTTTCAAAATTTACTGTTCAATAATTTTCAAGTTAAGATCACTGATATAGTAGATAATTCAGGTTTTGGAACCATACAGACCTGTGTTTAAATCCCACTTGACATATATTAGCTGTCTGTATTATTTAGCTCCATGAGGCAAGTTTTCTTGTAAAATAGGGATAATTTCTGGCTCAAAGGGCTCATTCATATATATATATATATATATATATATATATATATATATATATATATATATATATTTAAGTACATACAGTTCTTGATGTGTTAGTGGATACTTAGTAACCTTCCCTCTGTCAGGTTTACATTTTGGGATTACTTTGTTTTTCTTTAAATATTTAAGTTGTGTAGTTGACAGGATGGCCAAAGTTGTGCATGAGAGACCTAGAGAACTGATCATACTTCACAGGTTAATTGTTTTCTCCTCTTTTCTTTCTTTTTTTGCTTCATGGGGAGGGTATAAAGAGGATAGCTATCTTACAGGTGTGTATGTTTCTACATTTATCTTGAGTTTTCTGAAATTGTAAGAATAAAGAATTCATAGGTTGACGTATAATGAACTTCTATAATTAAGCTTTTATCTAAGAATCTATGGTGTGTTGTCATGCAAAAAAATATGCAACTCAGTGATTTCATGAAGCAGTTCAAATAAATTCAGATCTTTGTTTTGTCCTTTCCTAGAGGCTTTTGGACTTTTTACAAATTTGAACTAAGATTACATCTGCAGGGTTCAAAGTGGTTCTGCACATTTAAGCACTAGAGGAACATATTTATGGTAATATACTTCTGAATATTAATAAATAATATCAACTCTAAATGAATGCTTGACCTTTGTGATGTGTAAATTATACTGTCCAATTGTTTATTGCTTATTATATCATAATTGTCTTTCCATTTTGTTGCTATGGAAACCTTATCTTTGCACTCTAGCATTAGGAGAGGGTTCATTTTACTATAAATTTTTGTTCTGGTACATGTTTTCCTTGTGTTAGAACCTCATAAAATGCTGTACAGAATTCTGTGCTTAGTTTTGATTTGTCCTTTTAAAGATTCCCTTATAACCAATAGAAACTTTAAATATCACATTTAAAGCAAAATTCTTGCTTTACTAAATCTCTAAAAACATTTTACTAATTTTTTAAGTGGACCTGTTGATATGCAGATGTCAAATAATGATATACACCTGAAAATTATAATTGTATTAACTAGTGTTTCCCCCAATAAACTTAATTAAAAATAATAAAATAAAAAATAAAAAATTCAAAAAAAATAAGTGGACTTTTTGTTTTCTTTAAGGTTGGCAAGATGGGGGATAATTATTTTAGTATTGTGTAGTGGTAATTATAGAGAAGGAATTGGTATTAGTTATAAAGGTACCTCATACAAAATAAAAAGAACCATGTTGAAAAATGAGTAGTGTCATTCTACGTTTGTGAAGCATTTTTGAGTTATAAAGCACTTTTCCACACTTTATTTCACTTAATTATTAAAAAGTTAGGTATGGGATAGGATTATTATACCCTATTTACAGCTACTTATATTTATCCAACCAATGTCTGCTTTGACCTGAACTATTATCTTCTTCTATCCCTCATTTTAGTACTCCCACAATTCAAGTTATATTAACTTTTAAAGTTGTATTTTTTACTTTAGTATACCTAAAAAATGGTTAACATTTTCAAAGCTGTGTTAAAAGTGAGTGTGAAAAATGTAGTTTTTTCCCCAAGAGAATTGAGAATAACTATAAAAGGGAATATGTAATATGCCACCTAGTTGTGAGTATTCATGGGAGTGTTAAGATTCTTGTAGTACTTTTATAACAAAAATATTATAAAGGTGTGGTAATTTCAGCACCAGTAGTACGTAACCTCTGGAGAGTTTATTATGGTTCAAAGTTTATATAAGATTTAAAAATCATTTAAACTGTTAATAATGAAGTTGAATGATGTTTTCTGTATTTATAAATTATATATAGAAGAGGCCAATCATGTTATCTACAATATAGACTTGTGAAGTTAGTGTTTTAATATGCATGAGATATTTTAGTGCACTGAAAAAATATTCATGTTTTATATTTTACAAAGGAATAATATCTTACTGAGGTTAAAGGTTGAGTCTGCACTTATTTCTACTTTATGACTATTTGTAGGGGTAAAGATCTTTTAGTGATAAACTGCTTTAAATAAAAAACAAGGTTTTAAAAAGTCTAATAATACTTCATTTTATAAGCCCTTTTCCACTTGAGCGTCTAACAACTTTCCTAAAATATTTTGTTGTAATATGTTAACACTCTTAGTGATCATTGCATTGCTTCTAAATACATTCAGATAGATTTTTGAGGAAAATAACCTTTTTTGTTTACATTATCTACATTAGTTTTATCCTCTTTTCTTGTGTATAAGTTATTAATGGTAGTATTCTCATCACTATCCTAGTTTTTCCTTTCTAAACTAAACCAAACAGCAAAGCAATACTCTACAATATTCAGATTTGACTTTATTTTTTCTAGCCTTGTGACTTTTTAAAAGATCTCAATTACTCTGGCTAGATCCTGTACAAGTAAAATGCTTAGCTCTTGGCTATCATGTGGTGATATAGTACAACTTGATTCATTATAGGGTTACTGTACCTTTTTCTCAGCAAATCTGTTGTTTCGATCTCCAAGAACTATTTTCCTTTATTGGTGACTTTAGATTTCTAGTTAGCTATGCTATCAGAAGTATTTATTTGATTAAATTGTGATACATTAATTTTTTTTTTAATTGTGGTAAAATACACAACTGTTACTACCTTAGCCATTTTTAAATGTACAGTTCAGTGGTATTAAGTACATTCACCATATTGTGCAGCCATTACCACCATCCATTTCCAAAACTCTTTTCATCTTGGAAAGCTGAAACTCTGTACCCATTAATCTCTAACTCCCCAGTACTCCCTCCTCTCAGATCTTGGCAAACACTTTTCTTCTTTCTGTCTCTATTTGTCATCTAAGTGGAATCATGCAGTATGTTTTTTTGTGACTGGCTTATTTTGCTTAGCATAATGTCATCAGGGTTTATTCATATTGTACCATGTGTCAGAATTTCCTTTTTAAGACTGAATAATATTCCATTGTATGTATATACCACATTTTGTTTATCTGCTCATCTGTCAATGGACACTTAAGTGGCTTCCTGCAATACTTTAAGTATAGCACTATTGTAGGTTATTGTACCTAGTCATGATCATTTGCTTGTCTGTAACTTGTTCAGTGCAATAGCCATTAGCCACCTGTGGCTATTAAAATTAAAATTTAAATTTAAAATTTAATTCTTCAGTCACTCTAGCCACATATTAAGGACTCAGTAGCCACGTGTGTCTATTGGCTGCTGTATTGGACAGCATTGACATACAGAGCATTTTGATCTTTGCGGAAAGTTCTATTGAACAGTGCCAGATAATGAGTACATGAGTCTATTTTAATACCTTGAGTTTAAAGAAGACAGAAAAGTCTCTTGTGAGCTATACAAATATTTTATTTACATTTGAAAAGAAATGTATTAGTTTTGTTTCAAAAGTAATTATTTAAAGGCATTTTTGTAGTGAGCCCAGAGGATTTAAACATTTTCTTATTGGAAAGTGTTAAAATACTTTATACTGGGTGCATTTTAAATAAACTGGTTTTCAAGTAAAGTAAATAATAAATGTCTTAGAAATTTAATATATTAAAAATATGGAAACCATGGTATATATCAAAGATTTACAGAAAAATAGTTTGAGTTTGAAGTTATATTTTGTATCCATCGTTCTCTTAGAGGCATATGTGTTAAAATTACATTCTTGTTTTAAATGTGTGAGTTTGATTCTAGGTATAGAAAACACATGATGATTAATAGTAATTTGTCTAGTTTTTTTAATTTTGAGATCTTAAAGTTCTAGGAATTCTATATTTTTTAATTTTTACTTGATTTTTTTTTATTGAGATAGAATTGACATAAAACATTTCATTAGTTTTAGGTATACAGCTTAAGATTTGAAATGTTTATATATTGTGAAATGATTACCATGATAAGTTTAGTTAACATCATCACCACGCATTTTACAAATTTATTTTTCTTTTAATGAAAACTTTTAAGATATTCTTACTTTAAAATATACAGTATTGTTAACTAGAAAGTCTGTATTCTTAAGCATTTTACAATAACTGAGATTAGATGAAGCATTTTTGGCGGGGGGCAGCTTCAAATGCCATTTTTAGGGAACTGGAGGGGCAGATTCTGTGTGTGTCTGTGTGTAGCATTCCCTATATCATTTGAGTTTTATGTTTTTATTAATGCCGGTTTGTTAACCTGTATTTTAAGATTACTTTTTAAAAGATATTGAAAGGTATTTTTAGTGCTTGAAAGTTTTGAACCAGCTGGCTATGTTTAGAAATTATTTTAACTTGCCGAATAATTGCTTGAGTTTGAGAATTCATTTGAGCCTAGCATTTTTATGTAATTATAAAAATTATTAATTCCTTGAGTATATTATTTAAAAAATAATATATTATTTATATTTGAAAGAATAATACAGTCAAGGAATTAAGCTAAAAGAATAAAATTTCTCATTTCTAAGAATAATGGTTTATGTAGTTTTCAAAAGTAAATAGAAAATTGACCTAGTCTCATTTTTTAAAAACTAAAGAATTTTCCATATCACAACTTTTGACTGTTATTGTACTAATTTAAAAACAATTTGCAGTTAGAACTAATAGTAAGGAATCAAAAATTAGGCTGTTCTGACCTTGTGGAAAGAGAAAGGAGTGATACTGATAATAAACAGCCCTGGAATAGTTATCTTTTTAGGCTTAATTATTAGTGTTA
This sequence comes from Cynopterus sphinx, assembly GCA_030015415.1. Classification (NCBI taxonomy): domain Eukaryota; kingdom Metazoa; phylum Chordata; class Mammalia; order Chiroptera; family Pteropodidae; genus Cynopterus; species Cynopterus sphinx. The sequence continues at coordinate 69,333,447 of CM057387.1, read as the reverse complement.
AGAAAGGATACCAGTTCGTATTCCAACTTTTTATAAAACAGAGACTTGTTTTTATTACTAACTTAGTACAGTTATAGTTAATGAGCTGGTGTAATAATGAGAAGTGGCTGAAGCTGAGGAAAGTAGATAATTTTTTAAATCTAGTATATAGGTAGTAATCATAAAAAAGCTTCAGTAACCAAAAGAATAAGATATATTTAAATGAAAGGAAAATTGTTCTCTTGCTGTAGATTTTCTACTATACAAATAGCAGAAACAAATAGTGAACATTGAGTTCAGGAAAATGTTGCCAAACCAGAATTTCAGTTTATCATTTAAATACTAACATTTTGTTTTTGTCTGATGATAATGCAGTAAGTTTTTTTCATATCTAGGCAAGGATATAATTCATTAATTCAGTCAGTAGAAATTCCATATACCCACTATTGTAATCAAATATGAACAAATGAATTGTGGTAGTATTGTGAAGTTTAAACACATTCTTTTTGTTCAAGAGTTCCTAGATAAACTTTATTTAAATTATTTTAAAAGTTGTGTTATTAAGACTTTTATTATATGAGACATCAACTTAAAAGATCAGTTCTTATGATACAGGCATTGCCAACTAGACACCAGTGAAAGTTCTTATTCAAAAACCTTTCATTTGTATAAAAAGAGCAGTTTACTAAGGGATTGCATTGTTGAAAGGATTCTATATCAAGAGCCATATAATTTTAAGTACACTACTTCCAGCCTTAGAAAACTGGTCAGAATTTACCCTTATATTAATAAAAATAATTTTTAAATGTTCATAGAGTATAGAACAGAGATCACAACCAACATGCCTTCAAGGGTCTAGGCAAGTAATATAAATTAGTGAACCAGGTGAATACAAGGGACATACATACATTGTGAGATTGGTAGTGACTGAACAGGGAAGCAGGGACAAAACCAGCTGGTGGCAGCCACTTCTCAGCTGTAGTCATCTGTTTCCATGTAGGGTCCTTATTGCCTTTTATTGGGGGGTATGTTCTAAATTTTAAAATATTTGTTTTTATTTTTAGAAGACTATTAACCAAACAATACTTGTTTGTAGATCCATCTTTACTTCTATAGTAATTTCTTTATTAAATCAAATATTGAAGAGCCTACCATAATCAGGTATTATATAAAGAACTAAAGGATATACAAAGAAACATGGCATATGGCCTCTACCCTTTAGACCAGCATTGTTCAGTAATACTTCCCTGGAATGATGGAAATATATATCCTTTCAGTAACTATCCAGTATGGTAGCCACTAGTTACATGTGAATTGTAGCTAATACAACTAAATAACTGACTTTTAGTTTAAATTTAAATATACACAGCCACATGTGGTTGGTGACTACTGAACTTACAGTGGCACTATAGAAACTAAATTTAGTTGCTAAAAAATCATTAAAAATTACCAGTTCAAGATTTAAATTACATTCAGTACTGCAATGGAAGAGATGGCTTGAGGTCATGCACAGTTAGTTTCTAAGTGTTATACAGGCAGTTGCTATACGACTTCAAAGGAGGGAGTGGTCACTTTAAGATGAGCTTTAGAAAGGAGGTGAAATTTTAACTAGCTCAAGGGATAGGTAGAATTTTTTTAAGAGGAAATGATGTTCTGGGAGAGTGGGATAATGGGAATCAAATGTACACAGGCAGAAAAAAATTAAAGAATAACTCTATTTTTCATTCAGAAGACTGTTCCAAATTATGTTTCTTTGTTTTTTTGCTTTGTTTTGGTTTTAGTTTTTTACGTTTGACAGGCAAATTATTTAATAATTGAAGTTGACCTTGATGTATTGCTGGTTCTAAACTGGTCAGCAGCCTGAGAAAAAAACATTGTGCTGTTTTTATTTCAGGTCAACAACCAAAATAGATGTAAAGAATGTAACTTTTTAAAAAATAGCTTTACTTTATTACTCTTTTTACTTGAAATATGAATATTTTACCACTTTGAAATTTTTAATTCAGTTTTCTGGTATGATATAAGATATTTAATTCAGGAAGCTGTTTGAGGAAACAAATGAAAGCTCTCAACTATAGTTTTCATGAAGTATCTTAGTTTCAGTTGAAAACTTTATAATAGTTGCATCTTTGGGAGAATTATATTTAATCTGGAGCATGGTGTTTGAAATATTTTGTATTCTGATAATTCAATTTAAAGGAATGACTGTAGTAGTTTAGCTGGGGAAGTCTTTGGCTAATGATGCAGTGATGTTTTGAGTAAAAAAATTACTACATATATTTTTATAGTATATTTATATAGAGTTAAAATATACTAAAGTCCCTGATAAAATGTTTCCTTATGAGATAAGAGCAGTTCCTTCATTACCTTGTATAAAAATAGTAGTACCTCTCATCCTACCTTCCAGCACCCCCTATCCCCACCCAGTCTGCCTCCATGGTTGTCTTGTGTAGATTAAATAAAGTGTTTATTTTATGTGACTGATACTTAATGGGTACTCAGGAAGTATTCTTGCCTAACCTTTCTCATTTATGGTGAGCAACCAAATTCTTGTCTGTTGAAATTTATAATGAGAGATATCTGTTAGAGTGGTTATTGTTTTAACTTATGTTAATAATGTACTTATATTAATGTATTACAATGAAGTCTAAAGAATGCAAATAGTTTTATAATTTAAAGCACTGTTTTATCATTAATAGTTATTTTAATTACTAGTTACTGAACACCTGTTATATGACAGAGATATGCTGGACATCTTACCCTTTTTATTTACTATTCCTCACAACAGCCTTGTGTTATTGGTTTGTTTTCTTTATTTACATATTAAAAAGGGAGCCATAGAGATGTAAAATTACTTACTCGTGTTACATAGCAAGTTAGCCCAAGTGGAATTTGAAACTAGGTCTAAGTCCAAGTAAATGCTCTTTTCACTATGTATTTTATAATTTAATATTTTAAACAATTATAGGGGTTTATTTTTGATTTTTATAATAATCATTTCTCCCATTACAGAATGTTATTTGATTTACTACGGATTCTAAGAAAAACATAATGTGATAAGAAGCTAAGGCTACTAGTCTATAGATTCATAAAATATTAATTTAAATGGGCACGTATCAATTTAGCCTAATCTCATTTTACAGATTAGAAAAAGGAGACTCAGGGAAGTTAAATAATTTGTCTGCCATTACTAAGTACAGGAACTACAACTGCAACCAAGATATTCTAACTCTAATATGATTTTTAATGAACAACCTTGAATTTAGTAAAAAGAAAATGTTATGTGTACAGTAAAAAAATAGAGAATTAAAAGTTCCTCTTTTTTAAGAAACACCTTTATAGAGGTAGACTTGCAATAAACTGCTCATATTTGAAATCTACAATTTGATAAGTTTTGACATACCTTTACCTGTGAAACCATCATTGCAATCAATGGACATATCTCTCACGCCAAAGGTTTGTGTCCTTTTGTAACCTCAACTTCTTATTATTACCCCCTTAACCCCAATTCCCAGGCAAGCAATTTCTGCTCTCTGTCATTTGTATTTTCTAGAAGTTTACATGGAAAGAATTGTATAAGAATTTTATTTCATAGCTTCTTTCACTCTGCATAGTGATTTTGAGATTCCACCATGCTGTTGGATGTATAGTTTGTTCCTTTTTATTGCTGAGTAACAGTCTGTTATATGGTTATACACAATTTGTTTATTTGTTCATAGATTTGGGTTGTTGAGAGGTGTTACAAATAAAATTGCTATGAATATTTGTGTTGCAAGTTTTTAGGGGATTTATGCTTTCATTAATTCTTAAATGCTTAGGAGAAAAATCGTTTATTTTGGTATAAAATGTAGAATTTTTTAATTTCATTTTCCTAATTATAACAGGATTGGTTTATTTTTTATTCTGAATTCTTTTTCTATTAATCACCTGATTGTATTTTCCTAACTAAAATATTGAAGGAAAGGAGCTCTAATATCTCATATTTCTTTATCCCAGAGTGCTCTAGGCAATGGCGAAAGTAATCCCTGATAATTCGTATTTGTATTACTAAGATACCTGGGTCTTTAATTGTTCTTATATTTTTCTTTTAATGTATTTTTTACTTATTTTGTGTATTTGAAGAAAAGTGAGCCTATAAGACAGAATTAAGTCGTTTATGGGAATAAAACTGCCATTTGATTACAGTCAGTAGCATGATTAATACTAATGCTGGTTGCCAACCTGGGGTGGGGGAGTAGAGAACTCAAATTATTCATTATTAAGTGTTTCCTTGGTACATAATGCCTTAGTGACATCCTGTAGGTCTACAGAGATAGTCTGCTTGTTATCCTCTAACTATGGTTTTTGCGGTTCAACCTACCTAACTTGTAGTTCTTGTGTTAATGTGAATAGAAATAAGGAAACTAATTATGGGTATTAACTGGTTCTCTGTAGATTTTTGTTACCTAACCCGACCCATAATGGAATGTCATTTTATAAACTGTTTCATTTGTAATAGATAATAAAATAGCTGGAAATCTTATGTGCCTCTCTTCCTTTGGGGTGCTTTTTATACCTGGGGAAAAGTTCTTCGTTTTGTAGTATGTGACTTGATGTATTGTTATCTAATAGCAAGTAATAGTTCAAAATTACCAATTATGAATTGCTTTTAAAATATAGTTTTTTTAAGTATTCAATCAAATTATGCTTCATCAATGAGGAATGAAGTATATTTTCTGAATAAATTAGTCTTTATTCTTTAACATATAAAACATTAATTTTTAACATCGTTTTTGGAAATTACATCTGTGCAGTATATGTCACGTTTTACTGTCTTATTTACATAATATACCCAGAAAATTTGACTTTTTTTTGAGGTATGTAATACTCCTTATTCCTGTACAAAATGGCCTTAGCAGTAGTATGATTTTTTTTTCTACTTTTTCTCTTGGTTTTTACTTTTTACTCAGTATGTCAACTTTGAGTGGTCGATTCTTCATTCATTAAACAAATATTTACTGAGCACCTTCTGTATTCAAGGTGTTATTCTAGGGTCTGGTCATACAATAATGATCAAAATATTTTATAGTGATTAAAATATGGAGGGGAATGTAGATATTACATAATTATAAAAGAATATTTGGACTCCCAGGGACCTTGGACCAAATTTTGAGAACTGCTGAACTAGGATAATGAAGGGGAAAAGGGAAGCATATAATCCCAGTCATTAAAGCAAAAGTTGTTTATAGGATTCAAGAATGGATGTAAAGTAAACTTTAAGTTAAAATTAGAACTAAGCACTATTTTAGAAAAGAAATCATTGAAAGACTAAGAATTTGCTACAAATCTTATAGAAAACCAGTAGCAGAAACATGACTAGAATTTAGGTTTATTTATAATCTCTTTCTTTTCCTCTCCTCTCCGCTCTCTTCATCCTTGCCTTTATTTTATTTACTTTTTAATTTTTTTATTCATTCATCCTTGCCTTTACTATCCCACTTTTGCTTAATCATTCAAGATATTTTTGGTATGAAATGTTTCTGTGTTGGAAGCATGTGAGAGCCTGAGATTTGTACATTCTGTCTATTAAAATTGTGATGATTTTTAATTCTATTTTTGATTGAGATGTCTTTATTCCTAGTGGTAATTTTAGTAATAATATAAAATGCAAGATATGATTGGGCCGAAAAGTGATATTTGAATTTATTAAGTGATTAAATCATAGTTGTTTAAATTATTGTGGATATACAATGCATTTTAATAAAATACACATTTGTAATCTCTTTAGAATGCTTATAAGCCACTTTACAGTTGTAGATAGAAATGTGATCATTTATATTAGTAAGTAGATAAACTTCACATGTATGTAGGATTGGTATACATTTAAAAGAAGTAGAAACAATGTGGATACATTATTTTTAATCTAGATTTCCTAAGTTTTGATAATTCTAAAATGAGCATTTGTGACACATTAATGGCTTAAAAATTATTTGTTTTATATATACATATATATTAGTGATATTTTATGGGCTTAAAATCACATGTTTTTCATGCTAACCTGATTTATACTTTTTAAACAACTAGTTAATTATATGTACTTCTCTGAGCCATCAAATTATAGGAAGAGTGGCTTGACCATTCTTTTTATCATCAGTGTCTGGAATAGGACTTTACACATAATAGATATTTAATAAATTATTGCTCAATAAAACAGTTTTAAAAAAGCAAATGTATGCTAACATATAGAAGATATATCAGAGTTCCTATATACCAGAAACCGAATTATCATTTATATCTGATCAGACTATTATGGATTACTCTCACCGTTTCTATCTGTTTTTGTAGTACCTCATGGAATATGACTTTTGTAGGAGGAATATGCTTCCAGTTATGATTATTATATTCTATAAAAATTTGTCAAGAGAACTAAACACACCATATTCTGAATTAAGAATGTAATTTACATGATTCCTTCAGATAAGTAAATAACCAGGATGTTATAAATTATTAAAAACATATTAACATATCAAAATGTAAAGTTTTTTTTAAATTTTTTTTATTTAATTTATTTTTATGGTGACACTGGTTAACAAAATCTATTAAGTGTCAAGTGTACCATTTAACAATAAGGCACATACATATTGCATTGCGTGTTCACCTCCCATAGTTAGATTTCTTTCTGTCATCACATATTTGACCCCTTTTGCCCCATCTACCCCCCACTTCGCTTTTCCCTCCAGTCTCTGGTAACCACTGGTCTATTGTCCATGTCCATGAGTCTCTGTTTCTTCGTCTTGTTCGTTTGTTGCTTTTAGGTTTATATCCCACGTTAAAGTGATATGTGGTTTTTAGCTTTTTCTGTCTGTCTTTTTTCACTTAGCATGATTATCTCAAGGTCCATCCATATTGTCGCAAATGGCAGTATTTTATCTCATAGTGGCTGAGTAATATTCCATTGTATATATGTACCACAGCTTCTTTATCCATTCATCTATTCTAGGACACTTTGGTTGCTTCCATGTCCTGACCACCGTGAATAATGCTGCAATGAACATCAGTGTGCAAATATCTTTTTGGATATGGGTTTTCAAATCTTTGGGGTAAATACTCAGTTGAGGGATTGCTGGATCACATGGTGGTAGATTCATTCTCTTTGAGGAACCTCCATACTGTTTTCTATAGTGACTTACCAATTTGCAGTCCCACCAGCAGTGTATGAAGGTTCCTTTTTCTCCACATCCTCTCCAACATTGTTATCATTTGTCCTGTTGATAACAACTATTCTAATAAGTGTGAGATGGTATCTCATTGTGGTTTAGATTTACATTTCCGTAATAGCTAGCGATGATGAGCATCTTTTCACATGCTTGTTGGCCATTTGTAGTCTTCTTGGGAGAAGTATCTGTTCAGGTCTTCTGTCCATTTTTGTTTGGATTGTATTTTTGTGTGTTGTTATTGAGTTGTATGAGTTCTTTGTATTATAATTTGGATATTAGGCTCTTATTGGAGGTGTTGCTTGCAAATATATTTTCCCATTCAGATGGTTGTCTCTTTACCTTGTTGATGATTTTTGCTGCGCAGAAGCTTTTTAGTTTATTATAGTCCCTCACATTCCTTTATTTTTGCTTTTAATTCCCTTGCCCTTGAGGTCAAATCTATAAAATCCTCTTTAAGTCCAAGGTGTAAAGTATTTTAAATTAAGATTAAGTCAGATTCCATGTAAGACACCAGCTTGTACAAATTTCATTTGACTCTTATTTAATCCATTTGTGCCATTTTAATTGTTATATTTTCATATATTAATATTTGTGGACACCAACTTTACAATGAGGAAAAAATGAATGAAACATTGCTAAAAATGTAATTAAGTAATAGCTAGGAAACTTTAATTATTAGGAATTATAAAAGAAGCTTGAATATTATGTTGAACATAAATTTAAGTATATGCTTAATATTTTTTATATATTGAAATATACCCAGTAACATGGTATTTCAACTTAAAAATTCTTAACATGTTTTCAAGTAAATGTATTCTCAGAGTAGAACAATTTTGAAAGATTGAGGCTTGTCCTACATTAGATGACCTGGAAATTCTACAGCCTTCCTCGACTACTTCCCTAGTAATATAATCCAGTATCTTTACTGTTAGATAGCCCTCTCCTTTTATTTTTTGTATCATTTCTATCTTGTTTTATTATTAAACATTATAGGCATACCAAAAAGTGCATACAGAGTAATAAAACAAAACGTCATTTTATTCATCACCCAACTAAAGAAATAAACATTACCAGTATAATTAAATGAAGCCTTCTTTCTGGATACTTCTTGTTGGCATTTCTTCCCCCTCATCTCACCAGCCACAACTGCTATACAAAATCTGATATTTATCATTTCCATACCATAAATTATTTCTTGATTAAATCTATTAGCTCTTGATGAAACCCTCATAATTATAAATATTTTTCCTTGTGTCATCAGCAAACACGATAATCAATATGAAGGACAGTGGGAAGGTTGCTCTTTTTTTCACATACCATGTTTCTATCATATTGCCAGTAGTAAAACATTTTATCACTCACTAGTTTTTAACTTATTTCAACCAAGTCACTTTGCTCTTTTATTTTTATTTGCAAATAGCTTTTACTTGTCTTGCACTTGACTAGTTTTACTTTCTCAGGGACTTTTTTTATATTGTCTATATAGTTTCAATGTTGCCTTGCCCACCTCCCAGCTCTGAGTAACTGACAACTTGCTTTCTATTTCTTGAACTTAACCAGCAAAGTAAAACATTTAATGAGGGTCCCACTCTGACTCCCTCCTTCTCACCTTCCCTCTCCTCTTTGTTCCTCCCTTCCTCCCTGTCGGTCTTTCCATCCTTTTATCTATCTTTTATAATCTTAGTTTGGTTGCCTTTTATTGTATACTTTCATACAACAACAAAAGCATCTCTAGGCTTTTCTTAAATAATTTTTTCTCTTAATATCTCTTTGTTTAAGCCCCCAAATTCCTATCCTTCATTATGCTTGGAATAAATATACTACTATGTTACCTGTTTTGTTTATGCTTAGTTATTTAAAAAATATTTAATACTTTAGTACACTAGAGGTTTTTGTGGTAAGTGAAGTCTGCTCTAAACTAAGCATGATACAAAAGAATTAATTTTAGCTCCATTTTTTCCTTTATTTTGATATCCTATTATCCTTTGCCCATTTTTTTGGCTATATTTAGCAATAATGATAATGGCTTTCCTGGTAATTGAATAAGTGATAAATGCCAGATACTATGACAGAGATTCCTATATCTTACTAATTTAATCAAATCATTTTATAGTCTTTTGAGACAAAACCATTGTTTTCAGGTCTGATATACTTGTAGCCTTCATTATTTTATTAGTCTTGGCTTTCTGTTTTATAGAATCTCTGTTTCTGCTTGTCACTTCCTCACCTGTGTGTGTCTATCTTATTGTCATCTTAACAACCAGAATTTCCACATATTTTCACAGTGCCCTTAGGAGCTGATAAAGCCCCTACTGAGAAGTTCTGGTTAGGGAAAATAACTTTTCATGTTTAGAGACGAAGGAAAATTATAATGTATAGGTATCCCTTTAAAAATTATTTTACGCTTTGTATTTAAAAGTGTCAGTTAAAGTATTATGGCCAATAGCAGATATATATAAAACTATTATCATTTCATATATTGTTAGGACAAAAAACACAAAACAGGGCTTGTATGTTTTGTATTCTGGGAAGTTCAGGAATGGAGAAGGTTAGAATGAAGAAGATCCCCTGCTTTACCTTCAGAGGTGTTAAGAACAGAATATAGGCACTGAGGAAGATTTCTTTGATCATCCAGAGCTCTGCTTAATATAATTTTTGACGCTACTTAAATTTTTAACATGGTTTTGTATAAAGGAGGTATTCTATGAAATTAATTAATCAAGGTCTTACTTTTGCTTTTTTAATGAACATATTTTCTTACAAAGTATTTTTTGCATATTAGGCTCCTAAGAAATAGCTGATAGCTGGAAAGTAACTGGTTGATGAAAGGCTAGGCTTACATGTGTTCTGAATTTGGGCTGCTTGGAAGGACTTTTAGGGATCTTTGAACCCTCAGAAACCTCCTGCCAGTGTGTGTGTATGTTGCAAACATGGAATTTTCTGAGAGTCCATTGCTTTCATCAGGATCCCAGAGTAGCTCTGTAATCTCTACCCCCAACCCCCACCCCAACTCCACAGTCACAAAAAACGTTTAAGAACCACTGCTAGGGGAAAATATAAAATTGATCAGTGGAGTGGTGATTAGATGCTCTTAGAGTTATTGTTAGCTCTAGTTACTGTCACTTGATAATGAGTCCTCCGGTTTAGAATACTGACAAGGTAAAATTATTTCTATTTTATGCAGATAAAGTTTTAAGAATTTGGAATGTGAAGATGAAATAAAGAAAAATTAAGTGGTCATTAAAATGATAGTTACAAAATTGAGGTTTTACTTACCATATGATTTTCTTTTGTGCTTGAATAGGCATGTGACTTAATTGAAAAAACAATGACTCAAAACTGAAAACCCTTTCTATATTATAAATGTGAAAACCGTTTTGATTTCTGACTTTAGCTGTTCATGTTTCCCAGTACCCTTTTTGCATGAAACTAGCTATAACTAAAGCTTTCTTTTCTTTTTTTTTTTTTTTTTTTTTATTCAGTAGGGGTTAGAGTTTGGGGTTTTTGTATGGAGGATTGCTATATTACCTATGAAACTTGAAATATCCTTTAAAAAAAATTCCCTTAAAGGTATTTATTGATTAGCTACAATGTGCCAGATACTGTGCTGGAGAGAGTCATGAACTACCTCTGCTCTTATAGAGCTTGCCTTATTATCAAGCAGGGAAGACAAAGTAAAGTATGATAAAGAATGTGATAGGGAATGTGCACAAATGCTATAGGTCATGTCACAGGAGTACCTATGCAATGATTGTAAATGGTATTTTGCTTCTAACTTTAGTGTCCACATGGTCATTGTGAGTACATAGAAGTATGATTGATATTTGAATCTTCTATATCCTATGATATTGCTGTACTCTTTTATTCTAGAAAATTTATTCTGGTAAATTTCTTGGGATTTTCGATATAAAGTGAGGATCATATTATCCTCTTTGATAGGGATGGTTTTATTTATTCCTTTACAGTTTGTATGAATTATTGTGTTATTGAAATGATGAAAATGCCTAATGAGGGCAGACATCTTCCTCCTGATCTTAGGGGAAAACATTAAATCTTTTACCGTTAAAAATGATTTAGCTGTGAAGTAAGTGCTCTTTATCTAGTTGAGGAAGTTCTCTAATTCCTAGTTTACTGAGAGTTTTTAATCATGAATGCCTGTTGAATTTTGTCAGTTGCTTTTTCTGCATCATTTGGTATGATCATGTGATTTTTCATCTTTGTTTTTTGTTGACATAGTGTATTGACAGATTTTTTAATATTGAATCAGTCTTCACTACCTGGAATAAACCCTACTGGTTGTAATGAATAATTTTTTTCATTACTAGATTCAATTTTCTTACATTTTGTTGAAGATTTTTGCATCTAACTTTAGAGAAATTGGTCTTTGTGTTTATTTCCTGTATCTAAGTAAACACTGAACTCATAAAAGGAGTTGGGAAGTATTCTCTTTTATTATCTGGAAAAGATTGTATAATAGTTATAGGACTATTCAAATTATGCATTTCATACTGGATGAGTTTTGGTGATTTGTCCTTTTTGAGGAGTTTGTTTATTTCATGTAAGTTGTTCATTTTAGGGTAGATTTGTTTTTAGTGTTTCCTTATTCTTTTAATAACTGTAAATGACTGACTTTTATAGTTTTATCATTTTATTTCTGACATTGTAGTTTGTATGTTTTCTTTTTATCTTTGTCAGTCTTGCTGGGAGTTTACCTTGTTGATCTTTTTAATCAACTTTTGTTTCGATTTTTTTTCCTCCGATTTTTCAGTTTCATTGATTTCTGCTCTTGTTTTTATTGTTTCCATCCTTTGCCTGCTTTCAGTTTATTTTTTGCTCTTCTATTTTTAGTTTCTTAAAATGCGAGTTTAGCTACATTTGACAAATTTCAATACACTGTATTTTCATTTTTATTCAGTTCTATGTATTTTTTTTTTTAATTTCCTTTGGGACTTCTTTAAACCATAGGTTACTTTAGAAGTGTGTTTTTATGTTTCAAAGTGTTTGGACATTTTCTTACTGACTTTCTGTTACTGACTAGTTTGATTCTTTTATAGACACTCTATGTTTAAGTTCCTTTAAATTTATTTAGTTATGTTTTATGACCCAGGTTCTTGGTCTATTATTGTCAATGTTTCATGAATGCTTGAACAGAATATATATTCTGTTCTTGTTGGGTGGAATGTGCTGAAAGTGTTAATTAAAGCCTCTTTTTGGTGGTGGTGTTGACTTCTTCTATTTGCTAGTTTTCTCTTTGGTAGTTTATTTTGCTGAGAGACAAGTGTTGAAGTCCCCAACTATAATGTTTATTCTTCTATCTCTTCTCTTAGTTTTTAATATTTTGAAACACTGTTGTTTACACATTTAGGGTTGCTATGTCTTCTTTGCATATGGATTATTTTATTATTTTGTATTGACCCTGATTATTTTCTCTGCTTCAAGGTCTTCTTTTCCTGATAGCCACATTTTTTAAATTAATATTTATGTAGCATGGCTTTTTCTTTCTAAAAACTTGTGCCATTCAAAGTTAGAGTCTTGTAGATAGCATATAGTTAGGTCATATTTTTTCAAGCCACTGTGACAATGTTTCTAACTTCATATTTAAGCCATTTACATTTAATGTAGTTACTGATAGGTAAGCGCTTAAATCTGCTAGATTATTATTTGTTTTCTAGTGGTTTCCTGTGTTTATTCCTCTTCTTTCCCTTTTCTTGCCTACCTGTGGGCTTCTTGAGCATTCTTAGAATTCCATTTTGATTTATTTATAGTGTTTTTGAGTATGTTTGTTTTAAGTGGTAACTTTGGGTATTAAAATATGCATTTGTAACTTATTAGAGACTATTGCTCTTGACACTTTACCATCAGGTGATATACAGAAATCATGTATTCAGGTCCCTTTACTCTCCCCATTTCAAAATTAAACTTGTCTTGTTACCTCTACGTTGTGTACATCAGATGATCATATAAAAACTCATGAGGGGAATGTTACTCATCTTATTCTGAAGTTACAAGCCCCCTTTAGTTGTTATTTCTTTGTAGTTTTGAGAGGTTCTTTTAGCCATTCTTTAAGAATAGGGCTGCTGATGGATAGTTTCTCTTGCTTTATCTTTGTCTGAGAATGTCTTTGTTTCCCTTTAATTCCTGATGGATGTTTTCACTGGATGCAGAATTTCAGATTGACAGTTCTTTTCATTCAATATTTAAAACGTTATACTCCAGCTTTCAGGATTTCTGTTGAGAAATGCATCAATCATTTCTCTCTAGCTGCTTTCGAAAAATATTTTCTTTGTCTATAGTTCTCATAACTTTGATTTGATGTATCTGGGATTTCTTTGGATGTCTTTGGGTTTATCCTTTTGAGGATTTGCTCAGCTTCTTGAATCCTTAAGTCATTTTTGGACTTTTGCCAAATTTTCGATAGCCTTTACTTTTTAAAATATTTTTCAGGTTGGCTAAAGAAGCTGTGGTTCATATATACAATGGAATATTACTCAGCCATAAGAAGAGATGAAATACTGCCATTTGCAACAACATGAATTGACCTCAAAATAATTATACTAAGCAGAATAAGCCAGACAGAAAAAGTTGAAAATCACATATCTCTTACATGTGGAATACAAACCCAAAAGCAACAAACAAACAGAGACTCAAGGACATGAACAATGGACTAATGGTTACCAGAGGGGAGGGGAAGATAGACGGGGGGAAAAAATTTAAATAATTTCTTCAATTTAGATAGATGATAGATAGATAGATAGATAGATAGATAGATAGATAGATAGATGATAGGTAGATAGATAGATATTAAAAAATAAAATATTTTTCAGACACATACTCTTTCTGTTCTTTTGGGACTCCAAACACAGATGTTATATCTTTTGTTAATATCCAAAAAATTTCTGTGCTTTTTTCTTTTTATTCCTTAGTCTATTTTCTTCAGTTGTTTAGATGAGTTAAGTTTTATTCATCTGTCTTCAAGTTTAATGATTCTTTTGTCTGTTATCTTTAATCTACTATTGAGCTCATCCAGTGAACTTTTTACTTTAGTTATTTTGTTTTTCAGTTCTATAATTCCCTGGTTCTTTTTTATATCTATTTGCCAGGGTTTTTTATTCAGTTGTTTTAAGAATATTTATAATTGTTTGTTGAAAGATTTTTTTATGATGATTGCTTTAATATCTTGGTTAGTTATTTTCTACATCTGAGTCTTCCCAGTATAAGCATATATTTATTGTCTATTGTCACTCCGTTGGTCAATTTCCTGGTTCTTTGGTGAGTAATTTTTTTTCCAAATTGTATCTTGGATATTTGGGCTATTACATTATGAGAACCTGTGTCCTGTTTATATCTTTTTAAGCAAATATTCACTTTTTCAAAGTTTAGTACACAGATTCTGGCCTACATTTGCCCATTGTGATTTCACTGATAATTTGCTTTCCAGAGCCTTTGCAGTTTCATTCTGGTGTGTGTTGTGTACTACCTGAAAGCCACTCCGAAAACTGGGGTTATGGCATAGTTTATTTCTCAAACCTTTTTGCATGTTAATTCAGCCAGCTTAATGTGTGTTTTGGTTTTGCTTCTGTGCATAACCAGGACTTCTTATGCATGCTTAATGAATTCATTTCTCCAGTTCTCTCCTCTCCAAGACCATCTTCCTCCTACTTGACTCTCTTATTGAGGTACAACACCTTACCCTTCTGGATAGGAATGGGATTTTTGACTTGGTCCCCACTTGGTCTTCATTGACAGCACATCTTTGGAAGAGGGGATTGCCATTTTAGACAGCTTGCTACTGCTAGATGGAAGACAAAATCCCAGAAATCCATTCATTGTCTGACCTTAACAATTTTGAAGAGTAGGAGTTGGATATTTTGTACATGCTCCTCTATTGGAATTTGGTATTTTTTTCATGATTAGACCAGAGTTATGGGTTTTAGGGAAGTAAACTACAGTATTAAAGCACCATTTTCATTCTTCCATATCAAGCGTACATATTATTAACATTTATCGTTGGTATTGACCTTGATTATCCAGCTGAGGTAGTGTTTGTTAGGTTTCTCCTAATTGTAGTTACTCTTTTTTTCCTCCTTTCATACTGTACTTTTTCAAAAGAAGTCACTATGTACAGCCCTTAAGGAGTGGAGATTTATGCTTCTCTTCTTGGAAAGGGCAGAATATCTAAATAAATTATTTTGAATTCTTCTGTACAGAAGATTTATCTCCATCATTCATTTATTTACTTATAGTATTATCACTATGGACTGATATTTATTTTATACTTTGGATTATAATCCAATAACATGTTATTTATGTTGTTGATAAAATTGTTCCAGCTTTGGCCAGTAGGGGCTCTTTCAGCTGGCTCTTGTGTCCCTTCGAGAAACCTCCGTCAATGAGACATTTCTGTTTTGTTTTGAGCACTTCCTTACTTTCTTGCACAGTAAGGCTCATTTGTATATTTCCTACTCCAGTCCTAAAATAAGCCATTTTTCTGGAGTCCTGTTTGTTTTTGTTTTTGTTTTTTTTTTATTGGAAACCGGTATTAGAAATTAAGATCTAGGCACTAGGCGTATTTGTTGCTACTGAAGTATCTTGTCTTTTAGGCTCTCTTATCTAACAGAGCAAGGAGATGTGTATATACTAACCTGTGTATGTACATATATAAAAATTTCTATATGTTACCTGCATATGAAAGCTTATAACAGCTTAATAATTGCTGAAACCTGGAAACAGCCAAGATGTCCATAAATAGGAGAATGGATCAATCATATTTGGCCAGAATGTGGTTTAGCTTAGAGAGCTGTCCATTTTTAGACCATTCAGCTGTGGCCAGGGATATAGATCATGTAGGAGCATTGAATACTTCACTAGAATCACATGGTTTGAATGATGAGAAATATTTCCCAGAAACTCAAGGGAGAAGAGTTTGCAAAATAAAACAAGAAATTACTAGTGGCATCCTTTGGAACAAGGGCAAAAATCTAACCCAGTAGGTTCAGTTTTGTGGTATAAAGTTAGGTTATTTAGACTTATTATACTAACACTTTAAAGGAACATTGACCATGATGTTGGAAAAAATCATATAAAGAGATATGGAATTGAAGCTATCATTACTAAATTAGATAAAATTTTATGTTTCAAAGCAGAGAGGTAGAAGTATACCATTATTTGGGACTCTGATTTATGATACAAAAAATCTTACATCACACTAACTCAAGCCAAAAGGAATTGGTTGGCACTGTGACTAAATTTACTGGTAGAGTGTGTTTGGTTTAAGCATGACTGGATTTAGATGCTCAACTAATGCTCTTAGTGATCTTTTTCTCTTTGTCTCATCTTTGCTTCTTTCTGGATTAGCTTTGTTTTCTCGCTGTCTGTGGTAAGTAAAGGACTTCTTGTTCATCAGTAGCTTCATATTTTTATTGTATTTGCAACTGGAATTCTCAGGAGAACTTCTTTATCAATTCCTGAAAAGGGCATCTGAATGGGTCTACTTTAATCATATGACTGACTGTTACTAAATCAATCTGCAAGTTAAAGGATTAGATGTCCTTGCCCACATGCAGCTTATTCTTAGTTTTGTGACAGGAATGGTGAAGAAGCAAGGCAATTTTTTATAGCAGGTCTCTTTTTAAAAGTAATCATTTTATGTTTTGCTTTTTTTAAGATAAAAATTGTCTCTACCTACATTCTTCTTGAAATATGTGTGGGAGGGGATGGAGGGTTGCAAAAAAGGAAAAGATGGAAATTGTCTTTTTTTAATATAATATTATTAACATTACCCATCTCTCAAATTAGATCATTATACTTTTTATCTATTGAGAGTCAACAAAAAGTAATTAATCCTTATAATTAAAGAGAGTGCTTAGAGCTATCATCTCTTGTCTGAGTTACTGAAATAGCCTCTGTATCACGTATCTATTATGGTAGAACAAACTCATCTCAAGATTTCATGGGTATATTAGGTGTTCCTTCTGCAGGTCTTGCCTGTGCTTACTTAGGAAGCTGCATTCAGCTGGTGGCTAAGCTGGACTGGAATGTCCACTGTTCGCTCAAATAGTGTCTGGTGCCTTCACTGGAATGGCTGAAACATCTAGAATGTTTTGATTCTCTTCTACATGGCCTCTTTCCACATGGTCTTTCGTCCTCCAGGGCCTCTCTCTCTATCAGGATAGTCTGATAGCCCATCATCAGAATGTCACTTACATCACACTCTTAGTGAGAGTAAGTCAAAAAGCTAACCTTGAGTTAGTGTGGAAGGGGGCTATATGATGTCACTGCAGGAAGGCAGGATTCATGAAAGTTATTTTGTAACAATTTACCATAGCATTATAACGGGCTTCCCTGCTTCTTCTGCCCTCTTTAAGTCTTTCTTAACACAGGAAGTCATACCATGTCACTTTGCCTAAGCCCTACTCATTTCACTCAGAGTAAAAGCCAAATCTATATTGACCCTAAGTAGGTTTTACATTTCAAAAGCAGTCCATTACTTGTGTAGCAGTTCAGTAAACAATCAGAGAGTCCCAGGCTCTTTGCTTTGCCATCTTTAGTGTGTTGTTTTTTTGTCCTATTAGGCCCTTTTTTTCACAGGATAATTCCTGTACCTTTAGACCATGGATCTATGTTCTAGGAAAAAAGAAAGGGAGAAGTGGAGTTTTCTCACAAATCCTGGACTGACTTCTCTTTGACAAGAATTGTCATATGGTCACTTCAAGCTATAATTAATTCTGATGAAATGAGAATTTTATGTGTGCACTTTGTTACATCTAACAAAATGGGAGTTTTATTAGTAAGGATAAAGGGAGGATATATATTATGTAGGTACCCAGTACTGTTTACTTCAGTGCTGATTATGTGCCAGCAACTGTAATATTGCTATGGAAGCATACTTCTTAATCCTAGGCATTAGCCATTATGAGACTTGGAAAGAACGCAGTCAGAGTAGCTGTAATTATTCCATTTTGCAGATGAGGAAATTAAAACTTTAACATGGTTGTAGTATCAGAATTTATGCATGGCCAGTCTGACTCCAAATACTTATTGATTCTTTCTATTATACTATGTTCTAACTGAAGGCTTCTGTTCATTCTCTCTCTCACTCTCACACTCTCACAAACACACACACGATATGACCTACTTTTGTGTAAAGCTTTACTGCTTCAGATCATGTTTGGGTTTCATGACTGCCTTCCTTAATAAACTGAATATCTGAAAGAAAGCAGGATTGTGCCATTTCCATTGTCTGGCATTCAGTGAATTTTTTGAATAAATGAAGTTTTAAAAGAAATTAATTAACTAAAAGTTATAAAAATCAAAAATCATTTTGCAGATGAGCAAACAGGTACAGACAGATGGGATAACATTCTTGGGTTGCATAGGTAGTGACAGAAAGCTGGTGTTAAAACTGGTTTTTTATTTTCTAGTTAAGAGCATTCTCCCCTGAGACACAGAATATTGGATTAGGGTAAAATTAGAGTAAGAGGAAATACGTCTTGCCAATATCCCTGCTTTAAGCCACATAATATCCATTAATTAATGCAAATCTCAATTAGGTCAGAGTATAATTCAAAATAAAAAGAAATGGATGCTGCAAAGATCTCTTCTAAGAAAGCACTGTGGAATAAGAGAACACCAAACTGGGAGTCAGGAGAGTAGTATGCAAAACCCAGCCAGATCACTGACATTTCTTCATGACCTTAGGCAAGTTGCTTAGCTGCTTTGAACCTGCTTTCATCAAAACTGAAATCAAGGGAGTTAGTCTACATAATCTTTGAAATTCCTTCTAGCTAAAACAGTATATGAATCACTATAGCAAGTGAGTTTTTATGGGTAGTCCAACATTTCTTGTCATCTGTCGGGTCAAACTTTTATAATTCTATAATAAAGAGCAAGTAACAGCTTTTTTACTTCTTCTCTGGGAAGTTGGCCAGTGAGGAGTAAACATCCTTTCCTGTCTCTCCCTAAATGAAGTACTGGGTCATAAGTGACAGACTTTTTTCTTCATTTTGTTCTTTGAATCTGATCCTGTTCTTACTTTAGTGTTTTTCTTCACTGTGAGTTTCTTGAAATAAAATAAATTGAAAATGTTAATTTATGTTTTAGTGTACAGATCAGAATTTCATTATTTCATAAAATAAAAATAGTTGTACTTATCAAATACATATTAACACATTCGTATATTTGAGATAGTTAGCTGGCATATGATATGGTCTAATTAGAGAGGAATACCTTGCAGTAGTATTATATTAACTCAAAATAGCAAATATTCTGTAGATTATAAGATATTATTATAAGCGGTTACATTTGTCAAAATTTAAATGAAGTGAAAGTTACTTTTTTTGAAAAAAGTAATATATTTTTCTTCTTAGTAAACAGGTAGTATATACTCATTGCTATAAAAAATTTTTTCAGAAAATTTAGAAAACTGAACTACAAATAAAAATTTCCTTTTTTACCCAGAGATAATTACTGTTAATATTTTAATCTCTTTCCTTCCAGTCTTTTTTTCTCCCATTCTTATTTTAAACAATTTGAAATAAAACTGGGTGTACATAGCAGCAACATATCAGGCTAGACATCGTGCTTTGGAATAATAAACAGCATAAATGAGAGAAACCTTTTCTTATTCTCTAGACTGTTTGAAATTCTTTTGTTATGACATTTACTTAGCATCCTGAACTTTCTCTTTCCTATAAATTTGTTTAAGGCCCTGATTTTTTTAAGCTTCATAAGGGAGTCTGTCTCTGCCCATCGCAGTTCCTTGCACATATTGGTTAATTTAAAAGTTATTGAATTGACTATTCTACATGGTAATAATTTCTAATTATTTTCTTAGGTTATTTATATAGAATTCAAATTACTGGGTCAAAGGGAATCACTTTTTAAGTTTCTTTTAACATATTTTTTTTAATTTTATAAAGGCTTATGGGATTGTTACCAACATTATAAAATCTTTTTCAATTTAAGAGGTAAAATTAGCACAGTCTTTTTTGTCAGAGCACAATTTTTCTTTAATATAAGTTAAAATACATGATTAGTGAACAAAGGAATGATGTTAGTATCGTGGACCCTGGGTTTGTTCATCTGTAACTTTCCCCAGAATGTTAGTAGTTTGAAGTACATTGTTTTACCAAAAGCCTTAGCAGTATACCAAGACCATAAGATAAAAGCTGAAATCCTATAGCAGTTTAATATAATAGTTTGGGGCCCCTGTTGGGACTAAGGCTGTTTTCTGTTAATCAAATTGTCTTTCATTTGTAAATAAAAATCCTTTTCTCTCTGTTTACTTTTATTATTTTCATTTATCTCATTTGCAACTTGATATGACTTTCTAGTATAAGGATTTATATCATTCCTCAGTTCTGGAATATTCTTATTCATTTATTTCTTCATGAAATACTTCTCCATTTTCTTTATTCTTTCATTCTGGAGTTCTTATTAGATGAATCTTGGGTCTCCTTATTTTATCTTCCATGCCCTTTAATTCCTCATATCTCTATGTGATGAATTCAGAATAGTTTTCTCCATTATTTAACTGACAGTGTACTAATTCATTATCTTGGTCTAATCTGCTATTCAACATATCTTCTCAGTTTTTAATTTATTTCAGTTCCTTTGAAAGCCATCTAATTTTTACTCTCTTATTCATTGAGGTCTCAGTTCTTTCTTGTATTTAGCCACTTGAAATGTACTTACCTAAAAATCATTGATGGTTCTATAAATCCTGAGGGTATTAATTTCACAAATGGTTTCCTTGTGTTTCTATTTGACGTATCTGATTGAATGACTGCATTAAGGACATGGCTGATGTAAAATTAAAATTACATTAAAAAGATGTAGATAATATTAATCATGAAAAACTTTAAATATTTTCGAACAAGTATTTTGTGATCATGAGTTTAGATTGAGAGAGAAAGGAATTGGATATAAGAAACATGGTAAAGAATGTAAATAGCAGTGATCAATTAATTTGACTAGAATGGAATGGCTAAGCTTATGATTTGAGTGAAAAAAGATGTAATTATGGGGTTTCCTTTGTAGATATAAAATTGGCAGAGGATCATGAATACTCTTAAGAGTTTAGTTTTTTAAATATTTTATCTCTACTTTCTGATTGTATTAATGAAATTTGAAGGGAGTTTGCAGTTATAAGTTGGATCTCACTTTGTTTTAAGAAGATAAAAAAGGGTGTCTACTCTTTTTGGAGAGGCATGAAATTTTATAGAGTAGAAAAAAGTTGTGAATGGTGACTGAAAGTGTTAAGCTTGTAAACACAAATTAATATAACGTAGCTGGTATAGACAGTTACTACTGCCTGTAATAGAACCTCTTCAGACAAAGATTATCACCAAAGATTTTCACTGGTTAAATAGCTACTTTTCTGAAGCTAATTTATCTTTCTTTTGTCAAGAATATTGTTTCATTGTCTAACACTAGTTCCTGGCTCACGCGCGCACATGCGAGCGCGTACACACACACACACACACACACACACACACACATAAATGTATTTTTTTTAAGGTGGAGACATAATTTAATAGATGGAATATCTTATTTCAGTTGTTCCAAATGTAAGAAAATTACATTTTCCAATAATTTTCACAGTTTATTACAAATAAAATTTTTAGGAAAGGCATAAGAGAAAGTACTATAACTTTTTCTATCCACTCTTAAAGGCATTTATTGACCTTAAAATATTAATTATATCTACCTCCTCCTTTCAAAAAGGTGTTTGAGCCATGTCACAATGAAAGATGGAAGTAAAAATATGGTTACTAAATTTTCAAGCCTTTAAAAAGGAAGAGAGGAAGCAAACATGCTAACTACATATGGTTCATATCCCATTCTAGCTAATATACTTGCTATGACTGAATATTCCTTTGAACTTCCTGGAGTGTGAGTTCTCTTTATCAGAAGTAGGAAAACATGACTTCCTCAGCAGTGACAGATTTTCCTGAATTCTAAAAGAAAAATATTAAATAGTATAATGGACAAATCATTAAGAAAAACAACAAAACTACTCTGCCAGGCATAAGCCCTGCCTTCAAGTTGCTCATTGTCTTTGGGGTGGTCAGATAACAAAAGGGATAATTGTTTAAATAGGATCCATCCTACAAGAGCACACAGGAGAGGCATTTAATAAATATTCTAAGGAAGGGCATAGGCAGGAAACTCTTTCCTGGAAAGAATTGTGAACTCCGAACAAAGTAAAAGTTAACTGAGCAAAGAAGAGACTAGGAAGAAAGAAAGAGTTGAAGAGAGAAGGAAAGTGCCCATCCCAAAACAGGTGTAGCACACATTGTAGCCAGGCCAAGAGAGATTGTCTTCCTCAGTAAATTTCTGTAATTCGATTGGAATTTTGGGAGAAAAGAAATGAGAGTTGAAGTAGGAAGGGCCTTAAAGTGTATGTGTAAGCCATTTTTCACATAGCATTTTTTTAAACAGCCTTAGTACCAACAGTCTTAGTACCATGATTCTCAAAACTATGCAACAAAGCTCTCTAGGATGCCTCACAAAGTCTCACGATACTGCAGTGGATTTTAAATTGTTTAGGGAAACAGTGACACCATTTGTTGGGTACCATATGAATTAACTGAAGTCAGATAGGTTTCAATATTAGATTATTCTACATTCCCTTTGTACAGTGGAATAGGAAATGAGGATGTGAATATCCAATCTGTTTTCAAGGTTTGAGAAATTGTGAAGGTACCCAACAGGCAGACATATCCCATTAATAAGTAACTGTGGTCATTAAAGAGTGAAATAAAAAAGTATTTCAAACAGTCACAAAGTTATTATAATGTAAGTATTAAATTATTTGGATCTTACTACATAATAAATGGTAGGTATTTCTTTTGGACTATGGGGCATAAGGAAAAAATTACTGAGACATTAATGTCACCAGGAATCAAATTTAGGAAACCTCTGGCTTAGTACATAATATTAAAGCACAAATTTTTGAAAGTAATTCATGAGGTTTTCTAAGTCTGTAAGGATAGAAATAAAAATATCCATATGAATGCAGTTAGCTAGAACTTTTTTGTCTAAGCATTGTTTGTTTGTCTCAGCCTACTTTACCTGAAGCTAAGATAGCAGAAATTTGGAATTTTATTAGTTCACAGTAGTCATATGTACTAGTGTTTTGATAACCAGTCAAAGGTGGATTCACAAACTTTAGAAACTGAATAAATGGATAATAGGACTTACACTCTATTATATGTAGTAAAAAACTTAGACATTATTTTGGTTCAGGTAGAAAACCTAAGAATCACACATTTTAAATTTTAAACTTGTTAAAAATAAATATATATCTTTATATATATCAAATTATATAAATTTAAAAGAAAAAAGATTCAGCTATTTAAGGCCAACAGATGTAGATCAGATGTATACCAGAAATTCTTACTCTAAGGTCTATGAAATCTGGAAATTGTACATACAAACATGAAATTTTCTTTGTTCTATTGTTGTTTTGTTGTTGTTATTGTTTTCTAAAAGGTCAAGAACAGATTTATGGATCAACTACTTAATCTTTTGCATAGTATGCTTATTAGGCATGGATAAAGTCATACAAAGCCAAGACTAGACCTTATATCTTCCTACCTGTGAACTCTTTGTTTTGCAAGATCCACATTTTTCAGAAGTTAAGAATTAGGTGAAAAAAGTATTCGTACCAAGAATTTAAGTAGAACTTATCTATATGAGTGTAATGAATTCCCAAAGAAATTAAAGAAAATCTTTTAATGAAGTTTGTGGTTCAAAAGATACAATAAAGGTTGCACAGTAAAATCTCTCTCTTTTCTGTGTACTTTAGAAACTCAATTTCAATTCCAAAAAGTAAACATTATCTCCAGTTTCTTGTGTTTTTAGAAATTAACAATTTCAAAACTAATAGTATTATAGTAATGGAGTTTAAAATAGTGAATGATATACAGATAGCTGTAATGTAACTTCAGTTGTTTTAAGTGTAGATTAGATAGGCTTACTTGATTTGATATTTATTTTAAGGTGAAAAATTGATACCATGTATTGTCTTCTATCCTTAGAACATAATTAGGATATGTTTTCTAGTAATGATGTTTTTGTTGTGTTTAAAACTCAAAGTTTCAATTGGGATTGTTAACCACGAAATATATAGAATTCTAAATATAGTATTCCCAAGCCTTAATGCGTGTAATTTATTAACTAAAAAGTATTCAAAGGGCGTAACTTTATTTTGCCAACATTAGTTAATTTATAAGAAGTTTCTTATAGAGGATAAAATAGGATTTTATCTCACCTATGGAACTTAATAATTTTCACTAATTAAGTGACTACAGTTGATCAAAAACTGTATTTGGAGCTTCACACATAATATTTTGAATTATCAAAGTATCTCTGAAAGGTGGCCAATATTATTTAGATTTTACAGATGATTAAACTGGGCTTTTGAAAGGTTAAATAGCTTGTTCCTGATTCACATTGTCAGCTTTGGAATCTAATTTGGGTTTATGAGATATCAAAAATCCAATTGTAAGATGCCTTTGTGTGTGTATATTTACTTTAATGTAAATTTATCAGGTAATGTTATTTAGTGAGTGGGTAGAGTTTTTGAACTTTTGAATTTATGTTGTTATAAAGGTAAATAAATAGTTTGTTGCTTTTTTAAGAAAAGAATTAAATGTAATTAAATATAATGCACTTAATAAAGAATCACTTTATGTACAGTTTTATTCTTATGCTGCACATTTTACTGAGCAACTAAGTTTCCTAAACTGCCACATTTGTATGTTTTTCTCTGTAGGGAGATTCCCGAAGTCTTCCTTTTTCTGAGAATGTGAGTGCTGTTCAAAAATTAGACTTCTCAGATACAATGGTGCAACAGAATTTGGATGATATCAAGGATCGAATCAAGAGAGAAATAAGGAAAGAACTGAAAATCAAAGAAGGAGCTGAAAATCTGAGGAAAGTCACAACAGATAAAAAAAGTTTGGCTTATGTGGACAACATTTTGAAAAAATCAAATAAAAAATTAGAAGAATTGCATCATAAGCTACAGGAACTAAATGCACATATTGTTGTATCAGACCCAGAAGATGTTACAGGTATATGTGTATTTTATTTGACCTTTATATGGTATACTAATAAGAAATGTATCATTTTTTAAAATAGTATGCTTTGCAATATGTAGTTTTTAGCTTTTTCTGAAAGTACAAGAACTATATTTTCTCTTATAGTTAATGTCTTATTTATGTTCTATTCAGAAATAGATGAATTGATAGATATGAAAATTGAAACGTTTACTTAGAAATGAGTAACTCTGCTATCTACTCTTAGCCTCTGTCAAAGAGATATTACTTAGAGTTATTTTCCAATATTAATGTTCCATATTGAGTCAAGCACAGATTCATCTGTGTGATCAGCAGCAGGAGTTTGCCAGATGACTTTTTAGAGTTAAAAATGCATTCTGTGACCAAGGGCTGTTTTATTCTTTGAAATATAATTAATCAAACCTATGATTTTTGTTCTTTGTGCTTTAAGCAACTGAACTAAAAACTAAACCACCAGGTATGTTGTTTGAAAAGAAAATCTAAAAAGCCAAACATTACTTTCTTTTCTTAAATATAGAAAATAAAATGAAAATGTGACCCATAAGTCCAACCCAAGAGCATAATTTTTAAACATAAAATTAACAAATGTTCATGTTGGAAATTTTTTAGTGGTACAGAAAGTCAAAGTAGAAAAACTACCTATCTCCACCCTCAGCCTTCTCTCTAATGGTAGCATTCCTAACTCTTTGTTGATTATCCTTCCAGAAAAAAGTTTACGTCTTTGTACCAATATTCATTCATCCAAATACACACACACACACACACACACACACACACACACACACACACACACAATTTCTAAAACTTTTTACTTAAAAAGTTATTTAATACACATTGATCTAATAATTGATCTAATATTTTTGTCTTTGCAAAAATGATATTTTGAACAAGGTGTTTAATCTCTGTAACCCTCAACTTTTTCAAGTAAAAGTTGTTTTAATGTTTCTAGTACTGTAGAAATTTTAGAAGAAACTGTATGATTAGGTAATAAGAGATAGCAGATACACATAAAATGAAATTTGAATAAGAAAATACATAAATTTGACTAAGAACCTCAAATTACCAATCTCAAAAGTTACATAAAATACTTCTTGATATTCAGTATACTTGACAGAACTACTTTTTATGTATCAATTTCAACATATAGTACTTACCTTAGGGGTTTCATTTGGAGACTTTCTATGTAGAGATTTCAATCTTGTAAGAATAATTGAATCTTGAAAATGAAAAATCATAGAGAAACAGGCCTTATTTTAGAGCTTAAATAATTCCAAAGATATGAATTAATTGGCCCAGAATCACAAAGCTAGCTAAACTCTTCAACTCCTCATCTGGTATTCTTACCAACACATTTATAATTATATTATAAATGGAAATTTTTATTATGAAAGTGCTTTTTTTAGCAATGTCATATAAACTTAGAAATAGCATGTCTTATTGGAACTCTGCCGAGCTCTAAATTTTTTGCCCATTACTCTTTTAGAAGAGGTCTAAAATAAGAAACAGCGCTAGAGCTTTAAACTTTGTTTATTTAGAGAAAATATTTTTATTCTCACAGAATACTGATAACTACCTTGTAATTGGAATATAGAAGAGTTTTTGCCACACAAAGAGTCCATTTGGTTTCCCCATTCCCATTACAATTGTTTAAACTTTACTGAAGTATAAATTACACATGATAAAAATGCACATATTTTAAGTGTATGACTTGATGAGTTTTAGCAAATGACTGTACTCTCGTAACCATCACTACACCCAGCGATCCTGAACATTTCCATCATTTCAGTGGTTCTCTTGTTGTATACATATGTTTCTCAGCCAATCTCCAATTCCCATCTCTGGTTTTAACATCCTCTCGTCTACCTTCTATCTTTTTAGATTAGATTTGTCTTTTCTAGAGTTTCATATAAAGAAATGACCTTTAAGTCTTATTATCAAATTCTTTTTCTTCTTCAAAAGCCAATTTGGGTATCACTGTGAAAACCTTTTCCAACTTTCTCTGATTATCTTCTCTATTCTATTTTCTTTTGTTGTTTTATTATGTTATATTGTACATATTTATATCACTTACTAAACTGTATATTCCTTGAAGGCAGGGATATTTTTATTCCCCTGTTTTTAAGGCTTATCATAGTTATAAATACTAGGTCTCAAAAAAAAAAAATCCCAGCAAATAAAAATATTATATTAGTTATTGTAATTAAAACTAAACATAATTTGTCATGGTACTTTAAAATTTTAATAGCTTGGAAATTTAGAGAAAGCTTATAATAGTAAAGCTATGTTATAAGCCTGAAAATGGCTACAAGAAATTTTAATTATGGGAATCATTTTCATATGACATGAGCTAATTTTTAAAAGCTTCCCTATAACTAGTACCAACAACTTGGTGGAATTTCTAAATGTTAGTAAAAAAAAAAAAAGAAGGCAAACCCAATATGACTGTTTTCTTTTTGGAAAAAAAATCATTACTTTGGAAATAAAGCCTTAAATAAAACTTGTATGATAAACCCAGAAACTTTTATTGATCATTTTTAATATTGACTTTTCAGATAATTTCAGGGCAAATGTTACATAAAATATAAGTTTCTACTGTGACTTCTTCATACTTCAGTTTGTTTGGAAAAAAGTTGACAAGTTGGTTAAAATTTGAATTTATTTTTAAATATAATTCTCTTTACAAATGGTTTAGTCACATGATTTGGTAATAAGATTTCTACCCCTTTAATTGATATAACAGCATTAAAAAGCAACAACAGCAGCACAGAGAATCAAAGGCAGTTCACTGTTAATTTTAAATCAGATTGCTATAAAATTTTATATTTTTTACGTTATGTGATAAGGTAAACAAAATTATTTAGATGAAGCGTGACAAAATTCAAAGACCTAGTACTTAGATGTTCCCCTGATTTACAATAATTTTAACTTACATTTTTTTAAATTTATGATTGTGCAAACACACATTCAAACTGTATGTTAAATTTTGAATTTTGATATTTTCCCGGGCTAGCCATTTTCTCTTGATTCTGGGCCGCGGCAGCAAGCTGTAGCTTCTAGTCCACCACACGATCACAAGGGTAAGCAGCCAATACTCTACAGCATACTGTGTCACTAGCTTTTTTGGCTTCTGTGTTTTTATGTTTTATCACGTCTACAAAATACCCATCTGAGTCTTCAGCTTCTGGTTAGTAGAAGGCAGCAAATTATTCTTGAGATGAAACTCAACATAATTGCCCAATCTAGGCTAATATAAGTGTTCCGAGCACATTTAAGGTAAGCAGGGCTAAGCTATGATGTTTGGTAGATTAAGGTTTATTAAGTGCATTTCAGTTTAGGATATTTTTCAACTTTCGTTAAGTTTATCAGGATGTAACCCCATTTGTAAATCTAGGAGCATATATACGTGGATTAATAGCAGAAGTGTTTGACTAATACCTGTCATCTTGCAGGGTATGTAAACAGAGACAGTGACTCAGAGGGAGAAATTTTAAGCCTGTATTGTATAAATGATTACTGTGGAAGTAGTTAGGAGGCCTACTCTTAATTCATCTCTACAATAACTCTATCAATCTTTAGTTTCTCATTTGTAAAATAAGGACTTATATAAAACTCTCTCAAATATTCCTTATAATGTCAAGATCTGATTTTATTGGACTCTTATTTGTAAAATGTATGTATGTGTTCTTATGAATAGTAAGAAATAAATTTTTGAGGTCCTCTTCATGCCTATGATACTCTAAGCTTCCTGCTCACCTTCTATATATTTCAAGAATAGTCTCATGAGGTGTTATTATTATCCCACATAGAAATTGTAAAGATGTTATTAGATGAAGATGAGTGTACCTTATGAAATGATTATTGGACCTCTATAAAGTAGAATGGTAACCTAAGCCTTAATTGGCAACTGAGACTCCAAAAGGAAATGTTTAGGAAAGTACCACTCTCTTGATTTTTGGATTCTTGTGTATCCCTAAAGAAGAGAATAAGAATATATCTCATATTTGGTCAATATACAAGCCCCTTTCTTTGTTTTCACCTTATATCCTTTTCTTGTTACTTCTTCCCGTTTCATCTTCTCAGACCCCTCCAAACTTAGATTGATATTTACCTATTGAAGTAGTGAATATTTTCCTTAATGTCTAGAATACCCAGAATGTAAATATTAATTTAGTATAGAACTAATAGTAAGTATTGGGATTTTTTGGTGTTAACCTTGGAAATTCTTCTAAATTCTGAAGATAGAACTATATTGAGGGAATTTTCTCTCTTAAAGACCGAAGTACAGTTTGTGAACTCTTTCCTACTAAACAGAAGAATTTAATTTTATTTTTTATTGTTGGTCTATCCACCTAAATGTGACAGAAATTATAGTTGAATTTTGTATTTATTAAAATATAAGTATGGAATTTGTGACCTACTTTGTTGTAATTTCTACATATTCTTTATTTTGTATTAAGTCATGAACTCCTAAGGAAAGGATTGTCATAAATGAACTGTGATCATTAATTAGCAAGTTGCTTTTAACACCCCTGGATTTGTTTTTTTATCTTTAAAATTATGAGACTGAATAATCCATAGATTGTAGTACTTGAATTCTTTGATAATATACTTTTTTTTTAAGTTAATACACAGTAAAATTTATTATTTTGGGGGATACCATTCCATGAATTTAAATGTATGTATGGGTTCCTCTCTAACCACTACAACAGTCAGGTAAAGGAACAGTGCTCTTTGTAGTCACATTCTCTCCCTACTTCATAACCCCTGGTGACCACAAGTCTGTTCTCTGTCACCGTAGTTTGCTTTTCAAGAATATCTTATAAATAGATCATAAAGTATATAACCTTTTGAGACGGCCTTTTTTATTCAGCATATTGCTCTTTGATAATTACCCAGGATTTTGCATTTATCAGTAATTAATTCTTTATTGCAGTGTAGCAGTATATTGTACAGATGTACCAGTTTGTTTATCCTTCACCAAGAACATTAGAGTTATTTCTAGTTTTTGGCAATTTTCAGTAGAACTGCTACAACTACCCATAAATAGGTTTTTGTGTGAACATGTTTTAGTTCACTTTGTAAATACTTAGATATGTGATTGCTAAGTAATATTTGGAGTATGTTTAGCATTATAATCACCTGGCAAAATGTTTTCCAGAGTGGCTATATCATTGTCACTAGCAATATGAGAGTTCTAGTTTTTCATAGCCCCTCCAGCACTGGGTATTGTTAATATATATATTTTTAACAAGTTTAACAGTTGTATAGTGGTTGGTGATAAACGTTATTGTAACTCAGAAGGAGGGAAAAAAAGTAAAGTAGCATCATATTAAGGAGAATTTTCAAACGAACTATGCATGCCCTAGGTACAGAGTTATGTACAGAATGGAGAAGTCTTCTCTACCAAGAGATGGATGCAAATATGTGATTTTCAAACATTAAGATCTAATATTGTAGATATATGAAGTTCTGAAACTTTTAATGCCTAGGTTGCTTATCTTTAAACAAAAAATGTTACAGCCCACAATTTTATGTAAGCTTTTTCTTGTAAAATATTTAAAAAGCTAGACCAGAGGTTATACTAGCAATAAAATATTTCAGCAAAATTTCTTAGTTGGTGACATCTGACAAAGGTCATCTACATTCATAAAACAACTGATTAAGTATTCATTAATAAATGAGCATTTATTATAACCTAAGCAGGTTTCAGATAGCTTTATAAGGTAATAAGCATATCTGTTTAAAATTTGGGAGGAAATATAAACAGTTAATATAACTATAACACATGGCAGGATTCTGGACAAGTTTATTTTAAAATATCAGTTTATAAATACCAAGCGGAAGCCAAAATGTTGACTGGTGAATAGTAACTAAGAGACAGGTGAAAGTTGTGAAGGAGATAGACAACTATATTCACCCCCGCTGCCCCTGCCAAGAGAATAAATACCCTTAATACAGAAGCAGGCATTCTGGCTGTTTAAATACCACTTAATGAATATTGAGCATTGAGAGTCAGCAGGCTATAAAATAAAGACCAAAGGTTTTCTAATCTGAACTCTCATCTCAACTGGACCATGACCTAGTTGTGTGGTAGTTTACCACTTGCAACCCCTTCTGGCCTTATTTTTCTCATTTATAAAACAAGTATGAGGCATCTAAGCTCTTCTAATTCTGAACATGAAACCCCTGTTTAGTTGTAAGTAAAGTCTGAGAAAGCTTTTCAATGGCTGGGAAGTAAAGACCTCAAGGTTAGAACTACATTCCTAACCCCTAAGAAAATCAAGGAACCAGTTTAAGACTGGACCTTAAATAATCAGGAGCCTTCTAAGGACCTGGAGTGCCCCTAAGCCTTAGAACTAATTCATCTTGAAAGCCAACTACTTAGTTGTACTTTTAAAGAAGATACCGAAAGCACTAGAAACAGTGTCTGTTACCCTACACGTTGTTGGGGAGACTACTAACAAATTCAGTTTTTGCTCATCATCATGGCCTTGGAAAATCTCAACTAAGGGAGATTTTAATGGTGCATATTTTCTGGTACTTTCAAAGTGGTATCTCAAGCCAAGATGTGTTTTCTGGGCTTCATCTGATAATTTATAGCCTTATAACCTTATTGATAATACCTGAATGTTCAACTGACTGCCTCTCATCACATTTAAAATTGAGCTCTTCTTTCCTGGAATACTATTTCTAAATCTTATCCTTTGTTTTCTGTCTTATTAATGGTATAACTCTAGTAATCCATAACTAAAACCTGACTTATTATAGATGCCTTCCTTTTTTTTTTTTTTTTTTTTTACTTTAATTCTCAAATGTTAAGTCTGTATGTCAAGTCACCAAGCCCTATAGAGTCTACCTTTGACATAGGTCTTAAATCTACATCTCTTCTTCATTTTATTGCCAAAGCCTCCAAGTCCAGTATTTCTCTGATCCAGCCTAAGCACTTCCAGTGTTATTAACCTAGTGTTCAGATTTGATCCTGTTGTTTTCTTGCTTTAAAGCTTTGACTGGCTCTCCAATCCCTGCAGAGTACAGTACAGATGTGTAGCATGACAGATGATCTCCACATAATCTGGCCGCTGCCTATTACTTCAACTTCTGCTTCTTCCTAGTCTAATTTTCCCATTCTTGCTTCTATTATATATGTTTATTGTATCTTTTTTTTATCTCTGTGTACATGTATGTGTGTCTGTATGTGTGTATAGCTAGCAAAATGTAGTTGGTGGATATATAGGTATATTGGTATATTATTGGTAGATATATGTATATTGAAAATTCACCTTTGCAGTATATTTTTAAATGTCATATATACACATACACTCTTGATTATATAGACACACATACCCATATATAGAAACATGCAGGTTGTCTATGGCCATGCCACCCTGAACAAGCCTAATCCTGTCTGATCTTGGAAGCTAAGTAGGGTCAGGCCTGGTTAGTGCTTGGATAGGAGACCACCTAAGAAGACCAGGTGCTGTAAACATAAGAAATAAATAAGGGATTGTAAACTGACAAAGTCCTTGCAATCTGTGAGGGCAACCAAGGATTGCCTCGCCTGAAAAAAAAAAGAGAGAAGAAAGAAACCTTCAGGTTGCAAAATGTGTGTGTGTGTGTGTGTATGTGTGTGTGTGTGTGTGTGTATACACACACACACACACACACACACATACACATACACATACATACCTACCTAACTCTCAACTCTTTGGAAGAATAATTTTGTTTTTGTCACTATTTTGTCCCCAGTCTTTTGCACAATACCTGGATATATATGATATAACCAATTTTAGGTATTAAATTTCTTCTGTTCAAAATCCATTGTGGTTTCTGTTGTCAGCTAGACTCTCCCCATACCGTACAACAAACTTAGAATACTTTACCTCCAATCTACTTAACTACATTTGATTTAATGCCATTGCTGTCTGAATTCTACTTCTATTATTTTATCTTCAATTCATCATACTTTGGAGACTTCTAGAATCATTTTTTTTTTTCTGATGGCGTATACTATAGAAAGATATTTCTCTGATATGCAATTCTAAGTTGACATTTATTTCCTCTCAGCACTTGGAAACTTATTTCATAGTCTTCTGATTTCCACTGTTGTTGAAGAGGCAGGCAGTGGTTGAACCCATGTAGATAATCTACCTTTTCTCACTAGCTTCTTTTAA
This sequence comes from Cynopterus sphinx, assembly GCA_030015415.1. Lineage (NCBI taxonomy): Eukaryota > Metazoa > Chordata > Mammalia > Chiroptera > Pteropodidae > Cynopterus > Cynopterus sphinx. The sequence continues at coordinate 69,300,012 of CM057387.1, read as the reverse complement.
GATATTCTTTGTAGTCTGGCTCTTTGAGTATAATTGTATAGATTTCCTTTCATTTGATCTGCTTAGGATTTGTTGGGTTTCCTGAATTGTAAGATTGGTGTATTTCATTGATTATGCCCTTATGTCTTTGGGCATACCTTCTGTATTCCCTCTACTCTTTCATCTTGGAACTTAAATTAGATGCATCACGATCTCTTCAGGGCTATCTTTATCTCTCTAATACTCTCTTTACCTATGTCTAGTTTGCTCTTGATCATGTATATTGTTTCTAATATATATTTTTTAATACTAGAAGTCCTGTTTGTTTTTGATAGTCATCCCAGTCATTCTTTTGATACTCTTGGTATTTAGTTTTACATGTTAAATACACTTTTTCACATTCTGTGTAAGATAATGACAGAGTAAAATCTTTGCCACGCTATTCTATAGTTTTTTCATATGGTGATTTTTTTTTACTCGACCATTGTGATTTCTACTTGTGTGCACATTTTCACTGGAACTTTCCATATGGGAATTCTTTTATGTCTGGATTTAAGGTGGCTTCTTGCAAAGAGGATTTATTTGTATTTGTTTCTCTAAGATGCCTGAAAGCATTACCAGTCTGAGGCCAATTAAAATAAAATTTAAACTTAAGTTTTGTGAAGCCATGTAAATAGTGTGATTTCCTGCCTCAAACATGTGAGAGAGCAGTAGGAATTTTTTAAAGACTATCTTTTTCTCTTCACCCCAGTCATCTCAAACCAAGGTAAGTCAACAAATATTTCAGCCATTATGGATGGCATCTTTTGAGGTTCCTGTCCTTAATCAGGTTTTTCTGTTCTGATTGCCCACTTTGTGGTCCTCAGGCTTTTTGGGGGTTTCTTATTAAAATCCAGGCTTTACTCCATGAGAACCTACCAATCTCTTTTTATTAGAAAAGCAAAAACATTCTCAGAAGCACAAAGCTACAGATGTTTAGTCTACTTATACCAGTCCTAGGATTGGCACACGTGCACCATCTTTTTTCTAGTTCCCAACTGCAAGTGAAACTGAGAAAGCTAGTTTTTGTTTTGTTTTCCCCTTTAAACTGCCTCTTATTTTAAGCAAAAAAGAATGACATGGAGTATGGTGTTTTAAATTAGTCAACCTACAGTGCCAAGTACTTAAAGATTACAAATATTGTCTACATTCTTCTACAACTGTAATTTATTTGAGGTGTCTTGTAGCACTTTGAATTGTATTAGTAATTGTTATCTTTTCTTTAGTTTTTTGGTGAAATAATTTTTTATGATTTTCTCCATTTTACATAATTTTCAAATTTATTGACAATTTATAATATCTTCATTTAAAGTCAGGATATATCTATAGTGACATTCCCTCTCTCATTACTAATATTGACATGTTCTTCATTTTCCTTCCTTGACCACTTTTCTTGTTATAATAATATCAGTATGCCTTCTTCACAAAAAAAATAATTTGGCTATACTGATCCTTTCTTTTGTGTATTTCTATTTTGTTAATCTCTACCCTAATCTTTATTACTTCTTTTCTCCCATTCTCTTTAGAATTATTTGGCTATTCTTTTTTAACTGAGATAGATACATAGCACTTTAAATTTATTCTTTTCTAACATATTCTTTTAAGTTTTACCCTGTAAGTATTGCTTTAGCTGCATCACAAAAGTTTTGATATGTAGAAAAATTTTTAATCTGTTTTTATTGAAAATATAATTGATGTATAGAACATTGTGTAAATTTAAGGTATACAACATGTCGGTTTGATACATTTGTATATTGTAGTATGATTATTACTGTAGCATTAGCAAACACCTCTATCTTGTCATAATTATCTTTTTTTTGTGGTGAGAACAATTAAGATCTAGTCTCTTAGCAGTTTTGAAGTTTATAATATGGTATCGTCTATAATCACCATGTTTTGCATTAGCACTTCAGGACTTATTTACCTACTTGTTCCAAGACTGTACCCTTAAACAACATATCCCTAATTTCCCTACCCTCAGTTTCTGTTTTTACAAGATCTTGGTTTTTTTAGGTTCCACATTTAGGTGATATCATACAATATTTGTTTTTCTCTGTCTGACTTATCTCACGTAGCATAATGTCATCAATAACTCAAGTTGTGTAAATGGCATATTTCTCTTTTTCGTTGCTAAACAATATTCTGTTGTGTGTGTGCCACATCTTCATTCATCTGTTGAGGGACACAAGTTATCTACATATCTTAGCTATTGTAAGTAATGCCACAATAAACATGGGAGCGCATCTATCTCTTTGATATCTTGTTTTCATCTCCCTTAGATATATAGATTTATACTCAGAAGTGGGTCATATAGTAGTCCTACTTTTAATTTTTTGAGGAACATCCATATCCTTTTTCACAATGGCTACACCAGTTTACATTCCCACCAACAGTGAGCAGGATTCTCTTATCTCTACAGCCGCAACAACACTTGTTATCTCTTCTTGATGATAACTATTCTGACAATTGTAGAATTACATCCTATTGGTTTTGATTCGCATTTTTCTGATGAATAGTGATGTTAGCACTTTTCATGTACTTACTGGCCATTTGAGTGTCTTTGGAAAAATGTTTAGTTCTTCTGCCGATTTTTTTAATCATATTGTTTGTTATTGAGTACCATCAGTTCTTTATGTATTTTAGATGTTAATCCCTTATCAGATAATTTCCTAATTCTTTTTCTATTTTGTATGTTGCTTTTTAATTTCATTGTTTTGTTTTGCTGTGAAGAAGATGTCTAGTTTAATGTAGATTGAGGTTATTTTTGCTTTTATTGCTTGTGCTTTTAGTGTCATATCCAAAAAAATCATTGCTGAGACCGGTGTTGAGGTCTGCTTTCCTACATTTTCTTCAATGAATTTTATGGTATCAGGTCTTATTTTTGTGTCTTCGATCCATCCCGAGTTTTTGAGGTCTGTGCCAGTTCCAGATGCTAAGGTGTGTAAGACTCCTCCCAGGTCCCCTGACCTATGTATGGTACTGGGTATTCTGCAAAGGCACTTTTGTTCATGGAGATATGTCTAATTCATTATTTAAAAAGGGGTATGAGAAGGTGAAAAGCTTTATGCTGCCCTTATGCTGACATCACCTAAAATTTTAGTTATTCAGTTCAAAATATTTTCTCATTTTTATTATGTCTTCATTGCTGTATGCATTACTTAAAAGTGTGTTTCTTATTTATTAAAGAAATGAGGATTTTCTAGTGATCCTTTACTGAGTTCTTGATTAATTATACTGTGGTCCCTTGAAATTTCCTGAGAATTTATACAATCAAGTTTTTTAAATATTTTGTATGTACATAAAAATAATATATATTCCTCACTTGTTGGGTTTATTCTTTGTTTATAGGTTAATTTAATTTTTGTCTGCTTATTCTATTATTAAAAACATTGACTTGATATTTAGTGGAATGTAGAGCTGTTATTTTCTTTTTAATTCAGCCAATTTTTGCTTTATTTTGTGGTCATGTTAATTGGCTATTTACAAATTAAGAATTGATATAATCTTTCTGGTAAATTGAACCTTTTTTCATTGTGAAATAACATTTTATCACCAATAATCTTTATGCCTCAAAATATCTTTCGTCTGTTTTATTATGTATTTATTAATATAGTTTGAGAGTTAGGGGTTATTGATTGCATGAAATATCTTATTTTTCATTCTTTTACTTTCAGCTTTTTAATTACTATGTTTTAGATATATTTCTTATAAATAATGTATAGCTGGATTTGATATTTTTTAAATTTATTTTACCCAGTCTAATGATTGTCTTTTACCTGTATCATTTAGTCCATTAAATTTAAATATCACTAATATGGGTTTATATTTAATATATTATTTTGTCCTTTCAATGTTTTTTTTTATCCCCTTGTCATTTTATAGTATTTTTAAACATCAGTCAATTATTTTGGAACTTTTGGTTAACCTGCATGTATATTTATGAAGAGCAATAGTGTTAATCACTATTTTTACCCATTTCCATATGTTTCTAAGGTCTCAGAATTCTTCTATTTACCCATATCCTGACTTACATATTGTTGTTGCCTTAATTCTATTTTTTAAAAACCTTTATATGAATTTTTTATTGATTTATATAGTGGCCATTTAAAGTCACTCATGTATAAACTATTTGCTTTGTTCTTCATTTCTTATCTTTTGATGTACTAGTTTGTATCACTTTTGTCCTTTCTAAAATATTTCCCTTAAGATATCTTTTTAAGAGTTTGTGTCTGTAACATTCTTTCCATCTTTGTCTGATAGTGTTACTATTTTTTCCTCATTTTGAAAGATGTTTTCACTGAGTTTACAGTATAACATAAGCTTGATATTTGTATCTTTTATATATAGAAATTATTATTCTGCCTTCTAGCTTTCTTGTTTTTGAAAAGTCTGCTGTCATTCTAACAGTAGCTCTTTTGAAGTCACCCTTTTTCTGACTACTTTTAAGATTTCTCTTTGATTTTTTTGAAGTTTTACCATGATATGTCCAGGTGTGGATTTTCTTTCCCTTTGTACAGATGCTTCTAGACTTACAATAGGGTTACATCCTGATAAACTCATCATTAAATTGGAAATATCCTAAGTCAAAATGTATTTGATACACCTAACCTACCAAACATCAAAGCCTAGCCTTGCCTTTCTTAAACATGCTCAGAACTCTTATATTAGACTATAGTTGAGCAAAATCATCTATCACAGTGAAGTCACTGTAGAGTGTCAGTTGCTTACTGTCATGATCACGTAGCTGACGGGGAGCTGTGGCTTCGCCACCACTTCCCAGCATCATGAGAGAATACCGTATTGCATATCGCTAGCCCAGGAAAAGATAAAAATTCAAAGTACATTTTCTACTGAGTAAATATTGCTTTTGTATCATCAGAAAGCTAAAAAACTATAATCAAACCATTGTTAATTTGGAAACTTTGTATATTTCTGCTTGGAGTTGATTAGATATCTTGAATCTAGGGATTGGTATCTTGTATAAGTTCTAAAAATTTTCTAGTCATTATCTCATCACATACTGTCTTTTAATCATCATTTTTCTCTTTTTCTTCTGAAACACAATAATATGTAAAGTTTTCTTTTGGTCCTCTGTGCCTCTTAACCTCTCATTTGCTATCTCCTCCCACCCACCCCATTTTAAACTCAACTATTTTTTACTACTAATGTGCTATTTTTCTGTTATCTAATCTATTAAACTCATCCATTAAAATAGTTATGAATAAATTTCAACATTCAAGATGCATATAGTCTCAGAGGGAAAATTGACATGAAACAGATCGTTATAATGCTACATTATGCATATTTCAATGGAGGGAGGAAACTATAGTTTGAAGATGTATTGGAAAGGGCACCTGATCAGATTGGGAGATGGTTAGAGGTTCCTGAAGAAAGTAGTGCATAAGCTAAGTTAATAATACAGTATGGAGGAAAGTAAGTGCATTGCATTTTTCAGAGGTAGAGAGTTATAGAGTTTTTTTTTTTTTTTTAACTGAACATAGACTTTGACAGAAAAACAATAATGGAAAGTTAGCTTAGAGCTAGCCAGCATTAGGCCTTCAATCCTTTGCTATGAAGGTGGGTCTTTATTTGGAGCCTCTTAGATAGAATATGTAAACATTGTATTAAAGGCTTATTGAATTTATATAACAGATTTTAGAATTGTATGATTATGTTTAGAAAGTCAAAAGTATGAACGAAAAAACTGGTTTAGTGATGCAGCAAATGAGTTTGTCATTAGTCTTAATCATGAGGTATAGTTTTTTAAAGTGTCAAAGTACAATTTGAAATGTTTCATTATGAAGAAAAGTGTTATAACAAATATACTGGCAACCAAGTGCTATAACTTGCCATAACCTAACAGAAATAAAACTGGAGAGAAGCAGCAGGTTAAAAGGGAAAAATAGGTGAAATCTAAGGAAGACAGCAAAGTGGTTCTCTAATTTCTAAATGAGTAAAAAATGAGTTTTATACTAGATCTAAGGTTAAATTTTTGCCTTGGTGCACAGACTTTTGTGACTTTTGCCAATTTAACCTCTCTGAGTTTCAGGAGATTTTATTATTTGTAAAATAAGGTTATAGTACAAACCTTTGCGAGTTCCTTTGAAGATTAAATGAAATACTACCTACTTAACTCAGCCCTGACTGGTAATTTTAATGAGCCCTAAGCACTGGCCTAAGCACTATACAGTCTTTACCTTCACAATAACCTCCAATTTGTGGCTGAGGAAAGTGCAGCACAGAGATATTAAGTATAGGATTAAGACCACACCAGTTAGTAACATCACAGGATTTTAACCAAGGCATTCTGACCTCAAGAGCCATTACAACCCATTGTATGTCCTTGTCATCCTTACTAAAACTGAGGACATACTTTTCTGTAAAAAGTGTTAGATATTATAATTTTATTACAAATACACTGACTGTTAGACTCAATAGATATTTAATATCTTAGTAATCTGCTTTAATGTGCAAGAACTTCTTGCATAGCATCTTTAATAGATTATAGTCTAATTTCTATGTAAATGCTTCCAGAGACAAGGGATTTTATTAATTTTAAGGTATACCATTTCATTATTAGATAACTCAAAATGTAAGGAATTCCTCTTTATCCTTTGATAAAATTTTTGCCCTCACTTCATTTACCCATTGGTTTGAATTCTCTACCCTATGGAGAAATAATAAGTGGACAGTTTCTCTTTCATAAACAAGTGTTTAGACAAGAATCATTTCTCTTTCTAATCCTAGGATAAACACTATCAACAATTTTACAAACAACACATTTCCATGCTCTTCTCAATTGAGGGCCTTCTACTCTAAATACATTCAGTTCTTTAAAATGTACTTATTATAAATTATATACCAGATTTTATATGATTTAGATTTCTCACAGGACTCTTATATCATTTATGTAAAAATAAAGAAAGAAAACCTAGCAGTTCACAGATCTGAATATACTTTACAGTTCAGTCATTGCTATAATGGGCTGTTAATTTATGGACTCAACAGAGATATACTTACACTTCTTATAGTGACTACTCCTAATTGATGTTTATTGACTATTTACTATGTACCATGCCCTCTTCTAAGCTCTTTCAAATAACTTATTTACTCACAACAATTCTAGGTAAATGCTATTTTCACTGTTTAACAGACGAGGAAACTGAGGCACAGCGCTGTTAAGTAACTTACCCTATATTACATGGTTTGTGCTGACTCTCTGTACTAAAATTGAAATTCAAACTTAGACACTCTTAACCACTGTAGTAATATATATAAAAAGTGTGTGTGTGTGCGTGTGCGTGTGTGTGTGTGTGTGAGAGAGACAGAGACAGAGAGAGACAGACAGACAGACATATGTCTTCGTTCCAGCTGTTTCAGCAAAATACCATAGACTGGTTGGCTTAAACAACAGAATTTTATTTCTCAAAGTTCTAGAGGCTAGGAACTCTGAGATCAGGGTGCCAGCATGCCCAGAGTTCTGGTGAAGCCCCTCTTCCTGGTATGCAAATGACATCATCTTGCTGTATCTTCCTGTGACAGAGAGACCACCCTCATGACCTAATTACTTTCAAAAGACCTCACCTTCAAATACCATCACATTATGGCTTCAGCATATGAATTTTGAGGAGACACAAACATTCCCTCCACAGCAGATTTTAAGTAGTTCTTTTGTGAGCCCGATCTAAAATCTTATCTACCTTTTATATCAGTTTCCTATAAGAATATGTCACTTATAAAATCAACTTTTAGAGCAACTTATTTGTAATTTGGGAATTCGGTGACAATAAAAACCTTTCCTGATGAATCCCAGCTAATAATTGTGACTCTCATTATTTATTCATGTGTAAAATGTGGATAATATCTGTCTCAAAAGGTTATTTTAAGGATTAACGTGCAACGTATATTCGTATGTGTCAAATTTTACTGTTAGATATGTAAGTGCACACATGTACACACGGTCTAGTATAATTGTTTACGAGGCTTTTAAATGGCTAAAAGGCAACATAGCAAAACAACTATTAAGGTAGTCTTTGGAACAGAACTGACTTACTAGCTGTTTGACCTTGGGCAAATTTCTTAACCTCTCTGTGCCATAGTTTTCTTTTATGTAATATGGATGTAATGCTCAGGATTAATGAGTCCATAAAGCAGTTAGATCAGTAATATAGTAGTGTAAAATACTGCTAATGATCAAATAGTTTATATTATTTTATATCAGTATCTAGCATAGCATCTGTATAAAACCAAATATGAAACATACTCATTAAAGTTGGTTAGTCACTTACTTCATCTTTTATTTCAGAGGAGAAAAGGGGTCCTAGAAGCAGAGAGGTTAAATAACTTACAGTTTAGGTAGTTTTCCAGTGACTGCTAAGTTAATTATAACTAAACCAAGTCTGGTACTCCCCATCTTTAGATTTTTTTATAAGCAAGAGACCTTGTAGAGATAAAACACAAAATAGTGAACTTCAATATCAAGAATTGTAGTTACATGGTAGAATTATTAGAAGTGTTTAAACAATAATGGATTACCCAGAATAATTCAGAGAGTTCTATTTGAAGTTTTGGTATTTGTTTTAAAATAGAAGTATGCTTTATGAGAAGCCATGAACTTGAATTTTTGACTTCCCTACACAACCTCCTACCATTAATATCAATATTCTTGAAACATTTTCTATTGTGATTGTTCATCCTCATAGTAGAAAACAGAATGTGAAGGCTTTTATGTGTATTTTTAGTTTATTACTAATTAATGCTGTCATTATATTTGAAGTATCCTTAGTTCTATTTACAAAAAATTACTTTAGTAGAATTTGTATGTTTGAACATATTTTGTTCTCTAACCAGTTAGGTAATGAGTTGGGAATTTAGTTTAATTGTTGAATAGACGGGTCAAATTGATTTTTTTAATTTAAAAAATAATAGCATTGGCAGGACTTTGGGCTGTGATCTAACTGAGCTTCAGACTCAATGTAATCACTTCTACAGTATCTCTGGCAGATGGTCCTAGAACTCTTAGATATTTTCTTGGCTCGAATTCTTGTATTATCTTTAAGCATAAGGAAATATGAGGAAATTCCATTTAAGTGACTTCAAGCTCATCTCAAATGCTTTAATTCTTTATTTTTTGAAAATATTAATTTCCAATTTTAAGCAGCAATTGGTCCTAGTAAAAATTTTACCATACTGTTTAATTTACAGATTGCCCAAGGACTCCTGACACTCCCAATAGTGACCCTCGTTGTTCTACTAGCAATAATAGATTGATGGCCTTACAAAAACAATTGGATATAGAACTTAAAGTAAAACAAGGTGCAGAGAACATGATACAGATGTATTCAAATGGATCTTCTAAGGTAAGTACAGTAAACAAATGTAAGCATATACAGTCAATCCTCATTATTCACAGTGTGAATAGCATGAATTCACCTACCCATTAAAACTTACTTGTAACCCCAATATCAGCACTTGTGGCACTTGCATAGTCTTTTGTGAACATGTGCAGAAGGACAGAAATTTTGAGTTATCTGATGTGCATGTTCACAGCTAAGGGTGAATAAGGTGACACTTCGCCTTCTTGTGTGAGCTCTTATACTATAAACAAGTATCCTTTTCACTTGTCTATTTAGTATCTCTTTTTTTATTTTTTTGCATTTTCATGATTTTGATGATTTTGCTCTTTAAACATTGTGTTATGATTTCTGAGACCATTTTAGCCTCCAAATTTGAAAGTGTAGACAAATTGGAAACAAATATTTTTTAGTATTGACATTCAATATTACGTGAATTTCTGGTGTACAGCATAATGCTTAAACATTTATACTTATGAAGCAGTTCCCCTGATAAGTCTCGTACCCACCTGGCACCATATATAGTTGTTAACAGTATTATTGACTATGTTCCCTATGCTGTAGTTTACATTCCCATTACTATTTCATAACTACCAATTTGTATTTTTTAACCCCTCAGCTTTTTCCCCCAGTCCCCCAGCTTCCCTCCTGTCTGACAGTCCCCAGTTTTGTTCTCTGTGTCTTTGAGTTTGTTTCTGCTTTATTTGTGTCTGCATTTTGTTTTTTAGATTCCACATGAGTAAAATCATACAGTATTTGTCTTTCTCTGTCTTACTTTTTAAATTGCTCATTTCTACCTAAACCAATCCAGAAAAAAAATTGGCTTTATGAATAAATGTACACAAGAACTCTCCATATTTACATCTTAACCTATAAATCTAAAATTTGTTCTTAAAATAATTTTTAAAAAAAAGGTTATTTTAAAAAATGAAGGCTCTAACGAGGTTTCCATCACTCCATTACAGATTTTTAGGAAAGGACAAATGAAAAGACACGACATTCTAGCATTAGTGGTTGTTTGGACTAAACTTCTGGGTTCTTGGGGAATCGGGTATGGGCATATAACTTCTACTTGAATATCAGTGTGATGGAGAGCAACTAATGCAAATGTTTTTTTTGTTCTGAGGTATAATGTAGAAGAGAAAATATTGAGAACCACTGAATCAGATTATCATGATTCTTTGTAATCTCAGGTTCTATCGTTTCGTAATTTCTAAAAGTCTTAGGAAGGTGGTTTTTTAAAATAAAATTCACCTTTCTGCTCTCTTTTATTTTAAAGATTCTTCCCTCTGCAAATCAATGTTTTCTTCTATATTTTAGTAGATGTTTCTTAAGTAATTTTAGAATGAAAGTTTAGGTGTTTTTTTTTTTGTTTGTTTGTTTTTTGGGAGTTCATTTTCTTTTAGTTTAGGAAGATTTTGAAATCAGGATGTGAGGAAATTCTTACTTGGAGCTGTGTACCATACCTACCCACTCACATAAAATTTGGGAAGATGCAGAAGAGAGAGAAATGTATATATGTTACAAACAATATTTTTAAATCTTAATTATGAAAATTAGAGAGTACATGCTGTATTTTACAAAAATTTGAAACTATTTTCAGAGAAATATTTGTTTCTACTTGATATATTGCTTATATGATATACTTAATAACATTATTTCACTAACCGAACATTTATTATCAATGGTAAAGTTGTTTTTTCTGTTTTAGTTTTAGTTTTAGTTTGAACTTTAATTTGGGAGTTTATCAAATGTTACTTTGGACTTTTTTTTTTAGGCAAATATTGTGTTCTTGGAACTGTAAATGCACCATGTTATGCTGTATGTTTTAAAATTTGATTAACTCAGTTACTACCCTCTGAAAGTAAGGTTTTTTAATTTAGGATTGATGGATTAGATTGAGAGGTTCCATGAACCCTTTGAAGTTATAGGAAAAATGAGTGTTTATGTTGATGGATAAATGAGAGGGCCATAGGTTTCATCGCATTCTCAAAGTGGTCTGTAACCACCACCACCCCAAATTGAGTATGGTTATGGACTTATTTAAAATGAAATAGATAACTTATGATAACCACAGGTCCAAAAATGAACAAAACTACAAGCAGACTGTTAAATAGGTATTTTTTAAATAGCTTTTATTTTTAACTAGATTTATTAATTTGAGGAGTTAAGTGGAGGCCCAGAGCATATTAACAGCTGCTGTAGTTTCTGAGGTAGACCTGCTAGTTATTTCTGTCTATATTTGGTCTTAACTGTTTTTGTTTCTCATCTTTAAACCTTTCAGAGAGTCACAGTGTATCTTTGTGAGATTAAGGATGATTGTAAATTGAAGTTATGTGGGATATTAATTCTTTTTTCATTAAGGACTTGACAGTTTGATAGCTGTTGTGCTGGGCCTAGAGTATAAATGGGTATGAATGTAATAAAGAATAGTGTATTAGTATACATAGTAGGTGCTCAACAGGTCATATCCTGCATTTAGGAGACCCACTATCTAAAAAGGAAGTATCACATGTAAATAATTATAATACATAATAGCGGTATATACAAGTTACTTTAGAAGCACAGGAGAGAAGAATCATTTAACTGCCAGAGAAATCATTAAATTCTTAGTATAAGGTTTTAAGGATGATTTGAAGTTGAAAGAATTACCTTCTAGGGCTGGCAATGTGGGTAAACCCAGTATATATAGGGAGAACAAATCTGAATCTTCAGAAAGAAACCATTTTATTTGAAAAAAAGCCTTCTAGCTCAGGGTTCCCCAACCCCAGTACCACAGACCAGAATCATGGCCTGTTAGGAAACAGGCTGCACAGCAAGAGGTTAGTGATGGGCAGGTGAGCTCAGCTTCATCTGTATTTGCTGCCACTCCCTAGCATCACTGCCTCAGCTCTACTTCAGATCATCAGGCCTTTAATTCTCACAGGAGCACTGGTCCCTGGTGCCAAAAAGGTTGGGGACCACTACTCTAAATGATTCCAACAGGACTTTTTATTTGTTTCCAACTAGTAAAGCTCTGAGTGAGGTATAGTGAGAAGTGTGGCATAATTGAAAGACTTATCAGATTATAAAGTACTTTGGACAAAATTAAGCAGTTGAGATTCTGTCTTAAAAGATGTATAGAGCTGCTGAAAGACTTTTAGCAGAGAAAATACACAATCACATTTAAAGTTTAGAAAGTTCACATCCATCTTCTTAAGACTTGGAGTATTAGAGAAGGTCGAGTCTACAGGCAGCAAGTTTAAGTAGGCTCTTGTAGTAGTTCAGGTTAAACATGCTTCATCCCTCTTGTAACAGCAATGAAAGCAAAGAAGACAGATCAAAGCTATTTAAGTAGAATAAATATGTGGTATCTAGATATGAGGAAGAAGGCAGAATCAAAGATAATTCTTAGATTGCTTATATGGACAGACAGGTGAATGGTGATGCCCTTCACAATAGGTAATTCACCGTGGGGAGCAAATTTGGAGACAAGGATGATTAAATCTTTTGGCGAGTAAACAATAATCTTCAAAACTCTGCTTTTTGGATTCTGTATGACAAAATTATCAACCCCAGTACATGTTATAGCCGGTACATGTTAAAAGATAAGTCAGATATATTTACATTCCTATTCAGAATCTTCCATTGACTTTCTAGCTTGCTTAGAACAAAGTCCAGAGTCCTTATCCTTACTATGACTGTAAGTTCATGTGTGATATACCCCCTGGCTACTTCTGATCTTTTCTTCTAAAACATTTTTATTCTCTATCCTCGCATTCTAGCTCTGTTGGCTTCTTTGATATACCTGGAACATCCTAAACGTGCTCTTACCTCAGGGTTTGTGTTCACTGTATCTCAGCCTAAATATCTCTTTTCTCAAGTACTTTCTTGGTTTTTGTGACTCATCATTATAGTTTCTGCTCAGATACTACCGCTTTAGCAAGCTCTTTACAACTATCCTCTGTAGTCACTCCTGTCTCTCCTATCTCTTATACTACATACACCTGAAACTATAATTTACACAATCAATTTCTCTATCATCGATTATCAACAGAATGTAAATATCATGGCTCTTAGTAGCACCAATGGTTTTCCCAATAATCTCTGAGGGCTTGATAAAACATTGAAGAGAGATTATCCATTCATATATTCAGATGACAAACCAAGTCATTTATTAAACTTTGGGGTTCTTTTCATACTTTTTCCTCATGTAAAAATATCTGACAATCTATCCAGGCCTCCCTCTCCTCAATTTTCCAGTCTTGATATATTCCAATCTTATTTATATTAATAGTTCCCAAAACTTTTCTGGATTCCTTCGGCTAAAATTGATTCCATCTTCCTTTGCATATTTCTTTGGCTGCTGTTAACATTCTAATATATATAATAATCTGTCTCCAATCAAACTAAGTTTAATAGAGTAGCATGGTAACTGATTAATTATTAAATAATTGAGTTAATTATTAAACTGATTACTTTCATTGGTATGACAAAAATTAACACTTTCAAGGTAAGTCAAATATGTGATGGAAAAATAAAGATAATGTTGGTTTATTTATTTCTGAAAGCTATGTGTATGATGCCTTTTATTGTAATATCCCACTATGATTTGCAAACAAAAATAATTATTTTTATAAAACAAATATAATTTGAAAATATAAAATTTGTGCTTTTTATTTATAATTATAAAATATTGTACATTCAAAATATAATTATCAGGTATTGTAGAGTGCTAATTGACAAGAGGTAATTAATAGGTGAACCATATGAAATTGCTATTCAAAATTAGACAGACATTGGCATTTTCATTCTGTTCAATCTGATGTATGTAACAATTTTTCCAAAGTTTTAGCATAAAAGCCAGTATTTCTCTAATACATAAACCAGTCCATATATTTTGGGCCTGCCTTATCTCTTACCTTGAACATATTAGGTGCTCAATAAAAAAATCAAATGAATGCCCGGAAGTATAATACTGGCAGTAAAAATCTATTGAATGCTTAGAAGTATAAGACTGACATGTAGTAACTGTAAATTGCTTGTGACAGGTAATATCTAATGTCAGTTTCATCATACTTTGACATCTGTGCTTATCTTCCAGAAATCTGTGTGGGCAAATCCATCTACTTATGAAATGAAATACAGGTGCTTTTACTTGTATGTTGAATTGAAATAGTTAAGAAAGGTGTATATCTAAAGAAGTAAATGACAAACTACTATCTTTTCACATAGTGACAAAATATTGAGTTGCTTAGTTGAAAAGTATAGTATTAGTTTACTTAATATTATTTTGCACTAAACTATTAAAATAGGATAATCATGATTTTTATTGCTGTAAAAGAGAACATTTTAATGTGCAATATAATTTTAGTTTTATCTAATGCATACGAAAGCTTTATGTTTTAGAGAGTAATTACCACAAATTTATATAATTTCATCAAGGAACCTAAAGCTTGCAGAAGGTAGGTAACCAACCCAAATTTACCAATATAAAAAGATTTGAGCCAAAGTCTATCTAATTGCAAAACATATTTGTCACATTAAATTAGGAGCTTTGGAATAATAAGTTTTTTTCTTACTCTAATCTGATCTCAAAAAAATAGAAAAGTTATTTCATATCTTCAGTTTGTCTAATGTTACTAATACTGGATAGGAGGATGAATTAAAGAAAAAAATATTTTCATTTTAAATTTGTAAGGTGAATATGTATATTCATAAAGGCATATATAATAGTTATAAACACCAAATTCAAGATAATATTCTTAATGATAAAGTATAATTAACAAATAATGTGTGTGTGTGTGTGTGTGTGCGCGCGCACTTCATGGTGTGAATTGATATTTAGGCGACTTAGTAAACTATCTGAGTCTTAATTTCTTAGTATGAATCTAAATATTGAATAAAGAACAAAATCTGACTAGACACTCTTAAATGACTGACCTTGGGAGCAGGAAAGAAATGGAAGGAAAATTCATAAATTTACTAATTGCTTTTCCCTACACTATATATTAACCTACTTTGGTATTTAACATATTTTTTTCCTTATATAATAGGAATATTATTTCTCCCACCACATACATCTCTCTCCACCCTGCACTTTATTCAGCGTCATAGTACTGTGTGGATATTTGACTTATTGAAATGATTCTGTGCATCTGATACTTGTCTCGTAGTTTCTAGTCTTAAGTCTCCTGGAGAATATAGGTTAAGTGTATTCTATTTTATTTCCAAATTAATAGTGACTGTCTTAGAGATACTTGAACAATATTCAAAAATCGGCTTTTTTTGTGAATAAATGCTTTCTAACTTGATGCTCATTTTTATTATTCCGTTTTCTGTGGATTGAAGCCTACTAGACTTTGACAACCAATGTAACTAAGCAAGAGATAGCATTAAATTCTGTTACTTGTCTCATGAAACTTTTGAAAAAAAATTTCTAGTTTTCTTTGGCTGTGGTAATTACCACAAATTTAGTGGCTTAAAATTAACAACACAAATTTATTGTCTTACTACTTTGTAATTTAGAAATCTGAAATGGATCTCACTGAGCTAAAATAAAGGTATTGACAGGGCTGTGTTTCCTTCTGGAGGATGTAGGGCAGAATTTGTTTTCTTGTTCTTTCCAGCTTCTAGAGACTGCCACATTCCTTGGCAGATGGCCCTCTTCCTCTGGCTTCAAAGCCAACAACGCCAGGTTCAGTTCTCACATCACTCTGACCTCCTCTTCTGCCTTCTTTCCTCTTCCGTATTTAGGGACCCTTGTGATTATATTGGGCCTTCCTGGATAATCTGGGATAATTTCTATATTTTAAGATTGGATGATTAACAACCTAAATTCCATCTGCTAACTCAATTTCCTTTTGCCACGGAAGGTAACATATTCACAAGGTTCCAGGGACTGGGACATGGTCATCTTTGGTCGAATCATTATTGTCCTACTGCAGTTCCTGTCAGTAATATTCATTGTTACTGAAACTAAACTGAGATACAACAGTAATATTATTTTACTTAATTTAGGACCTTTAAGTCTTAAGAGTTGACTAGTTTATTCACTTATAACTTCCACTCAACCTTTATTAAGGTCTCACTTTTTTGACATTCAAGAATTTCAAAGGAACTTTTTCATCACTAGTGTTAAATGCTGTTTCTTTTAACAGAATTTAAGGGAACATAAATAGTATCTATGATTAGTTGTTTTTTAAAATATACATCTCTGTGTGGAGCTCCATGAAAATTTAGCTGTAATGTAATGGAAGAGGAATAGGTTTTCTAAAATCTTTAGGCTTAGTCACTGAGGCATCCATCACATACAGTGCTTCTGACTGAGAATTATTGACCACGTTACAGGAAAATTCTTTGTATTTTGTGTGAAGCAGAGAAAGAAAATTACAAATGTTAATTTAAGTATTTTTAAACAATAATAAAACTCACCAAATTGCCTTAGCTAATGGAATTGTTTTTCTCTTTAATCACCCAATCCACTTGATAAGTTTTTAAAATAAATGTATCTACAAGTGTATATATTTCATAGTGTTCATGGTGTTCTTTTAACTGTTGTTTTTCATCTTTGATATCAATTGATCTCATTTAGAAGCTATAAAAATGTTTTGTCTCTTTATCTGCTTACATGTTCAAACTTATTTTTAATAGGATCGGAAACTGCATGGCACAGCTCAGCAGCTACTCCAGGACAGCAAGACAAAAATAGAAGTGATACGAATGCAGATTCTTCAGGCAGTCCAGACCAATGAACTGGCTTTTGATAATGGTGACGGAATAGAAATAAACTCTCCTTATTATTATGGGCATATGGTGCTAAATAAATTTTATGTAAGAAACTAGCGTTATCCAAAGTCGAAAGGCCCCTTTTCGAGGACCCTGAGCGGTATTTTAGAGTTCTATGTGGCGAAGCCAATTACGAGACCGAAAGTGAACGTTAACCGCGCAAGCTGTATTCTGTGGCCAGGGAATGGAGAAGCGGTAGCGTAGCTCTCAAATCAGCTTCTCCCTTAGCTGGGGATAGGTGGCTGAAAGAAGAGTAAAAATGAAGGGGAGGTTTAGGTAAACAGCCAGGAAGAATACTCATGGATTTTCCAGGGATAGGAAGGAAGGGGCAGAGGCTTTTTCCGGTATCAAGGTTCCACCCTCCTTTTCTGTAGTTTATGGTCTCGCCCAGCAGTTGTCAGAGATTGTCAAACTGTCCTGGCGATGGGAGGTGTGTTCTTTAGCATGGAGATTATATTATAATGAGTTTTAAAATTTGGGGGAGGTCATTTAGACAGTGATCTTAGTTTCGACTGGTTTCAGCAAGTCTCCACAAGTTCTTAACTGCTGACCCGAGGCCTCCCTATTACCAGAGATAAGAGTTAGAGCAGGCCAGAGGTTAACCAAGCCCTAAAGGCCTATCAAGGGGTAACAGAAGCAGTAGTTTAAAATTAAGGAGAAGGAAGCATTATGTTTTTTTCTATTGAATTTTTATCTTTGAGTTTTGATCTAAAGGCTCTCAGCATTATATAAATATTACCTCAGTGTTTATTGCCTTTAGGACTGTTTTAAAGTTGTAAGAATTCATTTTTTTTCATGAGTTTTAATCACTGCGTATTTGAAAGTCAAGTAAATGGTTCAATTAAGTTTTCTTTTTTTTTCTGCTCTAGCAAAACCTGTCATAAGTCCTCTCGAACTTCGGATGGAAGAATTAAGGCATCATTTTACAATAGAGTTTGCAGTAGCAGAAGGTGCAAAGAATGTAATGAAATTACTTGGCTCAGGAAAAGTAACAGACAGAAAAGCACTTTCAGAAGTAATTTTAAATAAAAATTTTAACTTAATATATTATTCAAAGATTGTAATTATTTAAATGACAATTGTGTTTTCTCTGTTAAAGGCTCAAGCAAGATTTAATGAATCAAGTCAGAAATTGGACCTTTTAAAGTATTCATTAGAACAAAGATTAAATGAACTTCCCAAGAATCATCCCAAAAGCAGTATCATTATTGAGGAGCTTTCCCTTGTTGCATCACCAACACTAAGTCCACGCCAAAGTATGATATCTACACAAAACCAATATAGCACACTATCTAAACCAGCAGCACTAACAGGTATGTCGCACATATCTCCTGATCATTTTTGGTGTTTTAGACTACATCTGGTAGTGATTTAAATGAATAAAAAACACAGTTTTTAAAATATTGTGATAAGATTCACATAACATAAAATTTATTAATTTAACCATTTAAAAATATACAATTCAGAGGCATTGGTATATTTACAGTGTTGTGTAACTATCACCACTATTCAGTTCCAGAGTATTTTCATTACCCCAGAAGGAAAACATATACTCATCAAGTAGTACTCCCTGTTCTCTCTTCCCTTCACTTCCTGGCAACCACTATTGGCTTTTTGTCTCTATAGATTTTTTTCTATTCCAGATGTTTTCTATAAATGAAATTATATAATTTGTGGCCTTCTGCATCTAGCTTCTTTTATTTTCAAGGTTCATTCGTCATTTTTTTTTTTATGGCTAAATAATATTCCATTTTATGAGTATATAGCATATTGCTTGTATATTCATCAGTTACTGATTTCACCTTTTGACTCCTGTGAATAGTGTTGCTATGAACATTTGTGTACAGGTTTTTTTGTTTGAACACCTGTTTTCAGTTATTTTGGATATATACCTAGGAGTAAGTAGGAGGTCATATGGTAATTTTATGTTCATATTTTTAAGGAACCATCAAACTGTTTTCCACAGCAGCTGCATCATTCCTCAGCAGCAATGTATGAAGGTTCCAATTTCTCCACATCCTCACCAACATTTTTTTTAACCCTTTTCCCATTTAGGAAAAAAAAAGTGCATCTCACTTAGGAATGCTACATTTTCCAACATTTGACATTTTCAGCAATTGAACTACTAAAGACCATGCTAAAAATAGAATGATGTCTTTTGTTTCCAAAGACTATCGATGTACTAGAGCAATGTAAAAATAATAATAAAAGCAAGATATTTCATGGCAAACTTTGGGGCTAAGGTTGGGGCTATAATTCATGAGTTATCTTGGGGCAAACGGGAAAAGGGTTAATTGCCATCCTGGTAGGTCTATTATTGAAAGTGGGGTAGTGGGAGCTTCAACAAATTTTGTAGGTTTGACTATTGTCCTTTTTTATATAAATTTTTGCTTCATATTTTCAGCCTTAAGTGCATGTATGTTTATAATTTTTATGTCTTGATGGATTGACTGTTATCAAAATGTAATGTCTTTATAACAAATTTGGGTTTAAAGCCTATTTTGTCACATATTAATATAGCTACTCCAGCTCTTTTGATGACTATTTCCATTGAATATCTTTCTATCTTTCCACTTTCAATCAGTTTGTGTCTTTGGATATAAAGAAAGTCTCTTTTAGATAGTGTATAATTGGATCATGTTTCTTTTTGTCATTTCTGCCTTTTATTTGAATGGTTTAATCCATGTATGTTTTGGGTAATTACTAATAAGGTACTATGCAATTCTGATACTAACTACACAGAGTTAGGTCAAATTTCATAGTTAATAGCTCAGTTTCCCACAAGACTGCCCTCATTTCAGACACAAACTGCAAGCTTGGAGTTTCCTTCAACCTCCTATGCTTCTGACCAACTGGATACAAATTCAGGGGTACCCACTACCATCTCAAGCTCAGTAATTTTGTAGAACAACTCAGAGTACTCAGGAAAGCTCTATCTTTACAATTACAGTTTTCTTAGAAAGGATACAAATTAGGACCAATCAAAAGAAAAAATAATTAGGGAGAGGTCTAGGAGGGTCCTAAATATGAAGCTTTCTTGTCCTCAGTATTCATTACTCTCTCAGCACATTGTTTTCTGTCACAAACCAAGACTCTCCTTTAACTATGAATATCTAGAGCTTTTATTGTGGTTTCATTACATAGGAGTAATTGAATGAATCATCAGCCACTTGTTGAAATCAGTCTCCAGGCCTTCATCCCTCTCTGAAGGCTAGGAGGTGAGGCTGATATGTGGCTCAAAGCAACAATCCTCTAATCATGTGGTTGGTCTTTCAGGTGTATCCAGTGCCCCTATCCTAAAACTGCCTAGGGACTCAACATAGGTCACTTTATTAAAAGTATAAACTCAAGTGTGATCTGAGGTGCCCACTATGAATAACAAAGATACTGCTCTCACTAGGGCAGTCACAAGGGTTTAAATGCTTCTTTTCAGGAACTAGGGACAAAAACCAGCCAAATTCTTTATTATACAACAAAAGGCTTACTTCTGCCATTTTGTGATTTGTTTTCTATTAGTCTTAATTTTTTTTTTTTCCTGAATTCCTTTGATACTTCTTTTTTTGTATGTTCAATTGAATTTTTCTAGTTTACCTTTTTGATTCCCTCCTTGGGTTTTTTTTTTTTTTTCTGTATATCTTTAAGTTATTTTTTTAATGGTTACCCTGTTGATTACAATTACTGTCCTAAATTTATAACACCCTTGTTTGAATTGATACCAACTTATCTTCAATAGCCTACAAAAATTCTTCTCCTATAGAGCTGTGCCTCCCTGTCTTTATATTGTCATAGATTGTCTTTATACTTTGTGTGTCCATTAGCATAGACTATAATTACTGTTATGCATTTGTCTTTTAAGTCGTAAAGGAAACAGTTACAAATCAAAAATACAGTAATAGTAGCTTTTATATTTACTCATAAGCTACTTTTATTGATGGTGTTTTTTCTGATTTTAAGTTACTGTCTAGTATCCTTTCATTTCAATCCGAATGACTTCTTTTGTCAGATCTACTAGTAACAGATTCTCTTACCTTTTGTTTATCTAGGAATCTTATTTTCTCATTCATTTGAGGAATAATTTTGCCAAATACAGATTTTTGGGTTGACAAGTTGGTTTTCTTTAATTCTTTCAGCACATTAAAAATGTCATTCCAATTCTTTCTGGCATTTTTTCTTCTGGTGAAAAACAGGCTTTTAACCATATTGAGAATTTCTCATTGTTGATGAGTTGCTTCTCTCTTGCTGCTTTCAAAATTCTACTTTGTCTTTATTTTTTCACAGTTTCATCATAATATGTCTCAAAATGATAATCTTTGAGTTTATTCTACTTGGATTCTTTGAGCTTCTTCATGTGTACATTCATGTCTTTCATCAAATCTGGGAAATTTTGGCCGTTGTTTCTTCACATATTCTTTCTGCAACTTTCTCTTCTCTCCTTACAAGTCTCATAATGTGTATTTTTGTATTCTTCATGATATCCCACAGGTTGCTTAGTCTCTGTTTCCTTTTTTTGTTTGTTTTTGAGAAAAACAAATGTTTATTGATATACAAATATGTTGGGGGTGGGGCAGAGACCATATGTAAACACAAAGACAAACTTTAGATTTCATGGATATCAGAAATTACAAGGGCGAGGCAAGCATCAGGAGTCAGTCTCCAAGTAGCAAGCAGCACCCATGAACCCTGTCCACAAACACATCATGTCTCTCTGGTTTGAACCACCAAGGTCTCTTCCAAAAACTTGACTTTCATAGATCTCCAAAAAGTGGTCTTATAAAGGCCCTTAAAGTAATCAAACCTTGTGACAAATTGGTTAGGTCAGTGGCAAACCATCTTTAATTCTGTTAACTTTTACCTCCTGATTTGTTTTGTTTAGTTTTACTTTTAAATGGGAACATACACGTTTATTGTTATCTCTTATTAATCAGTTTATTCTTTTGTTATTAAAAGTATTCCCTTTAATTTCTAAAAGTACTCTTCAACTTGCAGTTTACTTTGTCTATTAGTAGTAGAACCATACCATCTTCATTCATAAATTAACCTAGTGAATTTTTTTCATCCATTATTTTCATTCTGTTGGAGGTTTTTCTATTTATTTATTTAAGTGAAATATTTTATTTATTTATCTATATCTATATCATATATATATATATATATATATATATATATATATATATATATATATATATATCTCATATTGGTGGCTTCTTTCTTGTTATCTACCCTGAAAATCTAATTGAAGTTACTAGTCCACAGTATTGTGTTATTTTTTTAAGAGCATTATTTATATAATCATCTCTCAGTATTCTTGAGATTTGTCCTAGGACCCCCTGCAGATACCACATTCCGAAGATACTCATCTCTTATATAAAATGATATAGTATTTGCATATAACTTCCAGATGCAGAGAGCCAACTGTATACATAAACAGTGCATATTCGATGTATAGAATTTGAAAAACTTTTGACATATCAACCCAAGAGGTTTCCATGTACCATTTATGAATCTTCCTTGGACTATTATTTATGACATGTATTTAATTCTATAGTCTTGATGTTTGAAAAGCATTTGCTCTTTTTTCTGTTCATCTTTTCCTGATCTTTGTAATTGTTGAAATACATATTTCTATTATTCTATTTCATTTACTATATAGCCTTTTAGTTATGCCAGTGTATGTGTGTGTTTGTGTTTATTTATTGTTTGCTTTAGAGATTCAGGTATACATATTGAACTATTAGTCTGAGATCAACAACATATTCTGTTACCTCCAAATCAGTTGAAGGATTTTATGAAGAAATATTTACAAATCCTTCCACTCCTCCCTTTTGTATTATTGTTCTAATATATTTCATTGCTCCATATGCCTTAGAAATCTACACCCTTGAGTGTTATTTCACTTTAAGAAGCTAAAAACTTCGAGGCTATAGTTTACTTTTTTCAGAATATTTTTCTCAAAAAAAAAAAAGCAATACAAAACATTGCCTGTATTTAGTGACTCATTTATTTTTTGTTTCTTCTTTTTCTTGTACTTGAGTTTTTTCTCTGTTATAATTTCTCTTTAGCCCATAAAATGTCTTTTAGCATTTACTGTGTGAAGATGCATTAGAGCCAGATTCTTTCACTTTTTTCCTATATATTTGACCTTAATTTTTAAAGAATATTATCAATGGATATAAAAATCTATTTTTTTTTCTTTCAAAATATGATTTAATTTTCTTCTGGCTTTCATATTTCTATAGAATTCTTATCAATGTTTCTGATTCCTTAGCTACTCTGATAATGTAGAATTATGTTCACTTTTCTTCATTTTCCTTTTTTCTTTCTCAACTGTGTGCTTTCAGTTAACCTGTCTTCAAGTTTGCTGATTCTTCTGCCTGTTCAACTCTGCTGTTGAACCTCTCTAGTAAATTTTTTTTAAATTTTAGTCATTGTACTTTTCAGCTCCATGACTTCTATTTATACATTGTTTATCTTTATTAAAATTCTTTTTTTGCTGAAGCATCATTCTCCTTTTTTCTTTTGGCTTCTTTTAGGTCTTTGACTGTGTATAAGCCAGTTGATAAAGTCTTTGTCTAATAAATCAATGCCTTGGCTTCCTCAGGGACAGTTACTCTTCATTTCTGCTTTTCTTATGTACCAGCCATACTCTTATTTCTCTGGTTGCCTCATAATTTTTAATTGAAAATCGGATATAATGAATATTATAATGTGTAACTCTAGAATATATTCCTCTTCCCTAGAATCTCTTGCTGTTTATAATAGGGATGTAGTTATTAAACTGACTTTAATGAACTGTTTTGTAAAGACTTTTTGTCATGTGTGATCACTGAAGTCACCACTACATTAGTGGTGAATTAGACCTTTCTTTTTAACGTCTACAGGCAAAACAAACAAAATCAAACAAACAAACATTGCCCTGGCTTTGCAGCTGGGCTCTGTTTGTGTACTGGGGCATACCTTCAACATTTACCCAGGCATTTTACAACCCTGCTTTCTCTTGCACAGAGCTTGAAGATCAGCCAGTGCGAGAGCATAGGGCCTTTTCTAGTCTCTTCTGAAGGATGCCTCCTTTTTGCTCCTAACTTTCTACTAGTAGTTTCCCAATAATATGTGGAAGCATTACAAAGCCTTTATACCACAAAACATCTCACTCCTTAGTTTTTCCTCCAAGACTCTTTGAGATGTCTGTTGTTTGTCCTAACTCATGTACTTTGCCTCAGGCTGCAGGGGATGGGTTATTTACTTTTAAATGCCCTCTACTTATCTCTTTCTCTACCCTGAGATATTTCGAAGCTGGGTGGAAAAAAAGACAAGCCCATTGTAGTCCTTCAGGGAGCCCTTAGATTGCTAAAAGCAGGCAGCCACAGTGTTTTGAGAATGAGGACTTCTCTACTCCCTCCAGCACCATTAACCTACACCAGAAATATAGGCTACTGCTATCTTCAAGACCACCAAGCTGTTTGGGGGTGGGGGGGAGGGGTGGCGAGGCAAAGGTAAGTTAAACTGGCACAAAGTTCTCCTACTGAATATTCATTGCCTTTTTTGATTAAGCATTTACTTGGTTATAGTCAACTTTTGCCTGTTTTCCAGATTTCTTACAATGCTTATTCTAAAAGTTTGAGCTCAGTTTTTTGTTTGTTTATTTTGTTCCTGTGTTTCTGTGGAGAAACTGCCTTTGGACTTTGCTATACCACTCTTTTCTCAACCATCACCTACAAAGGCTTTTATGGCCCATTTGAATATAACATTTTTGTTACACAGATTTCCCTCCTTCAGAAATCCTTAAATTATCAATATGAATGTCCACAAGGCATTACCTTAAAAATGATGTCATTCAATATTTCAAGATACAGAAGTATTCTTCATACTATCACATTCTAGTAGCTTTGGGTATCATTAATCATTTTTATACTATGGAAAATTTCTATATTAAAACTTGAAGGACAAATATAACACTTAAACTGTATACTGTTACAACTATTAGGATCCATCTGAACCTGCAGTTACAAAATTGAATTGCTAAATCAGAGGCACCCCGGGATGCCAAAATGAGTTCACAGGGATACAACAGAATATTTTAAGTTTTTGAGGAAAATACGGTGTTACTTCACTGACTACAGTCACCATTCTCACTCTAGCTCAAGGTAGTTACAGTTTCAGCATTAGATGGCACTATATTCCTTTCAGTGATGTCATTTATTGATGAAGCTGGGTTTTCCTTCATTGCTATCATAAGAAATGCCATCTAAAAAGTAATAGTGAAATAGGAAGGGTGGCAGTTTCCAAACTAATTCCAAAATCTGAGCCATTGTACAGTGCTTAGCACATATACACATCCCCCTTAGGAATTAACTGTGGTTATTTAAAAGTGGAATAAGGTTACTTTTTCTTTCAAGTTATGTATATTATGTTTTCAAATAGTTATTAATTTTTTATAATATCCAATGAAACTGAACTGTTAAGTATATTTTTCAGACTAGGAACACAGTGAAAAAATTGATACACTAGGATACTGTGAAATGAGAAAGCTTGAGAACCTTTGGTCTAAACCTTTCATTTTATTTAAAATGTTTTAAATATTTATTATTTAAAGCTTTTTTTAATCTAGCCACATCTTCTATAAATCCTACCATGAAACTTTTATCACAATTAAACTGGTTTGTGCACAGTTCTTGTTGAATGCCTTTACCTTATTATCCACCTTTAATGTGTTTTTTAAAATAAAACTGAAAAATAGACCTGTGAAGAACAAAAACTTTGTCATCTACCTACATGTAACCCTGGCCCCGCACACAGAACGCTTTATACATTCAGCAGATATAGCAGTCTCCCCTTATCTGAGGGGAATACAGTCCCAGACCCCCAGTAGATGTCTGAAAGCACAGGTAGAACTGAATTGTATATACACTATATTTTTTCCTGTACATACATAGTTTATAAATTAGGCACATTAAGAGATTCACAACAATAACTAATAGTAAATAGAACAATTATAATAAAATATAATAAAATTTATGTGAATGTGGTATCTCTCCCTCACTCCTGCACCCTCTTTCTAGCTCTTTCAAAATATCTTCTTTTAATATACTCACCCTTCTTATAATGTGAGATGATGAAATTCCAAATCTGTTCCTGAATGTGGATAGGCATTTCTTACTTGCAGTAAGTGGCTTGGTATCATGGTATCACTCATTTCGAGGGATCCCTTTTTGAAGTCTTAGTTTAGGCTCAATACTTGTGCAACATGTGCCATCAGTTGGAACATGTTTTTTGTTCATGTCTGCCCACAAAGTTAATTGCCTTTTCCATCCTATCTAAGCACTTAGCTTGCACTATAGCTATAACTTTTGCAGTTTGAGGTGGAACAACAAAACTTGCACAAGTTTTTTTTCCACAGTTTTACCTATAGATTTGTTCTTATCATAGATCTCAGCATACAGTTTTCTTCCTTAAATTGAGAACTTTCATCTTTTCACTTAGAGGAAGCACTTTACAGCCTTTCTTTGGCAGATCTGAATTGCCACCATCACTGCCCTTGCACTTCGGGACCAGTAAATAAAGGGTTACTTGGACACATCCCAGGTAGGAAGGTGCAAGATTTCATCATGTGATTCAGAATACTGCACAGTTTAAGATTTATGAATTTTTATTCCTGGAATTTTTTATTTAATGTATTGAAAACTGAGGTTGGCAGGTAACTGATACCATGGCAAGCAAAACTGCAGATAAGGGAGCACTACTGTGCTTGGTAAATATTATTTAATTATAAGGCAGTGACTATAACTTATCTTAGTTTCACTATTTTATGGGTCAGTGCTGAACACATCATTAATATTCCAGAATTTCTGAATGATTTGTTGATTAAAATGTTTGTCAAGTTTTTGGAAATTAACAATATTTCTAGAAAATAATTAAAGCCATGTTTCAGGAAGTAAGGTGATACTGCTAGAAATTTTTTCCTTTTCTATTCTAATCTGCTTCTCTCTCCAGCCCTTTAACCTCTTCAGTTCTCTCTTTCCCTTTTCTTCATTCTTTTAGTGAACTTTATTCAGTTACATAAATCTCCAGTCTAAAAGAAGTATATTACAATTCTTAAGATACTTTGTTTTTTTAAAAAAAATTCTTTAGGTTTCTACTGGACCTTAAACTATGGGGTAACTAGGAAGAGAAATAGTACTTGTATAGTACTTGTATTAATAAAGGACTAAACATGCTGAAAGATTAGCATGGATAAGTAGTATGAGCATTTACTGTCACAAGTTTTTCACTGAATGCTATTATTTATGGTTTATTTAATTTATACTCTAACTTATTTTGTTGTATGATTATAATCTGAAAATTGCATATTTGTTGCTACTTTAACATAAGATATAATTGAATCTTTTTGGTCCATCTTTTAAGATATATACTAGTTTTTATAAAAAGATTGACTCAAAATGTTATTCAGTTGTAGCAAGACGAAATGCTAAATTAGTAAAATGGATATAAAATAGTTCTTCAAGAAAGTTAAATAAAAATGCATTTACTTGTTCTAATGGAATTTATAGGTACTACTTATGAATATCAACATTTACCTCTTAGATTTGCTTGCTTAAAATTTTCATATTGTAGGTTATAAAAGTCAAAAAATGTAATTTTAAGCTATTTCTAACATGATTATGTGCAGTTTCAATTGTTACCTCATAAAAGAAACTTCTAGATGCTTAACAAACATCTTAAATCCCTCCAGATTTTTTTTAATGAAAGCAGGTGTTGAGCATTGTCATCTCCTAATAGTTGAAATTAATAAAATATTTAATAAGGTACCAGGGTTTGAAGTAATAGCCAGATGTTTTTTGTTTCCCCAGGATGACTTTTATAGCTGAACAGTTACAGTGGAAATGAGCTAAGTTTACCAGTTTAACAACGAAACACACACATGCGCACACACAAATATAAATCGTTTCTTTTAAACTAAATGTAAAGTGAAATCTATTATAGTTAATCTGCCTTAACACTTTACAATTAGATAAAACTTCCATAGATTAACCAAACATAGGATTGAAGCTTCCTTCACCTCAACTTTAGCAGCTTGATTGAGACATACTTTACATACCATAGAGTTCACCCATTTTAAGTGTATAGGTTTATGAATTTTTGTAAATATGTATAGTTGTGCCACCAGAGAACAGTTTTATTGAAGTATAATTGACAAATACAATAAAATATGTGTTTAAAAGAATAATTTGAGAAGTCATGTATTTAAAGTCATGAAACCATCACCACAATCAAGATAATTACTATATTTGCCATCCCCGAAAGAGTCCTCGAGTACATCAATGTAATTCCTCTTTTCTCATTTCTGTGTATTTATTTTAATAGGCGCATTATTTAGAATTATGTTTGCCCTCCCATGTGCTCTATCCACATAATTCTTTAATTCTTCCATATAATTACAGAAATGAATATTCAGATACACAAGAATTTTATGTAACTTGTTTTATTCTCTACAGACAGTGTTTTGGAGATGCCATTCTTTCTATAAAATTTCTTATAGCGTTGTCTTAAGAGTTTTCCATAGGTTTCTGTAAAATAGGAAAGATAATAGTTATCTCACAGATCCTCTGGGAGAAAAAATTTTACTATTTTAGCAGATCTTTTTTCCCTGTTTCTGAATAAGTAACAATTTTTAATATATATTAAAAATTGATGTTCTTATTTCGTATGTTTTTATGCTAACAGGTACTCTGGAAGTTCGTCTTATGGGCTGTCAAGATATCCTAGAGAATGTCCCTGGACGGTCAAAAGCCACATCGGTTGCATTACCTGGTTGGAGTCCAAGTGAAACCAGATCATCTTTCATGAGCAGAACGAGCAAAAGCAAAAGTGGAAGTAGTCGAAATCTCCTAAAAACCGATGACTTATCCAGTTCAGTAACCAGATTTTTTAAAAGTCTTATAACAAATTAAAGAGTCTGTACAAAGGACTTAGCCCTGGGGATAGAGTAGAACAGGGAGGGTTAAAGTGGGACAAAAATCTTTAAAATTATTATTTCCATAATTTAATTTTCTAAACAACTATAGCTATGGGAAAACAAAAACAGCAAAGAAATTTATTTTATTGAAAATATATTAGAAAACCAAATTAATTCTTAAACAGCATTAATTCTTTTGGAAGAATGAAATATTGAGCATCACTCTTTATGCCAAACTAAAACAGAGGCAGTGGGACTTGTCACATCTTGATTCTTTTAATGGTATAGTGACACTTCTAAACTAATACTGAACTTTTGATAACTGACCACTGGACCAACCATATTAACTAAGCTAGAAACACAGTAACCCAGCAGTAGACTGAAATGGGGGAGCAGGTAAACATGGTACAGGTAAAATACAGCAGGTTTATGAAGCGCTTAGGAGACGTCCTGAAGTGTAATTATAAATCATGATATAAATGTATAACTTAAGGGAAAGGCACATGGCATTTTAGCCGATTTCAAAGGACAAAGGTGAGTCTGTGCTCTCCTGTAGATAGACTTTAGGAAAATGTGAAAATAAAATTGCCTAAGGTAACAAACTTTATAAATAGCAAATATAGAGGGGGGAAAACTGGATTATTGTTATTAATATACAGTTAACCCTTAAATACCATGAATTTGAATTACATGGGTCTACTTATATCCAGATTCTTATCAGTAAATATGTACAGTACTATAAAAATACTTTTTAAAAATATTTTCACTATTATAAGAATGCAGTATATAAAACATAACATACAAAATATGTGTTATTTGACTGTTATTAGTAAGGCTTCTGGTCAACAGTAGGCTACCAGTTAAGTTATATGCAGATTTTTGACTGTGCAGGGGGTCAGCACCCTTAACTCCATCATAGTTCAAGAGTAAGCTCTAAAAAAGATATACACACATACATTGTGATACATTGTGTCAAACAGCTACTGGTCACCAGTTAGTCCTTTCAGTTATATTCTAATATAAATGATATAAATAGCAGTTAATATTTTGTTTTTGTTCTATATATGTATATATATAACTAGCCATTTCCAAAAGCTTCAAAAGCTTCAGTACTGAAAACAACATTTTCAAAGGCTTATAAGAGTTTTGTTGCAGTGTTATTTCTGTTTTAAAGGTTTTAAAATATTTAAGCAAGTTTATAAATTGTAATTACAGATGATGTCTGTGCAGTTTTGAAGCTAGATAATACTGTGGTTGGTCAGACTAGCTGGAAGCCCATTTCCAATCAGTCATGGGATCAGAAGTTTACACTGGAACTAGACAGGGTAAGATGATAAATTTTCTACTTGAATTTTTATTATAGTTCATTTTGAATGTAAATTTTTGTTTTATAAGACTTTGAGAAGTTTTATTTTAACATGATAGAAGAACCTAGTATTTTTGACATTTTTCACCTGATAAGCTATATATAAATCTATCTACTTTTAGAGGTGAATATCATATTGCTGTACTTAGCTTTCTTTCATTTGTGCAGTGTTTTGAAAATGTATAGTTTGTATTAACCTGAAAAATCAACAATCAAGTGACATCTAATGTTGATTGATATATGTTTGTTTATTTGAATAATACACTCTCTAACCACTAAGGTGATTCTTCTGGCTCACCATTTGTAGGTTATGTTATCAAAGCTGGATTTGAAATAAGCTATTATGCTCAGTCATCCAGCTCTCCAGGTGTCTCAATGACTTTTATGAATAATGTGAATGGCTAGAATGCAATCTGTAGCCATGGAAGTTAACTTGGACCATATTAGATTTCAATCCATGATGAGAAATAATTGTTTTTAGATTTTAATACATCCATTGAATATGGTAAGAAAATATTAAAATTTAATCATAATTTTATCTAAAAAGAAAGATAAGCTTTTTTATCATTTAGTATTCAGATTGATGGTATATGTGTCATTTTTAAGATTATATATATTAATGAAAGCAGATTTATGATGCTTAATGATGATATGAGATGATGATTGCTACTCTAGCCTCTACTTTTAAAATATTTTTCCAATTATTTTTTCTAGCATCACAATCAGCATTGTAATCAGGCCCTCAACATTGCTTTTCTTGGTTCAAATACTGTGTCTGCAACTTAAATGTTGTATGTACTTAAGCAAAACCTTTAACCTTTTATGTATACCAGTTTTCTTACCTTTAATGGTGTCTACATTACTGAGATTTGTGAGAATTAAATTCATGTAAAAATCTAGACTCATGGCAAAAACTTGATTAGTGTTCGCTATTTTTGCTAAAGTAATTTACTAGCTATTCTCCATATGTCTGAGAACCAAACTGATCTTCACAGAACACTACTTTTGTCTCAGCATACATTCTCTGATTTAGGGTCATTCATTTATTCATGAAATTTATTATTAAATTATTCACTTACTTAATCAACAAATATTCATTGTTACCTGCTGTATTACAGGCACTTCCAGGTAGTACATGAGCAACAAACAACATATACAAGGTTTCTCAAAGAATTTACACTTCAAGTGCTTTTCAGTATATATCTGATTAGTTACAGACAGACTTTTTAGCATTACATCTGAAATTGAGTATGAATCCACTTTAAACATCTCTTTATTTTGATTATTTTAGTTTAAATGATATTGAGGACTTCAAATGCTAGGCTAAGGTGTTTATACTGGTTGTTATTGGGTATGGGGAGACATAATGGAAAAATTGTACTTTGAATTTTTCTGAAGAATGAATTTGAGGAAGGAGAGACTAAAGGCATATAAATTGACAGGAGGCCATGCCAGTACTGTAGCTGTAAGAGAATGAGAGCTTGAAATAAAATGTGGCAGTAAGAATAGAAAGAGATATATGTGGGATATAAGGGAAAAAATAGTAACTAATTGGGTATGAATACAGAGGAAGGAATTTATAGTTTTTGAGGAAAATGATGCCTCAGAAAGTCAGCAAAGATCTGTATTGGAGGGGCTTTTTTAGCAGTTAAATAAACATGTGGAAGTAGAGATTAGAACTGGATAAGCGGATTTGGAGGTCATCTGATTAGAGGTTGTAGTGAATGCCATCCAAGTGGATAAAGTCAATCTATTTATTTCACAAATATTTATTGAACACTGTATATGTGCCAAGACTTTTACTTGATTCTAGGTTTGTAGAGATAATATATGTTCATTGCTATAATTGAATTCTTAAGTTTAATAATCCCTCATTTTTTGTTATGTACTCAGCATCATTCTAGATACTGGTGATGATTAATTGAAATAGTTCAAGTCCCTGTACTTATGGACCTTATATTCTAATGAAGTAAAATAGTACAGTTTTTAAAAATCTATAAATGCAATGGAGGAAGTAAATAAGGTGGTATAATTAAATTGGAGGTAGCGGGCTACTTTAGACTAATCAGGGAAAGTCTCTTTGAGGAGGCTACATACGACCTGAAACCTGATGGGTAAAAAGTTGCCATTCTTGCAAACATCCGGGGAGAGTATTTCCAGCAGATGGAACTCCCAGAGGTAGGAGAGAACTTGATATCTTGTAAGAATAAAAATCATGAGACTGAACGAAGATCAGTGTGAGGTAAGATAGCAAATATAGAAGTAAGTGACAGACTGCTAGAGTCTTTATAGACTATGAATTAGAAAACAATTGAAGGGCTTTTAATAGGGGAGTTGACATCATCTGATTTACCTATGGTAAATAATCTGACAGAAATAAGCACCATGTACTATAGAAGATAATAAAGAGTTACTAACCCCTAATGGGAAATAGTTTATAGAGGAAACGAAAGTCTAACAATCAAACCTTAAATAGTGTTCCAAGGGTAGGAGGAGAAAGGTTTGCCAAAGAGAAATAAAAAAACTAAGTTGGTTCAGATAAGCATTATAAAATGTTATACAGCAAAGAACGCTAGAATGGTGAGATGATGAAACTCCTGGTACATATGGAACAATTAAGGAACATGGGATTTTAAGTCTGTTAAAGAAGAGATTTAACAAAGATTTGATAACTGTCTTTAAAGTTAAAAAGAGGAACATGTACAAAAAGAGTAGACTATGGATAGCAATAAGATTTCAGTTTGCATGTATCAACTCTAATCAATTGGTAGTGATTTTTCCAGAGCTCATTGTTAAGATTTAATAAAAAGGTTCTGTTTTTCAGAAAAAGTTATACTGATAAAGTACAAATGTTTGCCAAATGTTTGGAGAAGGGACAGGTGATAAGCTATAGTACATGTTCCATCCTGTTCCATCCTTGGATTTACGGTATACTTCGTGGCTATGGAGGACAAAGCAAAAGTCAAATGATGACAGGTTTCATTTCATTACAAAGAATAATACTGTTAAAAAATGAAACAGACTGCTATAAGAAGTAGAAAGTTCTCTTAAGTTGAATGAGCAACTTAAAAGAGACTTTAAGGGAATCCCTTATATCAAGAAAAGGTTACACTTCTAAGATTTTTTTTCAACTCATATTTTCTCTTTCAGGGCAGGAGAAGAAATAGCAGTTACATGCTATAAATTAGCTGTTTAAATAGTTAGACCAATATAATTCAGCCAGGCCCACTACAAAGAAATATAGTTGAGGTTATTAGTGTATATAGATATAGTCTTCATGTCTTGTTATATTTGTGTCTTCTTTCTAAACAGTGTGAAGACATAAATATTTATGACCATAAAATGTTTCTCTCAGTTTTCATTCTTTTTTAATGTAATAGGTTTGCTATAATTTTGACATGAAAGCCAGACAAACTGGGTTCATTGTCTACCTGCTACTTATTAGTTTTTTGATAGTAAACAAGTTACATAACCTTAACTACTGAGTATTTTTTTTTACCATCTCTATAATGGGGGTAAAATATAACCCTCAGAGGTCTGTTAGGAAGGAACATTGAGGTAGTGTATTAAAGCTTTGCCTTGCCTGGCACATTTTAGCCATTCGATGATTTTAGTTCTTTTTTTAGCCCTGGGCTTTAACATGTGGCTATGGATTGAAGAATAATAGAAGAGCAGGTTAGATAATAGAAAATTAATTGGTTGAATGTCATTTCCTTTCATTTAGAGCCTATTTAATTTAGAATTTTTAATGAGTGATATGATCAAAATGAAACTTAAAGAATCTTTGTTAGAGGGGAAATGTCTGGTTAGAAAATGTTTCTGGTATCCAGGTTATTGCATTACAGGGTTATATTTAAAATGGAACCTAAAAGTAATTAAATGTCTTATGATCATTTTATACCTAAGGAAACTGAGATCCTGAGTAGTTACGTATTAATAAATTTCAGAGATGTTACTAGACCTTGCATGTCCTTCTAAATGGGTTTCTTTCCTCTTTGGCTGCTTGAATGAGAAAGAAAACTGGCACAGAGGAGGAAACAGCAGAAAATGCTGGAAACCTAGAAGAGAGAAAATAATTTAAACTACAAACTACAAACTTAGAAAGCTAGATAGACTGATAACTGTTGATTAGTTATTCTTTACTTGCAATTGTAGTCTTCACCTAAAATTGTTTTTCTTCATGGCATCAGACATTCTTCCCAATTTGGAATAATTCTTTCTTTGAAACTACTATGCAGCTAAGTGAAGCTATTCATCACTCAGGCCAACTAGACGTTCTAGGCTCCTCATATGTATGTTATTTGTCTCTAATTTGATTGTAAACTTCTCTGGCAGAAACTACATTCCTTATTATGATAACTCACTCCTTCTGTTTCCATAGTACATTTTACTTTTTTATGTGTTTTTTATTCTTCCATCGATTTCTTATATTTATAGAATATTTATTTATAGAACCGTTTATAGAAAATGTTATTTTAAACTGACATATTCATGCCCAGCATTTTGACTGAAATGTCAAGTTTCTTTTTTATGACATTGTGGAACTAAGTTGTTTGTACTATTTCTATCCTGTTCAAGATACAAAGATTCATAGGTCTTCTAAGAGTTGTGAGATACTCTAGAAATGGTATAAGCTCTAGAATGATCTAGAAAAGTTAAAATTATGTTCCCGGAAGCTCAGGGTTCTGCTGAATTATCTAAGGAGACATCATAGAGACTTTTGTTGTTGTTGTTGTTGTTGTTGTTGTTCTTTTTGGGTTTCTCAGTAAAGTGTCATTTGGAATTTGCCACTTAAAAAAAAAAAAGATTTGAAAATTGCTAATGTAATCTAGCCCCCTGATTTTACAGATTAATAAGGAAATTATTGCCTCCGGGTTAAATAACTAGCCTAAAGTATAACCCAGAACTCTTAACAAAGTCTGCAATCAGTTCTGTGTTCTTTCTGTTCTTCTCAGGTTAGCCTTTTATATTTTCTTAAAAATTTTGGTCTTTTTTAATTTTATTATAAACACAGTACTACATAGTTTCTCATTTTTTCTAAATTCCCTCAGCTCTCCTATTGTAAAAGGTGTAATTTTCCCATGAGAGATAGAGATTGAAATAAAAAACAAGAGGGCATACTAAGCCTTTATAGCTAACCTTTTCCCTTTCACATTTCATTTTAATTAATTTTTACTAATGTGCAAGAAAATGTTCTTTATATATTAGAAACTGAGATGTGTCTTGTCCATAGAACTGCAACTTAGAAAGATTTTAGCAGAAAATCAGTGTTGTTAAAAGCAGAGTAATTAGAAAATGTTCACTGATCAATGAGAAAAGACAAAGAGAGGACATGAAGAGATTGAGAGCCAATAAAAGGTAGTAGGATTAACAGATTGAAAGTAACAGTGGGGCTGGAGGATCAATGGATATTGAAGTATTAGAAAAAGTGAGCTAGAATGTTAGGAGGTGATGGTCAAAGAATTCAGACAGCTGAGACTGGAAAGATTGCAGTTATTGGTATGACAGTAGGAGGAAAGGGTGAGGTGTAAGATAGAGGACAGATTATTAGAGAGATTATTATAAATATTATTTACAAATGAAATATACTCTATACTGTGATTACATTTCCTTTTTAGTACCTTTTTCCTCCCTTCGACCCAATTAATGCCTCTTTTTTTGCTTTTTTATTTGGTTTTGCTTTGCTTAGTTTTGTACGTACCTTTTGATCCCCAGAAGGACTCCAGAACAACTATATATAGGCAAATACGTCTGGTAAGCTATCAGTAATCTGTGGCACTCTCCTCAACATCCTTTCTGGAGCCTTACATCTCTCTGCTCCCATTTAAATGGCTGTTGTATAGCTTTCATCTTAAGACTCTCCTTCACCATCATCTGGAGAATTCCATTTTTCTGTGTTGGATCATTTTGAAGTCTTAAATTGCTCCTTCATCTTTCTTGTCTTCCTGATTTTGGTGGATCATCATATACTCCATTTACTTTCTGAGAAAAAGGTGAATGAAAGTTTTAGAGATATTGCATATCTGCAAACATCTTTATTCTGTCATATGTGGAGTCTAGCATTATAGGTTTGAGATTATTTTCATTAAGAATTTTGAGTAATTATGTAATTTTCTAGCTTTATAGTTGAGAATTCTCATGTGTCTGATTTCTAATCTTTGATTGTGCTCTGCTTTTTCTTTCTGAATGACTTTAAGATTTTTATCTTTTTCCCTGGGATTCTGAAATTTTACAGTGGTATACTTGGTATAGGTGGTTTTTACTCTCTATAGTGGGAACTGTGTGGCACCTTTAGTTTAATAGTTTGCTTCAGTCTGAGAAATCACTTATTTGACAATTTCTTGTTCAGTTTTCAGTGTTTCTCTCACAAGTCGAACATCTTTGATTCATCCTCTGATTTTCTCATGTCTGTTTTTTATTGGATTGCCTTTTTGTTGAAGTTTCTAGGAAATTTTGACACCTTTATTTGCCAAGATTTTTATTTAAAAGTTTATATCTGATATCACATTTTTAATTTCTAAAAGTTCACTCTTTTTGTTTTGTTTAATATCCTCTTTTTCTCTCATGGGGACAATATCTTCTCTTACATTGTTGAGGATATCAGTTTAAAGTTTTCTTCTCTCTGAATTATCTTTATTCTGAGATCTATTTTATGATCTCTATTTATCATATTGCAGATTTGATTAAATGTCTAGCATCCTTAGCTGTCTTAAGAATGAGACACTAAAAAAATGGTTGGAAGTTTTGTTTATGGGACTTTTCCCTGCCTGAGTTATGAACTATTTCAAAGAAACAAAGATGTGACTAATGGAAAATAAAATGTCATCTATATTACTGAAACAAGCTGATATTTGAGAGTGTGGTTGCATGTGCAACAACAGTATAGTTATGCTCAGACCTAATAGATCATTGTAAGTCCCAACCCATGTAAAACTTAAGGCATGAGGGAACTGTATGTATCCATTTAACAGCCTGGCTCTCAGAAAAAAAGGAAGAAGGTTTTCTGTCGCATAAATAAGAGGGTCGAGGCTGAGACCCGGATAATTAGGGAGAAAGTGAAAATGAATGTTTCTTCATAGAAACTATGGCAATGAGAAAGATGCTCTTCTTCCCATAAAAGGATAAAAATTCATGCAACATCTTTTTAATGGGGAATAAAACATCTTAATACAGAATAAGCCATAAAATAGGAATACAAAGACATTTTAGTTTTTTCCATGTATGAGCCATCTAACAGAGTATATTACTTAATCTGAGATGCTGTTTTTTAATTTATAATGGAAATATAATTACCCTTTTACCTCTCTTGTTGCTTCTGCCAAAATAGATTCTGAATAAGATATATTAAGCTTAATGTCTTATGTAATCCTCACAATAATTTTCTGTGGTATTTACAGTTATCACTGTTTGGGATTATAGAGGTTCTGAAAGTTTAAGTAACTTCTCAGGCCACACAGCTAGAAAGTTCCAGGAGTCAACACAGGTTTCTGATACCAAAGCCAAATCTATCTGAAGCCAGAGCCTGTATTGTTTATAATAATAGTGAGCTAACTTTTCTCTTTGTTTCTGGTCCATCCGATGTAGATTTGGAATCTGTCAGTATAGATTTTCTTAGCCGCGCATCATCATCATCATCATCATCATTGTAGCAAACACTTACTGAACATTGACTATATTCTGGGCTTATTTTAACTTTCAATTCTTATGCAACCTTAGGACATTAATACCATTATTATACAAATTTTACAGATGAGCATACTGAAGCTCAAAACACTAGTATGTGGTATAGAGCTAAAATTTGAACAGCACCCGGCAATCTTGATTCTAAAGCCCTTTTTAACTACTACAGCAGCTGATCTGATTTGATCTTTGTTCCACTATATTTTAAATCTTTTAGTGTCAGCCTGTAACTTACAAGTTAAACACCAAATTTTTTTGCATGTCATACACAAAGCATTTTGCCTTTTTCCACCTCTGATCTTTAATGTACAAGGCCTGCATTTAGCGCTATGAGAAATACAAAGGGGCCAGAAATGTTCTTTCCATAAAAGAATCTGTGGTATGATAGGGTTTTGTTTTTTTTTTAAGTTTTAAGACAATAAAAACTATTAAACTGTTTCTGATGCTTAGGGAAGAATTCTGCCCAATATGAGCTTGCACTGAAATTTAAAATACATGAAGATATAACCACCATGAATAAAAAGCAACAGATAATGGGATTATTGGTTACAGAGATAAAATAAAATTTTAAAATATTTAAATAAAAGAAGAATTTGAAAACGTGAGGAAAGAATGAGCAATGAACCAAAAAAGACTAGGTAGAGTTTTTAAAAATAAATTATAGGCATCTGAGATTTGCTTCAGAATAATTGAAGGAAAGGTGCCAGTGACACATGATTGGCCATTAGCTGATAAACTGTTGAAGCTGGATGAGAAGGAGAACCAAATAAAACCTATAAAAATAAAAATACAACATTTGAATTTCAAGTGAAATTGAAAACTAAGTGAATGCATTAAATAACAAGAGAGTTAGTCACATGGAAGTTGGAGCTAAAGGAGTTGCCTGAGTGCAACAAAGATACAGAGATGAAAAATATAAAGCAACTAAGAGACATAAAGGATAGAACGAGAATGGCTAATAGACTTAGTGGAGTTCCAGAATGAGGAAATAGAATGAGGGCAGTGGCCATGTCCAAAGCAATAATAGCCTAGAATTTTCCAGAATTGATGACAAATAGGAATCTTTATATTTGAGAACACAAGACCCTAGAAAGATAAATAAAAAAGTTTTATACATCTAAAAATCCAAGGGAAAAACATACAGGCTGGATCTAGTCAAGAATGCCTTTGTGGAGATGGATGTTTAATTTGGCCTTAATGGAAAGAGAATTTGTATTGGTACAAGGGAAAGAATAGTATAAAATATTATATTACAATATTGATTTTGGTTGGGGATAAGATACAAAATTAGAAATAGGAACTATATACATAAAGACACAGAGGCAAAAAAGGTCTGGAATAATAGAGAGTCTGGAATTTTTCATAGGATGTAAATTGATATAGGAAGCAGTTATGTATTGTAATTGTTTACTTCTCTGCTTCTAAAGGTGCAGAGCCACCTACATGTATAGGATGTAAATTTTTCAAGCAAGGATCACACCCTTTCATTCTCCATTATCTCACTCTCCTCCTCTCTGTGTTTCTCATCCTCCCCAAAGATCCTCTTTTTGTCACATTTGTTCCATATGGAGAATCACCCTCATTGGACTCCTGAACTGAAAACAGACATTGCTACTTCGTTAGGTGGTGGTTTTTTATTTACCCCTAGTGGATTTCAGTGGCCTCTTCCTAGTCCTCCTTGTTGCTCCTGGGGCAGATTGTTGTGAACATGAATTACTGGGCTCTAACTTACAATATGAGGCATTGTTAGGTTATCTAAGGACAGGAGGAGCGGGAGGTTGGGGTGTTTGTTTTCCTCTCTCCTTCCTTGTTTTCACGGTAATGTTCATCTGTGGCTCCTGTTGGACAGTTCCTTTTCTAAGATCCAGTTCTCATTGGATTCTCCCTCTTCTCTGTTTAGGCTAGGAGTAATAGTAGATTTCTACTGTTGCTAGTCTTCAGACACATCCCATCCTTTGTTAGTTCCTTAACCTTAATCACACCTCCATAAATAGCCAATTTTTAAAACTCATACCCTTTTAGTATACATACAGCCTGTTTGCTTCTGGGACCAAGTTAGGGACCAAGTTATATGTTTTCTAAGCCTCTGTTGTCCTCAGAACCCCATAGAAGATCAATTAGTAAAAGAAATAGAAGACCAGTTAATGTAACATCTGCTATGTATGTCTTTACAAAATCTCACCTTTCCTTGTCTCTTAAATTTTACATGCTTCAAGTAATTTTCTCTGTTTTAGTGGCTACAGAAAGTTTGTTTTTGCCCTTCCTTTTCTTTTCAACAGTGGAGCATATCTCTCGTTTTCATCTGTCAGTGTTTCCAAACTTTTTTGATTCATGAATCCTCAGTGTCCCAGTAATTTTTTTTTATAGTGTGTCTCTAGGCTAAGGGAAATACCCACTAATTCCATTTATTAAGAAGTAATTACTAACTAAAAAGGTTCTGCACAGCAAAGGAAACCATCAACAAAATGGAAAGGCAGCCTCCAGAATGAGAGGAAATGTTTGTAAATTGTCTATATGATAAGGGATTAATATCAAAAATATATAAAGAAATCATACAACTCAATAACAAAAAAATAGTTTGATTACAAAATGGGCAGAATATCTGAAGAGACATTTTTCCAAAGAAGAAATACAGATAGCCAACAGGTACATGAAAAGATACTCAACATCATTAATCATTAGGGAAGTTCAAATCCAAACCACAATGAGATATCACCTCACACCTGTTAGAATGGCTATCATCAAGAGGACAAGATAAGCATAGACGAGGATAAAGAGAAAAACTCTTATGTTGGTGGGAATGTGAATTGGTGCAGCCACTATGAAAAACAGTATAGAAGTTCCTCAAAAAATTAAAAATAGAACTACCATATGATCCATCAATTCCATTACTGGGTATATATCCAGTGGAAATGAAAACAGGATATCTAAGAGATATCTACATTCCCATGTTAATTGCAGCATGATTTACAGTGGCCAAGATTTGGAAACAAACTGTCCCTCAGTGGATGAATGGATAAAGAAAATGTAATGTGTTTGTGTGCACGTACACACACACAAACACAATGGAATGTTAGCCGTGAAAAAAAGAAGAAAATGCTACCATTTGTGACAACATGAATGGACCTTATGCTAAGTGAAATAAGCCAGACAGACAAAGACAGATACTCATGGTATCACTTATATGTAGAATCTAAAAAAAAGAAAAAGAAAAAAAAGTTAAACTCATAGAAACAGAATGGAAAGTGTTTGCCAGGATCTGGAGGGTGGGAGAAATAGGGAGAAGTTGGTCAAAAGGTAAACATTCAGCTATAAAATTAATATGTTCTAAACATCTTATGTACAACATGGCACCAATAGTTGGACACTATTATATAAATGAAATTTTCTAAGAGAATGGAATTTAAATGTTCTCACCAAATTTATTTCTATATATAATTTCACCAATTATATAATATATAAACTATTTTATGTGATGGGCATGTTCATTAACTAGATGAGAGGAATTCTTTGAAAATGTATACATATATTAAATCATCACAATATATACTTTAAATATCTTACAGTTTTATTTGTTAATTATATGTCAATAAAAAGAAGTCATTATTAACTTAGTACTTAAGTCCTAATTGAGAGAAAAGATAATATTTTTACGTATCCAGTTACTAATGGGATATGTCTGCCTATTGTATACAATATAATTTCTCAAAGCTTGGAATCATGTTGAGCATGATTTCAACATGATCTTTCATGTTGAAAAATCAGTTGCTAAAAACAGTTTAACAAAGATACAATGTCATCAGAAAGAATGTGGTACCATTCTAATGTTGAAACTGAACTTCTGGTGTCCTTCAGATGTCATGGTGTTTCCTATGAGAAAAAATATATCTCTCTTGCTCCAGAGTTACTTAGAAACAGTTTGGGAACCTTCACCTTCTTTGTGCTTCTGTTCTTTTTATACTGGGGGTGTACTGGGTTTTTAAAATCATAACACATGTTTTAAGTTGTTGCTCTCCTTCCCTTCCTACATGTAGGGCTGAGTCAATGTTTCTTACCTTTTTATGTTTACTTTTAAGCATTGCAGAGACTTCAGACAAACCATACAGATTTCTTAAATCCACCACAGAGTTTTCTCTTTGATCTTAGGTTCAGTTCATAATAAGAGAAAATGAAACACAAGTTGGGAGCACTGCCAACCAGTACTGCCAATCAATACCTAGCTCAGATCATACTGGTCAGCCGTTCTGATGATTTCTTTCTATCAAGACTAGAACTTTGTTGCTCTTAGAGTTTGACATTTTACTGACAAGCATTTTTCCAACTGACCTGCTTCTGGAAAATTGTCAGCAATTATGCAGTCACACTCACAGTTTAAATTTAATAAATGTTAGTGGCATCTCTTTACATAGGAAGTACTTTGCTTTATGTTGTATTCCTGTTTACCTATTTTATTACATTGGATGTTAGGGTTAAAGTAAGATTAGAGTACCATGAAGCGGTCTTATGAGTACTGACATAAAACATCTTAATCTGCTCTAGCTCACAGCTGTCCCTCAAATTGTGGAGAGAGTGATACCATGAACTATGCAAAGTAACAAAATTTGAAGAGCTTTAATTCTAAAACCTCAGTATAGAATTCCAGGAAAGCTAGCCTAAGGCTTTAAGATGTCCTTCCATCCCAAATCTCAGACCTTTCTAGTTTGCTGCAGTTTGAAGCATGGATTAAAGAGAGCAGATGTTAGAGCAATGAGTCAATATCTGAGTTTTACCATAGTGGCTAATACAAATGAGATGATTAGATTTCCTGTCATCCAGAGAAAGGTACAATGTTATTTCAGCAGTGAAATTATAAGAACTTAAGTACTAATTCCATCCCCCGCATTTATCCCCCTTTCTTGATTCATAACAAGTCTTCCTCCCTGGCATAGTGGTAGAAGCAGACTTCTCCTCCTCTAGTCTAAAACGGTCTACTCTCAATTACCAATCCCTTATTTAATTTTTCATTCTGTTTATTTCCCAAAATAACCGTTTCCAAAATACTTAAACTTTTAACTTGAGTATTATTCACTTCTACCTCTTTTATATGCCATTTGCTAATCTTAAAATAATTATATTCTACTCATACTTTCCCTTTCCAAGTATTCTCTCCCATAGTGATTATCAGAGAGAAGAAATGAGGTAGGAGGCCCTGGGCTCACATAGTCACTGCCATAGATATCTTTTTCTTGGCTTTGAGACCTTCTGGTGCATTATGTCTTGAATCATTTTTTTTCATGTTCTATTTGTTATAGGTGTTTCCTATGTTCATTTGCATCAACTAAAGTCAAAAGATTTTTTATTCTGTATACTAGGAACTTACATAATAAGATGTATAAGTTTATAAATTGAAAGCTATTATATCAAAGAGGTAATTTATTACTGTGTTGAGCCTAAAGGCAAAAGCATTTATCTCTTTTTGTAGGTGGTCTACAAAATCCTGAAAAACAAAATAATGGAAAAGTTGGTGGTCTATAATTAAAATATATGTAGATTATAACATAGAGGTCATTTTATGGCTTGACCTCCAATTTATAAACTATTTTTCAGGTACATTTAATAAGTGATTGTTAAAACCTTAAATCTTTTTCATGTAAGCATTGTTTTTCATGATACAGACCATACATACGCTCATGTGGATATAGTACCATATATTTGTCTCTGGTTTTTGGACATACAAGTTCTTGCTTATATCCTATTTTGTTTTTGATTTTATAGTAAACGAACATCTTCTTGTATAAAACTTAGTCTGAATTTACCTTTTGCTTCCTACCAATGATAGCAGGCCCCTGCTATCAATGGTCCAGTGGTATTCTTTTGAAGATTAAGTGACCTAATATTCTGAA
The DNA here is from genome assembly GCA_030015415.1 of Cynopterus sphinx. Classification (NCBI taxonomy): domain Eukaryota; kingdom Metazoa; phylum Chordata; class Mammalia; order Chiroptera; family Pteropodidae; genus Cynopterus; species Cynopterus sphinx. Next base: position 69,255,996 of record CM057387.1, on the reverse strand, counting down.
AAGTGTTTAGCACACTGTAAATGCTGAGTAAATAAATGCTCACAGACCTTTTCCTGGTTCAACATCAAGACAAGGAAATAAGGTTTGAAATGGGTTCTTTCAGGTGAGCACTGAGGTCTTTTAGCAATAGCACAGCAAGTAAGACCAGCCATGTGAAGAAAATTCTAAAGGTTGAAGCTATTAAAATTGGAAAGAGTTTCTGTAGTCATTCATTTGCACTGGTTGTTCCCAGTTGTATATTTTTTATGTAACAGGAATGCTTAGCTGGAGACTGTAAGAGTACAAATTTCTTCCTTTGAATTAAAATGTATATGTTTATTAAAGTAATGTTATTACAGAGAAATATTGAAAAGCACTCTTTAAAATAGTACAACCATTGTGTGTGTGTTCTTTGTTTACTGTATTTGTATTTTATATTTTTTGTGATATTTTATTCAAGTGTGTGTCCAATGATGTCTTCTCTGTTTTTTTTTTATTTTTTTTTTTAATTATCCTAGTCACGTGAACTGGAAATTTCAGTTTATTGGCGTGATTGGCGATCTCTGTGTGCTGTAAAATTTCTGAGGTTAGAAGATTTTTTAGACAACCAACGGCATGGCATGTGTCTCTATTTGGAACCACAGGGTACTTTATTTGCAGAGGTAATAAATGTATTTTATTAAATGTGTATAACTACAATTGAAATCATATATGTAGGCAACATGATATAGAAGTACAGAGTATTTTAGCTCAGCTCTTGCAGTGAAAAGGTATATTACCTTAAGACAAATAACATCCTCTCTCGGTTTGTCTTCTCATCTAGAAAATGAGAGAGTTGGACAAAATTATATCTAAGATTCTCTTAAGTTTCAAATTTTAGAAGTATAGTGAATTTTATGAACCAGAAATGCAATACTGTATTCATAGCAACTCATATTTTCTTCATTTCAGGTTACCTTTTTTAATCCAGTTATTGAAAGAAGACCAAAACTCCAAAGACAAAAGAAAATTTTTTCAAAACAACAAGGTAATTACTAAGAAATCAAATAATAAGTGTCTTAGTGTTTTCTTAAATATAGAAATTCTACATACACTTTAAAAAGCGATAGCCATCTTTGGTTTTTGTTTTTTGTTTTTTTATTTGTTCATTAATTTCCAACTTTCTATTAAGGAACATTTTAAACATATCCACAAGTAGAGAGACCCATCATACAGTGTGCCATCACTTAGCTTCAACATCAGTCAACTCATGGCCAGTTTTGCTTCATCTATATTTCATTCACTCACCACTTGCTCAGATTATTTGAAGCCAAACCAGACATCATATTGATTCATCCTTAAATATTACAGTTAGTATCACTAAAAGATAAGATTCCTTTTTTTAAACCTTAACCACATATATTATTGCTAGACTTAAAAAAAAAAGTTTCTACATATTTATTTTTAAAACTATTTTTGCTATTTTGCACTAGCCTTTAATAACAAATAGATAAATATTTTTTAGATGACAAATTTTGTTCTTCATAAATTATAAACTGATGAATGTGAATTTTTAAATTATGGCTTTTGGTAATATATAAAAAATTACTTGGTCTGTTTTCTTTATTCACAATATCCATAGGCAAAACATTTCTCAGAGCTCCTCAAATGAATATTAATATTGCCACTTGGGGAAGGCTAGTAAGAAGAGCTATTCCTACAGTAAATCATTCTGGCACCTTTAGCCCGCAAGCGTCTATGCCTGCTACAGTGCCAGTGGTTGATGTACGCATCCCTGAACTAGCACCTCCAGCCAGGTATGTGTCTTAAGATTTTTAAACTTCACTTTTATAAGTGTTTTTATGACATTTGTGCATATTGATTACAGTGGATCTATTGAAGGTCTCATTTTTTCTAAATAGTATTTTGAAATTAGTGCTCTGCTTTTTTAAAAAAAATGTTCGCTTTAATTTTAAAGTCATTTAAAATAATTTATTTATTACTGTTTTGGGTGAATTTATCTTCTATTAGTGATTCTACAGTAACCAAATTGGATTTTGATCTTGAACCGGAACCTCCTCCGGCCCCACCGCGTGATTCTTCCCTTGGAGAGATAAATGAATCTGCTGAATTCAATACCCCAGGACCGGCAAGTCATTTTGAACTTCGTATTTTCACCATATAAATCACCAGGAAAAGCATCATAGTGAATGAGATACTTCTTTCAATTAATGAAAAATTGCCTGTGTTTTTGTGTTTCTTGTGAATGAAACATAAAAACCTCTGGGTGCTCATGGGCCAGTAGACATGAAATAGGCTGCTTAAGCTAGATGGAGCATAAGAGCATGATTAATTTTAGATAACATATTGCCTGAAACACTCTTCATATTCTGCCTTGGTTAACATGATTTCTGAATATTCTTTGAAGATGACAATGATGTGTTAGTTTTTCACATATTTGAAAATATGTAATACAGAATTAACAACTATAGAATAAATATTCAATATCTGAATTTTACTTTTTTTGCTAATATTTATATTGACTTTTGATATTTTTTAACTTTATCCTTACCAAATAAGTTGTTTTCTGAATGTTCCTATGATTTAATGAGTATTTAATATTTTACAGGATTCAGAAACTGTTTTTGATATTGAAAATGACAGAAATAATATACTTCCAAAATCTCAATCTGAATATCAACCTGATATTCCTCAGTCAGGCCTAGAACACAGTAGTATTCGAGAACTTGAGGATAGAAGGTAAAGAATATATACACAGCTTTGCTACTACATATTTGGGCCCATACTTTTGCCTTATTTTTAATTGGCATTACTGTTTTCAGATCTCAACAAATGTTTCAGTTTAATCTACAAGATTTCCGATGTTGTGCCGTCTTGGGTAGAGGACATTTTGGAAAGGTAATCTTTTAAATTTTTTTGGAATACCTGCAAAGTAATAACTCAAATGGGAAATAATTATTTTAATCTCATTTTAGGTGCTTTTGGCTGAATATAAACACACAAATGAGATGTTTGCTATAAAAGCCTTAAAGAAAGGAGACATCGTAGCGCGAGACGAAGTAGACAGGTTAGTTTTTTAAAAGTGAAATTGTGTATTTTTCCAAAGTTGTGACGTAATATAAAAAATCATGTATAAATTGCAACAGCAAAACTTTCTATTTTCATAATATGTGATGAAACTAAATAAGTTAATGTATTTATACTTGACATAAGTAGGCATTATTGAATATTGCTTTTCTTTTGGGCCAACTCCTTTTTTCCCTTTTTGTGACAATTTACTGGTTAGGGAATACCAAGGAAAGGTAATGAAATATCTGAACTAAATTTATTAATTTTTTTATGGTTAGATTCATTACTGTGTAATGAAAGGCTCTTTCTGTAACAAGTATTCTATTTTGTTGTTCAATAATTTCCATATTGAATCACCCTATTTAAGATAGTCTTTTAAAAGCATATTCTCTAATTATAATACTATCTCCAAAGTCCCTGAATTTTAATAATTATAACTATATATGTATCATTATCAATTCATATTTATTAAACCTAAAAAAGATGTATTGTTTAAAATGTCATTTTAAGAAAAACAGAAAAAAGTAGATGTAGGTGCATTAAAAAAGTAGAATATATTAATCATTCCATTAACTGAAGATCTGTAAATGACATTTTAGCATTGTTACAGAAAGAGCTTTTCATTGATATTTACAAGTAGTATTTTTCTTAAACCACTAGGAAGCATCAACTGATATTAATGGAAGACAGCCATGTATAATGAAAAGAGCTTGGGGCTATGACTTCTAGTCCTGATTATTTCTAATGAATTAATGATTTGACCCCAAGGCAAATCATTGAACACTTTTGAGCCTGTTAACCCACATATTTAAAAAATGTGTTTTTTTGTAATACTTGCCCTCCTGAATTGTATTAAGTGCCACATAGATATACCAAATCATTACTTTTAATGTTTTTTTTATTCCTCATCATATGGGAAGTTCTCAGAATTAGGACTAAAAGATGAGGGTTTTCTTTAAATAAAATTTTTTTTCTTTTAGATTTGCCTATTTATTTTTTACCTGTTTCTCATACTCTTCAATAACATCAAAATAAACATTTTAACATCTAAAATTACTGAAAGGATTTTGCTGAAAATTTATGAACTATTCTGAACATTATATTATATGCTTAGAACTGTATTTTTGTTATATCAGTAGTTGGTTATAATAACTTTTAATCCAACTGTGTTCATAATTGCAATAATAATGGAGTCAAATGCTTTTTGAAGAATTGTTGCTTTGTTCTAGGTCTGTAAATAGTAAATTCATTTGTTTCCTAAAATAACAGGAAATTGGGACTACAGTTAATCTTGGTTTATATAGATTTATATAACTTTCTGCTACACTGTTACTAGTTTAAGCCAAGTTTCTGTAGGAAAATTGACTAAATCTAGACAGAATAATATGAATTTTGCTATTAAATACAATGTTTAGATCAAATGATGGAGCTGTAGTTAGAACCCGGGCCAATATCCCTACTGAAAATTAATGCAGCCTTAGTGAAAAGTTGACGAGTGAGCCTCCTCTTCTAACTTTAGGTATAAATTCACATATTCAGTAACATGGAAATAAAATAATCTCCAATAAAATTTGAACAGAGAAATGGAAAACATGGAGTGAGAAATAAAATTGACTCTTAAAGAAATTTTAAGAAGTCAGCAGAAAAGGGGCAACTAGAGGAAGGCAAGGAAAAAATTAATTTAGAAAATAAAAAACTAGACCAGCATATTTTTTAAAGTAATATATATTTATTATTTGCAAGTCTAAATAATAAACAATTAAGCTAATTATAACTAAGCAGAATTCTTCATATTCACTTTCTAAATTTTTTCTCTTTTATTATTTTACTTAGAAAACTGCCTTTTTTATAGATCATAGAAAATTCCAAATTAAATTATTTTTAAATGAACACAAATTATGGACTAACTCCAAAGTAATGTAATTCATATACAAACATCATTTCCACCTACCATTAATAGAACATTCTCTCTTGGGTTCCATCTTCTACTCCAGAGTAAGAATGTTAAATTTATGTTATTACAATGACTCCTCGCTCAGCTTCCTTTTCTTACTAGTTCATGTTGAGACAACGGGATAGGGTTGGAAGTCTATTTTTGTACAACAAAAGCACAGCTAACCAGATTATATAAATATATAGAATTTAATCATAAGACCTTAGCCTTATTAATGATGTGGTTTTTCACTGACCAAAATATTTAAACAAGTTTGTAAGTTTCTAGTGTGTCGAATAATGTACTGAACTCTGAAGGAAGAGCACAAAAAAGTATTAGGGTGGAACAAGTCGCTTAAGGATATAAGACATAAATATACTAGTTTTATAAATAAAAGAGTTTACATATGTTTGAGTTTAAAATAAATAATACAGACAATAGTAGCTCAAAGAAAGGGAACGTCATGGTTTACTGATGGATTTATGTAAGACCTTGTAAAAGAGATTGGATTTTTACCATTATTGTGACAATTTGGGTCTATTGGAGACTTTCTTCTCTATCTATTTATAAGAATGGCATTAAACCCTTTATAAGAAGCATTGTAATCAGTGATTCTCAGTTTTTGACACCATTTACATGTTCAAGACAGGTCTAATCAAATACCCATCCAGTTGAGAATTAGCGATTCACCTATACATTCATCCATAGTGAATTAGTAATTCACCCATAACTATAAACCATAGACAGTGAAGAGATCATGTTTATCATCTGCTTGAGCCCAAAACATCTTATCAGTTTATTTTATTCATTTAAATATTTTATCTCATCACCCAAAATTTAGATTGACTTAGTAAATCAGTTGTTTTAGAATCCATCATATAGATCTTGCCCAGTTGGGCACTATTTTCCAATAAATTTAAATGGTGATTAAAAGCAAAGCTATTAACTTTCTTTTTATTGTTCTATGAATTTATTCCTAATAATGACTTAGTTTGTAGTAACATTTAGAAATCTTGCCAAATATATGTAGACATAAGCCCCAAGCATTAAAAAATAATTATAATGGAACTTTCTCTATATTGGTATAAAATTATAAATACATGTGAAATCAGAGGTAAGAGTTCATCTAGAATGTGACCATTAAATGGAGTTTAAATGCTATTTCATAACAGCTGCATTACTGCCAATATATCAAACTGAGCAGCTGTTTTAGTTCATCATCCAGGAGAAACCTATATTAACGTTGTATTGAAATTTTTATACTCTGTCTACACAATAGGTATACTCTTAAATATTTTTAAATTCTATTTAACTTTTTCTACTCATAGCAATTTAATCTAGATACCCAAATAAATACTTTATCTTTAAAACTGCCTTTTTTAAAAATTAACTTTTTCTTTAAAGACCCAAAAGAAAGGAGGATAGGTCTACTTCAATCTAACATGAGAATTTTAACTTGGCGTTTTGAAATCAACATAATCTAAGGATTTTTTAATTTTAAAAATAAAAGCATTATTAATATTTTTAAGCAATGTCAACTTTTAGTTCCAGTCTCCAAAACAAAGTGCCCGTTTTTTAATTAAAAATATAAATATAATCTAATTGGAAATAAAATAGATCTATTGGTATCTTTATTTTGATTAGGCACTTAAAATAAGTTAATTCCAAGTTTTTTTTGAATATTTGGCCTGGTTTTCTTCTACTTTGAGTTTTAAGTCATTGGTTTACTAAATATTTTCAGGGAAAGGAGGAGTGGTATTTTTTTGTTATTTAGGCAAAATTAATGTTCGGGAATCTGTAAATTTGAACACCATTTTTTCTAGCAATTCATAAGACTTTATACAGGAAAAACTTGTGATTGCTATAGATTTTACAGAGAAATTATATCACTTTCAAGGATCTTCTTGAAGCATGTTATATAGAATTCTGCATGTAGCCCTTTACTTTCCAGCCAGCCTTTTAAATTAAAATTGTATGCAGCATATGTTTACCTCTCAACTTCATATATTATATGATAAAATATTTGAATACTGTAGCTTATGAATTAAAAATACTGTCCTTGAAATTATCTTAGTCACAAACTTTATGTTTCTAAATTTATGCTTAGGGTTGCTAAATTCTTTAACCAACTCCTGATAATTTTCACAATTCACCATAATTAACTATAACCACCAGCCATATGTGTACTCCTCTGATACTATCAATATGAACTCTCTGATTTTTGTCATGCTAATGATGTTTTAGTTTGCATTAATAAATTTCCATTTAAGTTATATATGTCAAGTAGACAGAAATTTTTTAAAGGATTGTAACCAAACTAAGACACATTTTATGATCTTAAAGTTATAATAGTTAAGAACTTTGCTTATTTCTAGTCTAGGATTTTTTTTTTAAGTCATTTCCAACTAGAACTTAAAAAAAAGATCTGGTAATTTTAAATGTTTTCTCTTACAGCTTGATGTGTGAAAAAAGAATTTTTGAAACTGTGAATAGTGTAAGGCATCCCTTTTTGGTGAACCTTTTTGCATGTTTCCAAACCAAAGAGCATGTTTGCTTTGTAATGGAATACGCTGCTGGTGGGGACCTAATGATGCACATTCATACAGATGTCTTTTCTGAACCAAGAGCTGTGTGAGTATGCTTTAGATATTTGTCTGAGTTATTCATGACTGATTTCTTTCTCGGAAGAAAGAAAGCTCTCTGAATTAATTTTTTTTCCAAATGGGAAATAGATCTCTGCAAGGATTATTATAACTCCTTACTTATCTTTTTGCCATCTATAAATGTATCTATTTTATTCTATTATCCATGTTGAAAATTTCATGAATTACCCTAAATCACACTTGATAATTTACATACTCAATTTAGGTTCATTTTAGTAAAATTTCTTCTTTTTGCTATTATATTTTCTCCTTAGGGAATGCCGTCTAGGGCCATGACTTTACTCAAAGTACATTGTTAAGTGAAAAAAGAAATATAGAAGAGTCTATATTATATGTTTATATGAAATATTTGTATTTGCATCTTAAAGGATAATTTTTAAGTATATATTTTCAATATTTACATATGTTCACAATACCTCTCAAAGACTATAAAAGAAACTGGTATGAAGATCGCCTCCAATTAAAAAACATAGAAAGCAGACTTCATTAGAAACCTTTTTGTAGTTTTTAATTTAATATTAAATTAAGGTTTTGCTTATTCAAACATATAAAAATAAATAATAGCAAATACTTGCAATTAAATATATAAAATATATATATATATTTCCCCCACCAGTGTTACCCCAGTTTATAGCTCTTAAGTGACGGAGCTAAGATTTGAAAGGGCTCTTCTTAATAGCTGCACTCTACATGCTGGTATTTCCTAAATGTGTATCTCTAATCCTGACCTCTTCCCTAAACTTCCATCTGTAATAACGTTCAGTGGCAAACTTTACTTTTCCCTTTGTGAGGCTAATAGTATTTTTCATTTAACTTTCCAAACTGAACTCCTGATTTTTCCCATTTTCCGCTCACCTCACCTCACCTCCTCTCCCCAGGCCTAGTATCTTCTGGTCTTCTCCATCTTATTAAATGGCAGTACCATCTACCAGTTTTTCAAGCCAAAAACACCAGGAGTCATTTTTGAACCTCTTCCCTCATATGCAACATCTAAGTTATTAGCAAGTTCAATCAATTCTTCCTCCAAAACATCCCAAACTAATAGTAACCTTTACTGGGTTTATTCTTGAATTTTCATCGTTTGTGTCTATATCCTGACAACTGACATTTATGTTGCATTTTTCATTTTCACTTCTTTATATGATTCTCTTCATAATCATTAGAGGTATATAGAGCACATAGTAGTATACCTTCTACGTTTCAAATGAAGAAATACATTAGTTTTGTTGGATAGTGAAGCTTTCAAAAAGGAGGCAAAAGACCAGAAAGTAGTAGAAAGTAGTGAATATTTAAAAATTAAAAACAGGGCATCTAGGCTATGCCTAACCCTGTGCTGCCTTGGGAATTTGTTTTTGTTTTGTCTTTTTTTTTTTTCTTAAGAGAAATATAAAATTTAGTTCTGCCTTAAGGAACTTTTATTTTTGCTGAGAATACAATTCATATACAAATGGGCAAGTATAGTGAAATACAAGAATAAAATGACACATTGCATTACTTAGATCTGAACAACGTGCCTCTAATTATCCGGATCTTACCTCAAATGTTATTTCTTTGAAGGTCATTTCCTGAGTCCCCTATCTAAAATACCACTGCGTCACTAATGTCCAAGTCAGATCTCTGTTCTATTTTCTGTTTTATTTTCTCCATAGCATTTTATTTCTACATGAAGTCGTCTTATGTATCTATTTTTTACATTTTTATTGTCTGTGTCCCCTCACTTGAAGGGAGGAGCAAGGCCATCTCTATTCTGCATACTGTGGAACACTTAGAAGGGTGGCTGGCAAATACTGGGTGATCAGTGAATTTTTAATGAGACTCTGGAATCAAAATTAGTCTGATTTCTAGCTTTGCTGTTTTCTAGCTATGTTACTTTAGATAAATTACTCTCTCTGAGAGTTTCATTTTCTGCTTCTGTAAAATATTTATTCTAAAAGCCTGATTTGAATATTAAATAAGCTGATAAATGAAAATACCTAACACAGTACTTGACACATAGTAAGCATTTGGTAAAATATATGTTTTAAACCATGTTACCTAATTAGTTGTTAAGTTCAGTATCATTAAGGAAATATGTTAAAGAATGAAACAAAAGAGAAATCAAAGTTTTTTTAAATTGTTATAATGTTGTTTTACTGGCAAAATAAGTTGGCTAAAAACTTCTGAATAAAAATAACTAACTTAGCAATTTTAGAATCACATTTGTTTTAATGGGCTTTAGTTAAATCTTTTAAACTTCTGATAATTAATTATATAAGATCTAATGTATTATTAAATAAATATTTCTAATTAGTTGTTTAAAATTCTCCCAAATTATGATCCTATTTTTATAAAAATAGGTAAACACAAAACAGCTATATTATCTGCAAGTGTATATAAATACATTCTAAAAGTTTGAAGAATATTCATCAAATTGATAAGAATAGTTATCTATGTATAATAGTGGATAAATAAAATATTCTGCTTTAGGGCAGGGGTATTATGTGTATTCTGTAGAGAAAGTATCCATGTATTACTTGTATAGCTACAAACTGATTCTCCGAAATATCTCCTAATAAGCTATTCTATATTGAATATTCTACGTAGATCTGCATTTTTAAATGTATTACTTACTCCTTCATTCAGTATGCCTACCATATATCAGGTATTATGCTAAGCATTTAGTATAAACAAGGAAAAAGACAAACATGGTCCTGTTCAAGAGTTGATATTCTAGCAAGTTTTTCTTACAAACCGGAACTCATTTATCCAATTTCTAGACCTCTTCCCCTGCCCCAAGGCAATTCAGAGTCATCATGTCTAAAGCCAAACTTATTTCCTCACAAAACTTTGGCTACTTCAATATTTCTTTATCTATTCATTACACAAAGAAGGAAACCTTGAGTCATCTTCAGCTTTTTCCTCTTCCTCATCCTGTACAGTTAATGAGACACTAGGTCCTATCTTGCTAGTTTTAAAGTTTTTCTTAAGTCCATCTCTTTCTTTTTTATTGGCACTACATTGGAGGTTCTCATGATCTTTCATCTGTACTATCATAATATCCTTATCTGTTCTTTTTCCCTCTGGCTATCACATACTTTATTCCAACCTTCATATTACTATCAGAAAAATCTCTCTAGAGTAAATCTTATCATCCTGCCCAGATTAAAATGGTTTGATTCTCTTATCGCTAAGAAAAAAAATCAGTTTCTATAATGTGATATTCAGGGTCCTTCACAGCTTGACCCCAGGCTGTCTTTTCAGCCACAGTGTCCCACTACTTCCCCATTCTTTACTTCAGCCTCAACAAACTTATTGGTTGTCAAACATGTTATGCCTTTTACACCCCTATTCCTTTCCCTCCTGAAGGAATGCCCTGTATGTCCCTCTACTTTTCACACTGTTCTTCTGCCCTTATAGCATATTGTAATTTCTCCTATAGAACCAAGTCAAGTGTTTACTCTAAGGACCACAGCAACTCCATCAGCAAAGCTAATGGCCTACATCATAGGAATTACATTTTTCTTAGTTTTTAATTTTATCCCCAATATTTAGCACATTTCACACTATGTATGTCACATAGTAAGGGTTAAATAAAAATTTGTGAATTTAGTTAACTACTAAATTCTGCTTTGAAGCATAAAAGTATAAACTGGGATTCAAGAGCAGTAGAATGTATTAAACTTTTTTAAATTTAATTCTTCAAACAGATTTTATGCTGCATGTGTAGTTCTTGGGTTGCAGTATTTACATGAACACAAAATTGTTTATAGGTAAGTAAAGTTTTAATACTTTCTAATGGCTTACTTTGGTAAAATTAGGATTAAAGATAATTAAGAAAAATATTTTGTGTTTAACCAGCTTCTTAATTTTTTCCTTCATGTAAGTGAAGCTCTAAAAAAAGCTAAACTCTATAATTTTGAAAGATACGGTTAACATAATAATTATATGATGAACTCTTTCTTCCTGAACCTCTGCCCATTACCTAATTAGAATAGTCAAATTAAAAGTTGGCCTATGGTAACACAATTCACCAGTAGTATTCCACTACAGAAAACTTATATAGACTAGTACTCAGAATTGTCTCTGATAAGCTAAGTAGCTTGTGCCAGAGTATATAAAACATCACTCTGCTGTCTTCATTAAGTCTCGTTGTACTTGGTGTACACAGATTTATGTGGCACAAGCTCCCTATCTAATTGCAGACTTGTAACAGATAGTTCATAGCCCAGCACCTAGTCTGTGGGCAACACTTTGAATAGCATTGCTCTAGACCAGACAAATTATGGGAAAGCCAGTCATAATTAGGAGACAATAAACATTGGTTTATTCAAACTTCTAACAATATTTTCAAGGTAAGAGTGTCCTCATGGTCCTATTTTACTCAAAGGATAAAATATTTGCAACTTAATTAGAAATCAACTGGTATGGATAGAAACTTTCTCTTTATTTTGAATTATTCTTTTAGAAAGTTAAAACTGCCCCCTTGATAGCTTATGTATACTGTTAATTCTTTCTTATGGATGTTGTGTATATAGGCAAACTTCACATTTAATCCAAGTCAGATTATCACAAATAACAAATTAATAAAATCTGAGTTAGAGATGCTTGAACTCCTTTCATGCTTTAAAAGATATATTTAGTTTCTTTTTAAATACATTCTTTTCTATGTATTCAGAAAATATATTATGTAGAGTAATAAACTTTCCAAAAGGAAGAAAAATGAATTTTGTAATATACTATTTAAATCTCAGATCATGAATTGAAAAATGTGTTTTCAGCAAATAGAAAGTGTGGCTCATTGTGAAGTGGTTTTATTACTACAGTATCTACTGATTTTAGTGATTTTTTTTTCATTTTGCATTTTTTTTATCCTGAACAGAGATTTGAAATTGGATAACTTATTGCTCGATACAGAGGGCTTCGTGAAAATTGCTGATTTTGGTCTTTGCAAAGAAGGTAATTGAACATTTTAAAGTTCCTTTTTACTAGATTACTATTCCTTTGTACTTTGGTAGTTTTTAAGTTTGTCTATGGAAAGAAAAATTTTTATTTTTAACTTTTTAATTTATTCTTTAGTAAGACATTACAGGTTGTTCTTATAACCTAACCACAATATTAAGAATTCTATGGATATGAATAAGGTTAAGTCTTCAGAAATCATAACATAAAACTAAAATTCTCTTTGTGTGATTAATAATAATTCTATCACTACTCTAAGGAAACATTGGTTAAGTACCAAAGTTTTCACTTTGTTAGGACTATACATAGTGAATTACATAGGCCTAAAAAATTCTCCTCAACTTCTTAAAACTTAAAACATTTTTAAATAGGAAAAAGATATACATATATCAAGAACCCTTTCAAAAGTAAAGGATATATTCAGAAGTAAATATTTTCAAAAGTAAATAAATAAGTAAACCAGGGAAATATGAATCAGAGGTAGCATAAGAGCACAGGCTTAGGCACCAGACAGTCCTAGGTTTGAATCCTGCCTCTGCAGCTTATTAGCTCTGTGTCTTTGGAGAAGATACTTATAATCTCATTGAGTCCATTTCCTCAGCTATAAAATAAATACAGTTCTTCTTGTTTAGGAATATTATGAGTATGTAGCACAGTGCCTAACATATAGTAAATAGGTATTCTTTACATTTAATGTATTGTAACAAACATTGTCAATCTCTCCCTTTACACTAGTAGTGTCTTGTTTCTTATTCATCTTTGTTTCTATAACATATAGGATAGTGCTTGGCACATCTGCAGTATTCAGTGAATGTTCAATTAATAAGTAGTTAGGTTAATTTATTAAGTTCATAAGTATATATCCATTAGTTACCCACTAGCCTCCTAATTACTGAATCCAATAAAAGTTGTTTTTTCTTTTTTCTCTTATTGGACTTCTCTGTATTGGACTGCTGATTTTAAATGCTTTTGTTCCTCAGGATCTGTCCTTAACTCATTGCAATTCACTGCTAGTTTTTAATTCCCAACTGTATGTTAATGATTCCTACATCTATTATTTCCTTTCCTAGCATGTATGTTCATCTATCTACTAGACAGCTCTACCTGAATAGCCAATAGGTACCTCAAATGCTATACAAACAAAAATGGCTTCTTTTCCTCATATAATCTAGTTCATAGTTGATGGTGCTATAATCCTCTCAGTCTTCCAATAGGAAAATGTGGAATTACCATGGAATCTGTCCTCTTCTTTACTTTCCACATCTATTTAATCCAACTTGTGCTGACATCTATCTCCTTGATGTATCTTAAATATTTTATTTCCCCTTTAACCACTGCCAACCATCATCTTGTTTTGACAAGACTACTTTCATAGCCTCTTTACCTTTCTTGTCCCTAATTTTTTTTCTCTCTCAAATCAGTCTGCCAAGTGACTGCCAAAATGCTTACAGGGCCCACATAAACACAGATCTGACTATGGCATTCCCCTGCTGAAAATCCTTCAGTGGCTAAGATGTGATATACAGTGCCCTTCCTTGTCCACCTGCCAACCTCTCCAGCCAGCTCTCTTGGTGGTGTCTACCTAATAGTACTTTCTGCTTTCAGCAACAACGGACTGCTTACAGTCTTTGTCTTTCTTCCATTATCACCCATCCCAATTCTATTTACTGATTAATGTCTGGTCATCCTTTAGACTCAACTCAGGTGTCACCGGCCCATATAAGTTACCTGAGTTTCCTCTCTTCCTATTCAACTCCCCAGGTCAGCCTTAGGAGTCCTTCTTTTTCATTGTTTCTATAATATCTTGCTCTCTCCATATCATTATAAAATTATCAGTAAATATGTTTTCCTCTGGTTTCATGTACACTTCTAAAGACAATAATTGTGTCTTACTCTCATTTTTATGTTCCCAACACTTGGCATGGATACCTAGAACATAATAGGTATTAAGAAAATATGCATTCAATAACCACACTTATTAAATGTGTTTTTTTCTTTATCATAAAAATATATATAGTACATAATAATATTAATATTCAAAAACACAAAGGGAAAAAGGTATGACATATGTAATATGCTCTAGTTGTGATGAGGGCACAGAATAAAAATCAAGAAATTTTAGTTCTTTTTCCATCTTTGTTAACTTTTTTCTAATCTTGACCAAGTCATTTTAAAGAATTGATAGAACTTACATAGATATTATACTAACTCTTTTTAAAAATAATATTTTGTTAAAGGAAAAAACAATATAACAGTGTTAAAGAAATTTTGCACACACAAAAAAATCCCCTACCCTAACCTACTAATGTATTTAGTTATGCCCTTCAAGTCTTGGTCTGTAGACTTACAAATTTGTTTTTCAGTCATTATAAATGTATACCTTTTTAAATTTGCAATGAATGAGCTTTTAACTCTAGAATACATTGAGACATTATCTTCAACGTGTGGAATATATATTTGATTATTGTATTAGCAACTTATGAGGAACATATATTTGAAAATTAGTTAGCTAAAATAGTAATGCCATATCTAAATTATACTTAATATTATTTGTATAATGAAGCAAGGAAACTAACTTAAAGGATTGAATTGAAAAGATGATAGAAGCAGTTCCTTTTGTTGTAACTTCTTGGCATCACTTTAATGACAAGAAAGAGAAGATAAGTAAATAAAAGTATGGAAATTTTGTTTATTTTACCCAATAATTAAATAGTAAAGTTGCTATTGCACAGTCTTCTCTATACCCATACTTAACATTTTCTTTAAAATTCTTTGGTATATCTTGAGTTTTGTCAGCACGCACTAATATGCAGCTTTAGTTTTGTTTCTTAAAGACGTCTTCTAATTTTTATGCTGGATTTTTTCTTTGCTAACAAATATTTAAATTTCACCTTTTTCAGGAATGGGATACGGAGATAGAACAAGCACATTCTGTGGCACTCCTGAATTTCTTGCCCCGGAAGTATTAACGGAAACATCTTATACAAGAGCTGTAGATTGGTGGGGCCTTGGTGTACTTATATATGAAATGCTTGTTGGTGAGGTAAGCAGTATAAAATAGGTGAGAAAGAAAAGAGGAAAGAGGATTGAAAGAACAAAGTGTGTCATTTATAAAACCATTTAATATGTCTCCTGTATAAATAGAACTTAACTTTTATAAATATAATATACTAAAAATTGCCTATGATTCTATATTGCCTTCACTTTCTGTCTTAGATTTTTTTATATTATCTGTGGAATGCATTGTCAGTACTTTGAAAATAGTTCTTATTTGGTATTGCTATGGTTTCATGATTTTAAGATATAATAATATAACTAATCATTTCATAAGGAATAGAATAGCAAAAAGACTCATAAAAAGAATGTCCTCTATACCTGTAAAGAAAAGTCAGCTTTACCTTGGTTGAAAATAAATGCTACTTTCAAAAATGATATAGCAGAATTGGAAAGATTTAACTTTTTTTATTTTTTGCTGTTTTCTTTCGATCAATTTGAAATAAATTTCTGGGATAACTTAGTTGTACATGCATAGGAAACAGTGAATTATACCTAATAAATAAAGCAGTAATAAGAAGCTAATCTATTTTATTATAAATGGATGAAAATACTAAATTAGGGTAGAATTGTCATTTTTTAGACAAGTAATTGAAAACTACTTAGAGGGGCTTTAAGATTTTGAGGTGCATGAAAAATTATATTACGGGATTGGTTTGTTGTTCTGCTATTTCCCTAATGCCAACAGCCTTTCTTGTACATTCTTGGCATCAGTACATTAGTAATTGAGTGAATGAATGACCAAATTACTGAATGTCAGAAATTTCTAAAGTTTTTCTTTGTGATTGTCATGTAGTGGCACTTATCACAGATGATTTCAGTTTACCCAAATGATACCTTCTTTTGGTATGTCAAATTGGAATGAATATTTGGAAAAAGAGAGAAAGGAATAGCTAATTAAAATGTTTAGCATGTGGTAGGCACTATTCTAGGTGTTTTATAAATATTAGCTCATTTAATTTTCACCAGCCTTTAATGAGCTCAGCAATCATATGCCCATTTTCAGATGCATAAATGGAGACAAAAAGATTTTTAATAACTTGCTTAAAGTCACACACAGGTCTCATTTGTTGGAGCTTGGATTTTAGCCCTGGCTCTCTGCCTTCAGACTATTTTATTATTAGAGACATAAATGCTTGGATTTATCTTTTTAGTTAAACTTTTACCAATGTATAGAAACACTCTACTCTTGGTGGTACTCATTTTTTATGATGGGCCTAAAATCTGTTTTAATATTTAACTTTCAACTTCTCTATGTACTTATATTTTTGAAGTATATTTTTGTAAATATTACAGCACCAAATTTTCTTCTTGAATTTTATACCCAAGTTGTCTCAATTTCAGGAAGAAATTCTGTTGTACCACATTATAGATATTTGATTTGTATATTTTACATATGTGAATGAATAAACTAAAGTTTTGTTAACTTAAAAGTTTGAAATTATCTTAGCTATGAGCAACAGAGTAGGGGCAGCTCAGCTTCAGAAATTCTGAATTCATTTTCATAAATTCCTCAGGTCAAAGATAACTCCCTTTCCATTGATCTTCCAGTCCTGCTTGGTTCTTATTCTTTAATACTTTACAAGAAGTAAACAGTCACCTGAAATTATCTCAGCCATCTGAAATCCTGAAGTGTAATAAGTCATATTTCACATTTTCAGCATGATTGAAAGTTTATCCCTTTGTACATCAAATTGTTATACTAAATATTATTTATGATTCAGTCATTTTTATCATTATGAGTAATAATTTTAATGCTCTGCTTACTGAAATGCCCTAAGAACTATTGTGTGTAGATCATTAAATATGCCTGGGAATATGTGCTTTTTGAGTTCCTTTCAGTTTAATTGTTTTGGTAGCTGTTTCTTATATAGTCATTATGCCTGTAAAATTTCTAATTGTGTTTTGCAACCAATAATTTGCTATTGACTATGAAATTCAGAGCACATCCATATCTGATGAATTTCCACAAACTCTGCTTTCCTCTGTAGTAACACTTATTACCATATTCAACTGACCCATTTCCTCTGTCTTTTCACAATATTGAGCTTCTTGCATATTGTGTCTATTATGTAAAATATTTCCCACATTTAGTGGGTGCTCAAAATATTGACAGGGCGGCCTGATAAATGGATGAAATAAAATGGAATGGATTGAAATTAAATGGAAAATTATATATGATATGACCAAATCTGTTATTAAGATCTGCAAAAGGTCTCTGAAATCTTTAAGGAAGATTTCAGTATGAGTATTTGGTGTATCCTCTGGGTGATTGATACTATTTTGACTTCTTGTTGTCCTTTCTTGATCTTTTGGTGGGTTCGTTTTGTTTTTGTTTTTGTTTTTCACTACCTGGTTCTTGATTGTACTTTGGATAGCTGATAAGATTTTACTGTATTGAAACTTATTTTGACTTATTCAAAGATGTTTCTTCTAGTCACCCTTTCCTGGCGATGATGAAGAAGAGGTTTTTGACAGTATTGTAAATGATGAAGTAAGGTATCCAAGGTTCTTATCTACAGAAGCCATTTCAATAATGAGAAGGGTAAGAATTAATGGTTTATAAACTACTTAAACTTTTTATATTGAAGGACATTTCACAGTTTTTCAGTTCATGGATGTTGCGTGGTTTAGACAAACACATACCCAAAAAATTCTAAATATTTGCAAGTTCTGAGAATCTTTATCAATGAAGTCGCTGGTTTTGTATTAACTTTTTTACTTTATTTTATGTTAGCTATTAAGAAGAAATCCTGAAAGGCGCCTTGGAGCTGGTGAGAAAGATGCAGAGGATGTAAAAAAGCACCCATTTTTCCGGGTAAGTATGAAAGTTTAAAATATTTTTACAAAAGCCTAGCAATTAGGAATAGGAAACTAAACTGGCCGTTTTATATTTTTTTAATCCAGCTAATCGATTGGAGTGCTCTAATGGACAAAAAAGTAAAGCCACCATTTGTACCTACCATTAGAGGACGGGAAGATGTTAGTAATTTTGATGATGAATTTACCTCAGAAGCACCTATTCTAACTCCACCTCGAGAACCAAGGATACTTTCAGAAGAGGAGCAAGAAATGTTCAGAGATTTTGACTACATTGCTGATTGGTGTTAAGTTCCTAGACACTGTGAAACCAAGCAGACTGACTCACAAGATGACCTCTTAAAAATAGCAACCCTTCATTTGCTCTCTGTGCCACCAGTAGCTTCTGAGTTTTTAAAACACATGAAGATTTGTTTAAAAGTACTTCTAATACCTTCTTGAAAAGTGGCTTCTCAATGTATTTTCAGCGTAAATCTGAGCACTGGAAACAGTTTCATGGAGTTTAAGCTGAATGAACGTTGGCCATGAAAATCTATCACAAGTGAATATTTTTGGATCAATAATCTATTTTTTAAAAAAAGTAAAAAACGCTCTTCTACAGTCCCTATATTTGCCATATGCCTGCCATAAGTGGAAGGAAAATTAATCAGTTAACTTCACTTAGCTGTATGTAGAAAAAAAAGGCTTGGGATGCTATTACTATTCACACATAATATGATTCTGTTTGAAGAAGGCAAATACTCTTTTTTGTTTTTGTTTTTAAAGAAATTACTGTAATGGCAAAAAAATATAGTTGTAGTTTATGCACATTTGGGGGCTTTTTTTTTAATGAAATGAATTGATATCTTGTTTTGTAAATTTTCTATATTTATTAGGAGAAAAATTTTATTGCCTTATCTTTACCAACCATGTAAGAGAACCTCATAGCTTTCCAACAGAGCTACTTGCCAAACAATTTTTGTTTATTGAACCATGCTGAAATGAACAGCAATAACTAAACATCAGCATTTACTTAAAATTTTAAGAATAAGAACTTCTGATTAGCCAGAACCAAGATACTGTGTTAACCTGTATGCATTCCCAAAGTCTAGACACTCAGTATGCTCAATCATACCTTCTTTCAAAATCAGTGAACTGATTACTCCTTTTTTGATACTCATTGTTCATTTTCAACCTCGTTCATTTTGTTCTGTGTCTACTGTAGAAGGGAACTATATCTTTATTAAAACGTAGGGATTATCATTGTATACATGCTGTGAACATGTATATGTGCAAGTTGTAATGTATTCTATGTTGTAGGTTTATTTAATTTCACCACTTCATCACTTTTGTACAGTGGCCAAGCAGACACCTCAAACTCCAGCATTTACATTAAGTGCATTTGTACATTGTAGGCCACTGGATCCAGATTTTATATTGGCAGTTACTAAGGGCAAAAGCAATATATTGTAACAGAATGTATAAATATTTTTGATAAAACAGTCTATATTTTATAAAAATTATTATAACACTAAAGCTGTACCTCAAAAGTCTCAAAAATAATTTGATCAAATACTTTTTACAACTCTTCAGAGGATCCTTTTGTGGCTTTTTTAATGCTCTTATAGGAAAGTCTTTTCATAAGCCATGACTTTTCCACTTGCCTGGAGTTCTTTGGGTTATTTTGTTTTGTTTTGTTTTAGTTTTGGTTTTGGTTTGTTTTTTCCCTTCTATACCATGACTTCATTGTTTTTCCTTAGTTCAATAATAACACCTTTGATTCTGTGCTTATTTAGCATTTTAGGGTCATCATACCTCAAGAACTGAAATTAACCATCTAATCACGGTGATCTCATGTCTTAAAATTGTTAAGTTTAAATCCTATGAGAAACATGAAAGCACATTTGTTTTTAGAGAGTTTAGCTAAAAACATAAATATTTCAGCCTTGCCAGGGTGTTTTAGCATGATTTTATTGTACTCTGAGAACAATTGAAATTGTTCAAAGATAATTCATATTTCCTTTCAAATTGATTATTACCCAACATCTTTTGGGGATAATCTTACAGAAGGAGTAATATGTTGTTTAAAGTTATTTTTAAATGCCAATTAACTTTTGGTAAAAGACAATAGAGGATCTTTGCTTAATTGTCTGGCTTTAATTTAAACAGTATTAACACAGCATTAAAATAAAACACTAAATACTTTTGAGGTACAGTCTGTTCACCTTTTCTGGTTTTCAAATATGCATAAAAAGCAATGTCTAAAATAGGCTTTTAGCATTAAAAACTGACATAGCATTTTGTAACTACACAGTGTACAGAAATTTTTTTTTAATTGAAGTCAATCACTAAAAAAATTAGAGGGCAGGGTATATTCACACAATTAAGCTGAAAAAAAAGCACTAATTTTTCTGTAGTTTTTAAAATATATATATTTTTTAGTCAGATTTTAAAATTTTTAACTCTATAGAGTGTAAATATATTTTGCTATTACTGTATGTGTAAGTGACTGCTAAGCACTTTGTAAGGAAATTAGGTATTTTAGAATGGTACACACTATGCATTCAAATAAATTGTGCCTTTAACTTTGTCATTCTAAGAAAAAAGGTGTTTTTGCAGTCCATAAATTACCACAAATGCACAAATTAAAGTTTAAATAGATTGTAATTCATAACTTTGGTTTTAAGTGTTATTTCCTTTTGGAAACTTCCTATTGGTCAAAATATGCATTAGCTTTACAATATTGAAGATCTCAAAGACTATTTAACTTTAGTTACCCTTCTTGCAAGTACTTTTTGTCTTGGGGAAGGGCAAAATCATGAAGATTCAAAGCAAGTTGTTCTCTTTATTGATAATAATGGGAAAACTTTGCATCTTACTCCTGTAAAATTAGTAGCATCTTTTATTCAATGGATATTTATGGAATGTGTTCTTTGTGCTAGACATTGAGGATAGAAGGGGGGGAGCATCAAATTATTCACAAATAAAGAACAATATATATTAATGCTAAAATTCAAGGCTGGTATTACATGTATTTTTCTTTGGTTTGAGGTTAACTTACGGTGTTTTAGGACCTGACCTTTCAGAAAATAGATAATGAAAACAGAATACTAGCCATTTTATAGCCAATAACTAGCCGTTTCATAGCCACCTTATTCATAAGTTGTAGGTGGAACATTTTAGAAATATAGAATGCTCTATGTTATCCCTGTAACACAAATTGTACTCGTAATAGAAATTTGCATCATATGTTGACAAGGTGAATGCTGCATTATAGATTCAAATCTAACAAAATTTTTACAGATGCTGCTGATCTTCCTAAAAAACTAAGGGTAAGTATGAGAAACCCAAAGGACCAAATACCAGTTCATGGATCATAGTTTTAATTTAGAATTCTTATTTACCTTTCTAGCTCTCTTTTGAAATCTATGTTTGAGATATTAGCCTTATGTTTGTGTACGTGTTTATATATTTACAAATATATGTATATATAAATAGAGGTGACTTTTTTTAAAGTGTCAAAAGTCTTGCATAATTTCCACTTCTAGTATCATGACTAATTAGGAGCTCTAAGACCTCCATAAGATGCCTAATTTCAGGCATTTCTGGTCTCATTAAATTTAAGTGTCGTCTCCAGCAACCCCTTACCCTAAAACAAGCCAACAAACTTGAGCATGAATCTGGAAAAGCTAAGGCTTCAGCACATAAATGTTACTGAGTGCCCAAGCACAAGGGTGAAACTCTCAGAGATTGAGACTGGAAGCTGAGTCCACAGATGTGGCCAGAGAAGTAGGAAGTTGGAGACGGGTAAGAGCCAGAATGGCAGGGAGCTGGCTTTAGAAATGCAAATATCCAGAAGTGAATTGCCAAGGATTGATTCCTGTAGCAATACCTTGAGGATATGAGGATATATATGAGGATAACAAGCATTGAAATAGCAGTAGAACTTATTTTCTGTGCTAAAATTCTCTAAAATCCTCAAGTTCTAGTTTGCAAGTCACTCACTTTCTATAGTAGAATCAGGTACTTTGTAAAGAAAATCTCCAGGACAGGAACATAGGAATTCCACAAATTAAGTAAGTAAGACACTGTCAGAGATCATCAAACTCATGAAAGACAGCAGGTTACCTTGAATAAGAGCCAACAAAAAAGTAAATTTAGACATCCCTCCAAAAGATTGAAAATGTTAAAATTTTTATAAGAAATATAAAATAGTTACATATATAATGTGTATGTACCTAAAATTACCAGATAAACATGTAAAATTAAATTTTAAATAAACATTTTTAAAATCTAAAAATTAAAAATAAAATTGATCAGATTTGAAACTCGGTGGAAGGATTAATATCCGATTAGCCAGCTGAAGAGAAAACTAGAGAACTAGAATACACATCTGAAAAATCAGTTTCATAAATATTAAATAAAAGATAAGGAAATGGAAAATATGAACGGTTAAAAACAAAAAATAGACCCACAAGGAAATAATTGAAGAGGAGCAGTACTTAAAGTAGAATGGCTGCAAATTGGCCAGAGGTGAAAAATATTCAAGAAGTACAATACATAGATAAATATAAATTTATGCATAGACCGCAAAACATCTTGGAACTACTTGGAGAGAAAGGACTGATTGCCTATAAAGGAAAGACTAACAGGAAACTTCTCAATAGCTACAGAAGCACTGGAATACTGTCCAGGGCATTGGAAAAGAAATTGCCAACCTGAAATTGTGTATGTAGGTAGAAAGTGAAATAATTTTTTTAAGGATGAGAGCAAATAAACTCTTTTTTAAGGAGGGTTTACTAGCAAATTTTCTACCCTAAAGCAAGTGCTTCAACAAGAAGGAAAAAGATCTCAGAATGGTGATCTAAGATACAAAAAAGACTTGCGAACAAATAAAATAGTGAACACTTGGGTAACTCTAAATAAACCAAATCAACAGAAGAGTTTGTTCTGGACAACAGTAATAAGGAAATGGAGATGGGAAAGGTCAGAGCTAAAATATTCTATTATAGTGGTGTCAAGGTATTGATTCACTAGTTAAATGTACATGATAAAATGTCAAGGATATTCACTCAAAAAATGTAGTACCCAAATATTCCAAACCAAAAGCTAAAGTCGATTCAAGTGTGTCTATAATCACAATAAATGTAAGTGGAGGAAACTTACTAGTTAAAAGCAAGGTATAAAATTTAAGAAGAAAATGTGGTGCTGTAATATTTACAAAAATATACTTCAAAAATATAAGTACATAGAGAAGTTGAAAGTTAAATATTAAAACAAATTTTAGGCCCATCATAAAAAATGAGTACCACCAAGAGTAGAGTGTTTCTACATATTGGTAAAAGTTTAACTAAAAAGACAGTTCCAAGCATTTATGTCTCTAATAAAATAGTCTTTAAATATATGAAACAGAAGCTATTAGGGCCACTTAAACTAACAGACTGAGGTAGAAGATTTCCACTTGCTTACATTATTGTACAACAAACTTTTTTAAATCAGGAATAGAAGCTTTGAACACAACAGTAAGTTTGGTTCAAAGGACATAAGTAGAATTCTACATGCAGCAACTAAGAGATTCACATTCTTTTCAAGCACACATGGAGCATTTATGAAAACTAGGCCATAAAACAAATTGCAGAATATTACAACATATTTATACTGATTATATATTCTAGCTGCTTAGAACAAAAATTTTTTAATATACTAAAAAAAAAATACTGTTTAATAGATGAAAGAAATAATTGTGATAATTAAATATTAAAAAACAATAGCAAAAACATTACCCAGATTTTGGGATATAGGGAAAGTGGTTCTTCAGGGAAATTTATAAAATAAATGCTTATTAGAAAAAGGTTAAAAAAAAAGTGATCAGATCTTCAGTTTAACAGGTTAGGAAAAACAACGGAACAAACAAAGCGATAGAAATAATAGAAACAAAATTTCTTAAAAATTCTAACAAAATAAGCATAGCTCTGAAAAGATGAAAAATGAAAGAGGGCATAAACACTGTAAGTGAAAATACAAATACAGTAAAGTTTTTTTAAAAAATACTAAACATGAAAATAATTTGAGACTTTAAAATAGTGGAGATAATCTTTGAAAAGTGAAAGAATACTAACCTAGGAAGATGCTAAATACTGAAATTTATAACTATTAAATAAATCCACAAAGAAAACCCTAAGTCTGGATTATTTCTGACATGATAGGAAAAAGTTATGTCTCCTAACTCATTCTATGAAGTCAGTATAATCTAGGTAACAAAACATACATGAAGATTACATTACTAGCAAATTTCACTCAAATATTGATAGAAAAATTAAAATATTACTAAATCAGACTCAGTGATATATGAAAAACAGTAAATTGGGCTTATCCTAGTATTGCAAGGATGGCTTAGTATTAGAAAATCTATAATTGTTATTTACCATATTAACATTAAAGAAGAAAAAGTAATAGATTTAGAAAAAGCTGATCACATTCCTGCTGTGGAGTGGAGTTTCCTTAAACTGATAAATAGTATCAATATTTAGAAAAATAAATGTCATTATTTCATGAGGAAAGTGGAAGCATTCCCTTTAAAATTTGGATGACTGTGACAGGATTCAATGTCTGTCACTACTACTTTTCAACAAAACTCTGCTACTCTTAGTAATATAAGGATTAAAATGGGGAAGTAAAATGGTTATTATTTGTAGATGACATGATTGTCTACCTAGAAAAACAAAAGACTGCAATTTTTTAGCAGTCATTGTCTACCTAAGGTGCGAGTTATAAGATGAAGGTACAGAAGTTAATGACATGTCTATGCACCATCACCAAACAATACATAATATTTTTGAAATACCACTTTTACAATAGCAACAAAACTAAGTTACTTAGAAATAAATCTAACCTAACATGTGCAATACCTATATAAATTATTTACTGGGAGACATTGAAGAAGATAAGTATATATAGATGTATCTCGTGAAGTATGTCAATTCAGATTCAATACATCTCCGATCAAAATCCCAATAATATTTTGTGGAACTTTACAAGCTCATTCTAAAATTCATATAGTAGAACAAAAAGTTAAGAATAATCAAAGAATAGTTAATTTCTAAAGAATAAAGAGGAGGAGAGGGAATTTGTCCTATCAAATATCCAGAATTATAAATGTGTAGCAATTATTTTAATGTTGGTACATATTACAAGTGCAACAGTAGAGAGCAAGGAACAGAATTTTGCACATCTGAACCAATGATATTTTTAAAAAGTGATGTGATAATTCAGTGGAGAAGGAAGAAAATGTTCCATGAACATAGGAAAATTGTTTATCCATGTGGAAAAGAAAAACATTGAGTTTCTGTTTCACACCATACATAAAAATTTCAAATGAATTAAAAACAAAGATCAAAAGCATAACAAGAAAGCACTGAAATGCAAGAAATTTAAATAAAGCAATGATAATCAAATTAGGAGTTTTTTTTTATCAAAAGGCCACAGAGTAAAAGGGCACAAACTGCATGACTGAATCATATATAACAATAATAGCTAACACTAAAAATTTCTAAAAAGAAGGAAAATAGAAAAGTTCAAAAGATGAACATATATTTCACATGGACAACACCCAGTCTCAATAATCAGGAACTACAAATCAAGGCAGAAAATTGGCACACGTTAAATTGGCAAAAATTTGAATTCTGACCATTTCACGTGGTAGTAATGGAACAATGAGATTTGTATAAATTGCTGTGGGTAGTATAAAGAAATAAAACCACTTTGGGAAAATAATTTGGTATTTTGTAAAGTTGAACATTTACATACTTTGGTACCCAGCAATTCCACCTATATATCCCAAAGGAACTATGCATATGCACCTAGAATCATAAACAAGAATGTTCATAGCATTGTTTGTAACAGCAAAAACTGGAAATCCAAATACTCATCAATGGTAGAAAATAGTAGAGTATAGTATATTTATACTGTGAAATATAAAGCAATGAAAATCAATGGCAGCTATAGGGAACAATACAAAAGAACAAAATGTGTGGTAGAAGTTAATCAAAGAAGACTATATACAGGATGAATAAAAGCCAAATCAAAAATAAATGTGATGAAACAGGTTTTTCTTTTTTAAACGAGAATATTGAACAAAAATTAAAATAATAATTATCTGAGCTGGAGGTAGATAATACAATGGTGGCGGAGTACATTGGTAGGTAGTTATTGGTAGTATTTTAGGTCTTCAGTTTGGGTGGTGATTTCTTTAGTATTTATTTATTAATAAATAATATATCCCTCATGCCTTTCAGTCCTCACTTTTCTCCTTTTCTATCTTGTATTCATTCCCATATACATCATACTCACTCATTTGCTCAGCTCCTCTCTTGCTTCCTTGTGCAACCATTATAAAAACCCTCACCCCAACCACTGTTAACTCTATCTCTGCATCCAAACGACAATGCTAACTCTTCTCCCTACCATGAAATGAACCAATACTAAATTTTCTTAGTCTACTAGTTCTCAAACTTTAGAGTGTGTCAGAAGCACATGAAAAACTTGTATCTCTCTCTCCCAGTTTCTGATTCAGTTGGGCTGAAGTGGGGCCTGAGAATTTACATTTCTACTAAGTTTTCAGGTAATGCTGGTATTTGTGTCTAGCCATAAAACAAGTCTCAAATTTTAAAAAATTAAGATTTTTAAAAATCACTATCAATATCTGAAATTTAAACAGTTTTGGAATTATAAGATGTTTATGTAGGAATTGTCTTGCAGCAGCAAGCTTAATTGCTAAAGTAATAAAAATGACAGGAATGCATTTCAGCACACTAATATTAAAAGTCAAATAGGAAGCCAAGTTATGTACATAATAATGAAAAGTCCAGGAAATAGACAAGACTTTCCTTATTACCTATCCGTATTATGTGATCTGCTTGAAAAATATAGTAGTCACATGTTATTCTTGCTAAAGTCTACAAGAGTTAAAGTTGTAAAAGGAGTAATCAGACTAATATACTAATGTTTTTATGTAATTGTAATTGTAAATACATAATGACACTTTCATAATTCAGAAGCATTTGGAGTAGTTCATAATGTGTGAATCTGCATGTAACTGAAGTTTAATCTTATGCAATAAACTCATTTAAAAATTAAGCAAAAATTGCATGCAATCATAATTTTCCTTGAAAATTTTTTAACTTATAAAAGTACATCTAGCCAACTTTGGCTTCTTACCAGAATAAAAAAAAAAGATTGAAAAGTTCATTTTCTTAATGTGTCACCAACTACATTGGCACACATTTACTGTCTGTGTGGTCCAACAATTTAAGTTTAATACATTTTTTTGTCTTCATTAAAGTTTTATAACAAACTTGGCTCATCACATTATGGGATAATGGATCATTTGATGTCATGGCTTGACACTTCCTTTTTCAAAATTTATTGAGCTGTAATTGATATAATGTATAAGTTTAAAGTTGTATATTTGATACATTTATATATTGCAATATGATTACCACTACAGCATTAGCAAACATCTGCATTACGTCTTTTTTTCTTCCTTTTTTTTTTTTTTTTTTGGTATGATGTGAACAATTAAGATCTAGTCTCTGTAGCAAATTTGAACTTTGTTGTTTATAATCCCTATGCAGGGATTACATATATTATTATATTTATATATTATAATATAAAAATGCAGGATTATTTATCTCCTGGTAGGAAGTGTAGACCCTTAAACAACATCTCTCCAACTTTCCGATCCCCCAGCTCTTGGTCACCACCATTCTACTCTGTTTTTATGAGATCAGCTTTTTTAGATTTTACATGTAAGTAATAGTATACAGTATTTGTCTTTCTGTTTATCTCAGCATAATGTCCTCAGGGTCCATCCATGTTTTTGCAAATGATTGTCTTCCTTCTTGTAGGTGAGTAATATTCATGTGTGTGTGACCTCAACCCATTCATCTATTGACTGACACTTAGGTTGTTTCCATGTCTTGGCTGTTGTTATGCTGCAATAAATAAGAGAGTACATAGATCTCTTTGATGTCCTTTTCTTTTTTCATTTCTACTGGTTATATACCCAGGAGTGGAATTGCTGGATAATAGCATAGTACTATTTTTAATTTTTTTTTTCTTTTTTGAGAAACCTCTGTACTGTTTTCCCATAATGGCTGAACTAATTTAATTTTTGCCAACAGTTTACAAATTTACCCTTTTCTGTTACATCGTCATTAAAATTTTCTATTTTGATGATAGCCATTCTAACAGGTGTGAAGTAATGTCTCATTATGGTTTTGATTTCTCTTTCATGATAATTAGTGGTGTCGAACATCTTTACACGTACCTGTTGGCTGTGTATGTCTTACAATATAGACAAGAGAAAAAAAGTCTAGTTCCTCTGATCATTTTTAATTGGATTATTTGATTTTTTTACTGAGTTGTACAAGTATCTTAATATATTTTGAATATTAACCCCCCCAGTCTGAGATATGGTTTACAAATATTTTCTCCCACTCTGTAGGTTGTCTTTCCATTTTGTTGATTGTTTTGCTGTGCAGCAGCATTTTAGTTTGGTGTCGTCCCACTTGTTGATTTTTGGTATTTTTTGCTTGTGATTTTGATGTCATATCTAAAAAATCATTGCCTGGACCAATGTCAGTTTGCTGCTTTCTATGTTTTCTTCTAGGAGTTTTATGGCATCAGATCTTATGTTTGTCTTTAATCCATTTTGAGCTAATTTTTGTGACTGGTGCATGATAGGGGTGCAATTTTACTTTTCTGCATGTGATTGTCCAGTTTTCTTAGCATCATTTATTGAAGAGACACCCTTTTCCCATTGAGTGTTCTAATATTTGATTATAAATGCAGGGGTTTGTTTCTAGGCTCTATTCTGTTTCATTGGCCTATGTTTTTTATACTGGCATGATATTATTTTAATTACTATAGCTTTGCAATATAATTTGAGATCAGAAAGTGTGAAGCTGCAGTTTTGCTGTTCTTTTTCAGGATTGTTATTTAGGGTCTTTGGTGGTTTCATAAAAATTTTAGGATTGATCTTTCTATTTCTGTAAAAAATTCCATTGGAAATTTGATAGGGATTGTGTTGAATCTATAGATGGCTTTGAGTAATATGGACATCTAAAACACATTTTTCCAATCCATGAACACAGACTAAATATCTTGCCATTTGTCTATATCTTCAGTTTCTTCTATCAGCCTTATAGTTTTATTGTACAGAGCTTTCATTTCCTTGGTTAAATTCATTCCTAAGTATTTTATTATTTTTGATGCTATAGTAACTGGGATATTTTTTCTTTATTTTTTTCAGCTGTTGTGTTGTTAATGTATAGAAATGCAACTGATTTCTGTATGTTGATTTTGTATCCTACAGCTTTACTGAATTCATCAGTTAGTCTGTTTTTTTGGTTGTCTTTAGGGTTCTCTTTATATAAGGTTACACTATCTGCAAGGAATGGCAATTTTACCTTTTATTTCCCAATTAGGATTCCTTTTTATTTTTTGCTAGTCTTTTTTCCCATTCCAATTTTGATTGCTTGCTAATTTGTTGTAGCCTTATTTCCTTATACATTAGAGACAGAAATACTGTCTATATCAAAGGAGTCACTTTGTCCTCCAGCATTGGAACACATTGCTGTCTCTTAGATTGAGTTATATTTAAGTGATGGGCTTACATTGAGGAACTATGTTGTACACACACCCCAAATATGTATGTGTATTTGTGCATCTTTTGACTTATATAAATGTAAATGTACAGACATCTCAAATCTTTAAGTGCTAGAATCAGTACAGTGAGATGCGTACACTATGAAAGGCATGTGAAATTGAGTCCAACTGAGGCATAGTAAACTTGGCTCCCTCATCACATTCACTCTGAAAGACAGATTCACTAGGAGACAGAGTAGAGTAAGAGGCATGTGCGTGCCAAGTTGCATTTGTGTAAGTTAAATACCTGCTTGGTATTGTCAAGGTAATATAATGACATGGAGTAATTTGTAAAACACCCCACGTGCCTTTATATAATCAGCTCTGTGTACGTTTTAGGCATGAACACACAAGCGGAAAGCCAGAAATCTAGAATATCAAGATCTCTGCCTTGGCACCAGGCTTTCTAGGACAGCTTAAGTGTTCTTACAGTCGACTGCTTTTTAGATTGTGCTTGTTTTTCTCTTCTACTTGGATCTGTTTTACTCACTTGCTTGTCATCCTGTGTTAATCAGGTCTCTGACCTGAAACCATTGCCTACTTCTGACATTACAGTAGTAGTAGTTTATAATTTAAGTAATCGCCCATATATGATCTCATTTAATCAAGACGACCCCTATAAAGTTGATGAGTGAAGTAAGTCGCCTCAGCTCACACAACTGCTAAGTCGCAGAGCCAGAACTGCGCTTTTCCTTGCCCAGTGCTTTTCCTGGTACACTACAAATTTGTGGTGTAAATTTTAAATTAGACCAGTCAAGACCCCACGCACCTCCGTCGTGGAGCAGCCTCCCACGGTCTCCACTGCCAAGGCCTGCGAGGGGTGGCTGCAGAGGTTTTCACCCGCCCACGAGCAAGAGCCCGACAGCCATGCCCTCCACGACTACCTTAGGGCCTTTTTGGTAACTGTTCCCTGTTCCTGCAATGCTGTTTCTCCTACTTCTTGCATGTCTATATTTTCACATTCAGGTTTCAGCCTAGTGTTACTTCTTTGGATTAATAAAACTCAATTCATTACTCTTAAAATATATAAATAAAAGAGTCGAGTATCCGTTCTGCCTTTCCTGTGCCATGCTATATTTTAGGGTAACCAAATAGTTGATATGGGTAGAGTTTGGTTTTTTGTTTGTTTGTTTTTGTTTTGTTTTTACATAGAAGGGTCATAGCTAATAAATGCAGATTTCAAGATTAAAAAATTGGCTTTCAGCTCATTGAAATAGTGGATCTTGGCAAACAGTTCATATGGAATTCTTGTAATAGATGGATCAGTCTGAGAACACTAACTTACCGATCAATTTTATCACTAAAAGAACAAACACACAGGACTTGCAGAAGACAATTCTCTGAGAAAGGATTGAGTTCTGTCTAGCGGCATCACTGAGAGGACTGAAGGAAGCTGACTCCAGCCTAAACTGCTGGGACTGACCTCCAGAGCACCAGCACAGGACAGTCGCTGCTCACGCCATTACCTGGTGATTGGCCTGAGAATCGAGAAGTTGCTTTGGCTATACTGTGTATACCAACAAAAGGGATGCCCTGTGCCTTTCTCCACTTAACTCCGTTTTGAATTCAGAATCATGTGGGTGCATCTGATTGGTAAGAACTGATCGGTAAAAATTTCTGTCTAAAACCAGCTTCAAAGATGTCTGGGATTTTTGTTTCCTGGTCTTTTTGATTTGAGGAGTTATTTTTGCTTTCTAGCCTATGCTATTCAGGAAAGCATGTGAGAATGGGGTTGGACTAGATAGATGTAGAGGAGCCAACCACACTCTTTGTCTTGAAGTGTGATTACTATTATCTAGTTCAACTCCATTTAACAAAGGAGAGAATTAGGCTCAGAAAGATTTTGTGAGAGTTTCTTCCTCAGTTTGATATTTGTCTCTCTACCATACTGGTTCTGCATTGACCTACAAACCCTTCATTTTGGGTTTTAATTTTTTTCTCTTTGGAATGTTATTTAAAATTTATTCTCACTGTTTATATTTATAATTATAATAATTACATTTAATTCTATAGGTTGATTTAGAATTACTTAAATCACTTAAAAGTCACTTTTATTTCCCCCTTGTTCCCCTGCCCAAGCTATTTTTTTTTTTCTTGCAGAATGCTGAACTGTCTCTTCAGTTTTAAACACAGTTTCAAAGACAGTCAAAAGAAAAAAATTTTAAAAATTTATTTTTATTTCAGGTCACTATTTTAGACAATATAAGGTAAGATTTATTTTTCCTTCTGAAATATTTTCAGAACCATCTTCATAACAAGAGTTGAAACTTTTTTCTTTTTAACTAAGGTCTACTTCTTCTGTTCTAGAAACTTGCCTGAAATGGGAAAAGAAATCTAAAGTTTAGTACTTTATCATTTGCTCTATATGAATAAAGTTTTAGTCATAAGTTTATACTGCAATTTGGTTTTCTGTCCCAAAAAACAAAACTTTATTAGTCAGACAGTTTTTTAATTGAGGTAAAATTGACATAAAATATATTAGTCTTAGGTATGCAACATAATGATTCAATATTTGTGAATACTGCAAAATGAGCACCACAAGAAGTCTAGTTAATATTCATCATTGCATATAGTTACAATTTTTTTTTTTCTCATGGGGTGAACTTATACGATCTGCTCTCTTAGCAACTTTAAAATATTTAATACAATATTAAAAACTACAGTCACCATCTGAATATTATACCCCCATGAAGTATTTACCTTTTTACCACCTTTAACCATTTTACCACCACCACCACGCCCACCCACCTCCCACCTCTGACAACCACAAACCTATGGATGAGCTGAATTTTTTTTTTTCAGATTTCATATACAAGTGAGATCATACAGTATTTGTCTTTATCTTACCTATTTCACATATCATGATGCCTCAAGGTCCATCCATGTTGCAAACAGAAATATTTTCTTCTTTTCTATGGCTAAATAATATTCCATTGTGCATGTGTCTGTGTGTGTGTGTGTGTGTGTGTGTGTGTGTACACACACATATCACATTTTCTTCATTTATCAGTGGACACTTAAGTTATTTCTTTATCTTAGCTATTCTAAATAATGCTGCACTGAACATAGAGTGTACATGTCTTTTTGATTAGTATTTTCACTTCTTTTGGATAAATATCAGGAAGTGGAATTGCTGAATTGTATGATAGTTCTGAGGAACCTCCAAATGTGAGCAAGGGTCCCCGTTTCCCCACATCCTCACCAACACTTGTTATTTCTTGTCTTTTTGATAACAGGTATTCTGACAGGTGTGAGGTGATAGCTACCTCATTGTGGTTTTGATTTGCATTTCCCTGGTAATTAGTCATGTTGAGCATCTTTTCAAGTGTACCTAATTTGGAAGAATGTTTATTTCAGATTATTTGCCCATGTTTTAATTGGATTGTTCATTTTTTGTTTTGGGGTTATTTTCTGCAATAAAGTTGCATGAGTTTTTAAATTTTTTTATATTAACCCCTTATCAGATATGTAATTTGTGAATATTTTCTCTCATTTTATAGGTTACCTTTTCATTTTGCTGATCATTTCCTTTGCTGTACAGAAGTATTTTAGTTTGATGTAGGCCCATTGGTTTTTTACCTTTGTTGCTTTTGCTTTTCGTCAAATCCAAAAAATCATTTCTGAGACCAATGTTCAGGAGCTTAAGGCCTATGTTTTCTTCTAGAAGTTTTGTGGTTCATGTCTTATCCATTTTGAGTTAAATGTGTATGGTGTAAGATAGTGGTCGAGTTTCATTTATTTCACATATATTGTCCACTTTTCCCACATCATTTATTGAAAAGACTTTTTCTCCATCGTATATTCTTGGCTCCTTTGTTGTCAATTAATTGACCATATATGAATGGGTTTGTTTCTGGGCTCTCTATTCTATTCCATTGATCAGTGTGTCTGTTTTATGAGAATACCACACTGTTTTGATTACTATAGCTTTGTAATATAGTTTGGAATCAGGGAGCGTGATGCCCCCAGCTTTGCTTTTTTTTTTTTTTTTTTAATCAATATTACTTTTGTGGTTTCATATAAATTTAGAATTGTTTATTCTATTTCTAAGGACAGGCCATTTTCAAAGAGAAACTTACGGTTTAAAGAACTTTCTTCACAGTTAAGCTTTTTACTATCAAAGTATAAGAAATTTTTATTGTTACATTGTCCAAAGGAGGAGTGTTTAGCTTCATTATATATTGCTTGAACAGCATTTGAAATCAAAGTCTGATGTTTATTCATTCAATAAATATCTATTGATCCCCTATTACTGGTCACCAGGCACTGTGATTGGTGCAGAAAAGGAAGAAAAGATGATGTCACTGCCTCTTTAGAGCCACCAGTTTTATAGAGGTACATATAAGTCACTTGACAGTGCCATTTCAGTGTAATCAAGATTGTCCTAGGGAGAGGACAAGGTGCTCCGGGAGTATATCAGAAATCCAGGCTGGGGAGTCAGTGAAAACCTCCTGGGGGTTTTCGGTATTTAAGTCAACAACTGGTTACAAGTTAGCTAAGTAAGAGGGGGCCAAAAAATGTTTTAAGTTGGAGAGGAATATTTGAGTTTGCCACAGATGAAAGGACATGGTAGTCTTGAGGAATTGAGACTTTATGGTAACTGAAATACGTGTATAAACTGCAATGGAGAAAGGTGGGTAGAGATTAAGCAAGAAAGAGTCATGTTCTGCAGCCCTTATAGGCACTGTTCAGAAAGGGTTATTTATCACAGGGCAGATCTATGTTTTATGGGGCTGGAACTATATACACTTTTGGGGACCCTCTTTAAGAAATCCATGATATTGCATGTATGGCTGCAAAAACATTTCAGAGCCTTGGAAGGGGCCTGTACAAGTGCACCTCGAGTTTCATTAGCTTTCTGATAAATCACCTCTGCCCTGAAGCCACTGAAACATCTTCGACTGGGAGAGATGTGATTAGCTTTGCCGTGTAGGGAATGGATTAGAGGGTGCAAGCTTGAAGGCAGGAGCACTAGCTTGGAGACACCTCAGCCATCATGCGAGATGATAAAGACCTAAACCTGGATATGGCAGTTTGGGGTAAGAAAAATGGATAAATAAGCACTAGTTAGGTGGCAGAAACAAAGGACTGGGCTTGGCTACATGTGGCCCATAAGGGGCTCTATACCAACCCCATCACAGTAATGTCTCCCCACCCAAGTGATTTCTACTTATTCTTCAAGGGCCTTTTCCAATTAAAAAGTTGTGGGTTTAGGGTGTTTTGTTTGTTTGTTTGTTTGTTAATGTTTGATTGTCTGTTTATACTTTGTGCCCTTTCCACACAGACATACTGTTTCTCTGACCCCCTTGGGCTCTGTCCACACCTCCACCTCACGCTTGTCTCATTGTATCAGTGTGGGGCATGTCTTATTCACTTGTTGTATCTTGTACCTCCAGAGTCTACCTAATGGATAATAAAAAGGTGGCTGCTTTGTTTTATACAAATATTTTAGAATAATATAAAATATTAAGAAGTTTCCTTTCTGTTAGTGATTGAGATCTAACCTAAGATCAGTTGCTGATATGAATTGCAGTTGGGCTCTAATATAACAAAGGTGTCCCTCTGACAACCACCACAGGAATCATTCTTTATTTAAGTTCTGTCCTTCCTAATTTATAGAGAACTTCCGCATCCATGCTGTCACTTGAAACTTATAAGCATTTTGAAAATCAGCACATGGAGGTAGCAAGAGGCCCGAGACTCGTTCTCATGTTGCTTATAACTTGTAGTGTGACCTTCAATGAGTTATTTCATCTCACTAGTTGTATGTGAACATTGCACCATAATGTTTTTATCTGTAAAATGGAAGAGTTAGAGTAGGTCATTCATTTTTACCTTCTTTTTTAAACAAAACCTTTGGTGTTAACTCTAACACAAAATAGATAATCAGGTGAGGACCTGGTTTGTCACTGTGGCTATTCTTAGATCTTCTATAGATGCCCCTGACTTATACAGTTTGATGTCCATGCTGCTACAGAACCCTTATAGTGCCTTTTAGAGCTGTCATGGGATATCCATCATCTCCAATATGCGGACAGAAGAAAATGTTGACACACACAAAGTCACAGAGCTAAAATGTGTTATCAGGGCCAAAATCTAGGCCCCTATTGTGAAAAGCAGACCACTCCTCAGATTAACAAATTAGAACAGTGAGAGAAGCTGACTGCATAGCAAATAATATTTGTTGGGCCATAACAACGCAGGAGGAAGTTGAAAGTTCTCAGTCTATCAGTAAATTTTCTGTTATCTCATAGCCTTAGAGCTAGAAGGAATCATAGAGACAGTAAGAGAAATCCCTGACAAATCAAGGAGGTCTTTGATTAAATACGTTTAGTGAAGTAATCAATGTGATTGACATATGTTCATTTGGCAACTCTACATAACTTACATTCTAGACCTGCCTTTTGAAACAGTATAGAACAAACTAACTTTGTACCATCTCTAAGGGCACTAGATTCAATTCTTTTATGCTTTAAAATTGGTCACCTATGTCAATTTAAGGCAAAATAGCCTTTGGCAGAATCTTAAATTCAATATGACATCACTTCTGCTTGTTCTTGTTCTTGTTAAGCACTTTGCATACCCTTGACCCTCCTTCTTAGATGTCTGAAAACATTTATTTCAAATCACAACTATGCCAGTTGCAGACTGCTGCAGATCACAGAAAGAGCCTGAGAATCATTCTGATAGTCTACAGAGGAAAAGAAAAGCTTTATGGTTATACCTTTTCTCTCCTTCTCTTTCACCAAATGGGAGCTTGGTCCTCTCAAAATGGCAGTTAAAAGTCCCCTAGCCAGAGAAACACCAGTAAGGGCTATGAATGAAAGTTTATGCTTGTGAAAGATGCTGGAACCTCTGTGGCCTAGAGATTAGCAGAGTGGTGCTTTTGCAGTAACACCTTGAAATCTTCAGCTCCTGATGAGGGGAATGTGTTGTGTAAATATCTGGGACGGAGAGAGTGAGGTGTTTAGGGGGCCAGGGAATCTCTCGGTAGCTCCATAGTTGGCAGATGAGATTAAAACTCCAGCAACAGGAAAAGTCAGGGCCACTGACAATTGGAAATATTGACATGGGGCACAGAGGCCTCTTGGCTGGATTAGGACCAGATGGGTGGGTAATAGGCTGACCTCCTCCGCTGTTCGTCTTGATAATTAAAGTAAATCTTGCACCTGTGATACAAAATTAGCTCAGAAACCAAAGACAACCATGGGTAAAGTACATTTGTTGCTTTGAACACAAAGGCTTACTATCAAGAGGCATGTAGTTTAAGAAGCATTTAGTTTAGAAGAAGAACTAAAGAACGATTTATAGCTATAACTCACTGACACCTGGCCTGATTTAAAAATAATTTAAAACTCATTTGGAAGAGCTTTCGTTAAGAAGCCAGATACAAATATTGTATTTAAAAATTTTCTTAGTAATTGAATGGAATTCTGTTTGAGTCTATAACTAACGTCAGTCCTGGGGCGGCCTCCTATACAGTAAGCTTTAATGGTATGGTGTAGTAGAAAAGAACACTAGATTGAGTGATCAAGAGACCCGAGTTAGCCCCATCTTTTGCTACTAGGTGAAGTTAGACAGATCTTTTAGTTTCTCTAGTCTTCTCTGGTCAACAAATAGGGGGTATTGGATCAGAAAGATCAAATTTAGATTCCATGAAACTTATAATCAAATCCTTGAACTCACAGAGAAATACCAGAGATTGTCAGTGAAAGTGGCTTCCAGTGAGTCTTCGTTTTAAATACCTGGATGGAAGAAGCCACATTAACCGAGATTTCAGCTGCTTAAAGATGCTAGCATGCACAGGATGGATGCATTTTGTCTTCCTAGAAATCACCTCACATGACTCACTAATGTTCTTAACTTGTTAAATTGTAGATCCAAACAAATCTGGCTTTGACTTTTAAATAGGATCAGCTCTCAATAAAGTGCGTGTCAACCTATGGGTAGGTAAGTGAAAGTCATGCCCAATCGCTGGCTTAGAGTGTATTATTTTCAAAGCACAGTAGTTCCCCCTCTGTGGGGACTACATTCCAGGGACTCCAGTGGATGCCCGAAACCTCAGATAGGACTAAATCCTATATACACCATGCTTTTTTTTATACATACATATCTATGATAAAGTTCAATTTATAAGTTAGGCACAATAAGAGATTAACAACTGTAATTATAAAAGAGAATAGTTACATCAATATACTGTAATAAAAGTTATGTGAATGTGCTCTTTCTCAAAATATCGTAACCATCCCTCACTTGCAATAAGAGGCTTGGTGTCACTGTTTTAGGGGATGCCTTGCTAAAGTCTTCATATACATTCAGTGCTATCAGTCAGATCATGTTTCCTGTTCATGCCTTTCACCCACAAATTTAATGCCTTTTCCATCTCTTAACGAAGCACGCACTGTGGCCATAATTTTTGCAGTCCGAGGTTCAACAAAAAAACTATCACAAATTTCTTTTTCCTCCACAATTCCAGATAGAAGTTTCCTTCTTACCATAGATCTTACCAACCTCAGCATATAATTTTTTTCTTTCCCGAAGTCAAGAACTTTCACATTTTCACTTATGGAAAGCATTTTGTGGCTTCTCTTTGGCATATCTGAATTACTAGCATCACTACTCTTGTGCTTAGGTGTCATTAAGTAAAATAAGGATTACTTGATTACAAATACTGCAATACTGTGACAGTTGATCTGATAACTGAGACAGCTATGAAGGGACTACAGGGCAGGTCTTGTATACCACATGGATAAGCTGGACAAAGGGATGATTCATATCATGGGCAGGATGGAGCTGGATGGCACAAGATTACATCACAGTACTCAGAAAGATCAATGCAAAATGTAAAACTAGTGAAATATTTATTTCTGGAATTTTTCATTTAATATTTTGGACCATGGTTGACTGAAACTGTGGAAAGCAAAATCATAGATCAGGGGAACTACCATATATTGGATCCCTTTCATTGGTTAGTAAAAACTTGTCATGATTTTTTGAATTTCTATGTATTCGTGATGTTGCCATACTAAGTAAGACCAAGTCATTGCAACTGAACATTACACATCTGGAGTGGGTTTTATTAGAAAGTCAGCCAACCATAAACCTCTATTTATGATATAACAGCCTTGGAGGAGATGGACAAATAAGGACTAGGTTCTGAGCCCCAAATTTGAAATTGCTATTAATTCCCTCTTCCTAGCTAACAGAAAATGTTCCAGGAGTCAGATCAAGTGACTCCCTAAAAGGGTCAATAACAATGCATCCAAATCCAAACACACCTCTGTGAGGCTGCGGGGAGGAGAAAAGGACTAAGTGGCACTGCCACTACTTTACCCTTTGCTTAAGCATTTTTCCTATTTCATATCTGGAATCAAATTAAATTGATAAATTATATGAGCGGCTTAATGAGAATTTAGAAAAATTAGCATTTTAATTTCTTCAGTTTTAAGAAATACCTATAGTATAAGCTCTATTCCCTAAAAAAAGCATATATACCCTATGTCCCAATTAATCTTTAAAATTGGTTCTGCTAACCCAAGCATTTTAAATGTATAGAAAACAAAAAATAGACCAAAATATTGACATATCCGATTGGGAAAGGGTAGGGTTTGTCTCCCCTTTGTGCTTATCTGCATTTTTCTAGTTATTTAATACATTTTTATACCCAGTAGCAAAACATCTGAGGCGGGGGGAGAGAAAGCCCAAATGCTGGTGGTAATTTCTGGGTGGCTTATGAGTGTTTTCTTATGCATTTTCCAAATGTTCTTTTTTTTAAGAACTTTAAAAACATTTTTTATTAAGGTAATGTTGGTTACGTAAATCTTAGGTGTACAGCATTATAATCTGGTATCTGTTCTATATTTTATGCTTACCACCCAAAGTCTGGTTTCCTTCTGTTACCATATATTTGACTCCCTTTGCCCATGTCATCCTTCCCCCAGCTCCCTTCCTCTCTGGTGACCACCACCACCATCCTATCCTATTGTCTGTTATCTATGAGTTTGTCTTTGTTTTGTTTTGTTACTTCATTATATTTTTTTTTATGTTCCACATATGAGTGATAACATGTGTTTTTTTTTTTCATTTTGTCTGACTTATTTCATTAGCATACCTTCAAGATCCATTCAGGTCAAATATGACAATTTCACCTTTTTTATGGTTGAGTAATATTCCATTTTCTTTATCTACTTGGCTAGTAATAAACACTTAGGTTATTTTCATGTCTTGGCTATTATAAATCATGCTGCAATGAATATGGGACACTCTTTTTGAATTAGTATGTTCATATTCTTCAGCTATTCAGAAGAGGACTTGCTGGATATATGGTAGTTCTATTTTTTTTTTTTTTTTGAAGAGTCTCCATATTCTTTTCCATAGTGGTTGCACCAATTTACAATCCCACTAACAGTGCACAAGGGTTTCTTTTTCTTCACATTCTCACCAGCACACATTTCTTTTCTGTTTGATAGTAACCATCTGACAGATGTAAGGTGATAGATATCTCATTGTGCTCTGGATTTGCATTTCCCTAATCTAGTTAGTGATGTTAAACATCTTTTCGTATGCCCTTTGTTTTGCATATGTCCTCCTTGGAAAATGTCTATTTAGATCATCTGCTCATTTTTTAATTGGATTGTTTGGATTTTGTTGTTGTTGAGTTGTATGAGTTCTTTATATATTTTTGGATATTAATCCCTTATCAGATATATAATTTGCAAATGTTTTTCCATTCAGTTAATTGCCTTTTTGTTTTATTGATGGTTTCCTTTGCTGTTCAGAAGCTTTTTAGCTTGATGTAGTCCCATTTGATTATTTTTGCTTTTGTTTCCCTTGTCTTTGGAGTCAAATTCCCAC
This sequence comes from Cynopterus sphinx, assembly GCA_030015415.1. NCBI lineage: Eukaryota > Metazoa > Chordata > Mammalia > Chiroptera > Pteropodidae > Cynopterus > Cynopterus sphinx. The sequence continues at coordinate 69,215,001 of CM057387.1, read as the reverse complement.
ATACCAATGTCCTGAAGCTTAGTGCCTGTTTTCTTTTATGTGTTTTATTGTTCCAGGTCTTATATTCAAGTCCTGAATCCATTCTGAGTTAATCTTTGACTGTGGTATAAAATAGTAATCTAGTTTTAATCTTTTGCTTGTAGCTATTCAGTTTTCCCAACACCAAAGGTTATATACTTCTATGAATGTGTCCATTTCTTCTAGGTTGTTCTATTTGATGGTGGATAGCCTTTTATAGTATTCTTTTATGATTCATTGTATTTCTGTGATAGCCATTGTTACTTCTCTTTCAGCTCTGATTTTACTTATGTCTTCTTTTTTCCTTACTGAGTCTAGCTAAAGGTTTGTCAATTTTGTTTATCTTTTCACAGAACCAGCTTTGTTTCATTAATTTTTTCTATTGTCTTTTTATTCTCCATTATTTCTGCTATAATTTTTATTTCCTTCCTTCTACTGACTTTGGGCTTCATGTGTTCTTTTTCTAGTTTTTCTTTTTTAAAAAACAAAGCCAAGTTTATTTGTTCATGTCTTATATTTAAAGTACTCCTTGATGATATCCATGGCCTGAGATTCTTTGCCGTAGTCCTTAACCAACAGAGAACTGCAGCCAACCACTAGGGGTTTCTCTCTGTGTCAGAAGCCTACTCATTCCCCTAGTTACTTGCTGTCATCAACCTTAATTAGGTGGATTTGGCCTTCAGCACAAAGGACCTCCACCAACTGAACATACATGGGCTCATCACAATCAAATGCAAGCACACAAAGAAGGGTTTGGCACTTATCTAAGGCTTTGCAGCTTTGCAAATTCCACAGGGTAGGCCATCGTGGATGAGGGCGGTCTTCAGCACCTCTTATAAAGCTGTGTTAATACCCATCACGCCTCTGGCAGCAGTGCCTTCCTCAGTCTTGGCTGTGGGATACAGATAAAACCAGTTGAAAACACCCGAATCTCTGCCTCCATGCCACTCCATGGCAGCAGGAAAAGAGCCTTTTTCTAGTGTTTTAAGGTGTAATGTTAGTTTGAGATTTTTCTCGTTTCTTGGGATAGGCCTATACTCCTATAAACTTCCATCTTAGTACCACTTGCTGCATTCTCTCTTCTTTCATTGATACAATAGATGCTCAATAGCATATTAATCTTTACATATTTGTGATTTTCCCCTCCAGCGTTCTTCTTGTACTTCTTAGTTTCATACCATTGTGGTTGGAAAAGATGCTTGATATAATTTCAGTCTTCTTAAATTCATTAAGGTTTGTTTTGTGTCCCAATCTATGGTCTCCCCTTGAGAATGTTTCATGTATACTTGAGCAGAGTATATAGTCTGTCACTTTGGATGGCAAGTTCTATATCTATTAAGTCCATCTGGTCCAGTGTCATTTAAGGCTGATGTTTCCTTATTGACTTTCTGTCTGGATGATCTATCAGTTGGTGCACATGGAATATTAAAGTCTCCTACTATTATTGTGTGGCTATTTATCTCTTTAGGTCTATTAATAATTGCTTTACACTTTTTGATGCTCCTAGGTTGGTGTATATATATTACTAAATGTTATGTCTTCTTGGTGGATTGTCACCTTTATCATTATAACACGTCCATCTTTGTTTTGTTACCTTTTTTGTGAAATCTATTTTGTCTGATGTTCCTATGGCTACATCCACTGGACACCATTTGCTTGGAGTATCATATTCTACCCCTTCACTTTGAACCTGTCTTTGTTGCTGAGATGCATCTCCTGAGGGCAGCATATAGTTGGGTCTTTTAAAATCCATTCAATTACTCTGTGCCTTTTAATTAGTGAGTTCTGTCCATTAACATTTAAGGTGGTTATTGATATAAAAGGACTTACTACTTCCATTTTTTGTTTTCTGGTTGCTCTGTATCTCCAATATTTTTTCCTTTGTATTTCTGTCTGCCATTTTAGTTTGGTGGTTTTATATGTTTTTTTCTATTGCCTTTTTTTTTTTTTAATCTCCATTCATCTATACAAGTTTCAACCTTTCTTCGTACCTTTTGTTTGGTTGTCACAATCTATCCCTTTTTATGTTGTACGTTCATTATCAAGCTACAGTAGCCAGTTATTTTTAATGCTTTTTTCACCCTTAATCATAGGACATTATGATTATTATCTTATTATGAAACTAGAATTGCAATTTTGTTTCTGTCACCTAACTCAGTTTGTGTACTTTTGTCTTATTGTTTCAGGTAAAAGTTTCTTTCAACATTTCTTGAAAGCAGGTATTATGGTGATAAATTCCTTTGGCTATTGTGTGGGAAAGCCTTTATTTCCCCCTTCATATCTAAAGGATAACTTGGCTGGATATATTGTTGTTGGCTGGTGATTTCTTTCAATATTTTGAATATATTATTCCACTTTATCCTGGCCTGTAGTGTTTTTGATGAGAAACCTGATGATAATCTATCTGAAGGGGGCTCCTTTGTAGGTAACTGCCTCCCTCCCACCCAGCTTCTTGAGAATTCTTCATCATTAACTTTTGATAGTTTTAATATGTCTTGAAGATCTTGTGTTGAGATAATTAGGTGTTCTGGTAGCTTCTTGTACTTTAATGTCCAGTTCCTTCTCTAGTTTTGGCAAGTTCTCAAAAATTTCTTGAGTAAGTTTTCTGTTCCCTTCTCCCTTTCTTCTCCTTCTGGGATACCCTTTATCCTTATTTGCCCTTTGCGATGGAGTCAGATAATCCTGATAGAGTTCTTTCACTTCTAAAAAATCTTATTTCTCCCTCCTCTTCCACTCAAATCATTTTGAGTTCACTAACTCTCCTCTATCTGTTCCTCTATTTCCAAGGCTGACTCATTCTTTTTATCATTTGAGTTCTTCAATCCAAAAAATATTTGCTTCTTTTTATACTTCCAATCTCTTTGATAAAGTACTCCTTGCATTAATTTTATTCCTGAGCTCACTGAACACTGTTTTCCTGTATCTTGAGTTTCTTCATGACTGCTCTTTTATCATTTAGATCACAATCTTTCATGACTTTGATTTCTACAGAATTGTCATTTTCTGTTAGTTACCTTGGTCATTCATGGTGTTTGATGTGTTGTTATTCTGCTGGAATATCTGAAGTAATGAATACTCATTTAGGTACCATTTTGATTTTACAATTCAGCAGGACGGTAATTAAGTCTTGTTTTCCAATAGTGCTATAGTGCTTTTTTTTTTTTTACCTTTGCTACTTGTGCCTCCTGGGTCAGTGGGAGACATCACTGTGGTCACTGGGTGTTGGGATAGTGGGTGTATCTACTGTGTCCATGTCACTTGGGTCTTGGGGAACTACCACCATGGCCGGCAGATATGTCAGGTGAAAAGGAACCAGGTTTGTGAAACTGCTATGCAGTTTCCTGGTTTCCTACGGCTGCTGGTGCTGCTGTGCTGTAGCAAGAAGGGCATAGATGCGTCACAGCTACCACCAGGCTCTGCTACACCAGTGCAGCTCGTAACCTCTACCAGCAACCCACAATGTGGGCACTATCCCTTTTGGCCTATTTCTCCCATACATTGTAATATGCCCACCTTCAGACACACTAGCATGCGGTATCTCAGGCATATTAGTGTGTTGAGCAGAGGAACCTTTGTTGGGTTATAGATGTTCAACTAGTTGTAGATTTGAGATATAAAGGGGTCTCACTCTACCATGATGCTGACATCACCTCTAAATGTTAACTGGCTGTAGCTTGAAAGAGGTCTTTACAGAACGGGAAGTCTTGTGATCAATCGTTAGAAAAACAGAAGTGGACTGCTGCTCTCGGTCCATACTTGGAAAGATGGAGATGTGTGATGCTGGGGACTAAAGACAGTGCCCAGGAGGGAGACAGTGACCCAAGATTTCTTCTTCCTAGGTCTCTCTGGGTAGGATGGGTTCTGCCTGCCTGGAGTGTAAATTTCACCACCAGCCTCATGATCTTGTTATAGCATCCTTGTGTTTCTTTCTCTGGTGCTTAGTTTGTGTAATGGAGAAAACCATTTTCCTTTGTGGTCCAATACCCCTCTTCCGCAGTCAATAGAAATGACAGTGAGGGCTGATCTTCTAGAGGGGAAAGTCCCTTTCTGGATCACAGCTGAATTGGCTCACCAGGCCAAAATAGGACTGTCTTTCTAATCTAGTGATAATCTCGTCACAAATGGGTAAAAACCACAATACCTATTTGAAAGCAGTGCAGCTTACAGTGTGATGTTTAGCATGGATTCAAGTCCCCTGTACCTAGTTGTTAAAGAATGGTATTTCATTGGTCTTTGCAATTTACATTGCCTTGCATTCAAGAGACCTTAAGCCAATGTACCTGAAAGAGTGATATGCAAAACACTTACACATCACATTTGCCTGGGGGTGGGATGTACTTATTAAAATTCCATGATATTCCCAGACCCAGTAATCTCCATTTTAAATATTCTTTACTTTTTGAGTATCCCAATCAGTAAAAGTGACAAAGAATTTTAGATATGAAGATTCTATAAAATGAAATGCTAAGATTTGAAAACTGCTAATTATTTACCAGCATCACCTCTATCACTAAAGAAAAACACACTTACATTTTTTGTGCCTTTTAATGTCCAGTTCATCATCGCTTGCTTTTTAGTACACATATATTAATAAATCACACACAAACCTTTTGAACTGCAAACTAAATATATTCTTGATGTCAACAGTTGTCAAAAGCCTTTGCTATTTCCATGATTCTTTTAAAATAAAACCTAAACATATATGAAAAAAATAACAGAAAACAAGGGCCTCTATCAGCTTTATTAGCTGTGATAATATGCATTATTTGTAATTATATATTATAAATTATAAAGTACATATAACATAATTATAACAAAAAATTTAGTTTTGAAAACATTTTATTCGAGAATTACATAATTTCAAATATTTTCCAAAATAGTTTCCTAGACTGCTACAAAAGAAAGCAAATTCAATAAGAAATTTAAATCATTAAATATGTTTCACTAGTATATACATACATAATGATAAGCAATTAACATTTAGCCCTGGAATGCGTACCACGTCTTTTGTTTTTCCTTAGTAAAGGCTCAATCCAGCACTTTGTATAAGCTATGTACAACAGGCAAAGTTCAGTAAGATCGTAAGAGTTTGACATGAGCTGTCTCAATTTATAACTGTGGCAATTTGTCCACAGGGGTGTCAAATTTGAAGTCTGTAGGAAACAGATCTGGAGCCCGAGGATAGATTAGTCTGTAGGACTGTCTGATTGTAACATCTGCAACACCAGCAATATCTCCAATTTCTAAAAAACAAAAAAATCAAAGTATTAAGTATAACTTCTATCCTACCTACTTTCTACTACCTTTATTTCATCTGTGAGATATGGCTGTATAAAATGCCAAAGTGAAAAACAAAACAAAAAATGTTGATTTTAAAAAACTGATAATGGATTTACATACTAAAAAGTAGAAAGCAGGGCTAAATAAATAACAATGGTAGAGTATTTAGAACCCCAAAGGATTGTCGTATTAAAAGTTTTACTGTAAGTAAAACATTTGAACAGTATTCAGGACATAGCATTATGAGTGATAACCATTATATTGGTCATTGTATTATTCTTCACAAGAAATCTTCATAAGGATCATAAAAGTAAACCATAAATGCATTCTTATGAAGAAACTCACTTTATTATCCCTGTGTTTCAAAGTTACCCCCCACAACATCTCTTCCCCTAACTTCTATTTAAGAGGCTAAAACCAAAATGAGATCATAGTACATTATTCTATAGGTTTCTAACTAATACATCTGAGAACAAATTTTCTACCTAATACATGAGATCAAACAGCTATATATTATAGCATAATATACATGTTTTTCACTATTACAAACATATACTTGACCATGTATATTGAGCTCACATGAGTATTTTTCTATAGTCCATTACAGAATCCTAGGACTGGATCTAATTTAACTCTTCAGAGTAATTGTCACTTTTTCCCTTTTTATTAGAAATCCCTAAGGACTACAATTTGACAATAATTTTGTTATAAATAGTTAAAATGGATTTTTTAACCACACCCTTTAATACAAACTCATTTTACCACCTTTACAGTCAGTTCAAATAAGTGCGGTTTTACAGATTTTCAGTGTGGATGTCTGCTATCAGTGTGCAATTAACTAATTTTAAGTTTCCTACCATGTGGTCTTAGGTTATTCTAGACATACATACTGATGAATGTTAACTATGTAACTATCTGCTGGCTCCTGGGTAGGGAAGAAAAAGGCCTTAAATTTCAACAAAACCTTTCATGTAAAACACAAGCAACAGAACGTGTCATGATAACCATTTTTGTGTTGTTCATTAGAATAAAATATACAACTAGGAATTGAGGACCCTCTGTGCCTATCTTCAACTTCTAAATTCTACCAGATCAGTATCTCCTTAATATAAATAGCGACAAAAGGGCATGGATAATGGCACATTTAAATAACTAAACTAACCATTCTTTTATATAATTTATTACTTTTACTAACACAGAAACTTACAGCCTAAGCTGAGGTGAAAGACTGTTCTGAACAGGGTATTACAAAGTTATTGCAGCAAATAATTTCACTATCACACTCTGAAATTTAGAATTGACTGCTTTTTTCTTTACCATCTTTTTGAGGATCACAGAAGTAATAAATTCATGCTTATAAAGAAATTCACTTAATACTACTGTTTGAAAGTTCCCCTGTAACACTAAATTCAAACATGGCTTTGGAAAGATGAACTTCTTTTGCCACTATTTTCATTAAGAAACCATGAATACTATATAAAATACAGAATGTTAAAGCTTGATGACCAACATATGTTGCGAAGCAGTGAGAAACAAACCATAGCCTCCTCCTCTCATGATTTAAAAAGTTAAGTTTCCAGGGTAAAAAAAAAAAAAACCTTTCGAAATAAAAAATGTACAAACTAAAATAATTTAATAGAAAAAGAGATAAGTCAGTATATAGGTTATACTCTCCAAATATTTTTATTTTTGAGCCACTTAATGTGGGTTCTGAATATTTACCTGCTTCATATTTAAAATGGAAATACAACCAACACTACAGCTATCACACTTTAATCACTCTTCCTGACAAGGAATCCTACCTTTCTGGGTCCTCTTCTCCGCTGATGCCTGTGAGGCCATGTAAATGGCTGCTGCCGCCACAGATATCGGACTCCTTCCAGGAACCAAGTCTAATTCCACAGCTTTACGGGCTATATGTGTAGCTGCCATTTGTACTTGTTTAGGAAGACAAAGGTTCGAACAAAACCTGGACATGAAGTCCCCAGTGGTAATCAAATCCACACTGGTTTCTAAAGCTTTCAAAATAAGTTTAAAACATCGACCAATTTCTTTCTTAGAAATTCGTGATACGGCACATATTTCTTAAAAAAAAAAAAAAAAATTAAGTAAATAAATACACATAAGTCATACAGTTCATTTTAAAAACTATCATTTCTGATTATAATATACATTCCAACTGCAAAAAATTCAATCATGCCTTACAGATGAACCCCTAATCCTGTCCTTGATACTTCTCATAGAGCTAATTTAAAATTTCTTTTAATTTAAATGTTTATCACACTTTAAAAAACTTTTTCCCCCACAAAGGTTAAATGTAGGTTTTATTTGAAAATATTAATTTCTCCAAAGTTTCAATTTATTCAAGTAATTTTCAACTAATCAAAAACTTTTGATACTTATCTATTAATCTACTATAAAGACTAAATAAACGAGATGAAAAAAATGCTAAGGCTAAAGAATGGTTGTCAATTTATACAATGTCATATTGTACACGCAATCCCTGCAATTACTGGCTACAGTAAAATGAGATCACATGTGGCCCTGTTAGTCTAAAAACTTAACTACCAAACACTTTCAGAATAAATTTAACAGAAGCCTTAGTTTTAGTTGTAACAATGAAAAAAGATGATAAAGGTCACTGCCTCTTTACACTGACATAAAAAAAATAAAATAAATATTCATGGATGACTTAAAGGGTAATTATAATGTTAACCTAAAATGAACTTTGGCAGTTAAAATCAGTGTAAGTATCACAGCAATACTGAATAGGTTGTCACATATTCATGGGTAAACTGCAAACTGGATAAAAAATACTAGTTTCCTTAAAGGCTCCAACTTAAGTGGGAAAGTGTAAACTGTATAGCTCAAAAGAAAAAGTTTCCCTGATGGCTTTCTAAGGCTTGATTCCCTCATTTGTAAGAGACCTGTGCTAGGAGCAGAAACTGTTTTCCATTCACCAAGTGCACAGACTTTCTATAAAGGCCTCCTCCTCTTAGGCTTATAATACCAGGCCTTAAAGCCCACAAAATAGCATCAGTCAAAAGATCTTACTAGCAAAGAATGCAGGGCTTACATGGACTAAAATGACTTTACACGGGAAAACAGCCTGAAAAGAACATGGCCAATAAAACCACAGAATGAATTAAGTCGAGGAACAAAATAAGTAGGCATTTGGAAATGATACTGAAGTAGATTATTGTATGTAGCCATGAAGACATGACATAGCTACTTAGTGTCAAAGCTGCTTAACTTTGGTCTATTACTTAATATCACAGATATAACATTTTAATCTATGCAACTAAAAACTTACCTTTAAATGTCCTAGGAACCCCTTCTTGTCTACAGGCAATGTACAGACAAGCAGAAGCTATGGCATCGTTAGCTCTTCCCTTCAGGCTCTTCTGTTCATACACTTGTTTGAATAAATTATTTGTACGATCCTTCAAAACAGAGAAACTAACTTTAACTCTAGGCCATTTAATTAGTTACAGTATCAAAATTTCATGTGTTCATTAAATTTGCTAAGTCAATGCCAGAATGGCTTAAAGGAGATAAAGAGAACTTACAACTATATTTCTAGGGAGGTTGATTCTGTCTGCCATGGTAGTAATTTCCTTGAATGCATTCATCATTGCCCGATCAGAACTACTCATTGTTCTCCGATTCTGGTACTTAGAATTACCAAATTCATCAAAACTAGCAGCTCCTGTACCCTATAAAACAAAATTGTATTACTTTATACAAAAGATTTTGAAACTTACATGAACAATTTCTAAGAAAACATAACTTATACAATCTGACTCCATACATCCAAAAAACCTACCTTGTGCATCCCCCCTATTTCTCAATAGAAAGAGTACCAGGTTAAACGGTTTTAAAGATGTTTTCTAACAAATACTTTAAATGAGAATATGTGTTATTTGAGAATCTAATAATATATTATCATATTAACAGACCTAAGGTAAAACTTCAAATGATCATCTCCAAAGGTGTTAAAAAAGGCAAGTCCACAAAATTCAAAATCCATTTTTGGATAAAATCTCACAAAACACTACAAATGAATACTTCATATTAGAAAATCACTTTCCCAGGCCCAAGGCCAACACAATGATGGAGAAACATCTGCATCATTAGTCAGAAGACAAAGGCCCCTCTGACCACTAACATTTCACAACACTACTAAAAAACTAGCCAATACAATGTAATTGTATAACATAATTATATGTTATATTAGTATAATTATATTAAAATTAGGCAAGAAAAATGAGAAATACAAATCTGGGGAGGGAATGATAAACTGCAGATAGTATCTTTGTTTACTTCAAATACTTCAGAAAATCACTGAAAAACTGTTACAAATAAGAGACTTCATTAGAGTAGCAGATAAAAGTTAACTGAAATCAATAGCTTTGTGTGTGAAATCAGCCAGTTAGACAATTACAAGAACAACAAAAAAGATAAAATATCTAGGGAATAAACTTAAGAAACATGCAAGACCTTCACGAAAAAAAAACAAACAAACTTCAAAACATCTCTTTGAAGGACACATAAGACCTAAAGAAATAAAAAGGCATGTTGTTTTTGGACAGAAAAATGTACTATGAAGACACCAATTTTGCCTCAGTCAATTTACAAATAAATCTAATCAAAATCTCAGTAAAATAACTTTTTAAAAAAAAAAATGAAACAAAGTGATCCTTTAAAGTGGAAGACTAGTGAAGAAAATGCTAAAAAATAAGAGCAAAGAACTAATGCTATTGGATATTAAAACAGTGTGGTACAGCATTTGACTAACTAGGCCAGGACAGAGAATGGACAGGAAGTCTGAAATATTCTCCAATACATATATTTAGTATAGCTGACCCCTGAACAACACAGGTTTGAACTGTGAAGATTCACTTATACATAGATTTTTTTCTCAACATGTATAGTGCTATAAATGCATCTTATGATTTTCTAACCACTATTTTCTCTAGCTTGCTTCAAGAATACAGTGCATAATACATAAACATACAAAATATGTGTTAACTGAATGTTTTATGTTATTGGTAAGGCTTTCAGTCAAGAGAACGCTACTAGTAATTAATATTTTGGGAAATCGAAAGTTATATACGGATTTTCAACTGCACAAGGGGTCAGCATTCCTAACTCCTGAATTGTTCAATCGTCAACTACATGTAATAAATATAGCATTTAAAACAAAAATATTTCTTTTTTTCCATGTAGGTATAAAACACTTTCAAAGGACACAGGAGAAACTAATAATAGTGGTTACTTGTTTTTGACAGGGAAAGGGGGTTACAGTGGGAACTGAGTTTGGGAGTCACTGATGAGGAAAATTTACTGTGTCCTTTTTACATTTTTGTTTTTGAGTCATGTTATTTCCTATTTAAAAAAATTAAACATTAAAAAAAATGTTGCACTGTCAATGAGTTGCATGCAATCTTCCATCTTAAAATGTTCTTCATGTATGTTTTTTTTCCAACCTGCAACGCTAAAGCAAATGCAAAAATCACCTAAAGATATTTCTAAATTCTATAAACTTTTTAACCTACTCTACGCCATGTTTTTGAAATCTGGTATGTAATTTACAGAGCGTGAAAAATGACCTTTTTCAAAATACTTTAACAGACTATGCAGTAGTATAAAGTACTAAAACTTGATTAGTCCTTTGGCTATTGCCCGTACTATTTCCAATTCAGATGATCAGAGCAAAAAGAACAACAGGATGCTAAGAAGATTATACTACTGCCTTATATAATAGCAGCAACTACTATTAAACACATACCACATACCATATGTTATACTTTCCCATGTAATCCTCAAAATCTTTATGATGTACTATTATTCTCACCTTACTGATGAGAAATGAGGAGCTTACCTATAATAAATCTACCCCCTACCCCCAGTATTAGAAAATGGGCTATAAATAAGGCCAACTTAGGTAGCATGGAGAAAAAAGAGAAATTACTAATATTCTCAGAACATAACAATATAAACTCATAAAGACCATACTACATTCAACTTAATTTTTATACAAAATTTGCTTCATAAAACAAAGTCCTGAAATATAAAGACTCTATATAATAATTCTGATGTTGGTCTCCCCTTTAAGATGGAATTAACTCGTAAGGCACCTGTAATTCACAATGTTATTACTGGCAAATCCTACTCTCAGGTGAACATTTCTCACTGGGGCAATGACTGATACTTTTGCAGAGTTCTCAAACTCCCAGGTTTGGGCAGTCTTCACTTGATGTTACCTTGCCAATCATGGTAGACAAACCTCCGTCACTCAGAAGAGGATTCTGTGAATCTCCAACTCGAGATGGATCTTTTGTTGCTTTATCATTGCTGAAAGTTCTCCATTCGGATCCTACATCAATAACCCGGTCACCTAAAAATATAAGCACAAATCTAAATAGTCTTGTCAAGACAGGGTTTACTTAACATTATCTAATGCCCAACTCAACCCTTTTATTCCCAGGAAATCTCAGCACTGACATCTAGGCTCCAGCTTATGTATCATGTCTCAGACATTTGTCCTAAAGCATTCTTCTAATTACTGTGCCAGTCCAATAATAACACTATGCTATAATTAGTCATACTCTATCTCCTGGGGGAAAAAGATTTAGTCAAAGACAAACAGCAAAATCTATGTATATGTGATGCAAAGATAAAATGATTCTGAACAAGTTTGCACAAAATGCACAACAGGCAAGGGAAAAAAACCAGAAAACTCTGTTCACAATACATGGTTTAATAAAAACAAAACAAAACAAAAAAACCTCACAAGTTTTCATAGGAAGTGCTCTGCTTATGTTTTAGTAACTATTTGATGAAAAAATAATTTTTTGGCCAATAATTTTTAGGTCTAGAATTGGTAAGAACGCCAGGTAGGCAAAGAGGTTGTGGCTAAGTACGTCATGCTGAAAAACCAGACATGAACAGATCTGGCTGATTAAGGCTTTGGGGGGAATGCTCAATGGCTAGTGGACAAGGATTAACACTGAACACTTGCATATGCTAATCACTGTGCCCTTTATAAATATAAATGTTTTCTTTCAAAGGTAGTATCACTTTTATTACCACTTTAGAAATAAGATTAATCTGCCTAAGACTACACAGCTAGAACTGAAATGCGCATCAGATTCTAAGTCTGTTCTATACTGCGTTTGTAAAACATGAGATTTTCCATCATGGTGTGATAATGTTAAAGTAGAAACCAGATTTTCATCTTTGCCTATACACAAAAAATAGAAAGGAAAAATGAATGAAGTTCTGGTACTGACAGTTAATAAAATGCTTAAGAGTGTGGACTCTACTATTTGCTGCCTAGCCTTGGACAACTTATTTCATTTCTGTGGCTTCCCTTCAGCATCTTTAAATTCCCCTAATAACCACACATTTAAAAAGTTGTAAAGATTAAATAGTAAGCTGATACAGGTGTAGTGCTTAAGTGCTTAAAAAGAAATTCAAATTAGTACTTGTTGTTAGCTATTTGCTGCCATGAAAATAAAGATAGCAAATATTCTGACATTTCCCCTCCTTTTGGTGGGGTGAATAAGAAGAGACACCAGTTACAAACGCTAATCTCCATGTTAGATTTTAAAAGTTTTAGAGTACTCTGCTGAAGGTATTTGGCCAGTAGGACAGCAAATGAGGTAAGGAAAGAACAGAAGGAAGGAACTCCATGTACACGTGCTAAATCTTCTAAACCATTTTTATATGGTACATTAATGCTTACAGAGTATAGTGATCACAGTCTAATCTTAGTGTTAATAATACGAAACTAGATAGATGCACAACAGAATGATTCATTCCTGATTGTTTTGGAACAATTTGTGTTTTTTTGAACACTTGAGTCACGTGGGAGTAAATGTATCATTTAACTATTATATGTCTGTGCCACAGGATAACTGAGATGAGAGGCAGGCTCCGATCTGCCACATCTTTATATGAGAGTAGCCAAGGAAAGGCAATTTCAGCAGATTAGATAGAGACTGATTGAGCAAGTGGCTTAAAATAAGGAGAAAAGAAGGTTAAATGGATGGGACTTCCATGATAGATTTCTCTGCCCTCTCCTCATAATAACAAATATCATTCAATTTTAGAAGCAATTCTAATTATATAAATTAAGATTTCAAAACTTACCTGAAAATAACATGAAACCTATGATTGTGCACTGAAGCCCTACAATACTAAACAAGGCCCATGTCTCAAAGAAACCACTCTAAAGAGATTGATTTTTCTTTTTTTAAATAAAATACCTGCTTACTAAAAAAAAAAAAAAAAGACATATAAGCAAAATCTGTATTCTCAACATCCAGAAACAGCCACTATATACGTTTTGCTATATATTCTTTCTGCCTTTTTCAATCATGTGTATAGTATTTTTCCTAAAATTACAATGAGATCATATTGTGCCTATTCCCTAACAAGCTCTTTTCACTAAGTTTCTATCATAAACACCAAAACAAGATTTTTATACAAAGTTTAGCCCCTTTAATAGCATCCAATGATTAAACTGATACTATGTATCCACATGTTTTCAAAGGGAAGAAAGTGAATCTAACTTTTTCACTGTCAGTAAAATAAAAAACACAAACATGCATAAAACAAAAAACTACTGCAGCCTTCAAATTTACAGTTACTTGCTAAATTACAAGTTCAAAATAATTAAATGTCATCATTAACTTGTAGTATTTTAATTAACATAATGAATACATTAAGAGAACAGTGCAAATGAAAAGGCAGGTAAGTATGCTCACATTTTTTAAGTTTCTAGAAATCTAAAGATAGATAAAGTATTACTTAGCCAACATGCCTCATTTCATAGCATTTTCCTTTTGGTCCCCAAGTAACTCACTATGATTTTTTTTACTGCTTGCTTTATAATGCCTTAAAAAAGATGAGATGGATTGGTGGGGGGCGGGGCAGAATCTAGCCTAGGATACTATAAATAGAAAACTCAAACTGAGTAGTGATGTAAATTTTCCACAAACGTGGGAATGATCTACATGACTCATTCAACAATCACTGGCTTGTGCTAAGAGCCATTCCCTCTTTTTATATCTTACAGCTCAAAATAACTTATGAAAAATAAAATTTCCAAAATAACTCAAATGACACATCATGACACTACAACTAGAACATTAAAGCACATAAGTAACAAGAAATAGGCTGGACCACTCAGGAAAAAAAGAATACAGAAAGGATTTTCCTTTGAAGAAAACCTAAGTGAGGTAGCATTTTAAATGTTGGTCTGAAAAGAAATTACAATACAGAATCTTTTCAAAAGATAAGTATACAAGGCAAGCCATATGTTTGGATATATTCAACTTCTGACAAGGAAGAAACCTGACAATTAGCATGTGTATACACACGCCCACAACTTCACACATCCTTTAGCATTCTAGAAGCAGAGAAACATGTAAATTTAAAGGGAAAAATAAAGGGATCTCTCACTCCACCACGATGCTGACATCACCTCCAAATGTTCTCCAATGTGCATGTACTGACTTTTGATAATTGCAAAAATTAACTACTTTAAGATCTAGTTAACTGGCTGTAGCTTAAAAGAGAAAGTCTTTACTGAATGGGAATTTTCAGAGTCAATAATTAGAAACCGAAAAACAGAAGTAGAGGACTGCTGCTTCTCAGTCCATACTTAGAGAGATGGAGATGTGTGAAACTGGGGACCAAAGACTGTGCCCAGGAGGGAGACAGTGACCTAAGGTTTCTTCTTCCTAGGTCTCACTCTGAGTAGGAGAGAGAGGCATAAGGAAACTTCTTAGGTGAGGGAAATGATCTAAACACATGTTGGTCACAATTCAAATGGTAGATGTGAGAACTGTGTATTTTACTATATGCAATTATAACTCAATAAATTAAAAAATTAAAATTACTCATACCAAAATACTGTTGATTTTTAATTAAACTGCACCAAACCTATATATCATTTTGAAAACGACAGAACAATTTTTATCAATCTTCTTGGACAAGGTAATATATTCTCAAGGTCTTCTTTCAGATTATATATATTTCACATTTAAGACTATACTTAATTTTTTTATTAAAAATCTCATTTTCTAACTAGTAATTGCTATAATATTTTACATGCTTAGATTCGGCCACTTTTAATAGACTATTAATTTTTAAAATTTGATCTAAATATTCTAGATATTGAATCCCATCAGTGGGAAAAATACTTGTTCCCTTTGCAAGCTTACTTCTCATTTCTATTTTCTATCTAAAGCATCTGTCAGAACTTTCAAAACAGTGCCTTTGATTTAAAACAGAATGTCTCTGATATTCAATATTATGCATAAAAGTAAGTGACCTGAAAAGTCTTCTATTAAAGTATCTAAATCAGAGCATCTTATATTAGAAATAAATGTTGAATTTATTAAACGTCTGTCATCTCAGCAAACCATAGGGTGTCTTACTACAATCTTTTTACATTATAAAAGTTAATTGTACTTGTTTATCGGTCATTATTCTAGTACTTATGTACTAGGGTATATTAGATTACAGTGGGGCAATAAATAATTTCAGTAATTCGGTGGCCTAAAATAAAGATTTCTTTCCTATTCATACTACATGTCTACAGAGAGACAGCATGGCTTTCTATGCCATTCTTATGCAAGATGATGGATCCCTACCACTTAAGACATGGCAGTCACTATGCTACAAGAAAGGGAATGTGGTGAATTATGTGCTGACTTAATTTTCTAACAGTAACCTTTCCACTCATGTGCCATTGGCCAAAGCCAGTTAAGGAATGATACTTAACTTTAGAGGAGTGAGTGCAATTTTACCATGTAGCTCAAAGGAGAGAACCCGACATATCATAGAACAGTCATCAGTGCTGTTTCACGTGACAATTAGCAAATTAAATTTGGCACTGTATTTTGGGAAACTTACATATAAATTCATTGAAAAAAAAAGATTGTCATTCTTCTTTGTGCTACATAACAAGCTGAGGAATCAGAGTAAATATTAACCACTGCATTTTGGCATTTGGCACAGAGAAATACTCTGTCAATGATGTTAGGTCCTTTCAAAGTAAAATTTTTACCAGTTTGTTGCTTGAAAGTTTTTAATAAAAATTTTTAAATGTTAAAAAGATACATCTTCAGCAGCGTGTGATTCCTGATCTTGTAATCCTGTGGGTCTTCTGCTAGAAAAGTAAAACTGTGCCTTTAATACTTTATTCTACTCAACTGGATCTTCTAGTTAAGACTACAATGGCTATCTTGTCTTTACCACTTTCCCATTCGCATAGGTATTCTCAGGTTTGTTTTCTGCTTTACTGATTCAAATTTCTAGAATGTTAAGTCAGCTAATAGCTTTTTAAAACACATTTTAATGTGTTTGACTCATTTTTTTCTAACTACATTTAATAGAAACATTATGGAAGCTTATTTCATTGATCACAAAAATCAGTCATTTTCTATAACTTTTTTCTAGTAAAATGTCAGGGGCAGAATTTCCTTTTAAGTCCATAGGATCACTACTCCTCTTCACTGTAGTTTGTATTCATAAGCCTCATGTTGATTTTTATGCTTATTCATGCTGTAATAAAGAATTGTCAATCTAAGTGTCCAGTGGCGGCAGTGACGCTAAAAAAAAAAACAAACCTTCTAAACCACTGATAGCAGTATTCTCAATCTCTCTGAGTACTCATAGTTCCTGGCAGATAACTGATGATCCAAACAAAATAACTCCCAGTTTGGTTCTAGAAGTGTATTACAAAGGATACAGGTGGATACAGGTAGGTTTGTAATTAAAGCAAAACAAAACAAAAAAACAGCGACTTAAACAAGATAGAACTTTCTCACATTCACAATCCATAGTGACAGTCCTTCACTAGTGTGACCCAGGTTTCATCTCTTTTATATATGCCATCTTCATACAGCTTACGTTTTGTAGCATATGATGGCTGTTGGTAGTTCCCTACATTATGTCTGCATCCTAGCCAGTGAGAAGGAAAAAAGGGAGAGCTCATCCCTTAGGGCAGAGTGTAGAGTTGCACACATCTCTCCTACTTACAACCCCCATGGCCACACCTGGCTACAAGGGAAGCTGGGAAATACAGCCTCACTGGTCAGCCACATGCATGCTCAGTTAAAACTGGGAGATTCTATTACTAAAGAGTGGGAGAATAGGTATGGGAAACAACTAGCGGCCTCTGCTACAAGGAATAATAGGGTAGGGAAAGATCAAAGTACTTTGCCTTATAGTCTTTATAGTCTAAAAGAAACAGTGAACAAAGACAGATTAAAGATATTTATACTCCCTACCATGCAAATCTGTAAATCCAACCAAAGGAATTCTGTAGTACAACATTAAAACCAGAATTGCTTAAGGTAGCAATCTTAACAGCCAGGAAGCCAATACTGGAGAGAGTATTCTGATATTCCAGGCTGACCTGAACTCTTAGAATGTTTTTTTTGTTTGTTTGTTTCTTATTGTAAATTAATAATAAAAAAAAAAATTAAAAAGGAAATATAAAGAGCAATTTCCTAGAATTTCAATTCTTTCTGCCATCTTCCTGGAAATTATCCCCCAAATTTCTTGTTTTCATAGGCTAGATTTATCTAAAACCATTTGGTTTAAAACTACAATTTTTTCAAAATGTGCTAATAAGCCTTAAGAATCAATAATCAGATGTATTAGGATGGACAAAGCCTAAGCATCAACTATTTAACTTAAAAAATCAAGGTACTTTGGAAAACTGTTGAAGCCAACAGGCTATATAGTTATTCAATCTAATGCTGAAAATAAAATACATCATTAGCTTTCATTATTTCCCTCTGTCGTTTAACCCTTTCTATCATTCCTTCTCATGATGTTTCAAAGAATCTTGATTTTTAGTCTAGGATTACTACACAGTCTTAAAAAAATATTCAAGTCAACAGTGTAATTATCACATGGAAAAGTTTGTAAAGGGAAATGCATTATAAGTTCAATCCCTGAATATCTGAATATTTTTCTTTCCTCAAATATAGGCATGTCTGCAGCAGTAGCAGTATCTAAGCTTAGGAGCTGTGGCTCTGATGGAAGATGCATCCTAATCTTGGTCACAATAAATTTGTTCATCCTCACACTAATACTTTCAGGCATATGGCCTACAGCACATGCCCTCTACTAGAAATGACTTACCCTCCATTAACCCTCACTCATTCTTAATGATCATCTTTCAATGTAAATTCAATAGTAATTTCCCCAGGAAGTCACCACTCCCTTCCTTTGAGCTCTCATCAAACTTAGAAGATCAGTAACAGTGTTTTTACCATGCTAAGTTATATAATTAAACCTCCTCCTCTCACACTAGCCAAAGACTTACTCCAGAGTTAGTTAGCTTACTGCATCTCATCTTTCTGCCCTCTCTTTGACCAGCACAGTGCTTAATGGAAACAAGCTGTAAGTGACCAAAGGCTTTTTAAGTCCTATGATCTGAACTTAAGTGGCTCTATCACTTATTAGATGTGGAATCTTGAGCTAATTACCTAAGTACTGTAAACCTGTTTCCCTTTCCATAAAATAGAAAAAACTACCTCAATGAGTGCTTGTATTAACTGAGTAAAACCAGTAATTTTATGATGCTTAAGAGAAAGTAGCATCTAAATTAAAAATTCTAAAATAGGCAAGAAGGCTGTCTGAGGGCTTACAATGCCAAAGCAAGAATCTGAAAGCGAATACAATTATTCCTTAATTTAAAAATATAGTTTAGTCATATTAAACTAAACCTGAATTTTTCCCTTTAGAAAATATTGCTGATGCAAATTTAAAGATGGTAACCCTGTAATCTTTAAAATACAATCAAAGCATTATACATGACAGACCCACAACACTCAAAAACACTTTGCAACTGCCTTGCCATGAAGAATGGCACCTCAGACTTAGAATCACCCTATTTTTCTATAAGGTTGAGAAGAAAGGAGTACCTGTATTCCCAAAATACCTATCACTGACATTTCATACTAAAATTATACTATATATTTTATACATTACCTCATTTGATTCTTAACAATTCCTAATGATTCTGAGATGTATTGTACCTACCCTCTTTTTTTCAGGGAGTCTGGAGAGACTTATTTTACACTTATGTAAAATAAGAAAGTTAAGCTTGGAGAAATTATGTACCTTGACTATAGTTATATAGCTTTTAACTAGTAAAGCCAAGCCTAGACTTGAGGGCCACTGACTCCTTGGTATACACATATGGTATATGCCCTAGAAGAAACTTGCAGTCTAGGTCTGGAGACATGGAAAACACAAAAACAAAGATGAAAAATCTAAAAACACAAACGACCTCAAAGAATGTGGTAAACTGTAAAGTTAATAGTATAGATTTATGTTCCTTAACATGATGTATGATCTGAGTTAAAATTTCTGGAAGTAGGGCCTGAAATCTTTTAAAATATATTTCCCAGCTGATTCTTAACATGCATTCATACATTCATGCTTCAGATTCACTGGTAAAACAATATCCAAAATGAGTTTAGGAGGGAGAGGTCAAATTGATTCATTTTCTCTCAAATCCACCTAAACTATTTTCCATTATTTTTCTGATACTGCTTTTAAGAACAAAGAAAGAATTCTTTTAAATGATACAGAAAAAGTAGCTTTAACTATACTTTATGAAATCCTAACTACAAAAGTTATGATAACCAATTTCATGTTTTAAAGGCTATTACAGAATCTTACTAGCCTAATACTTTGCTGACTAGAAATTAATTTAAAACGTATACAAAGTAAAATTTATATATAAATTAATTATCTAAATATTAGACTGCCACCTAGTGCTCATCTTTTAACATGATACAATCACACAATTAAGATTTTGGGGGACAAACCTCAAAACATATTGTCAGAGCCAACAGTTTCACAGTAGGAATGACAAAGCTCTGTTTTAAAAAATGGCCTTGAGAGGTTACTGATAAGGTGAACCAGCTGATCACAAATCATTAAAACCTCATGTTAAAAATAAAAATCCTATAATTCTAATAAGTTAGACAATTGATTACATGTGAAATAGTATTAGCCACAAAAAACTATAAGTAACCTAAGTTACAGGACAGACTGAATACTACCCAAGCATTTAAATATTGGGAAAGGAAATGACATTAAACGTGTAGTTATTTTCCAAAGATGGCAGCAATTTCTCTCATCCACATGTTCTGCAATATAACCTCTCACTCTCACCCTTCCAGATGGGCTTTAAGGCTGCTTTGACAAACAGAATACAGAAGTGACCCTGTATTAGGCATAGGCCTTAACTACCTGAGTCCAGCTTCCACTCTCTCAAAATAGCTGCTTTTGGTATGTCACTCTTGGAAGATAAATACAATGTATGAAATATAACTACACTGAGACAACTATGGAGAAGCCCTCGGGGATAACAGACCCATGTTGGAGGGCCAAAGAGCACAGAAGTACCAGAAATGCAGGGAAATAACTCATCACAGCAGTGGGTCCTCCAGGTCCAGTCAGCACCACATAGAAACAAAAGCTCAAATGAGTCCTTCCCAAATTAGTGACCCATACAATCAAAATAAAATGGTTATTATAAGCCACTAAGTTTTGAGGTAGTTTGTTATGTAATTGAAACCGAAAATGTTTCCTGAAAGTATGATATTACTTTAAGAAAATCCTACAAATGTGGCACTGGTTTTGTGACTGAGTGATGGGCCTGAAGGAGTCTACGAATGCAGGTTTGAAGGACAGTGACAAGAGTGGTATTAAAGACTGGAGAAAAAGTGGCCTATATCATCTAAGATAAATATAATTGTTATATTATGTATTAGTCCATTTAAAAAGGTGACAGTAATAGAATGACTCTCCTAGTCATACATGGCTCTAAAAATTAAATTAAGTACTGATTAAAAACGAAGGTGTCCTAAGGTTCAAGGACAAATAAAATACTAATTAAGTACAGAGTTTTCTGAAAACAAAAAATTTCAGTTTCTAAAGTTGTCTGGTGATTATTCAATAAATGCAGTATAACCTACAAAGTTTCAGACAGTGTAAAAATTTTATGGCAACTATAAACAAATCATGTACACTAAGATAATTAGGAAACACATGTCATATGTCTGGATTTAATTTTTTATGAACATCAATACCTCACATAAGAAAAAAGTCACATATTTTATGCCCATAGTGGACTGCAAAACATTTGCCCAGTTTAATTTCTTCCCTGTCTCCATAGCATAAGAGATAAAGGCTTGAGTTGAGCTGGCAATAAAGAGAATGACTTTAAACCAGCAAGATAATACAAATCTAATATATAATATAACCTAAATTATTAATATTTGACAATGATATATTTGTGTATATGTATTTTTAAAATTTAGATTCATGGAGTTCATATTCAATTAAACTATTTTCAACATAATTTGTCAGCAAAATACAACCCTATCAGCATATTATTGCCTACCTGCCCTTGTTTGGTCATGGAATGGATTCTTCACCCACAGATTATATTACACATGTAGCCACAAATACCTGTGAAGCTACTGTATACTTTAAAACTAATTTTGTTTGTCAGAAAAACCAATATCACAAAGAGAAATGTCTACAGAAAGTTTATATTTTAAAATATTTAAGCCTTATAATTTAGCCTAGTAGCTTTACTTAAAATTCAGTAGTTCTAATGCTAGTGCTCAAGATTAATAAGTAAGCAGAATAAAACTAAAAGAAAACTAATTTCCTTTGGTTTGACAGAGCAAAAACATGCTAGTAAAAATTAAGGATTCCAAGCACATAAACAAAAAAGTTTATATAAGCCTTGGGAATCCTATTTTCCTTCTCCAGCTGATTAATCTCACCCAACTGTTTTGATGGTCACAGTGAAGTGAAGCTGGTGGAAGGGCTAGAGATATAATGGAATATTATTACACTACTTTTTTAAATGGCTACAGAGATTAGAAATTATATTCAACCTTCTGTCTCTGTGTGTTACACTCTTACACATTATCTGTTTGATCTTAATATTTTGGAAGAATTAGAATGCTCTAACTTAACTTAATGGGTAGTAAACATATTCTGTAAAGGGCCATGTAGCAAATATTTTTAGGCTTTGTGAGTTAGGCCTTGAGAGTCAGGAAGTCAAATTGAGGATATTACTTATATAAAAAAGAAAAAAATCCACTTTTTATTTATAAAATTAAAAATGGAATATAACCTATTGTAATACAGATCTACTACTAAAAACGGAATTCTCTTTCTGAGTGATAACATGTCACTTAACTGAAATTCAAAGCTAGTGTTCCCTATCATCAACAGTTTTTACAAATGTTCATTTGTCAATGCTTTAACAAGATTTTATGTATTTCATTTTTAAAATGTCTTTTTCCACACAGAAAAAATACTGTCAAATCCTGATATTAATCCACATGCATGATTTTAATTGAGGATATTCACTGCTTGAAAGGCGATTACAGAATTTTACTACATTCTTCTGATATTTGCCTTTTCATGTCACTACATTGTAGATTAATCACTTTCAACTGAAGGTTTGGTGGAATCTCCTTAATTGCATACTTAAATGGATTTTGAAATGTGAAAATTCCCTTTGCATCTGCATCCAGGTCTGAATAACCGATGAAAATATAGTCTGAGTTTGGAAATACATCTGCTGCAGCTGTTTGGGAATGAAGATCTTAGTTCTTGTTTTAACTTCTGGCATCAATTAAAAGTATAGAAAATACTATATAAAGCAATTTGACATTACTTGTGATTCAAATGTTAGTTGTCAAATTGTTTGACATACAGTGTTTGAAATATAGGCATTGTTTTGCCTTGCAATTCTCAGTTAAATTCATTAAGAAATATTAACAAGTCTGAAGCAAAAGCTAATTACCAAAGTCATTCAGTGTTTAATAGTAGAAGTTGAAGGAAGTACTAGTGCATAAAAACTTCAATCTTGGTCCTGATCTCAAGAAAACTGCAAGAAAACTTTACCACTGCTAAACTAATAAATTACTGTATAGTAGGACAAGTCAGGATATTCAGGGAAGGGCGGTTTTGCATTAAAAAAAAAAATTAATACAGTTCAGATCAGCATGTCTGATTCATTTCAGCTCCTTCACTGCCAAAACCTGGGGGCAGGGATTGCTTCAATTTCTCTGCCGTCTCTTTTGTCTATGATGACCAAAGTATAAAAGTATCTGGCTGCATCAAACTTTAAACTTCGTATTATTCTTATTTTTCTTGATCTCGACTGATTTGGCATCCTTTCACCTGGCTATGAGCAGAAAGTCCTTGATTTACTCGATTTTGCATGGAATGGCTATGAGGCACATAGTCAGCGCCTCAGGTTCTATTTCTGACAAAAATTCATACAACTGATCATGGTTAAGTCCATGAGACTGAATGAAGTTTACTGACACTACTGAATCAATAACATATGAAAGACTCAAACCTTTTCCACCATGTATCTGCTGATGAAAATATAACAAATAACTATAGGTTCTAAAAATATTATATTTCACACTCTTTGTAAATTTGTCCAACAAAGTCATCTGCTCCACACATTTTTTTTTACCACCATCAGTTATAACATATTTTAGCAGGTTCCACTTCAGGTTGTACTGACTTGGGACTTTTGCAATTTCTCTGAAAATATTTTTCTCCTATAGTTGTTCCATACAGTCACTTCAAACTCTGCTTTGACTCCTTGAATAAACAACTCAGCTGTATCAGTAACATCTGTCTAGTCATTAAGAATCTAGGGAAAATACTTGAAATAATTTGCCTTGATTTTTAATTGAGTATTGATGTTGCTCCCAATGTCCTCAGCTCTTCAAGCGACTGTTCTTGCTAAGAGGCTAATAGTCTTAAACAAGTTTATTTTCTCTGGACACATTTCTTCAGTGGCTGCAATCAAACACGAATTAATTAACTCATCATTGGCAAATGGCTTTCCCTGCTTGGCCTACAAATGAGCAACTCAGAAACTTACTTTGGCTGCAGCCTTATTTTCGTGAAGAAATTCTGCTGTGATGAGATATCCCACTTTATATTGTCTACATTTTCTGACCATTGTTATCCTGAGTTGGAAGTATTGTGCTAAATGCTTAGTCTAGTAATTTCAAAGTTTATTGTATTTTTTTTTTTACCACAGCCAAAGTAACATTGCATAATAAACACACAATGCTTTGTCATCTAATTTAATAACAAAATAGCCCATACACTACTGTGCCTTAAAAGCATGCCATTCAAAGTTCATTTTTGTTCCTTTTGACATGATGGGTATGCAATAGTAACAAAACAAAGAAATAAAATGTTGCAGTATGGAGATATCCCTAGCACTAGAAATACTGTGGAGTTTTAACTTCATCCCTGGGATCTGTAGTACACTAAGCAGCAGTATAAACTGACGAGAGCAACACATACGGTTTCTGTTGCAACTATTAAATACTGCTATTATATTATGAAAGAAGCCACAGACAATATGTAAACAAATGATTGTGGCTGTGTTCCAGTAAAACTTTATAGATGCTAAAATTTAAATTTGATATTTTCATGTGTCCCAAAATATTATTAGTCTTTTGATTTTTTTCAATGGTTTAAAATGTAAAAATAATTCTTAGCATACAGATCATAAAAGAAGAGGTAGTGGGTCCTACTATGCCAATCTCAGATTAAACTCATTTTATCATGAAAGGCCATTAACAGATAGAAATTTGGTTCTCATGCAGAGGAGCTAGACTGCCAGACTACCTAAATTTGTTTCCACATCTCTAAAATGAAGACATTGTTAGTACTCACCCACACAGATTTCTCTGAGGACAAACTGAATGTCTAAATTACTTAGAACAGTGCCTAGCAAACAGTAAGTATACTAGATGTTAATATTTCTTACTGAATAGAATACAACTGCAAATGGATTTCAATTCTTACTGGCAACTCTTAAAGATTTAAAACTCCCACTGGAGGTCTGAGGCAAGCAGCCTGCTTGGATGAATATTACCGATGTCCTCCAAGTAAGACGCTTTCAAAGTCTATCAACACCAATGTTTCTGTTATACTTCCCACAATCCTACCAGCATTTTAATTCCTAAGTATTTCAAATTGCTAAGCATTACTCCTTTCTTTTCTCAGGTGTGGCTGCAACCCCACCATAAGAAAAATTTTGGAACAGATCATCTCTAAAGTTCGGCTGTACATCTAGACGAGTGAACAAGTAGAAATAAAAGTAAAATTTTAAGTAGTATTTTTAGTAATGACAATTTTACACTAAAAATGCATAAATAAATCATTCTGTATGAGCAAATAAAAATTACGACACATTTTTTTGTTGTTGACTAATGGGGCTTGGATGACTTTTGATTGACCCAAAGGGGCAACTATGGATGAAAAAAAGGCGGGGAGGGTTTTTTTAGAAAGTAACCTCACAAAGGAATCTGATTATAAATTCCTAACAGGGCAGGTCATGATGGATCATGCCCCAAGAATGTTAATTTTTTAGTAAAAACTTTACCTTTGCCTTAAGCAAGCCCTGTCAATTGTTTCCATGCTTCTGGGCTAACACATCTTTGTAATAACCACCTTCAGGACAGTATATAATCTTGATAACTACCCTGTAATCCAATCCCCACTTTGCTTCCACTTCCACCTAACATTCCTTATGTTCCCTCCTTAATTTCAAATGCATAAAAGAAGCTACAAAACTATTATTCTTGGGAGCATCTGAGATCTAGCTCCCTGGCATATGTCATCAGTTTGACCTGAATAAACCCTTATAAAAAAAAGTCCTCAAAAAAACCCAAAAAACAAACAAAAAAAATCATTGGGTGAGATTCAGTACAGATATACCTTTATTACTCTGAAAAACAAAAACAAAAACAAAAAAACAACTCATGTTTAAATATATAAAAGCCACAAAAATTACATTAAAATTATTCATTGTTTCATATGCAAGAGTATCATTCAGCCATCCTCAATTCCCCATCAAATATTTAAGACTAAGTACTCAGGAGACCAAGGACTGAGGGCCCTTTCCTTTCTTTTGGATTAGCTGTCTCAATCTGATGTTCCCTCTTACCCCCAAATTATGAAACATATGCATCTGGATTGAAACATATGCATCTGGATTGAAAATGTCATCTCCGGATGATTCTATTCTTATTTTTTCCCTAATTCATTTTGTTTTTACAATAAATACGAATTACCTATAAATGGGGAAAAGTCAAAATGGATTCATCCATTAAAAGACAGTGTGGAAAATCCACAAAAACCAAAGTACCCAAAATAATCACTTTAGTTAAAACCATAACTGCTTACCTACAACCAGGCCACACTCAGGACAGATCATATCACCAGCTCTGTAGTCTTCCACTAAAATTGCATCTGGATGGTTTGGACATGTGACTCTTGGAAGAGCATCCAAACTAAATGGGAAAAGAAAGTATTTT
The DNA here is from genome assembly GCA_030015415.1 of Cynopterus sphinx. Classification (NCBI taxonomy): domain Eukaryota; kingdom Metazoa; phylum Chordata; class Mammalia; order Chiroptera; family Pteropodidae; genus Cynopterus; species Cynopterus sphinx. The sequence continues at coordinate 69,188,272 of CM057387.1, read as the reverse complement.
TTTATATGCTCCTAATCATCATGTAATAAAGTAGTCTTTTTTTTTTTTTGGTGGGGGTGGATTTTGAACACTTTTCCAATACTGTATATTTATAATACATTTAGGCTAAATTTTCAAAGTATACCTCCCAGTTAGAGTACTTTAAATTCTAGTGAGTCATTAACAGGTAGATTCCATTGAAATTATTTTTTATAAGAATAATTACTGGTTTGCAGACATGAAAAGCTTTAAAAACTTAAATGGAAAAGTTTTTTTTCTCTTAACATGTAGGCTATTAAGATTTTTTAAAATTTTGATTAGCATAGAAATGACTAGCTACTATAATAACCTCTGACATTTACATGTAAGTATCCAGTTTGTTCCCCTTGCCACTTCTATGGTCAGAGAATAAATCTAAAGTTTGTGTTTTTCTATTTGCTAGTTACCTTAGTGATAGATTTAGAATAGTACACTGATCCTAAACTAATAGGTATATAAATGAAGGTGGTAAATATGGCTCTGCTTAAGACCTGATGATTTCACTTAGTCCAGATTGAGTTTGTTTACATTCAAGAAATTATTTTAAAGTATTAATAATTCACTCAATTATTTTATTTTGAAAATAAATCAGTTTCGGGAAGACAAATCAGCCTTAAATGACCTGACAGAATTAGTTTAAAAAAGGAACAAAAATATTTAACATAGATTTAGTAATCACAAATGTTTCATATCACTGGAAATAAGCTGTCTTTAAAAGTTTGGCTGAATATCATCGAAGGTTATGTTATAGCCATCACAAATATACATCTAAAAGACAACAGCAACATTCTTATAATATGTAAATAGGTATTATTGGTTTTGGATAAAGATTCTCATGATAGCTAATACAATTCAGATTAACTCTCAATACAGAAGGTGATTCCCACTGGAAAACTGATAAAATCATCCATATCCTCAAAATATGTATATTCAAGGTAACCAGAACACGTCTTGGATCTTTTCATTGAAAAAATGGGGGGTGGGGTTTGCTTTACATTCACATTTCATAAATTCCTATTAGGAAAATATTTTAACTATGACAAAATGTTAAGAAAGTAAAAATTATGAAAAACTGTTGAAATAAAATGTTAGCAGACTAAGTAATTACAAGTATGTAAAATGGGCAGCTAGTGGCACACACTATACAAAGAAAAGGATTGATGGATTTCATACTCATAAAGGTAGACAGAATATCATGTAGAGTGTGTGTGTATGTATATAAATGATATGGAGACATCTCAAAGATATGCTAAGTGAAAAAAGGTATAGATTTAAAAATCTGAAAAAAGTATGCAGTTATGTGAAATAACATTGCTCAATCTCAAAATCTGATGACAGAAGCTAGACAGAGGAACACATATGTCAAAGTAAGTTAAACAAATCTATGGTGTTAGAAGTCAAGATGTGGTTATCTTCTGAAAGGAGTAATGACTGAGAGCATAAAAGAGGCTTCCACAGTGCTAATGGTATTTGATTTCCTGATGTAGGTGGCAACTCTGTATATGTGCTCACTTTGTAACTGAGCTGTGCACTTAAAATGTGTGTGCTAACTTCAAAAAAAAGGTCTAAAGCAAGTCAGTGAACAATGCTTCCATGAGACTACCTTTTTTGGGAAGGGAAAGAGGAGATTAGAATGATGTGCATGTTTGCTAAAGCATGGAATCACTGGGAAATCACTGGGCAATCACCAAGAAACTGGTTACAGCGTCTGTCTGGGGGAAGTATGAGATGGCTGGGAGCTAGTAAAGGAGGCAGACTTTTTCACTTTTTTGTTTTTACACTTTTGTGTGTTATCTATCCAAAATAAAAGGAAATCGTGCTTTTAATCAAATCACCCACAAGAGAAAAACAAAAGAGGAACCACAAGAGTAGGGTGGTGAGGGTTTGGGGGGGGGGGCGGCGAGTAAGAGAGAGAAACAATACTAAGGAATGGAGTAAACAACCACTCTAACATTGAAACTACTGAGACTTACCTAAAAAGGTAGATAATCCCAACCTCATTTTATAGCTATAATTTATTGGGTTACCTACTGTGTATCTACTACTTGCCATATTATTATTAATCTCAATATCAACCTGGCAGGATAGACATTATCTCCATTACAAGAGTATGCTCGCAGAATGATTTGCCTCAAGTCACAGAACCATACGTAGTGGATTTAAATTTGAACTCAGAACATTTGTGCTCTGTAAAAACATCAGGCAGTTTCACAGCCTGGAAACTATGTATCTTCCTCAAAATAACAGCTAGCAGTAGAAATACTCATTTACCTTTGTTCTCACTGATAGAAAAGCTCCAGAGCTGGACAACTGCCATGACACATATATTTAAGAGCTGGGCATGTCTAGAAAAAATTTCATTTTTTGAATAAAGAAAATGAAGGCACACAAAGGAAAAGTGTACTCTTTAGGTAAAGAATTAATCAAGTGAATTTACTATACTTAACTACTATAACATTTCTTACAATTTCCTGTTCTTTTATATGTAAAAGCTGTGCTCAAATAAGAGCACTTTCACTCTTCAGACCTACTTACGGCTAAGTCCTATTTAGGCGACTTTGAGACGCTGAAGGTTTCTATTTACCTACAAAGAAACCCAACCTGAGAGAGCCACGCCCACACAGGATGATTGAGCATTCGATCATAGAATCGGTAAACAAGAGTGTCATTGACTTTAAGTGCTAGTTCCAAATAGGCCATTAGCTAGAGCTGCCTCCCCACCCCCTTTAAAAAAACACACACACAGTAACATAAAATAGGAAGTCTTGTCAGCTACCGGAAAGAGCCCGGCCATCGCCAGCTGACTGGTTGCGATCACGGCTTTCACCGGGAACTCAATTCCACGGATATAAGTTCCAAAAATCACGCCACAGTTGCCTTCCCGAAGCTACTGCACTTAGATACTTGTAACACATCGAGAGTTAACTAGAGGCCACATGTGTGGTAACAGGAAATAGATGTCCAAGACTCTACACTCCGTCCTAACACTGATCTTGGAAAAGCCAACACTGGCATGACTCAGTTCACGCTCATGCAAAACATGCTATCTGCCTCATCGTGGTAATACGGGAGATAACGAGGGCCTGCAAGCATTTTCCAGGTCGCGGGATGAAATAAAGACGGTCCCTAAAGGCACTGAACGCATTTCCTGTGGGTGAGGGCACGGCATCTTAAAATGTAGTAAAGAGTGACTTCCCAGCTTGCGCAAATGATTTTCTGCGGGCAAGACTGTCTTCGGAAGCACGCAGATACCATCTGCACAGACTCTCTTAAAAGGGAACTCGTCATTCAGGAAAGCCGTCGCGTCCACTCCGCGGGGCCGGCCTCGGGGAGGGCAGTCAGCTCCCGTCGGGCTCCCCGATCCCGACGGCGGCCCTCACTGTCGAGCTGTCAACACTGAGAGGGGCCCGGAACCTTGTCCCGCTCTTTGAAAGCGGGACTCGCGGCCCCTCGGGGTGGTGGGGCCGTAGATGGGAAAGAAAACAAGCGCAGGGGATCCAAGTAACGAGGAGAAAAAGAAAAAGACGGGTGAAATGCCTACAGAAGACGCGGGGCCGGAGGGGGCTGGGGACACGGCGGCCCCACTGGGTGCTGCCTGCGTGAGGAAGCGACGGAGACGCCGGGGGCGGCGGCGCGGGCAGCTCGGCACCCCCCCCCCCGGCACCCCGCCAGCCCTGCCGCCGGCGGGGCCTTTGTCCGGGTCGCCCGGCCGGTCCCCGCGCCTCCGGGACGGCCCGCCCGGCTCCCCGCGGCCCTCGGCCGGCCGGGCCCGGCGCTCGTACTGACCGGCTGGTGGACGCCATGTTCACGCCGCCGCGGCCCCGCAGGAAAGCAGACGCGCGCGCACGGACAGCGGCCGGGACGGGCTGGGGGCGGCCGGGCGCGCCGCGCCGGCCTTTTATAGACGAGCCGCCGCCGCCGGCGCAGCGGGGAGCGGCTACGGGTCGGGAGACGGGCCAAGAAGCGTGCGCTCCGCCGCGCCGCGCGCCGCGCGTCCGCTGGGTGCCTGTGCGGTCCTCCGGCTTGTTGCTCGGCCGGGTGCATCGGCGGAATGACCCAGGGGAGACTACGCGAGAGGCACCCTCCACGTGCCCCAGTTAAAACACAGAGGCACCCCTCCCCGGGCGTGGTGTCGGGGGTGGGGGCAAGCCCGCCTCCCCACCGGGAAATCGGTGACTCCGGGTGGGCTGCCTTTCTTCCCTGCCTAGAGGGGCAATTCCACGAAGGAATGTGGAGTAAAAAGAGAAATCCACTTAGGTCAGCCGGAACAGGTGTCCTTTCAGGCCTTGTCATCAGCGAGCAAACTGCGTTTTCTCAGGCCCTCGCCAGTCGGTGCAAGGGGTGAATAGGACCTGTCTTGCATGCCCTCTTAGAATTGGCAGGAGATGAGACAAAAACATAAGAGAGCACCGTGCGCCCATGAGGCAGGGAGATGTGGGGCCCTGCTCTTGTTTTGTTTTGTTTTGTTTTGTTTTGTTTTGTTTTGTTTTGTTTTTATGGGCTTTGGCGATTTGGCTGATAGCTGAAATATAGAGAACTTGGCAAAACATTTAGATACTGCAGAAGGCCCGTAGATGTATTAACTAGCCAAACCAACGTCAGCAAAGTAGGAGGAATATTAACAATAATACTACCACCACTTTGTTGAAAACCAACCATCCTTGACCATGTGGAGAGAGGAGGAAAGAGCACTCTTGGTTACCAGGGGGCTGAGGGCTTGGAATACAGTGGCTGCTTTGTTCATTTGGGCATGGGACTTAAATGCCATTGAGCACGGATTGTTTTTCTTGAAAGGTGAGAAAGACAGGCTTCCTTAGAAAGAAAAGGGGGTGTATGAGAGAGGAGTTTAGTAACTAGAATCGAGATGGAGATGAGAGAGCATTTTTTCCCCCCAGTCTTCCAATCTGTAGTTTAAAAACTTGACTGCACTATTGTGTGTGGGTGGCAGGAGATGTTCTCCCTTAGTATTTAGGAAAGCTTTGAAGTGCCAATTCATTGCACCTGTGCCAAGTGTAACCAGGAGAGGGCTTGGGGGAATGCTCCACTCCAATCAGGCAAGAAGTTGTTACAGTAGAGTACCTTGGCTTGGGAAAAAGAGAGGAGGAATAGGGCACTGCGTACCTCTTGAGGATCAATAAGGACCTACCAATTAATAGATTCAAGGTAGGCATTTAATAATGTTTGTGGAAGAAAGAAACCCCAGAGAAAGGTAGCTGAGTAACCAGTTGATTTACCCCTGCCCCACCTGGAGAGTGTCTTATCTGGCATAACTTAATTAGGATTTCTTTTATATTAAAATAAAAGCAGCTTAGGTAGACCATTCCTTTTCCTTTTTGTTAGTACAACACTGGCAATTAATAAAGCATTTTCATCAACATTATCCTATTTAATCCTTATATCTGATCCTGAAATTAAAATACACACACAACTGGGGATTTATCATGTAGGAATCAATGACCCAGACTATTAGTATTTACCAGAACTTCTAGTTTGTTAGTATCATCATTTTTATTTAACTTACTTATGTGGATTAATTAAAATGATTTATTTAAATTAACTCATCTATTTTAAGTTAAAATTTTATTTTAAAAGTTTATATAACTACTGTGAAATCACAACTTGTGTTTAAGTTCTTCCAAACCAGAGGTCCCCAACCTTTTTTGCACCAGGGACCAGTGATCCTATGAGAATCCAATGCCTGATGACCTGAGCTGGAGCTGAGGTGCTAGCACTAGGGGGCAGCTGCAAATACAGATAAAGCTTTGCTTGCTTGCTTGCTTGCCTGCCGCTCACCTGCTATGCAGCCTGGTTCCTAACAGGTCACAGACCCCTTGGAGACCCATGTTCTAAACTATAAAATGGTTTACATACCTAATAAATGATTTTTAAAAGTTCGTTACCCACCTAGATGCATCTTTTTTTAAAAAAATATTGCATTGATGTATAAATATATACCATAAAATTCACCTGTTTAAAGTCAATGACCTTTTTTTAACATAATTTTACCAAGTTGTGCAACCATCTCCACTATCCAGTTTTAATACACTTCCATAGTCCTAATAAGATCACTCTTGTCCATGCACAGTGAATGCCCATGCCACTTCTAGCCCCAGGAACCACTTACCTACTGTCGGTCTCTATAGACTTTTTTATATAAATGGAATCACATGATACATTGTGTGTTGTATCTGGCTTCTTTCCCTTGGCATCATATCATAGAGGTTCATTAGATTTATCTTGTGGCTTCACTTTTGGAAACATCGACATATAATTGTCTGTTATAAAAATATCTGTATGGTGATATTGGAAAAGATGACAGTTTCCTCACCTCAGGAAAGTTTGACAAATATTTGTGTAGAAATTATATGACATATTCTGCTGGACTAGGAAAAATGAAGGATTCAGTGAAATGTATGACCAGATCTTTAGACTTTTTAGGAAATGGGATGAAATGTCTAGAATTTAAACATACCCCATATGTTTGGTGGCTAAAGAGTCATATATATTACTTCTAGAAATTTGAAAGTTTCACAATTTTTTCAATTTTTTTATCATGTTCAAACACACTAAACCTTAGAGAGCATATAATAATGAATCCTCATGTACCTATCATCCTGATTAAACAATATCAAGATTTGTTTCATGTGTCCTCTATTTCTCTTTTCTCTCTTCGATAAAGTCTTTGAAATACAAATTCCATATATCACCCTGATCCATATGTACATTAGTATACATTTCTAAAAAAATGGACTTTTAAACTTTTTAAATATGGCATGTAATACTTACTACATTACCAATGATATCTTTACACACTAAGCTTTCTGTTGGTGCATTTTCCTGGGTCTGCTTCTTGGTGTTTGGTTTCACCAGGCAGCAGAGTACAGCCCAGCTGAAGAAGGCAAGGAGTCAGGGGAAAGGGAGGGCTCTCCACATGAAGCTGCAAGAACTAGTTGAGTTCCTGAAAGTAGACCTAAGGTCCATATGCATTAAGCCATCAGTTAGGCACTTCACGTATTCATCTTACCTAATTCTCAGTTATCTTGTTGGGCAAGTATTCAAGTGTAGAGAGGTTGAATAGATAAATTGCCCAGGTTTACACAATAAGTTAGAAGTGGAGGTAGAATTCAAAGCCAGGAATGATTGACTCTAAACTTTCCCACTTCTATGCTTGCCTACTATGTTACTGTTATTGCAAGACTACATTTTTAGGCTCAAATTACTGTGTTCTGGGAAATGCAGAATATATTTGTAGAAGCATTCATGATTCTTTTCATTCTTTAATAACAGCTGTATGTAAAGCTTTCTTAAATTCAAATAGAGGTAGTAGTAAAAATTAGTAATTAGGATATTTTCCCCATTCTTTTGTAATCTACCCCTCCCCACTACCACTTCCACCCCTCACCCCCTGATCTAGGGACGTTGCCATCTCTCCTTAAGAACTGGATCTCTGAAGGCAGGGTGTCTACTGGGGCCCGAACCCAAGACCTTCTGCATGTAAAGTAAATGTGCTAACCACTACACTATGGAGCCACCCTCAGTAATTACAATATTAATAATAGTAGCAAACACTCATATAGTGCTAACTATCTGCCAAATGCTATTTTAAGACTTTGTATATATTGAGTCATTGAATTTTTCCAACAACTCTATGAGTTGCATATTATTATTGTCCCCTTTTTATGGTTAAGTAACTAGCCTTAAGTCACAGCTAGTAAATGATAGACCAGAAATTTGAACCTGGCACTTTGCCTCCAGAATTTATGAAGTATGCTTCCTAATAGAAACTCAATATACAGAAATGTAGATTTACAGATTTTAAGATCAGAGAATAGCTCCAACAAGCAGTGTCATGCAGCATTCATGTGGCCTTCCTTTTGTGGGGTGGCTGTGTTCTAAAATATTCTGTCCAACTGTCTTCCCAAGGACACTTGTGTTTGTCGGATCCTGTGCTACCTAAACTGAAATGTGCCTGGCTCATATCTTATTGCTAAGTGTACTTGTATGTGTGATCCTGCATTTAATTTTTCCATTTGTTTATTTGTTGATTTATTTGAAATCTTTGATTCCCAAGTATTGGTGGCTTGTCCTTCATTTGAAAATATAACAAGTTTTTCACTGAGGAAGACATCAAATCCTCTGAAGTGCTAGAAAGTAGAATATAGGCTTAAAACATTAATACTCTACAAATAGAAAATATTAACTGTCAGTTATCTCCTTACAAATTCAGGAAGGCAATTGCTAGAAATTAATTCACTTTTAATCCAATGTTTGGTGACCAGTAGTTTTCTTTTAAACTTCTAAATTACTCCAATATAAACAAAACAAAATAACTTAGAGTTCACATTCAAGCTTGTGACCTTTAAAAATATTTTTCAAAAAAATATCATTTGGTATCATTTGCACTAGTCAATATTTCATTATATGTTGACACTAACAATTTTTCCAAAAAACAACTTTCTCATTCTATAATAAGAACATGGGAAAATCAGATGACATATGCAACTATCATTCCATAGAAATGTTTTTAAGTATTTTAATGTAAATAAAAATTGCTTTTAGAGTCTTATTAATGGTTTTCAAGTGACTAAATGAACTATTGGGGTCAAATGAGAACATGAAACATGTTCATATTCATGTGACTTACTACTTGACACTTTCTAAAAGACTGAATTTTAACATTAGATGTTTACTGTTTCCATAAAATCACATGCTAAAAACCTTATTGTGTAAAATAAATATCTACTTTCAAATAATCTCATATTATTTGAATGTTAAATTAAAACTCTGAAACTATTAATTATAAAGTATAACCATGTCATAAAGACATAAAATTGTTTCTTTTTTTACATTCATGTATTTTGCCCACAGTATTATAAGTTGATACAAACCTTTTAGAAAAGAATCTGGCAATACTCCAAGAATGATTTAAATGTCAAAACCTCTTGAGTTAATAAACCCTTCTGAGAACTGGAGTGAAAAAATAATCTAGAACATGGAATACTATGTCCACTGTAATGTTATTTATAATAATATAAACTAGAAACAAGAAAATGCTAAAAATAGAAAAATTGTAACTTGGTTACAATGTTATAATACATGAAGCAACCTATACCTTTGAAATAGGAGAATAATATACAGAAGGTAATAAAACCTTAGTGTCATTTCAGTGTTAAAATCAATCCATTGTACCAAGGACCTTATGTAAACAATGCTTTCTCAGAGCTGATTCTGTCTTTTCAGGGACTTGGAAGTAAACTGCAGTGAGCTCACTGAGGGCTAAAACATTCTATTTTTCTTTGTACCTTTGTGACTTTGTAACTTAGGACTTTTGCACAAAGACACCCAATAAATGATGATTTGTGTGAGTGGTTTGTGGATTAAATGAAAAAATATATTTAAAAATATCATTATTCTGACTGTCCTTCACAATAATTAAACCAGATTAGGGAGATTTACTGAGTTTTCCCATTATAACTATCTTTTCCTTTTCTTTTTTTCCTAATTGCTTTCCCTCTTCTACAAAATTGTCAATTTTATCTGCTTATTCTCACTATTTTCTGACCTTTTCTACCTAGGATATTATTGCTCTTTCTCATTAATGACATGAAAGGACCCTGTCCCTCACTTTTGTGAAGTAAAAACATTTGCCACTCACTGTTCGACCACTGATCTTAGCCAAAATGGGTAATCTTTGCTTAGTGTCTCATGCTCAGACATCACAAGAGTTCATGCTATTATCGCTAGTATTATTATTAACAGAATATTAACAATGTACTCACTGCTAACCGAATCTCGAATCTTGTAATGAGTGTTTAAATGACAGTAAGATGAACAATTCCCAAATATAACTTAATACTGGTGGTATTTGGTACATCGTTAGTTACATAGAATACTTTTAATAGGGTGGGGATTTTTTTCAAGTAAAAAATGAAAGTTAACTTGAATGTAGCTTTTCTGTTAAAACCACAAAAGCCACAATGGGTTAGCCATCATCTACTGATTTTAGTAACTTCATTCTATGGCATTTGTATTAAGAGGCAGTATAAAAGCTGCAAAAACCATAACACTTTTTGCATTCATCTGTTGTAACCCAGTATTTTGATCACTCAAGCTAATTGTGTATCACTCTCATCAAATGCTCACTCCTAACATGTCTATGGATTATCGTCTTTACTCTTTTGGTTATTTTAAACGGCCTGTAGTTCTACATTATCGTCTATTTTGCAAATGAGGGATCAGTTATATCTCTTGCTTTATTATTATTTTTTTCTGTTATGCAGAAGATAATGTGAAGTGGTGAAAACCTAAAAGTCTTTCCTCTTAGATCAAGAACAAGACAAAGAGGCCCATTCTCACCACTTTTATTCAATATAGTATTAGTAGTCCTAGCTGGGGCAATTAGGCAAGAAATAAAAGGCATCCAAATTGGAAAAGAAGACGTTAAACTGTCACTATTTGCAGATGACATGATATTATATATAGAAAACATTAGACACCAAAAAAAAAAAAAACCTGTTAAAACTAATAAATTTGGAACTCCTAGAAGAAAACATAGGTGATAAGCAACTTGACACAGGCCTTGGTGATGAGTTTTTGAATCTGACACCAAAAGAAAAAGCAACAAAAGCAAAAATAAATGAGTAAGACTACATCAAACTAAACTCCTGCATAGCAAAGAAAACCATAAACAAAATGAAAAGAACAATTACTGAGGAGAAAATATTTGCAAATTATATATCATAAGGGGCTAATGTCCAAAATACATAAAGCACTCATATAATTAACTCAATAGTCAAAAAACAAACAACTTGATTACAAAATGGGAAGAAGATCTGAGTAGACTTTTTATGAAGAAGACATACAGATGCCTTAACAGGTACATGAAAAGATGTTCAGCATCATTAACATCATGGAAATGCAAATCAAAGCCACAATGAGCTATCACTTCACACCTGTTAGAATGGCTATTATCGAAAAGACAAGAAATAACAGGTTTTGGCAATGATGTGAAGAAAAAGATTGTAAATTTGTGTGGCCACTATGGAAAACAGTATAGAGGTTCTTCAAATAACTCAGAATAGAACTACCATGTGATCCAGCAATTGTACTTCAAGATACTTATTCCAAAGAAAACCAAAATACTAAATAGAAAAGACGCATGCACCCTCATGTTAACTGCAGCATTATTTACAACAGTCAAGATAGAGAAACAACTTAAATGTCCATTGATGGAAGAAAGGATAAAGAAACTATGGTATGTATATACAATAGAATATTATTCTGCCATATAAAAAAAAATCTTGCCATTTGAGACAACATGGAATGACTTTGAGATAAGTCAGGCAGAGAAAGACAAATACCATATGATTGTTCCTATATATGAAAACTTTTTTTTTAAACTGCAAGCTTATAGATACAAGGAACAGATTGGTGGTTGCCAGAGGTACAGGGTGCAAAGTGAGAAAATGAATGAAGGGGGGGGTCAAAAAGTTAAAAGAAAAAAAATAAAATGAGAAAACTATTATTTTCAAGGTGGATAGTTTGATTTTAAAATAGAGATTCGGAGAACCACTAAACTGATTACAAATTTCTACATCTAAAATAGCTAAACTTGTTCGATTCTTTCAAATTTTCATAAAATTGTTCCATAACAACATGATAGGAGCTACACTTTAAGTTGAAGACAAGTATGGTTTGCTTTCAAATAGTTAAACATCACGATAGATTATGCCTTTGAGTACTTTTATTTGGAACTCAAAGGTATTTTGACCTATTACTATTCTCTTTAATAGATTATAAGAAATAAGAGGAGGTTCTATGACTTGAGGTAATTTATCAAGCACTGTAGACAGCTACTCCCATTTCCTGAACAAAAGTGTATGCCTGAAAATAACACTGGAGCGTCAATGCTGCACCTCACTACACTGGAGATCATTTAATTCCTCCTACTTCCCAAACGCCTTCCCACCTCAGCATGTTGGCCAAAAGATGTCACTATTTACAGCTCAGTTGACACTGCCATATTGCAATTGTGTAAGCACAGTACCTGCCAGTCTTGAACTTATGTACTTTTTAAAGGAAATATTTTATTTGGGATATTGACATTATTTAAAATGTTGAGGACAAGAAAGACTGCTAATTTGCATAATTCAAATTCATGTAGTATGTATATGCATTGTACCTATGTATGTTAATCTATTGACGTATTTTTGTTTAATTTTCATAGACCATATTCAAGTCAATTAGTTTTTTTCAAGTAAGAGATAGACTGCATTCTTTACATTGCCAATAATGGAAAAGTTGGCTGTTTCCAGCTTTTTAAAAAAATATTTGTTGGTGAACATTTGCATGTTCAAAGGGTAAATACTTAACAATAGAATCAGGGCATCGAAGGGTATGCTCATATAACATTATGATAAATGTTGTGAAATTTCTCTCCCAAAATGCCGCACTGATTTAAAAGCCCATTTCCCCATGTTTGAACAGCAAGAGGGAGACACCCTCTCAATACCATTTTAGAGTGAGAACCAAACACTGATTAGAAATATCCTCTTGCCAGGCAAAAGGGTGATGGATGTAATTCCCAGCTTTCATGTGTGTGCATATACATGTGTACAACATGGTTTAAAGATGCTTGCAGACCACTACTCTACTAAAACTATAGGTCTTGGAGCCAGGAGCTGAGTGCAACTTTGAGTGTTGTATCCTGGGATTGGGCTTCCAAGGGTCAGACAGAGTCCCACATGATTGGTCAGCTGAAGTCCTCTGTACAGGTGATTCAGGAGTCTGATTGAAGTGACTGAGTCATGCCAATCATAGCTGCAGTTTTAGGAACGATTTCTGACTCTTCAGAAAATGGTTAATAAGTGAAAGTCATGGGCCAAAGAGAGACCTGAAGTTGAAAACAAAACAACAAAAAATGTGTTCTAAGGACCAAATTCAATTTGAAGAAATTCATTAATTCAACAAATGTTTGTTGAGTGCCTATAGTATGCTAACTCTGCACTTGATGCTGGGGTTACAGACACAAACAGAACATTAAAAATCCTTGGCCTTGTGGAATTTATATCAGGAGGGTATACAGATGGTAAATTAAATAAGAGAAACCTATTGTAAATGCAATGGTGGTAAGTGCTAAGAAGAAAAATAAGATAAGGAAGGAGATGGAGAAAGAAAGGCAGGGCTTACAATTTAAAATAGAAGGTCAGATAAGCTCTCCTGAGGTGACTTTTGAGTAAAGAGCTGAGGTAGTCAGTTGGGCATTGTGGGAAAAGACATGGGCAGAAAGAACCTCAGGTCTAAAGGAGCTAATCTGGAGCAGGCCTGGGGATCAGGGATGGGCAAGGAGCGCATTGAGGAAAAGGGAGCTGCAGATGAGGTTAGGAAAGAGTAGGTTCAGGTAATGCAGGGACTCGAAGGTCAGAGAGCCGATTTTGGCTTTTGCTCTGAGATGGAGAGGCATTGAAGGGTTTTCACCAGAGAACTGTCATGAGCTGACCTTACTTTAAAATGGTTACTTTCTAGGGCAGAACAGGCACATGTGTTTTATCAGGAGATGAACATTTCAGAGGAAAAAAAATTTGGAAAACTGAACAGTTTTCATGAGTTTTGTACTCTTTCATGCATATATTGGCCAAAAGACTGCTTCAAGAATAATTATAGTGTTATAATAAATCATCTCAGGAATTAACAGAAAAATGGAATTATGGTGTTAGAAGATATAGTGCTAAAGTTTCAGATAAAATAAGATGTTTATGCTTTTAATGGCTAATTAATGAGAGGATGAGTGTTCATGAAAATAATATTTCAGACAGGATAACAATTCTCATTGACAAAAGGACAAAATTATTATTCATCTTTTTAATCACAAGATTTAGCTACAAATGAAGTTTTACATAAGAAAAATATGCTGTATTAAATACAAAAGAAAATAGCAGCTGTGTAATGATGAAGTTAATATTGATTAGAAAATCCAATTATTTCTACAGTTTATTCTGATATATCCCAAGATAGCTGTTTGTCAGCAGGTGAACTTCCTACTTAATTGGCATGATTGAGTAATTAGATATATTCTCAGAGCAGCAATAAAATGAAATTCTCATGTCATAGGAACGTAGTTGAGGTTTTTGTTTTGTTTTATTTTACCCTTGGGTTTATCCAACTGAGACTGAGGAGACTTCTTGTTTTATCTAGGAATAATATTTGATTTAAAATATTTGGTGATTGTGACAATTGTTTTCATCATAACAATGCTAGAAAAAATCATGAATTTGACAAAGATTTGTGGTGAATTTCCTTTCTTTCATACTAAATCCTTTAAGCCCTGATCATCTTTTTTCCTGGGCTCCTATAGGAGCCTTCCGATCAGCCTTTCTCTGCCTAAAGGCCTTTTTCCAGATCAATTAATCTTCTAGAAGAAAAATTTCATCTTTGTACCATATTCTCTATATCAGGTAGTAAGGTATTCATCCATAAATAACAGAAAACTATTACAGTGGCTTAAATAAATACGGGTGTATTTGTCTCGTGCATTACAGAGTCTCAGGTTAGCTATAATAGCTCCAAATTGCTCCCAGGGTCTCAGTCTCTTCCCACCTTTCTGCTCTACTATCTTTATTTTGCAGGCATCCACTCTCAATTTGGTTGCTTTGAGAATGCAAGATGGCTGTTGCACTTCCAGACCTCACTTCTACTTTACAGGTAAGATGAAGGTAGAAAGGTAAAGAGGACAAAAAAAAGACAAAAAGTCTCAGGATAACTCTGCCTTCTAACTCTTTGCCTTTCATCTCTTTCCGTTGAGAGACGCTATTTCCAGCCATTTTTGACTAGTTGGAAAGGAAGTGAAGAAATTGGGTATTTTGGCTTTTTAGCCTCTGTTATAGAAGTAGTTAAAGGAGAAGGTGGATATTATTGGCTTTTGGATAGCTATACCATAATTTTTGCCTTACTCCCCCTTGTCCATAAAAATCTTCAAAAATTCACCCGTTTACTATGTGAAGTCCATCTCTCTTATTATTGTGCAGTATAATGTCATAGAATGACTTCTTTGATTACTTTGGAAATTTATAGAGAACTTACCTTCAGTTTTGCTAGTCCACTTGTATTAGTCAGATCTCTCCAGAGAAACACAACTAATAATGTATATGTGTACACAAACACACACACACACACACACAGACAGACAGACAGAAAGATTTTTAAAGATATTGGCT